>JBBCBC010000021.1:21865935-23065935 GCA_037126765.1 Stenogyne calaminthoides
GAAGATTGGGAGATTAGAGTGTAACAGAGTTTGAGCGTTTGCTTGTAAATTCCGTTGGAATCCTGCGGTTTTTGGTCGGCGCAGCCTTTAGAACCAGAATTGGAGGTGGAGGTGTCGGAGGCGAGTGGTGGTGGAGAGAGAAGAATGAGAAAATGGTAT
The DNA here is from genome assembly GCA_037126765.1 of Stenogyne calaminthoides. Taxonomy (NCBI): domain Eukaryota; kingdom Viridiplantae; phylum Streptophyta; class Magnoliopsida; order Lamiales; family Lamiaceae; genus Stenogyne; species Stenogyne calaminthoides. The sequence goes on from JBBCBC010000021.1 coordinate 21,866,095, forward strand.
GAGTAGGGATTGAGATTGAGATGGACCCATTTTCGGATTTTGAATATTTTGGTGAGATTTTATCTGATTGGCCGTTGAAGATTGAATTTATGGGGATAATATCATATTCATATGTTGAACAAGAATTATTTATTACGTTTTTGGACTTTTTTCGTTTTCATTTAGGTTCTGCTAAAAGCTCCTCCAGCTCATAAACGCACTTGGTTAAGTTTGTTTTGAAAAATTCATCACGAACTTTTTAGGCGTTTATTTTTAAAAGTATTCTCTTTGATTTTTGAAAATAAAGTGTTTTAAAAATTGTTTAAAGTGTTTTTAAAATCTAGACTTATACTTACCTTGAGTTTTGTAAATCATGATTTTAAATAAAAAAAAAAATTACTTCGTGATTTTATAAATTGATTTTTTAAAAAAATATTGTTAATCTATAATTTTAATTATAATTCATTATTTAATTGTTATAAATTCTCTTAATAATATACTCCTCTTCGTCACCAATGCGCATTTCTTTCGTTTTTTATGGTCCATTTAATCTTGTCACCTTTGCCGTTTTATGGAAAAAAATCAACTATCTTTATCATAAATGATCGTTTTAATTCGCTTGAATATGGATTTATTTTTTTATTTCCTTGACCAACCTTTTATTAATAAATAAATCTCCCGCAATCTTTCAGTAATATCTTCTTTTGCTCTTTATGTCTTTTTTTAAACGTATTAAAAAGAAAAATCCGGATATAAGATTAATTGAGCGGAGAATAATAAATATAACATCCATCACTCATATCGTTGATTGTGGCCTAAAAAACGATTGATAATTACCATGGGTGGTGTTTACTTGAAAAATACAAATAATTATAGTTCACCCAATAAGTGCAATGTGAAAAGTCGTTTGTAGTGTTTTATTTATATTTTATTAAATTAAAATAAAACGTAAAAGTTATAATATAAGGTGAAATTTCTCTCTCTAAATCAAGACAGCTGCACCAACACAGTGATCTCATATTCTAAAAAACTTATCATGGCGTGTCGGATACTTTTAGGGTCTTGGTGTGGAGTGTGATTAGCGTGGGTTTATGCCAAGATCTGTGGCGTGGTGAATCAAGTGAATAATTTTATTTTATTTTAAAAATAGGATATCTCGTATCCGTCTTTGGATCTCACATAAATGTCCAGAAGCGAGGAAAGATAGTAGTGGTTATTTTTTTTAAAATCATTTTTTATTTTATTTTTTATTTATTTTTGCAAATTTTCCAAAGTAAAAGCTACTATATAGTCGCGTTATTAAGTACTAAATGTGTCATTCAATTGAACATTATTATGTAATATAATTTAAAATGAAAATATATCACTTTTTTTAATTGAATTGTTAGTATAACTTATGTATTGGTGATGTTATTTGAATTGATATTTTATTTACAATTACATTTTAAGTTTTATGTAAATTACATACATTTTGATATTAATTTTGAAATTTTCATATGTTTTTATAGATGTTATATATAATAAAATATAAATAAACAGGGCTTATATATATCGCCTTTTTATTTTTTTTTTTAAAATTGTATCGATGCAGTATCTTATCGCCCCTTTTACCCACTTTTCTTGACATATACCAATTTTTTTGAGCAATGTAGTTTGAAAATATAATGGTGGTGTGTTGGAGGATAATTTTGTAAAACTTTACTTTGTATAAAGTCAATAAAGTAGATGATTGAGTGTATGGGTGGGTCCCAAACAGCGACGATAACTAATCTATAAAAAAAAAAAAAAACTAGAGTCATTAAATCCGCAAAATTAGATCCGGTGAGACTGAAAAATCTTCTTTAGGGTAAAAACCGCTTAGAAATAAACCCACAATCGAGGAAAAAAAGGTGAACCTCTGCCATTACCGCAAGGTAATCCTGAAACGAAAGACATTAGAGCAGGGTATTCGTATTCATGTCGAATAGTATATCATTAAGAAAATATGGACAAACACTATCGATCATGTGTAGACTTCAGCTTGGAAAGGCGTCGGCCGTCAGGTTCCTTCAAAATATGGATGACTTAGAATGTTGAGGACATGGCGATAGTTCTCCACGGCTGACTCCAAAAATTCTATAATTTTTCATGGAATGATGTGGGCCCTCACCGAAGTGAATGTACAACAAGCTTGATCGATTCAAATCGAAAGATTATACCCGACCTTGTTCCATAAATCAATAGCGTGGAGAAAATGTGTATGATTCATTTTCAAAAGGATAATGCCTTATTTGACGGAGAAAAGCGACCATAAAAAAAACCACACAGGTTAGAAAAAAGACCACCAATGTGTAGGCGGCACAGTGATCTGAAAGTAGCACTACCGTTAATAATGGCACTTATATGACCGGAAGAAGAAAGGCGACCATCGAAAACCCTGACCCAATACAGGGCCCAATGGCAGTGTGTGTGAAAGATGAAGAACATCGATTCGAGCTTCGTTCGCGTGTAACCCACATTAAAAAGACTCAATCTCTCAAACGATTACGTAATAGGATGTTTTGTGGTAGGAGGGTTTAGATCTGAAAGATGGGCTTTTTTCTCGTCCAGATCACCCGTATCGAAAAAGCAAGGTTAAAGCATGAACATTAATGCCCTCTTTCCAAATTGTATCAAGGGTTAGCACGGAAAAATATCCAAAAAAACCAAGTCATAGAATAATGAAATATCAAAAATCTGAGATACCTCTTCATAGAGGCGAGTAAAAGCCGCAATAAGCAAAGATGTGCTCAAAATCATCAAGGAACTGTGAGAGGGAGAGGACGGAAGATACCAATCGTGAAGATCGAACTAGTAGGAAGCTTCCCCAGATACCCTCCAAGTAATGGAGGCGACGACATGGTGGGATAAGCAGAGCCCCGAATCCGAAAGCGAATAAGCGGATATTTGGGGAATAAGTTGCCAGAGCTGCATTGAGATGATATTTAAATCACAATTTAATTCTTCTGATTATTACTAACATGAATTAATCATATTAATTCAAATAATAATTCAACAACAATCGCTACATAATATAATCATGTAAATCCTCACATCACAAATTTCCTAAAATTTCTGTGAGGCGTCTGGTTTTCAACCGAATCAGCATAAAATAATGCGGACCCGTTCAAGTGAACAAACCCCAGTCCATATCAAGTATTCCCGTCACTTAAGATAATCGATGGGAGGATGCTCTAGAAACGATTAACAAAGGGAAAAAATATGTTGCGCCACCTTTTGTGGATTTCTAATTTTTCTGACTAAATGGAATTGTGTTGGGGTTGAAAAAATTCATCCACATTTATAATACTAAAGGGTATTAATTTTTTGGTCAAAATTGGGATATTGGAAGATCTTTTAATTTTTGTTACAGTAATCTTGAATATAACCATATATTCTCTTTCTCTAAAATAAATTTTAAAACAAAAATCTCTTCTAAATATAAATTTTTCGAAATTTAAGGAAGAAGGAATCAGGTGATTATCTTGATTTATAGGATAATCTTGTATTCGAGAATACTTATCTTTTCCATAAAATTTTTGAAAAATCGGAAAATCTTTTCCTTTCTTTTTCTTCATATTTTTTGAAAATAATGGAAAATAACCTTAACAATATTTTCTTTTATTTTAATTACCTTTTTTTGTTATTGGACTTTATATTTCAGCTCGACATTATTATTATATCTTTGAAACTAATTCCCTTTCGAAGATTTGGTATGATAAAACTTACGAACTGCCCGGGGGGACAAATCACGAAGATGTACTTGCCGCGATTCTCTTTATTAAATCTTAGCAATCATGTACCAACTAATAATAATATTGCCCAAAAACCTGAAAGTATTGAATCGTTGATTCTCTGCAGAGCATGAATCAAATCAATAATTATTATTTTGCACGATCTATTTAAGAGATTAAGAAATATGAACACATAGGAATCTAATTCTTCTACATTCGATCTTTGAAGAATTTATCCTCGTACTAATAGTCTTTATTCAACACATCATAAATTATCTCTCCGATCGAAACAAGCGATCTAAGCGCTTACACTTGACGCTTTCACGATGGATTGTTCATTTCCATCCTAGGTTGTGAATTTGTACTTATTTACAAGAGATACGACGCGTGATCATTTTCGTGAGTGTCACCACATTGCTTGTGTTCTGTTTCGTGCTATTATTTGAAAAAGTTATTATTGCAAAATATATTGATGATGTGTTAACAACTTTTGTGTGTGGGTTTGATTACAACAATATGTAAGATAACCCAAATTTAAGTTTGGTGACTGGTTAAGTCAAAATTTCGTCTAACATTTTGAGAACGTACCAAGCGGGATTATATTATTTATACATTAACTTTTAAGAACAAATGTTTTAAAACATTTTATTTTCATAACCAAATGATGTCTGTTTGGGGTTTTAAAATCTTAGGAAAATTTACTGGATCTTTATTTCTGACCTTTGAGGGTCTTATTTATAGAGTTTTTACGAACATATTTTCCTTGGTAAGCTTTCTTTGGCAAAGTAAGCTTATCTTATTTAACATAGATAGCTTGTCTTTTATTTTTTTGGCCCTAACTAAATACATAATTGCATTTTCTTGAATTATCGGGTCATATCTGTTTTTTGCTATGTCCTAAGTCTCCGACTTATGCTCCATCCCTGTTGTAACAATGGCTTGGTATTGTGTTAATTTTTCCGTTTTCTTTATTGGCTGACACCTTTCATTCTGTGATTGTTACCTTGTTAGTCCAAATCTTGGTCTTTCTTATGATTCTTTGGATGGTGGGTGGTGTGGTCATCCCTCTTTAGTCGTCTAAAAAATGCATTTACGTCCTAATTATGGTCATGTTAAATCAAAAACTAGGATGACCCACGTGTTAGTCCGTTGTGTGCTTGGTGGACCGCGTGGCGGTGGTCTTTGTTTGGTAGTTAATCGGTTACAACAATACCCCCCAAAGATTAGACTTTGGCTTTGCTCGAGTTAAACCTTGTTTCATGTTTTGATAATATTTCATCCTATTTGCATCTGCGGTCATAATGTTTGCCTTAGCTTGCTCGGATGTCTATAAAGGTCTTGATAGTTGAAATGAGCCGTGTTGAGGATCTTTTTTCTGGCTGGTTATCATTTTTTTATGTGCTTTCGTACTTTCAAAGATTACGAGCCCGCATGCGAGTCTTTTACGTGTGCTCGTCGGCGACCACCTAAGCGGCGGCGTGGCGCCAATGAAAGTGGGCAATCTTATCATCGAAAAGCCCGAGGAATTCTTCATAAATTAATGAAAATAAACATAAATCGAGGCGTGGGTGCCAGCGCCAAAAGCGGTGGTCGAGGGATAATGAAAGACAAAGTCATTGCGAAAAAGCCCGATCTTGAAAGAGGCGGGGTGATGGTGGGCAAAGTTATCGTAGAAAGTGACCCCAATCTTGGCCCGAAATTTTGGTCGGCGATGGCGGAAAAAGTTATAAAGGCGGTAAATCTTAGAAGGCGGTAGTCGGCGCGCCAATGAAGGCGGACAAAGTGTCGCCAAAAGATGGAAGCGTCTTTGGCCGGCCCGGGCTTAGTGGCCTTGATGAAGGCATGTCATCATGAGAAGCGAAGTAGGCTAACATGAAAAATTGGGTAAAATTGGTATGATGAATAACATCATAGAAGGCGATCATTCTACAACCCCGCTCTGCCCGGCCTCGGAGGAACAACCCTTGAGTAAATCAGAAAAATGGTATAAAAGCAGTAGTGTTGAGAGCTTGATGATGATCGTGTTAAACTTGAACTAAAGGAAGTCTGTGCTTCGTCCGAGGCCCAGGGTGGCAGGTGCTCTTCGAACTAGTGAAGATGCCGTGTTGGGGAATGAGTTACCTGAGATCTATTAAGGGTGAATATTTAAATACAAATTTAATTCATTAATTATTCTTAGCATGAATTAATCTATATTAATTCAATAATAATTGCAACAACATATATGCATATAAAAAAAGCCGCGTAAAACCTACGCATCTCACGGAATCTCTGGGTTTTACGTGAGCGTCCCTCTCGGGATGGCGGTGGCTTTGGTTGAACGGACTAACCAAAAGGACTTCCCAAGTATTCCCTAGCCCAACAAATAATCCGGTGGAAGGATACTGCGAACAATTAACAAAAAAAAATAAACTTTGTTGCACCCAACATGTGGATTTATTAATATTTCGTAGCATGGAATTGTCTTGGGAATGAACTAATCATCCCTATTTATAGGAGGGAGGGTGGTCGGGTTTTATGTGATATTTCAATGTGGGAAAAAAGACTTTTCTTGGTCACCAAAAAATCTTGAATATATCATTATATTCTTTTTCCCATTTAAAATATTCCAAAAATCCCGCCTCCTGATATGGATTTTTTGAAAATTTAGTGCTACAAAATCAAGATTTGGATCTTCTTGAATTTATGAGATATTCTTGTATTTTAAAATACATATCTTCCATAATATCTTTTTCAGAAAATCGAAAATCTTTCTTGCTTCATCATATTTTCAAAAATTAAAAATTTCTATATAGATAACCAAGTGGGAATTTCTTGAATTTAATGAGATAATCTTGTATTCCAGAATACATATCTTCATTCCATAACAAAATTCAAAAGAAAAATCTTTCTCCTCTTTTTATCCAAATTTGAAAATTCTTGGAAAATTAAGCAACAATATTTATTTTATTTTAATCACCTTTTTTTTGATTATTGGGTATATATTTGTTGGGCTACTCGGGGGCCTTTTAGGAGAATTAAAGATTGGACCTTCGTGGATCTTGAATATCTAATATTGAGCCACAATATAATTGAAGCCCATAAATATTAATTAATCCCGCTACATAATTAATATTGCATCCATCTTAAACCGTATTACGATCAATATGGCTCGGTCATTATTTCAGTGTTTAAGATTATCTAGCCCATTAATTAATTCAAGCGGCTGAAATAGCTTTCCGTTAATTAATATCTTTTGTCCTTGTTTAGAGAGCGGTTCAACATTATTATCCATCTAGGAAACTAATTCCCGCTTGCAAGATTTGGTATGATAAAACTTATAAACCTCGAGGGGCAATCAAAGCAAGCGTACTTGCGATTCTTAAGTATTAAATCTTAAAATCACATGTGACTAATAATATTGCTCAAGATAAAAAAAAGTATTGAATCTCTTTTTGATTAAGCTACCCATGATAAATCAAAGCAATAGTTACCAATCACGTGATCTATTTAAGGACAAAGGTTAAAAACAACGAACGGCTGAAATTTAATTCTTGTTGTTGGGTTGAAGAATTTATCCTCACTTGTAGGTCTATTATTTGTCGGTCATTACCTTAGTGTAATCTCTTGGTCAAAGACAAACCAATCTGAGCCTTACACCTCAACCTTTAACGATGGTTTGTTCATTTCCGTCTAGATTACATGAATGGCGTACTTTTTTTAGTTACAAGGGTGTTAATTTAATCTTACGGCGATGCATTATCACTAAATTAACTTCTGATGTAACCTATCTAATTATTGAAACGATTATCTCATAAATATATGTAACATTCAATCATATTTAAAGCATCGATGATAAACAATTTATTTGATAAATAAATCACGAAAAATTAGGTTTAGATTATACAAAGTAAAAAAACATACTTTTTCGGTTATAATCCCAACAATCTCCCACTTATACTCAAAGTCTACTTTTAAGTATACTACAACATGTCTCGAGTGGTCAAAGTGACATCTAATGTCACCTACGAACTGTTTCTCCCACTTATACTTTCAGCCCAGTTAAGCGGTCTTGACACCCGTTCCATCAAATGTCTCGAATGTATTGAGGCGAGGCGCTTTGTGAATGGATGCGCTAAAACGTCCTCGGACTCTATCTTTGCCACATATATATCTCATCTCTTAACGATTTCTCGTTATAAGATGTCTTTCCTTTAATGTGTTTGTTTGACTCATGGACTCTTGGTTCTCTTGAATTCTTCGCCCCACTAGCGGATATTGCTTTAGACAAAATTGAAACCATCAAGTCCACTAAGAAGATCTAGAGCCCAATCGGTTCTTTCAACTTGCTTCTAGCGACTACTTACCAACTTCCATGGTTGAGTCGTTGATGCATTTTCTGCTTCCGCTTTCGTCCGTTTGATGGCCTGACTTCCCAATGGAAACACCATAGCGAAGCGGATAATTTTACGGAATCTAAATTTGATTGGAAATCCCGAGTCCGTGTGGCCGATGGGGATTGGAGTACGGCGATAAATCAACATTCTATCCAGAGTTCTTTTGAGGACACTTGAGAATGTTTTTAATTGTCAATCGATTGGCTTTCCACTGGTTACTTTGATATCTTGCTACCATACCTAAAACCATGGAATATCGGTCTCATCTGCGACATTGCATACATAAGGTTCAAACCGGTAGAAGCACAAGGAATACCTTTCATGTCATCTATCTCTTTTTCGTCTTAGGGGACATTTTCTTGGATAGATGGATTCGAAATACGAAAAGATGCGAATCCTTTCTTGGAATCTTGCATCTTGAATCGTTTTTAAGGCGATGTCATGTATGAAACTTGTAACTATGTCATCCTTTTTCTTGCGATCTCGAGTCTTGATCCCATATCAAACTTTCCAAAGTCTTTTTATCAAAAGCCATTTGAAACCATGCTTCGTCGATAATATCAACCTTCACCCTTCACATCGTTCAGATGATCCTCAATGTTATCTCGTATAGTCTTAAGAATACCCATGTCTGGTTCGACCGTTTCTTTTACACACAACTTTCAAAACTCGTTTTGATCAAACCCATAAGACTTTATTACATGATCAAAACTTTGGTTCCAACTCTGGGATGCTTGTTTGAGTCAAGTAAATGGACCTCTTGAGCTTACAAACTAGGTGTTCTTGGCTTGTTTTAATGAAACCTTTGGGTTGTTGCATATAGATCTCTTTATCAAGACTTAGTTAAGGAAAAACATCTTGACATCCATTACAGGATTTCAAAGTCGAAATCGCGACAATCGATAAGAGAATCTGGATGGACTTAAGCATGGCTCTTGAAAAAAAAAGTTTCCTCATAATCGATCCTTTCTTACGAGGTATAACCTTTAGCCATTAGTCTTGCTTTAAAAGTTTCAACCTTAAAATCGATCTCTTTTTCTCTTATATACCCACTTGCATCTAATGGGTTTTAACCCCATTAAGTGGTTCGACTAGCTCCACACTCTATTGTGAAACATAGAACCCATTTTGGCTTTCATTGTTGTTTGCCAAAGCGCATCCTTATCTTGGAGTGCCTCGTCATTTGTCCATGGAGTGCGATTAAGGAATCAAGTCAGGGACTCTCCTATTCCGTGAATCTCTCGGGCTCTAACAACCCTCCCACTATAAGCGAGGCTCGGTTGTGGCGTATCATTTGGTATATCATCTAAATGCGATTGGCGAGGTTTTGCCTCTAAAAAGCTCATTTAAAAGTAATCTCACTTCGGGTTTCTTTGGTTAATATAGTATTCTTTCCAAAAATCTAAAGTGGGTGCGGATGACCACCTTTTGATCTTCGGGACTATAGAACATACACCCTTTTTGTTCCCTCGGGGTATCCTACAAACAACCTTAATTACGTCGAGGATCGATTCTGCGTTTCCTTGTCCAACCATGTAGGTGGGACACCCCAATTCTCATGTGTCTCATCTTAGGCTTGCTTGGTCCCCACAATTCTTTGGGAGTTTTGGGAACCCGATTTGGATAGCACCAAGTTCGAAATGTAAGTCGGCTATTTCAAGGTATGACCCAGGAACGACTCGGGAAGATCCACGTAACTTCATCATTGATCTAACCATTTCCAAAAAATTATGTTTCTTTGCTCTGCAACCCCCGTTTGTTGAGGGTTCGGGTGAAATGGTTTGGGATACAATCCTTCATCGGATAAGTAGTTCAAAACTCATATTTGAGGTATTAGCCTCCCGCGATCGGATCGTAGAGACTTGATCGTTTTTCCTTATGATTCTCTGTTTGAGCCTTAAATTCTTTAGAATTTTCAAAGTCTCGTATTCATGCTTCATAAGAAAAATGTACCTTGAGTAATCATCAATAAAATTACTCATAACCTCCTCTTCTTTTGGTTGACATTTGACTACATACATCTATGTGAGCGATCTCTAACACTTCTTTAGCCCCGTTCCTTGGCTCCAAATGCCATCTTGGTCATATTACTCTCGAACATGATTCGCGAGTTGGAATCGGTTCAACTTGGAAAAGCCTAGTGAGCAAATCTCTCATCAACCTTTGGATCCTCTTTGGATTATATGACCTAATCTTAGATGCCTAAAAGTGTCTCGTTCCACGTCGATGAACGTTTTTTTCTTTTCTCGGGAAAGCAGTTGATGTGTTATAGGATACATTTAGGTATTGAGTGGTGTACCTGATTAATTGTATAGAGATCATTCAACAACGTTCCATGGCGAATAAATTTATCAAAAGAAAAATGGTAACAACTTTATTAAAAAAAACCAAATATCCATCATAAAAGTTTAAAGCCGAAAAGCAATTCTTTCTAAAAATTGGGAGCGTAAAGAATATCTCAAAAATTAAAACAACATCTTCAAAATAGGTGCATAAGCTCTCCATTAGCTTTTTGCCACTCTCGTAGCATTGCCCGTGTGATGAGGACCTCACTCCTACTAAGTTGCGGGTCGTTAAAAGCTTGAACCCTGTAATGTGAAACAAACATGATTAGTGGATCCGTATCCACCACCCATGTAATAGGAGTTTGCCCCGTGTAATGAGGATCAACAACTAATGCGTGAAATTACCTTTCTTTCCATCCCTCTTGGAGTGCAGACAGTGACCTCCAATGTCCTTTCTCCATCGTTGAAGCACTTCCCTTAGTTGGCTTGTTCCTCCACACCCTTTCATCTTTGCCGTTGTGCAACTAGATTCACTTGCTTGTGGCCTTTCTTTTCTTGTTCTTACCACCCCTTGGTCTTGAAGAAGAAGAAAACCTCCGTTAGCCACCAAGGCTTGGCTTTTACGCTAATATCGGATTTTCTTGAGACTAAAGCTTACCTTGAGATCAGGCATCGAGAACTTGGATTATTCATCGGTAGTTCGACTTTGAATTGTTCAAAGCTTTTCGGCCTTTGGGCCTCTTCTTCGATTTGGGTCTCGATATAAGTATTGACACCCTTAATACCTCAAGTTTATTAAGGTGAGCCATCATCTTGAGAACGTGCTCCCTTGCGAGGCGTTCCTCCACCATTCTCATAGAAACAAGTCCCTCATGGTGATCGGCGAGCCTCTGGTTACGATGTTGGAACATCGCTTTAAGATTAGTCGTGATTTCCCTTGGGTCGTAGCAGCTCTAAGGTGTTGGTGTTGCAACACATCGACATAAAGCAGATGGTACACTTTGCCATTTTAGGTTAGACCGCTCGGTCGGCATACTCTTTCTTAACCATTTTAGTGGACTCATCGATGGTTTTATCAGGTTTAGGTGTGGGCGAAACCCGTTATGGCTTTGTGCGATGAGGACAATTAGTGAGTTTTTTAGATTCAATCAACAAAATTTTCTCCGGTGAACAAATTGTCTTTCGATTATATTGAATAGTGGATTAAAAAGGTTGCGACATGATGGTAAAATAAATAATAACATCTGATAAGCACAAAGTATATCACAAGGTTTGATCACATACATCATATTAAAATCTCAAAAAAATATGAACATGCATCGGCCAACATCTCAAAAGCAGTTTAAATAAGCCCGTTGGGTGGGTCATTATTTAAACACATTCAAAGCGAGTTACAAACAAAAACGATTTACAAACCTTTAATATCAGTTAATAGTTGGCTTCCACTTGACCAATATAAAATTAGCGGGGACTCAGGAGAAGTATATGCATATCAATTTTATACCTAAGTAATAACCATGATTAAATCTGAGGATTATTATTTAAACTTTGATCGAGCCTCGTTGGGAGGTCATAAATTATTATTAGTAATAACCCACAATCATCCGTTTGGAATTCATTCATGTATGAAACCTATCTTTTTTGTTGTCTGGTTGAAAATTTCTCCAAAAAGAATTCACAAATAAATAAATCATGGAGGTCAAAATTAATTCAATTTTATTATCAGGAATAAAATTGTCAATTAATATTTAAACATACTTAGTAATTTTGAAGTTGAGATTTTTCATTTTGGCAACCCTCATGCAAACACATTTAAACAAATTAAATAAAGCATAAGATAGCACAAAAAATCAAGCAAAACAGAGAAAAATAAACATATTGGGCACAAATTATCAATTATCATGGTTTGATTTTCTTGGCTTGATCTTGAAGAAACATGTCTCAATTTCTCCCGCTCGTTCGTCTCGAAAAAAATACTTCATCTCGAACCTTGCCATGGCGGCTTCGCCCCGAGGGATACTACGCTTGCATCCGTGGAAACCCTGTAACTTTAGGGCCCTCCTCGGCGGACTCGGCCCCTTGCTTGGCGGTGTGTCTGCCCCTAACCTCGCCCTCGGCGGTATCGGCGGTCGGCGATTCTCGGCGGCGGCAGCATCCCGTCAGCCTTTCGCCCATCTCCGCCTTCGCCCACGCGACCTCGGCGGCGCTTGCGTCGTATCGTGACGCCGTCAGCGTGTCAGCCGTCACTCGGCTTTGGGCGTGCGCGCGCCCGTCTTGTATGCCCTCATCCTCGTATTGCTCGGCCTTGGGCCTCGCCCTGCGCCCCATGCGTGCCAGTAGCGCCAGCGCCGCTCTGGCTGATTACGGATTTACGTCCTTTAATTCTTCGTCTCTTAGTTTCCGTCCGGTTTACAATTTATTTACAAAAAATAAATAAACCTAGATCTAGACTAGTCTATTACATTGATCAAATCAAACAAATCTGAATCTCTTTCAAATGGATTTTCTCTCAGCCAAAACAAATCGAGAAATCGAATTAAAAAAAAAACCGCAGTTTATATGCATGCAAAATAAAATATTAAAATCCATGACAATTGGATACACCGCAAAAGCAGATCTAATAGTTCTACTATCGATTTCAAATTTAATGTCCCAATTAAATTACAATTTAAAAAATTGAGCCAAAGCGATGGCTCGATACCAATTGTTGAGGGAATGAGTTACCCGGATCTATTGGGGTGAATATTTAAATACAAATTTAATTCATTAATTATTACTAGCATGAATTAATCTATATTAATTCAAATAATAATTGCAACAACATATCATGCATATAAAAAAGCCACGTAAAACCTCTGCATCACGGAATCTCACGGGTTTACGTGAGCGTACCTCTCGGGATATGGCGTTGGCTTTGGTCGGACGGACTAACCAAAAGGACTTCCAAGTATTCCCTTAGCCCTTGCTCGACAATCCGGTGGAAGGATACTTTCATGAACAATTAACAAAAAAAAAATAAACTTTGTTGCACCAACATGTGGATTTGCTTTAATATTTCGGCCTGGAATTGTACTTGGGAATGAACTAATCATCCCTATTTATAGGAGGGAGGGTGAACGAATTTTATGTGATATTTCAATGTGGGAAAAAGACTTTTCTTGGTCACTCTTGAATATATCTATTATATTTTTTCCCATAATTAAAATATTCACAAAAATCCCTCCTCATTATAGTGATTTTCGAAAATTTAGTGCTACAAAATCCAAGATTTGGATCTTCTTGAATTTATGAGATATTCTTGTATTTCAAAAATACATATCTTCCATAATATCTTTTCAAGAAAATCGAAAAATCTTTCTTGCCCACTATATTTCAAAAATTTAAATTTACTATATAGATAACCAAGTGGGAGATTTCTTGAATTTAATGAGATAATCTTGTATTCCAAGAATACATATCTTCATTCCATAACAAAATTCAAAGAAAATCTTTCTCCCTCTTTTATCCGTAATTTTAAAATTTAGAAGAAATATAAACAACAATATTTATTTTATTTTAATCACCTTTTTCGGTTATTGGACTATATGTTGGGCTACTTCGGGGGCCTTTAGGAGAATTAAGATTGGACCTTCTATGGACCTTGAATATCTAATATTGAGCCACAATATAATTCAAGCCCATAAATATTAATTAATCCCTACATAATTAATATTGCACCATCATCTTAACCCATATTACGGTCGATATGGCTCGGTCATTATTTCCCGTGTTTAAGATTATCTAGCCCATTAATTAATTCAAGCCCTTTGAAATAGCTTTCCGTTAATTAATATCTTTTTTTCCTTAATTAGAAACGGTTCAACATTATTATCCATCTGGGAAACTAATTCCCTTTGCAATTTGGTATGATAAAACTTATGAACCTCCCAAGAATAAATCAAGCAAAGCGTGCTTGCACACATTCTTAAGTATTAAATCTTAGCAATCACATGTGACTAATAATATTGCCCAAGATAAAAAGTATTGAATCTCTCTTTTGATTAAGCTACCCATGATAAGTCAAGCAATAGTTACCAATCCCGTGATCCTATTCTCTGGGGCGAAGGTTAAGAAACAATGAACCAGGCTGAGGTCTAATTCTTCCTTGTTAGATTCGAAGAATTTATCCTCACATGGAGTCCTATTATTGTCGGTCATGCACTAGTGTAATCTCTTGGTCAAGACAAACCAATCCCGAGCCTTACCTCAACCTTTCGCGATGGTTGTTCATTTCCATCTAAATTAAGTGAATGGCGTACTTTTAGTTACAAAAGGAATTTGTTAATTTAATTTTACGTGATGCGGTATCACTAAATTAACCTCTGATGTAACATGTCACGAATTATTGAGCATTATCGCGATAAATATATGTAACATTCAATCATATTTAAAGCATCGATGATAAAGCGATTTATTTGGTAAATAAGTCTTAAAAATCGGGTTCGATTATACAAAGTAAAAAACATTTTAGTTATAATCCCAGCAGATCTGCGCGTCCCCAAACTTGGGTGGCCGTGCTCGTCCCAAGGGAGGAGGCCATGCTCATTTTAGAACGGCGTGGCCCGGCGCCATCTCACTTTCCATCTCGGAAATCTGCCTTGATTTCTTATTTTTTGCGAGGAGGAGTTGGGTGGTCAACCCCGTCGATGATGAGAGCGACCATGGGCGAGCCTGAGGGTGATCTGAAGTGGAGGCGAGCACAATGGCGCTCGGGTGCTCGGCGAGACTACTCCCGGACCCTAATAGTTACCTAGATTTCCGGTCTTGATTTAGATTGGTGATTTTATGTTAAACAGCCGAAACTTCTTGATCTTAAGCTCTTTGACACTTGGCTTTGATTTCTTCTTAAATACACTGGTCGAACTTAATTTTTCAAGTGTTCATGTTTTTGCTTGCACTTTTTGTGATCATCTTATTGTGTTGCGACCTTGCGGGTTGTCTTATTTAGATTCTGACCTTTGCTCGTCGTGATCGTATTATTTTGTTGCGATCACTATTCATATTTAGTCATCTTATTTGGTTAAACCATGTTGCACTACTTGTCCGTCATCTTATCTTTTTGCGGACTTGGTGAGCATCTTATCTTTTGTCAAGCAAAACCTGAGCTTCGGCTTGTTTAGAGCCCCGTTTTCGGTCATCTTATTTGGTCGCGACCACTCTTAAACATACACTACCATAAGTAAAAAACATCACACATGATGTTCCTAACTATTACATTTGTTTACAAGTGAAAAACAATAAAAACCTAACTATTACAATTTTTTAACTTTTCTGAGGGGAAAAGCGAAAGGCAGCGAACATAAAAACCCTCAGAATTGAACCACGATTTACCACGGTTTATGGTGAGCAACAACGACCTAAAATCCATCTGCGGTGTGTGCTTCTGGCTCAATCCCCAAAGGTGGAGATGAATGATTATCCATCATAGGTGGATTCTTTTTTGATCGCCCTTTTTGTTAATCCAGGAGTTATTCATTTTCGGCAGGGGCTCAATGAATTCTCTCAATCCCCATTCTCTCGTATAATTCCCATAAGCGGCTGAGCAAATCGCGGCACTCATTGGTGTTGTTGCCGTGTATTTTAATAATACGAATAGAACTTTGAGGCATTGAGTTGGTCCACGATCCTTGGTTATTCATTGAGGCTTCGACACATGCCCCGTCTTTGATTTGGTTGTACACCATCTTCTGGTCGACCACCCTTCATTGGTTAGTTTTTTGTTGGCGACCACCTTCGCGAAATCGCCCCTTCACCTTGACCGGAATTGGGCGAGCACCTTCTGCATGTTGATTATTTTTTGCGGCCCATTTCGCGAGAACTTCGGCATCGTGTTACGGTCAATCTTGGTCATGGCCTTCCATATGTTTTGTATTAAGGGTGAGGCCCCAACCGCCATGAGGATCTTGGCATCCTCTTCCACGGAGACCCCGTCGTACATACATTTATCGAACCTCTCCATTATGCTCGATCGGCTTCGTCCTCCATCTGCGAAAAAGTGTCTTGGCCCATTTGCTTTTGGAGCTTTGGCGAGCACATTGATGAGAAGTGAGATAAAATTTTGCCCGGTATTGTAAGGACACGATTGATCTCGGCGGGTGAGGTGAAGAACCCTTTGTGCACTGAGTAGTCAACGCGTCTTGGGGAAAAGACCCGGCCTTTGATTTCATCGGTGGCACCCGTGGCGATCATAAAATTCAAATATTTGCTTTCGAGATGGACCGTGGGTGGGATTCTGCGTCGAACATAGGGATGGGTGGGCCTTTTCATCACGTTTTCACGTATTTGATGGACATGATGCGCCCGAGGATAATGGCGAGCATGATATAGTGTCTTTCTCGCGGCAACCCTTTAATAGCGGCGGGTAAACCACAAACTCTCAATCGCGCCCTGCGTCTCTGTAAACCGTGCCGTCAAAGCGGATCGAATGGGGCGAGGTCCCCACCATGAGGACTCGGTGGTCATGCTCGTGATAGGGCGATCCCCGATCTGCGTTCGCCCCCCCCCTCGGCGATGGAGGATGGATATTTTATATCCACTTGGCTTTCCGGCTCTTGCCATTTTTCTTGTTTGCCAGCGAACATAAGGGCGAATGGGCTTCGCGTGTTACGCCCATTGTTCCCTCTCGGGGTTCTAAGCGCCTCGATCCCCGAGGCGATCCTTCTTCCTGAGAGTTTTTAGGCATCAAATACCGATTATGCGGACCGCATAGTTTGTTACCTATTAAACCAAATCTCTGCCACTTTGTTGGCTCGTTTTGCACCCGCGGTTCTTCTTTTGACACTTTCGGCTACCAAGTGTATGTGGCGTCGATCTATCATCTTGGGCCTTTTTGTTGGGCTGACTCCTTTTCGGCTTTGTTCTTTTTGAGCTGTAATGAGAGAGGTGAGGGAGCCTTGTTGTGTACAGGTTGCTTTGTCAAATCCTCGGTTATGTTCTCGGGGGTTGATTTTCATGAGGTTGGTGTTGAGGGTTTGCCGTCGGCGATTTGTCTTCGTGGGGCCGACACCTTTCGCATACTGTTTAGGCGACCAAAATTTGGTCGTCTTGAGGTCTTGCCTTGTGCTTTCGCTGGATGGTGGGTGGTGTGATGCGTCCCCTCGTGGTGCCGTCCTAGTGTGGTCATGTTCATCTCCACTAAGCGTGGCCTTGTTAGATCCACTGTGTACTTGGTGGACCGCGTGGCGAGAGATCTTTGGCGATGGCTAATCGGTTACAATATATATATATATATAACGTTTCATTCATATTTAAAAGCAAAATGATAAATATTTTATTTTAGTAAATAAAGCGAAATTGATTTGGTTATACAAAGTAAAAACATACTTTCATTATAACTTAGGAACAATCTCAACTTATACTCAAAATGCTGCTTTTAAGTATACTACATCATGTCTCATGTTCTCGTGACATATAATGTCACCTCATGAACCTAATAACTTTCTCCCACTTATACTCCAAAGCGGTTAGCAATGCTCTTGACACCCATTCCTTCCACATCTCTCGAATGTGTTACGAACCCCTTTGTGAATGGATCTCGTTTGTCCTCAGCGTGATCTTTGCCACCTCATATCTCTCCTCTTACTTAGATTTCTCGTATAAGATGGTATTTCGCTTTTCAATGTGTTTCTTTGGCCTTGTGGGCTCTTGGTTCCCTTGAATTTGCAATTGCTCGGCATTATCACGATGGCCCCGATGGTCTTTGCAAGTCGGAACTCGTCCCAGAATCCACCCTAAGAAGTTCTTGAGCGAACCCGCTTTTTGCCACTTCTGGCGGCCACGTATTAAACTTCCATGGTAGAATCGTGTGCATTTATGTATGCTTCTCCATGTCATGGCTCTTCCTCCATGAAAAACACACTACAGGGTAGATTTTCTAGAATCTAAATGCGATTGAAAATTAGGTAAAGTGTAACCAATGAAATTAGATTATCGATTGATAAACCAACATTCTATCTCGAAGTTCTTTTTCGGATGCTTGAGGAATGTTTTTTAACTTCTGATCGATGTTCTTTCCTTGGGTTACTCACGATATTTTGCTACCATGCCACAACAAAGCAAATATCCGGTCTAAATGCACAACATTGCATACATAAGACTTCCAACGGTAGAAGCATAAGGAATGTCTTTTATGTAAATCTATCTCCTTTTTTTTGTGTCTTAGGGCACATATCCTTGAATAGATGGATTCCATGTGTGAAAGGTACAAAACCTTTCTTGGAATCTTGCATCTTTGAATAAACTTCAAGACAATATCTATGTATGAAGCTTGTGATAAACCTATCATCATTTTCTTGAGATCTCGATCCCAAGGATTAAACCGGCTTCCCTAAGTCCTTCATATCAAAAGTTTTTTGTAGCCTTCAACATCTTTACATTATTCCCGGTCGAAATTTGAATGTCATCCATGTATAGTACTTAGAATACAGCAGTTCAACCCACACTTTCCGGTACACACAACTTCGAACTCATTTGATCAAAATTGTAGACTTTATAACTGATCAAAACATTGGTTCGAAACATCTTTGCTTGATCCGTAGATGGGCTTCTTGAGCTTCAAAGGAAATGTTCTTGGCAACGAATAAAGCCTTGGGTTGTTGCATATAGATTTCTTCTTCAAGACTTCCGTTAAGGAAAAATTTCTTGACATCCATTTGCCGGATCTCAAAAATCAAAGATGTGCAACTATCGACAAGAGAATCTGGGATGGACTTAAGCATTCTTTATGGCAAAAAAGGTTTCTCATGTCGATCCTTTTTTGGTGTATCCTTTTTGCTTTATCTCTACCTTCCTGGGTCCTCTTTTCTCTTTGTAAATTCACTTGCATCCAATAGATTTTTTACCCCATTAAGGTTCCACTAGCTCCCACACTTGATTATGATCCATAGAACCCATCCATCTTCCATTGTTGTTTTGCGAGAATGCATCTAGTCTTGGATAACCTCGTTGTATGACCCGAAGTGCGATTCATTATCAACTTGGGGACCAATCAAATCTCCCATCCCCATGAATCACTTTCGGTGTCTAACAACCCTCCCCTTGGCGGTTGTGTAAGTGTGTTTAAGTAGTATATCGAAAAATTCGCATTGGAGTTGGCCCTCTTGGCTATCTAAGGTAATCTCCTTCTTGGCTTTCTATCATTCTTCTTCCAAAAATCTAAAGTCAAGTACTAATTACGACTCTTTGATCTTGGGACCATAGAACATGCATCCTTTCATTCCTAAGGATATCCTTAAACAACCTTAATTGAAATGTGGATCTAATTTACCGTCTTCCTTGTCCAACATTATTCTCAAATCTCATGTGTCTCAAAAGCCCCGGGCTTCTTTCCACAACTCTTTAGGGTTTTTGGGAACCGATTTGAATGACACCAAGTTTAGAATATAAGCCGCTATTTCAAAAACGACCCCAAAACTTCTTGGGTAGATCTTAACTCATCATTAATCGACCATTTTCTAAAAGCAGTTATGTTTCTTAGTTACCAATCCAGATTTTGTTGAGGGTTAGGTTCAAGCAATACAATCATACATCACGACCACCTTATTTAATCCTGCATTAAATAAATATAAAATAATTCAATAATCCTACTATAATTTTTTTTTATTAAGAACATTATAACATCAAAAAAATTTCACGCCAAGATAACTTTGTTCACGTTCATATATATCGAACAATAGTAATTCACCGTCAAACCCCAAACCCGACACCTTTAGTACGTTTAGACTTATAACATAACATAATACATATCTGAATACAACAAAATATATAATAATGCAAGCAAGCGAATGAGTCGAGTATGTCCAGCGGTGCCATCTATGTACCGGTCCTCAAAACCTGCGGGGAGCTCATGACTTGTCGATAAGTCCACCATGTCACATCACCCTCGAGTTACCTACAACACATACGATATGTGAGATGTAACAGTAAATAGAAAGTATGCATGATAGTATAATTCTTTTGGAATCACCAATTTATTTATATAGCACACAATATGTTTCGAGCTCATTATTGTTGTTGGTCCGATTAATAAGCAGGTCTTACGCGTGTATGGGGAATACCATTGATGTGTTAGGTGTTTTTAAACTTTTTTCTTCTTGGCCCTTGGAATTTGAGATAATCTTTAGGTTAGAAACCCGGATCACTGCGAGTCAAAAATCTCTTGGCCGTGATCTGGCTTTCGGATCCTCGGATAATCTAATCTTGAGTGTCGAGAGATCTGAGTTGCTTGGATCGGATAACTAGCTTCTGAATCCTCGGAAGAGATTCGGTTTGATAACTATCTGTTCTAATTACTTTTCGATCGTCTTGAAGATAGTTGGCCCTTAGATTATACTTTTTAAGCTTTCCATAAAGAATAAATAGTGATTTCATTTCAACTCGTGATATTGATTCGGTGAATATCGATCCTTTCAAAATCAAGTCAATGAACGATTAAACCGCGGATAAGGAAAGCAATAAAAACAACTAATTATAGTGGTTGAGACTCAAGCTCCTCCACTCTCGACTCTTGAGAGAAATTCACTATCAACCACGAGCTTCACTGCCTCGCGGTTTACTTACTCAACTCAGTTTTTTTTCGACTACTCCGCGTAGTTTACTTACTCAACCTTAACCTTGAGTTTTTGGACTACCTCAAGTTTCTTTAGCCTGAATTTGGTTTACTAACTTCTCCTCTAGAGTTTTACGACTACTCCGGTTTGGTTTACTAACTCTTTTTGAACTCTACTCACCAACAAACACACTCCATACCTTCTCAAGGGTTTGGGGTTTCTCGATTGGTTTCCAACTAGGATGAGATATCCTTTACAATGAAGTACAATGCAAAGGGTTAGGATATCTCATCGCTTTGGATAAATCTTATCAAGCTGTTTCTTAGTAAAATCTCTTCAATATAGAAGCACTTGGGAAATTCAAAATTTTAACTTTAACAAATAAGTTTGAGCTCTTGAGTTGCGTATAAATTTCCAACCTTAAAAGTAAATATTTAAAATCAAAAACTTCCGTTGGAGATAATCTTCATGAGTTCCCTCTTATGGTGTGTGAATTATTTAGGGTTTGAAACTCCCACTAACATGTTTTAGGCAATAGCCTTTCATGTATAAGGTCTTCACTTTTCTCTGGAACTTTTCATACATCGACATCTTTTTCGGACATGTCCTTTTCGATGTCGGTATGAGATAACTTCCACTTTTTCTTTTGTCTTATATAAGGTAGACAATCTTTTGATTTACAAACTTTTGATATAACCTTAACAACCCGACTTAGTTCCTTTTATGCGCATTTGAATGTCTTGGCAATATCTAACTTTCTAAGGCATCTTTCTAACGATGTGCAACATATATTGATTGCCTCGGAACATTAGGGTTCATCAACAAAATATTCTTGATCTTGATAATGCGTGCTTTTCGATATTCTTGATCTTGATTTCTCGATCTTAGGTCTTGCGTCTTGAGTCTTACGAGTCTTGAGGTCTTCGAGTCTTGAGGTCTTCTTGAGTCTTGATCTTACGGTCTTGAGTCTTGAGATCTTGAAGTCTTACGAAAACTTGAGGGAGTCTTGAGGTCTTCTGAGTCTTGAGGTCTTGAGTCTTGATTTATCTTGTCCATATCCATCTTGACTTGATTCTCGACCATCTTGAGTCTTGATATCTCGGTTTTCATCTTGAGTCTTGATTCTCGATTTCATCTTTTTGAGTCTTGAAGACTTCGATTTCATCTTTGAAACTTCCAGTTTCTTGAAATATCTTGAGTTCTTGAGTCTTGAACTATCTGGTATAATTCTTTTTGAATCATCACAATTTAAAGCGAATCGACTCGATTATCAAGATCATTACGAACATGTCATATGTTTTTTGGGATCTTAATCAAAATCATATAATCTTTTATTAAATTCATCTCCCGACAATTGTGCACCACAAAAGCACTTTTCATTTCGATATAGGAACACTAAGCTCACTAATATAGGAGCACTAAGCTAAAACACTAAGCTCGATAAGATAGGAGCACTAAGCTCAATCTGAGGAACACTAAGCTCAACAAGATAGAACCACTAAGTTCAATAATATAAGAGCACTAAGCTCAATCACGGAACACTAAGCTCGATAAGATAGGACACTAAGCTCAATCTGAGACCCTAAGCTCAATGCAGGAACACTAAGATCAATAAGATAGGAGCACTAAGCTTATCTGAGGAGCCCAAAGCTCAATCTGGGAACACTAAGTTCAACAAGATAAAACCACTAAGCTCGTCTGAGGAGGACTAAGCTCAATAATATAAACACTAAGCTCGTCTGAGGGAGCACTAAGCTCAATAAGATTGGAGCACTAAACTCAATCTGAGCACTAAAGCTGAATAAGATAGGACACTAAGCTCAATAAGATAGACACTAAGCTCAATAATATAGTATACTTGATATTTCACAAGATTCATATAACATCGGTTCACGATTCGTTTACAATAATCACATAAATCACAATTTTATCTATATCCCTCTCGGGCTCCACGGGCTCTTTTCATATTATTCAATTTAATTTAAGTATATTCCATATAAATCCTCAAATACCAAACATTCTCTTAATTCATGTAATATCAACAGTAACCATTTTAATATAAATAAATCACATAAATAATATGTTTATGCATTGTAGTTGCAAATGAATTTCTACTTACCTCAAATATGAAATAAGTTATTTGTTTGAACCGTTGAATAACCCTATCGCCTTACCCACGACCTTTATTAAATTAATATGAGGATCAACTTTAGTTCCTATGGGTAATGAAAACAGCCAGTACTGAAGATTTAAATTAATCTTCATAGAGTATATAAATAATTTATATAATTACTTTTCAACACATAGTGTCCCATCATATCCCCAACCTCTAGTTGTTAACTTGTTATATACATATATACACACACGTATACCATAAGTGAATAGTGTACAGTGACTAAACACTTCCTCCTCCATAATTGAATTACATATACTTAGAATCATTAGTATTAAATAATCGTATACAAATCTCAAAACTACTTCATTGAAACTGAGTTAACATATATATATATAGCTGCTTCCGAAAATCAAAATAATTACCCAACTATGGATCAGAGATACAAATAATGAAATAATTTTAACACCGAAATGGGTTACCCGAGTACGACTTCACGGTCAAATTTCCTTTCTCCTCCGAAAATGAAAATCTCCCCAAATAAGAGTTATTTTTGTTTTCTTTCTCCTTTCCCTCCTCCCCCAAATAGGATATATCATTGAGTAAATATATGTATGATCACCGTCTTATCAGTGGCTTCCCTAGGAAGTCTCATTATTTTTATTTTCTTTTTATTAAAATATTAGTACCTCTTAATGTGTGTTTATATATTTTATATATCTATATCTAAGCATGCTTCAGTAGTATACATTAGGGAGCATGTATACATTAGGGAGCATGACATCAAATTTCCATTCCTTCATACTAATTTATATTACTATAATATTATATTACTTAATAGATAAACACACACATATATATACGTAAATATGTATGTAACCGTGCATGTGTTTCACTCTTCATGCATTTATTAGTTATTAGCTTTATCATCATTAAGTATTAAGTTATGTATGAAAATTATTTAAATTGTGATAAAGCCCAATATATTTTAATAAAAATTTCTCATGACTCTTTAAGTAAAATCATAATAATAATTTAATATTTAAAGCAATTTGAACCCATAATTAATATTGTAAGATCACAAGTGGCTTTAAAATAATATATTGTCCAATGAGTAGTGTGAGAAGCTCGGGTATCACACCTTCGTCTGAAAAGTAGTTCAAAAATTCATCGCTGAGGTATTCGCCTCCACGATCAGATCATAGAAACTTGATACTCTTTTCCCTATGATTCTCTTTTCGAGCCTTAAATTCTTTGAATTTATCAGAGGTCTCAGATTTATGCTCCATAAGGAAAATGTACCCAAATCTTGAGTAATCATCGATAAAAGTAACGAAATACTCATAACCTCCTCTTGTTTTGATTGACATTGGACCACAAACGTCAGTGTGAATGATTTCTAACACTTCTTTGGCTTTATTCCCCTTGGCTCCATATGTCCTTTTGGTCATTTTACCCTCCAAACATGATTCGTAGGTTGAAAATGGTTCAACCCTAAGAGACTCCAACGAACCATCATGAACCAACCTTTGGACCCCCTTTGGATTAATATGACCTAGTCTTAGATCCCATAGAAGTGTTTTGTTCACATCTACTGAGTATTTCCTTTTATTTCTTGAAATAGTCGATGTGTTATAGGATGCATTTAAGTGAGTGGGTGTGTGTTGTGCTTTCGTTTATAACTCACGGCCAAATATCGATTAACAAGCAAGATCAATAAACGATAAATCTAACAAAGCAACACGAAATTTGGTTATCGATTCATCTTTTGAATAAGACTAAATGCAGGGCGCCCAAGCGAGGATTCATTTATTACTTTTTACGCCTAATCTGTTAAGTTGTTCTCCTTTACAATGAATGATACATGAAGTATATATAGACAAAAAATTAGGTTAGGAGTCTCCATGGGCTTCTTCGGCGGGCTTCTTAGGGCTTCAACCACTAAAATTTAGGGTTTCCTTAGGCGATCATGAATCTGCTCCTAGATAAACTTGCCTTGCTTCACGCTCATGATATCAGCACCATTAACTACCCGTATCTTTTCCAAATTTATCTCTTCATGGACTTGAAATTTGAAATTAGCCTCCGACACATACTTCTCTAAGTTAAGTCTCAGAGCACCTTATCCTTCAAGTCTCCTCGCGACACCGTGCTCTTTTAAGTTGCCTCGCGACCTAGATGGCCCGGGCGAGGTCGCCTTAAGCGATAGAAAGGGTGGAAAACCGTCTACACAACCGGGTCGGGGACCGGATTAATACATATTATAATAATTTCCCCTCAAGTCGAGATCGCGTTCTTGCCGCGAGGCCTTGACTTGATTCGTTGTTCTATCGACCTGTGGTAAGTCGACCTTGGGAAGTGTTCCTGAACCGAATCATCATTCTTGGGGAGGCGAATCGTCGCCTCGATTCCTTGATTCGACATGAAAGATTTGACGAATTTGTCATGATGGCACGACAGGTAAGTGACATCATCTTGCCCGTGAATCGTCGATTAGTCCTCGCGGTGTTGACCACCTTGCGACCTCTGCTGACTTTATTTCCTTGAGGTCCGAAATTCATTCATATTGCACTTCGACCCCCCCTCTTTTCTTATAAAAGGGGCAAGGGTTTTAGGTTTAGCTCTTTTCACCTTCAATCTTTGTGTAATCAGGCGATTTTCAATTCGAATTCCAAGTTTCCAACGAAGACTGATTCAAGTAACAACTCTCTTTCTTCTTCAATTATCCATGGCTTCTGGGATTCTCCGTCTACTCTCACGGCCTCCGGATTTCATCATCCTCGCCCCGCGATAATGTGGCTATAGCTCACCTCTGGCGCCGCCATGGTTCCACTCATGCCACCAATGTGGGGGGGGATCTCGACCACTAATGCCCCGATCGACAATCGGGTTGGCGAGAAATGGTGAAAGGCGATGATGCAATTTACGGCGGCCGGGGAGATCACTCATCTTCTCCATTGGACATTAGTCTATCCATTCGGCATCGTGGAGAGGAGGACACCCTTGAGCCCTTACAACTCGACCCGTGATTACGGGGCCTTTAAGCGAGCCGACTACCATACTACTGAGACCAGCTCCGTCTGAAGCGACTGGCGGGCTTTAAAAAGTCGTCGAGTCGATTTTATGGCATCAACGAGAAGTACAAGTCGATTTTTGTCTATTTGGTAAGTCACGCTCCATCGCCGCTGTATAAAAGTACCACCGGATGTACATTTCTCTGGAGCAACCTCGACAAAGCGTGCCGACCAGCACACGCTTGGTATGATGTTGTCAGCGAGCACACTTATGGGCGAAATTCCTTTCAGGTACATCGACCATCTCCCACCTACTTGCGGCACGGAATCAAAAGCTTCTGTGAGATCACTCGAATGGTTGGAGCTACATTATCTCCACCATGACTTTTTACGGGAACAGCAAGGTTAAATCGGTTCTTGACCCACAGTGAAATATCTTCGTGATGACCCGTCGCCCCAGTGGCGGCTATAATGTCGTCTGACCGTGAAATTTGGGAGCTCATGGTGGGATTCCCATAAGGTCATCGATTGGCATCGAAAATGGTGGTTCATCGGGGGCGTGGGGAGTCCGTGGAGCCTTGAGCACATTGCCCATTCATTATCTCGACCATTATATCACCCAGTTGAATCTGTGAAGCGCCCATCTTCGGCTTTGAGTCGTCTTGATCTAATTCCCTTTTATCTTGCGGTGTTCATGCCATGGCACACTGTATTGGAATTTCTTGGAGGCTTTCAACATAGTCCGCGACACTCCTCCAAACTGCCGAGGGCGTTAATGCGGAACATCGAAACTCAACCAACTCAAAAGCCCAGCTCGTCACAACTTATCCAGCGTTACCTTAAAATTCCTTGTAAGTTTCCTTGTCGATAATTTAATTCTTATCTAAAATTCGTGGCCAAGGTTTCTTCTTTATGTGTAGTTCTAACATCGATCTATAAGCATCAACCGCCCACCTACTCTGTGATGGCTACTACTTAAAAAAGTCGGTTGATCGGACAAATGAGGCTGCATCTTGAGCCTCAAATCGCTTTCCTCCTCCAAGTTAAACCCCTTAAAACCATACGCGTGAGAAGGGAAAAAAAGGGAATCGAGGGGCCAACTCACCGTGAATCTGAGCCTACTCGAAAGAAGATGAGGGAGGAGATAAGCACATCTGGGTTGGAGATCAGCAGGGGACTCGAGGTCGCCTCTTCGCGGAACCTCACAGCCCATACCTCAGTGACTCCCGAAGGAGGTGCGCCATCGGAGGATGACTCTGGCTAAATTTGGGGCCCCATGGTCGGGTGAACAAAGTCCATGCTTTCTTGTTTTCTTTCATTTTATTACTCCTTTGATGGCTTCTTTGAGCTTTTTGAGGAACAAATTTTCAGGTTCGTAAAGGGTCCACTGAAGGGTCCTGGTAGCATCTTTATCTCTCGAGGGCACCAAAATCTGCGGGGTGGGCCTTAAACAGACCAATAATGCCCATCGTTAGAAAGTGAGACTAATCGTATTAAACTCTCGTCCACTCGAGAAAGAAGCCTTCTTTTGGAAAAACAGGAGCTCGGTAGGATTCGGGCTCGAGAATTGAGGAAGAAAGCGTGGGGGTTCTTGTGAGGTCAAATCGATCCTTTTCTGCGGTGAAATTTCGAATAGATTGGAAAAGAATCTAACTCGGTGACTCGGGAAAGAATTTCGGCGTGGAGGGCGGTTGGCCGGTGTCGTGACTCCGCAGTGGAAAGCGAGGCGACTCGAGGATGAATTATGTGGTGAGGCGAAGGAGTTGAAATTAGCGAGGAGGAACATTTCAAGCGGGTAGAGGCCCGAACATAACTTTTGCCTTCATGATGGCGTTTGTTGGGGCCGCGGGATCTATCTATACTTGAACTCCTGGCGACCTCGGCGGGTTTGTCCTGTTGTCAACTATGTTGGCGACAACCCTCTTGCCCCATGTTTTCTTTGGAGATTAAGGATCTGGAAGACATGGGCATCAACCTCTCCTTCTTTGCCAACCCGAGCCGGATTGTGCGCCCTATTCCAGATCTCGATGAGGCTCAGTCGGGTTCTACTGAATCGATTCCCAAGACCCCATTTGGAATGATCCGATCTTCCTTGGGATGTCGCGAGGAGGGAGCCATTTGATGGACCAAGCTCTAGCCAGTTGGGGCTCACGATGAAGTTATTTCCTTTTGTTTGTAAAAACTTGATGTAACTTTTCTTTTCCTTAACTCTCTTTGTACCGGCCTTGAGGCCTTTTATCATGCAATGAAAGTTCTGTCCTTTTTCTTCCTTCATTGTGTCGACTTGATTTCCTTATGTGACCTTTAATTTGCTTAATCCTCGTCTTCTTACTATTTATGTGACTTGTTGTTTGGATATTGCTTTTAGTCTTCTTACAAAGTCGGGGGAAATCACACCTCACTGGGTTGTGACTTCGCCTCCAGTATGTCGAAAGTTGCCCCTTGGGCGATTCATGTTTTTTTACATGTAATCCCCTCGATTTTAACACAAGAATTTTGAAAAGAAGGAAAAGACATTGTTATTGATTGGTACAATTTGTTTACAAAATCTTGAACCTCTTGATAATATTTCTTACGGTGGAGTTATTATTCCATGTATTGAGCCTTGGTGCCGTCTGGTCTTCGAGCTCATATGCTCTATTTAAGCGGGGACCTCAAGAGACTTTGAGCGGCCCTCCCGTTTGGATGAAAGCGCCCTTTGATTCTCCAAATACTTTCTTTAGCACCAAGTCTTCTTCCTTGAACCGTCGAAGTCGCACTTTAGAATTGTAGTATCTCTCCGATCGTTGTTTATATCTCGCATTTTTCATGTTAGCCTCTAGACGCTTCTCTTTGAAGCGGTCGAGATTTACGGCTAAGGCCTCGTCGTTGTGGTCGAAGGTGACCTAACTTGTCGAGGGCCCCGGAAAAGTCGACTTACGTAGGTCAAACCACCTCGGTTTAAAGCTAACGAGTAAGGTCTCTCTCATCGAATTTGGAAGGTCGTCTATCTGACCCTGTCTGACGAGGAAGCTCGCTAGCCATTTCCCCCTTACCTCCATGATCTTGGTTTTGAGTGTGTGTTTAATGATCTTGTTCACAACTTCGACCTGTCCATTTGATTAGGGGTGATATGGGGTTGAGAAGAGCTTTGTCATCTTCCATTTCTTGAAAAGACGTCTATCTTGAGGCCATCGAACTGTTTCCCATTGTCGGATATGATCGCTGCGATAATGAGAACACTGCGGAATGATGTTCCGCCATATGAATTTGATGACGTGATCTTGATCTATAGTCACCAATGCCTCAGCCTCGACCCATTTTGTGAAGTAATCATTTTGTGAAGTAATCTACCGCTACCAGGGCGTATTTGGCCAAAGAGCACGGAGAGTTTGTTGGGAGATGTGATGATGTACATCCCCTTCTTGAATGGCGGGGGCGAGGATGCTTGTAAGTTCCTCCTGGGCGGCCTTGATGGAAGGTGCATAGATTTGACATCTATGGCACTTGCGGGCGAAAATGATGGCATCTACCTTTAAAGTTGGCCAAAAGTATCCTTGCCTTGTGGTCTTGTGGGCCAGCGATTCCCCCCCCCACGTGATTTCCGCATACCCCTTCGTGTATTTCTCGCAGGACAATTTGCCCTTGCTCTGGTGTGATACATCGAAGTAGGGGTGTGCTGAAACCTCGTTTATACAACTCGTTATTGATCATTGTGTACATTATTTCGCAATTGTAATTGTTGGGCTTGAACTCGATCTGGCGAAGACCATTTGTCAAGTATTCGATGATGGGTGTCATCCAGCTCAATGTCGGGGTTTCTAAGGTCGCGATTCCTGTGTGTGCAGTGGATGGGTGGGAGAACATTGTGATGGTGACATCCTTCATTTCTAATAGCCCTTCCGAAGTCGCTAGCCGTGCTAGGGCGTCGGCTTGCAAATTTCGATCTCTTGGGATTAGCTTGACATGGATCTGTTCGAACTTTTGACATAGCATCTTTACAATCTCTTGATAGACGCGCCATCCGTAGTCACCTCGTATTCTCCAGAGACTTGGCGGGCTACTAGCGAAGAATACATGTGTACTGTAATCTCTTGACTCCCACATTTTGTTGACATCTCTAAGCGGTGATGGGTGCTTAAGTATTGACCTCGTTATTTGTCGTAGGGAAGTCGAAAGTAATGGCGTTCTGGAAAGAGATGTCCTCCGGACTTATCAGAACCAAACCGGCCCCCAACTTGTGGGAGGTTGCTGATTCGTCCACAAATAACTCCCACGGTGGGCTGCTTGAACACCCGACCTCTGAGGAGAAGGTAAGTTCGATAATGAAATTGTCTAGCGCCTGAGCTTTGATGGCAGGTCGAGGTACGTATGTCACCCCGCATTGTCCGACCTCGATGGCCCATTTGAGACATCGACCTGTTGTATCAGGTCGGTGAAGCACATTCCTTAGGGGTGTGGAAGTAAGGACTTTGACTTGATGATAAAAAAGTACGGCCTCAATTTTCTCACACTCATGATTAGTCGTCGCCCGATTTCTCGATCTTGGGTAATGCTTACTTGGTTTAGATTCGAGTTTGGCTAACAAAGTAAATGGAATTCATTCTATCTTCTACTTTCGGTTCTTGCTCAAAGTGGTTTTTGAAAAAGAGGTATAGAAAAGTTTCTCCCCTAGATGGTTTCAATAGGATGCTTATATCGTCGGATAAGCTTTAATTTTATCAAAAAGGGCCTCGACTCTTGGGTGTCCATTCGAATTTTTATTTCTTTGATGTCGTGTCAAGCAGTGACTTGCATCTATTCAAGCGGCGGACAACTTGTGAGTTTTGTACCTCTTTCACATTTTGAGGTGCTCCCGTGTCTAAGATGACTTTGACCTTTCTTTGGATTCACCTCCATTCCTCGTTTAACGATCAAATGCGAGAATTTTCGATTCAACCCCAAAATTACATTTCTTGGGGTTGAGCAGCATCATTAATTTCCTTAGGATGTCAAATTTTTTGCGTCGGTGCATAAGGTGGTCTTCCGCTTTCAAGCTTTTGGCGACTATATCATCCGTGAACTTCCACCGACTTGCCCGTAAATTCGGCAAACATATGGTTGACCAACCTTTGATATGTTGCCCCTGCGTTTTTAAGCGAAGGGCATCCTTTTCAACAATAGATATTCTTTTCGGTTAGGAACGAGGTGTGTTTTGTCGTCCGAGCTCATGCATAGCTATTTGATGATAGCACAGTGAATGCGTCCATGAGCGACATCATTTTGTGTGTTGAAGGAATAATTCCGACCTCCAACACAGATATGGAGATAATAGATGAACTGCGAGTGCATGAAGCGACCTTAATAAGAAGAATATGGGATCAACACTCCATTTTGGGGGACTTAAGGCTCTTAGGTGTGACGACAAGTCACCCAGCGACTAGAAAACGAAGCTCACGGAGGTCGCGCAACCTCAAATCCGAACACGACTTACATGAGCTCTGAACACGCCAGATCAAACGATCATAGATAGCGCCCGACATGCCTCGAAGTCCGATCCACGATTGGCGCGCATTAAAGATTGGTGATTTACGCTCTATCAAGGCAGAATTAGCGATTTTCGGGATTGTAGCCCGCTCATAAGTAGTTTTTCCTCATGTAAATCCTTGCCTAAAGGACAAGATTCATAGTATAAATAGTCCTCAACGGCCACATTTGTAAAAGGTTGAACATCTTAGAATTCTCGGCAAACATATTATACACAAAGACCTGGCTTGGATGCCCCCAGACGTAGTCTGATTCAAAAGACGAACCGGGTCACCAATTGCTTGTTTTCCCTTATCGTTTTGATTGTCTTTAGCTCTCGTTCATCTTAAATTCATTGTTAAACTGGGCAAATTATAGCCAGTCACAACAATTGTAAATGGTCTGTAAGGAACATTTTCTTGAAGAATTTATCGATTCTTGAGAAGACTCAACTTTCCTAAAAAACTCAAGTCAAGCAATAGCGATCAACCGGAAAACCTTGATCCGGTCAACAAAATTGATGCCGCGATGGCGTAAAAGCATCGAGTTCCCCGCTCAGCGGGTAGCCACAGGGGGTTCGCCCATTGGTGGAATCTCGTTCAAATCTTGGGAGGATCTTGAAAAGCGGTGATAGGCTGTCCTCGATAAAAGCGCCTCACCTTCTGGTATTGAAGAGGTACAACCCCGGCCAGAAGACCGCCCGCGATCTGGAACCTCCAAAGGTAAAGGCTATCATGGTGGAAAAAGGGCGATCCACGGGCGGCTTGCGTACCATGCGGCCAAACCGCAATCATCGAACTCGTCGGACCTGGATGAACCAGGTAGCGTCGAATAACGTATTCACCGCCTCGAAGCGGGGGCGGAAAGCACTTTCGCAAGAGGAGAAAGGCGAGGCCAACTCCGCGTCGGCGTCGGAAAGCAGGTGGAACAGGATCTTGTCATGGCTTTGAACCTACATCATGAAGGCTTACCAGGAAATTCCGTGGTCAATGGGAGCCCACGGATAAAGGATCCTTGACCAACAATCCGCGGCGCCCAAGTCCCTTTTTGAGGACCGTCCAACAACTGTTGGAAAAGGTGGGGAACCACAACGATTCAGGAGGAATCAGTAACGACCTCGTTATCCCAGATTCCTCGTTGGGAACAATGGTTATTCTGGCACCTACCCAGAGAAAAATAAGCATACCGGCTCTATATCGCTACCTTTGGGAATCTGAGATCCAAGGTCCGTGTGGCGAAATACAACTTCGTACATGGCTTCAATGGGGGCATCGGACGCGACGAAGTGTAGACTTTTTTCCCTGACACTGAGCGACCAGGCTCACATGTGGTACACATCTCTACCAGCTTTCTCGGTAGACACTTTTGAATAATTAACTCGATTATTCCTTGGCCACTACACCGCATTGGTGCCCTGACCTGCGACCAGACATCGTCTCATGAACACCTGACAGGAGGAGAACAAGTCAGATCGATCTTATGTCGAGAGGATCGATCGACTCATCATCGAGGGCGACCCCATAGGGGATCTTTGTTGAGGGGCGATGTCGGCCTCGGAAGGACAAATTATGGCGATGGATGACCAGCCAACTTTCAGAAGTGCACTAGCGACCTTATCCACACCATGGAACTATTGGAGTCCCGGCTCTCCAAAATAAAAAGAAGGCGCCGTAGAAAAGAAGAATCCCCGAAGCCGAGGGTCCTTTACAAGGCACCCGGTAGCTTCAATCCATTTGAAGAATCTATTCATGTTAAGCTGATGGAAGCATTAGGCATGACACCTGGCCATGTCTATGCCTAGATCCAGGGACGAGACATGCTGCACGCACCTCGCCCCATTAAGGATAAAAGCAAGTAGAACCTCAACAAGTTTTGCCACTATCACGCCCAAAAGGGACATCACACTAGTTAGTGTAGAGATCTTTTCAAGCAGTTATGGAAGCTCTACGAAGAGGGTCGACTAGTCGAGTTTGTCAAGAATCGAGGGGGCAAGCGACCAAGGTGGTCTGGAATTCGACAACAAAGATTAAGGCAAAGGCGGCGGGCACAAAGGGCACGTCCGGGGGCAGCGCAAAGCGTCGCCGTACCACCCCCGTGCGAAGGCGGGAGATCGCATCATCCATACCATTTCACCGATCGCCCACGATGAGGGGTCTTTCTTGACCTCGCATCAAAGCAGCGCCCTAAAAGCGAAGTTAGGGCAATGGAAAATGCCCAAAAAATGGTTCTGCCAATCCTAAGCTTGCCCGGCAGGAGAGACCATAAAATCGAGTTAGGGAGGACAAAGCGGGGATAGTTTTACCGAATATCTATCCTCTTCTCATTAAAATAATATCATGGGGACGGCCGGTGGTAATGCGAGGCTGGCGAAAATCAAGCGGAGGGCTTTTTTGCAACATACTCTTCACAAAGACCCTCTACCGGCTCGGAGATTCTGTGCGTACATCACCTCGTCTGACCATATCGGTGAAGGGTTTTGGGAAAGCAAGGTCAAACCTTTGGGCATGATCCGCTTATATGTGGAGTTAAATATCTACCCTGGGATGAGAAGGTTAGGAACACTAGGCTCCTGGATTTCCTTATGTCGACCTCCAGAGCACTTATAATGGTTTCTATGGAGGCCTTTTGAACATGAATTTGAAATTGCGTCCTCCAAACTTATTTTTTGTGTAAAGTTCCCAACCAAAGAGTGGGCTTTAAATCGGCGCGTTAAGGGTGACCAAGTGGATCTGAGGGTGTTTGCTTTATTCTTCATCTCATTTCAATTCGATCTGATCACCTAGTCATAACATAATGACATTGGATCATGAAACACATAATATGGCCCTGAGCGATTACAAAGACAAATAGGAAGAGGAAGTATCCGACCTCGATCGAATAGACCCCGAGAACAGGGATTTTATACTCGAAATTTGAGATAGATGACCCGCGACTCGATGGGCCGAGGCGGTGCAGTGGAGGAACTCGAAAGGATCAAGGTGGATCTAACTCGACCCGGATCTGGAAGTTATCATAGGGTCCCGGATGCGTGAGCCGAAGGCCAAAATTCGTTGATTTATCAAAAGCAAACTTGGGCGTTTTGCTTGGTCACACAAAGACATGATCGACTACATATTGATCCAACCGCGAAAACCGATATCTCGAGAAAAGGAGGAAATTGATTTGGAAAAATATCGACCCTCGCCGGGAGGTGAAGAAGTTCTTGGACAACGACTTGATCATCTGGCCGACCAACGCGGTTGAATTACATAAATCGTCGATGCTTTCGTAAAAAAATCGATGAAACTTGGCGACTTTGCATTGACTTCACGGACCTTAACAGGCGTGCCCCAAATTTCTTCTCCATGCCACATATCAACCACTTTATCGACAACCTGGCGAAAACAAGATGATGTCATTTATGGATGCATTAAATCGGGATATCATCTGTTGGGATATTTTAGTTTTTGATAAATTATGTCAAAACATTATCAACTTGTATTTTTGAAGCTAATCTCCTGAGATAACAAGTTGAGGACGAAGAACAAATTGAGGGAACTCACGAAATCGAGCCGAAGATGATCGAGATCGGGGCGAAATTACTTGACGGTGAGTCGAGATCGGATAACGATGTAGTCTTGTCTGATTCTTGATATTCTTGACCGGTCTGGTGACGATCTTTCTTGACTAGATCTTTCTTGACGGATCTGGTGACTGATGTTCTTGACCAGTCTGGTGACTGATATTCTTGACCGAGTCTGGTGACGTCTTTGTTGACGGATATTCTTGACCCGATCTGGTGACGATCTTCTTGACGGTCGGTGACGATCTTCTGACCCGGATCTGAGTTGACCGGATCTTTGACTGATGTTGTCTTGTCGGATCGAGACCCGAAATCTGCCGGACCAGTTCTCGGACCCAATCTGCCGGACCAGTTCTGGACGAAAATCTGCGGACGATTTCTCTGGACCAATTCTGCGGACCCGAAATCTGCATACGAATCAAGCGACCCGAATCGGAAGAAATTTGAGCGGTAATAAGATGAAATTTGAAATCGGTAGTTAGACACCTAAAGCGGTGGCGAAAAGAAGACAACACACGTATTGATGTGACGTAAAGGCTGTAAGGAAAAGTCTGAAAAGAACAAAAAAAAATTTGGAAGTTATTAGTATGGATTTGAATATTACTTTCCAGCGGTAATATTTAAATCCACACTATAATCGTTATTACCTTATCTTCAAAAGAAGATAATGGAGGATCGCAAAGTGAAATTAAAGCCAAATATTCAAAGCAACTCCATTCGAGAACCGAGCATTAAATATCAGGTTTACCCCGAAAGTGTTCTTCATTGTATCTAAGCATAAATGTCCGTATCCTAAAGCTTAGAGATTTTTTCCATCCTTAGCATTGAAATTTAAACAAATGTAAGGGAAAATCTCAACCTGATTGGAAACCAAACAAACCTTACCCCGTCGATCGGTTAAGTTTGTAGGTGAGTGTGAACTTCGGTAAACATCTAGTAATCACGAAAGGGAGGGTAGAAAGCAATCAAGTGAGGTGATAAGTCCCGTTTGAGTGTGAACTTCGATAAACATCTGTTGGGTGTTGGACTAACACGTTAAACTAAGTCCGATTGGTTAAGTAGGTGCCCTGTTGATAGGGAAGAGTGGATGTAGGAGTTGGACTCCGAACCACTAAAATGGAAATGTGTTGTTTTCTTTGCTTTATGTTCTTACTTGCCATATGCATTTGATTGTAAGCAAAACACACATCGTTCATAAAAAGCAAAAATCTGGAATCACTACTGCCCTCACCTTTGTTTTATATGCATTACACAATTTTCCGCATTTTCATGGGTTTTCTAGGGACCTCACGGTGGTATCGGGCGGGAGTTCAAAAGATCCACGATTTTTAATGTGACCATCTGAATTGATCTTTGAAAACAATAACCCGATCTCTGTAAAAATGCATATATTTTAATGTTTTGGTGTCATTATCAAAAATGGGGAAATTGTTGGGATATTTTAGTTTTGATAAATTATGCGAAAACATTATCAACTTGTATTTTTTGAAGCTAATCTCTGAGATAACAAGTTGAGGGAGAAGAACAAATTGAGGAACTCACGAAATCGAGCGAAGATGATCGAGATCGGTGAAGATGTCGAGATCGAGCGAAAAACAGGCCGAAATCGATCTAGATCGGATGGCCCGATCGATCTTGATCTGATCTTGATCTGATTCTTGATATTCTTGACGAGTCTGGTGACGATCTTTCTTGACGAATCTGGTGACTGATATTCTTGACCCGCTGGTGACTGATATTCTTGACCCAGTCTGGTGACTGATCTTCTGACCGGATCTTCTGACCGGATCTGATTGACGGATCTGATTGACGATGTTGTGATGTTGTCTTGATATGATCTGTTTGTCTTGTCGGATCGAGAAGACAATCTGCGGACCAGTTTCTCTGGACCCGAAATCTGCGGACCCAGTTCTCTGAGACCAGTTCTGCGGACCCGGAAATGCGTGCGAATCAAGCGACTAGAATCGGAAGAAATTTGAGCGGTAATAAGGCGAGCTGAAATCAGATCAGTTAGACACACAAAAGCGGTTGTCATAAATAAGAAACACACGTATTGATGTGACATAAAAAGGTATAAGGAAAAGTCTGCAAAAGGACAAAAGAAAAGGCTTGGAAGTTATTAGTATGGATTTGAATATTACTTTCCAGCGGTAATATTTAAATCCACACTATAAATACATTGCACTATCTTCAAAAAGATAATGGAGGATCTGCAAAGTGAAATTAAAGCCAAATATTCAAGCAACTCCATTCGAGAACACGCAGCATTAAATATCAAATTTACCCGAAAAGTGTTCTTCATTTGTATCTAACATAAATGTCATATCCTAAGCAGAGATTTTCCCATCCTTAACATTGAAATTTAAACAAATGTAAGGGAAAATCTCAACCTAGTTGAAACCAAACAAACCTTACCCAATCGATCGGTTAAGTTTGTAGGTGAGTGTGAACTTCGGTAAACATCTAGCAATCCCAAAGGGAGGGTAAAAGCAATCCGTGAGGGTTATAAGTCCAACTTGAGTGTGAACTTCGGTAAACATATCTGTTGGGTGTTGGACTAACACGTTAAACTAAGTCCGATTGGTTAAGTAGGTGCCCCCTGTTGATAGGGAAGAGTGGATGTAGGGTTGGACTCGAACCCTTTATAAAATCGTGTGTTGTTCTTTGCTTTATGTTCTTACTTGCCATATCGTTTTTGATTATAAGCAAAACACACACATCGTTCTTAAAAGCAAAAAATCTAGAATCACTCTGCCCTCACCCCTGTTTTATATGCATTACACGATTTTCCGCATTTTCATGGGTTTTTTACCGGGACCTCACATCATCAGATAGCCATGCACGAACCGGACAGGCAGCATACTTCGTTCTTGACCAAGAAGAACATGTATTACTGGAAAAGAATGCCATTCGGTCTAAGGAGCATTTGGAGTCGCGTATCAAATTGATTAACCACATGTTCTTTGAACACATAGGCAAATCAGTGGAAGTATATGTAGATGACATATCGTCGTCAAGAGCCTGAAGAAGGAGGACCATCTAAGTCACCTTGCACAAGTCTTCGATATCCTTAGGAAATTCAACATGAGGCTCAACCCAAAAAAATGTAACTTCGGGGTTGAGTCGGGAAAATTCCTGGGACATCACAATGCGATGAGCGAGGATTGAAGTAAACCACCCAAAGTCGAAATAATTACGGATATAGGGCCCCCAACCAAAAAGGAAGTTCAAAAGTTGACGGGGGTGCTGGTAGCTCTAAACAAATTTATTTAGCGAATGGGGATAAATATAAGACCATGTTAAATCTTGTCGAAAAAGCAAAGTTCAAATAGGCGACGAAAAGCGAGGAGGCCTTGACAAAATCAAAAGCATACTGGTGGCGTCGATGTTTTATCAAAACCGGTCCTTGGCGAAATTTTTTATATCTAGCAACCGGAGACCACTTTAAAGCGCGATACTCGTATGAAGCGGAGGAGTCGAGTTCATCTTCCGTATACCGTGAGTCGGGCGTTAAAGCGAGGCCAAAGCGGCGATATCCTCCCTTGGAAAAGTTAGCTTATGCTCTCGTCATGGCGTAAGGAAGTTGAGCCATACTTTTTTCGATCACGGGTTGAAGTCTTTACCTCGCTTACCTCTCCGCAACATACTCCATCGACGTCGTCGTCGGGCGATGCCTTAAATAGGCCGCCGAGTGGACGATGCGGCGTGGCGTCGCACCATGACACGAAATAAAAGCCCAAAGCTATGGCGATTTTCTCGTCAAGTTAACTCTCTCCCCATTGGGGCCATAGTTCAACCGACCCAGGTAGGATTATATGTAGGCGAATTGACAACGCTACTAAATCGGCTCACGGGGTAGTGTTGATCGATCGGAATGCACTTTCCAAAAACTTCATTATCTTGACTTCCCGACCACAAATAACTAAGCGAATCTGAGGCACTCATGTCGGTGACTTTGGAGATGTCCTGACCGTGGGCGTAAAAAGACTCGGTACATCTGATTCGACTTGTGGCCCGACAAGTGTCGGGGAAGTATGAAGCCAGGGATGAGAGAATGTCGGTCTATCAAGAGATCGTAAAGACACTTTGCCTAAAATTTGAGCAGATCCACATCAAGTTAGTACCAAGGATCTCGAATTCACGAGCCGATGCATTAAACGCATTGCTATAACCGGAGGGCGGTGAGATGAAAGATGTCACCATCACAAAGCTCTCCCACCATTCCCTTTGCGAATCTGTTGTCACTACCCTAGAAACCCCGAGCTTAAGATGGATGACACCCATCATCGACTACTTGATTACCGGGACATTGCCAACAGATAGGGTCCAGGAAAAATAGTTACAACTCTTGTTAATGACGAGTTGTATAAACGAGGTTTCAGCATACCACTACACCGATGTGTCACACAAGAGCAGGGGCAAGTTATCCTGTGCAATATTCACGAAGGAGTATCACGGAAACCACCTTTGAGGGGCAATCACTTTCGCTCACAAAAGCAGCGAGTCGAGGGTATTTTTGAGCCCGACTTTGAGAGCTGATGCCATGACTTTTGCCAGGAGATGCCATAAATGCCAAGTTCATGAACCATCAATTAAGGTCGCCCCCGAAGAACTCACCAGCCTCAGTCCTTAGCCCTTTGCAAAGTGGGGAATTGATATCATTGGGCCACTACCAACAGCCCCCGACTCAGTCAAGTATGCCCTAGTTGTGGTGGATTACTTCACAAAATGGGCCGAGGTTGAGGCTTTAGCAACCATAGATCAAGATCATGTCATCAAATTC
The DNA here is from genome assembly GCA_037126765.1 of Stenogyne calaminthoides. Classification (NCBI taxonomy): domain Eukaryota; kingdom Viridiplantae; phylum Streptophyta; class Magnoliopsida; order Lamiales; family Lamiaceae; genus Stenogyne; species Stenogyne calaminthoides. The sequence goes on from JBBCBC010000021.1 coordinate 21,906,029, forward strand.
ATATGGCAGAAAATCATCTGCAGATTCGGCTGCCGCAAGCTATAATATCGGATAATGGGAAGCAATTTGACGGCTCTAAAATCGACAACTTCTTAAAAAAATGGAAAATCACAAAGCTCTTCTCTACCCCATACCATCCTCAATCGAATGGTCAAGTTGAGGCCATGAATAAAATCATCAAGCATACCTTAAAAGCAAAGATTGAGGGGGGGGAAGGGAAAATGGGCTAACGATCTATCAGACGTCTTATGGTCGTATAGAATGACTTGCCGCAACTCAATGGGAGAGACCCCGTACTCGATGCATTCGGAATAGAGGCGATCATCCCTTCGGAGGTTGAATTCCCGACCCTCCGTACATCCCGAATAGCGATCGATCAGAATGATGAAGCTGTGGCTAGGAATCTCGACTTACCTGAAGAAAAGCGACTAGAGGCTAACATGAGGAATGCTAGATACAAGCGACAATCGGGATACTAAAATTAATCGACTCCAACCCAGTTCAAAAAGGGGATCTGTCTGAAAAAATCACTTGGAGTAATTAAAAGGAACTTTTGGCCCAAAGTGGGAGGATTCGTTCAAAGATTAAGTCAAAAGTCTACCAAGCGAGGCATATGAGCTTGAAGATCCTAATGGCATAAAAGCCCAATATCCTTGGAATGCATCGGACCTGAAGAAATACTTCCAATAGATTCGAGGTCATGTTTTTATTGTAAACATATCATACAAGTCAATAATAATGAATTTTTGATTTTGATCAATATTGTGTTAAACCTAAGGAGGTCGCGTACGTAAAACACCGACCTCCTTAGGAACGACTTTCGACATACTTGTGGTGAGGTCGCCATCCTTTGAGGTGCGGCCCTCCCCAAACTTTGTAAGACGACTAAGCAAAATAAAAAAAAAAAGTATACATATAAATCGCAACGACAATAAGACGATAAGACGTATGCACATCTAAAAGTCGCATAGGAAAATCAAGTCGGCATAGTGATTGGATAAAAGGTTTCATTAATGACAAAGGCCCGAAGGTCGGTACATAAGAGAGCCCGAAGGCAAATTACATCTGGCGGCCAAAAGCCAACAGAAAAGTAAAAGTACATCTTGATACTAGAATAACGAGCAATTTACCAAGACCCAATTCTTAGATGACTCATAGAAAACAATCGACTCTGGGGGATGCTGATCAAAAGTACAGTTGGGGATGGGGTTCAACAACTTCTCAATCTCCTTTTTCTTATAGGGATTCTTGATGTTATCATTCTTAAGAACATCCAGAATCCCAGCCCTCCTTGACTATGTTCAAAAAGTGCCCACCTAATTGTTCTTTGAATAACCTTTGGTGGATGTGTGGGCAACTCGTCTCTCGAATCTTGGGCTGGTAGACACCTCCCCTAGTGGCTGTTGTGGCCTGATCATCGGGGGGACCTCACCCGATGCCCGGCCGACCTCCATCGGACCTCAACCTCACCCGTCCCCAGTCTCGGGGACCACCCGGGAATCTCCCGGCTGCGTCTCATCTGGGTCGGGAGTGGGGTGCACGATCCGGCTCCGATTGGGGAAGAAGGACATATCAATACCCATTTCTTCTAGATCTTTAATCTCTAGCACGACATCGGTATCAGGGGGAAGTCGCGGACATACGCGGTGAGCTCAGCCACGATGTCGGTGAGGTCGACATCAGGATTCTTCTAACAAACAACACGGATGGCACCTGCGACCGCCACGACATAGGCAAAATTGACATTCTGCTCTTCAATCCGCTTGAAGTGTTCGTCTCTGGCGGCCAGCTTTTCCCCAACCTCAACATCCTTGCCGGTCAATTCCCCTTTCAGCCGGGCAACAACATCTTTTTCCACCTCGAGCGCTCCCTCGGCCTCCATCAACTGGCCCTCAAGCTCCGAAACCCTCATGGTCAAGTCGGCCTTGGCCACCTCCATCTTCTTCTGCACCTCATGGGCAGCAATCAGTGATTTAGCCTGTTCGAAGATTGTCTCTTGAGCTTTCTCTGGATTGGAAAGCTGGTCTCGAAGGGCCCCAGGTGCGAGCTTTCTCCATATAGAGGCGGCTTTTCGAGTGTGGGCGACCTAGAATCGTGTTGCAGTGACTTTTCTGGCCTTGGGCATGGAATGATCTTATTCATCCACCGCCTTTGACACATTTCTGATCTTCCAGCGATATAGCTAGGCGATCGCATGGGTACACCCTCTAGCTCGGGAAGCCTAGACCTCAGGAAACTCAACACCGCCGGCGAGAACCTCTTTGGTGTCAGATCCGAAATTTGTGATAAAAAAAAAAGAAAAAAGGAGAAAGCACCGTCGGATCTCGAACTTCGGATGTGGTCACATAGTCAAAACAACAACGACCTACCTCTTCGCCGTCTCTTCATCCCCACCCGATCCGGGAATCATCATCCCGGATGGCAACCTCCCTTGGGCCGAAGTCGAAGCGAGACGGCCCGAAGCCCGACTCCTTTATCCGCCTTTGGGACATGCGAGCCACCCTCGACCGCGCCTTCTAACGTGAGGTCGCTCACCATTTTAACCGCGGGACTCGGCCACCTTCTTTTTGCCCCTGTCGGCTGCAGGTGGTGGAGTTTGGGCCGGAGCATCAACCGGGGCAGTAGGGGCAGGAAGATGCAGCATGGAGCCAAGCACTGACTTTGGTCGGGAAGCCATTTCGGATGCCGAGGGTTGACGACGGTAGATCGGAATCTCAGGATCTACCAAGAAAAAGGGAATCATTAATAGAAAATTGCGAAATGCGATTGAAAGAGAAAAAGAAAGACTTACAAGGAATTTGGAGATGACGGGGATAAGTGTATAACCCGGCTAGCAATCAATCGAGCTCGGAGTTCAGCAAATTGACATCCCGCCAGCTCGGTGGAGTGTCGCGAACCTCTTTAAATGCCTCAACAAAGTCCCAGTATAGCTCGGAGGACCGGGGCACAAACACTGCAAAATAAGAAAAGAATTAGATCAGTACCAACCGAGCTCAAAAGAAATCACAAAAGTACCATTTTCAACACGGATCGCATATTCCGTAGGAACCCGAATTGATAAAGTACTGGAGGGGGCCACCGATTTCCATGCCCCTCCAACAAACCACCATTTATGGTGCCACCCATCGACCTTGTTTGGAATCCCACTCACGATCTTTTTGCCTTTTCGAAGTCGCACGACGTGATAGCCTCGGCCTGGGCGACATCACGTGGGATATCTCCCCGGGAGTGGGCAATCTCTTCAACCCAACCTGCCCCAATACGACCATGGTGGAGATGATATAACTCCACCCATTTAGGGTAATCTGCGTGAGGCTTAGATTCCAGGCCACGAGCAGATGGGAGATGGCGGGGTGCAAAGGAAATCAAATTCCCACTGACATAGAGGGCTCGTTTACGGCTATCATTCCCGAAGGAGGCTGATCGGCGCTTTTGTTGGGGGTTAGCCCATAAAAATGCACATCCCGAGGCACTTTATACATATGGCGAAGTGATCGCACGTACCGATCAGAAAGCACTGACCTATACCTCCTGTCCGAGGCGGCAAACTATGACGTGACCGATTTACGATATTGACGGTCAGGTTTCTTGTAGGGAGCCCGACTATGATATAATTCATAGTAAAAAACCCGCTCATACGCCCCATAATTAGGAACCGGGGCAGAAGGACCCACCGCCGACCGTTCTTGCGGGCCGGGATGAAGAAAGCCCACATCCAACGGAGGAAGATGGGTTATCTCAGCCAACTCTTTTAGGAATTGTTTATTCACCGGCTCGTCATTGCATCATCTTCCTGGCGGTCAAACGTAACCCTCGCCGAAAAATTTTCACCCACGCGTCCTGCGGCGAATTCAAAACCCCGGCGGCGACGCACAACCAGAGGAATGTCATCCTCGGAGGAAGAAGAAGCCTCCATGGTCTGAGAGGAAGACGGAACAAAGAGAGTCCTTGAATCCATGTAATCAAGAAAAAAAAAAACCTTTACACGTATCGATTCATGAGGAAAAGCGAGAGAATTTGTTTTTGGCGGATTATGAGCCAAAATCAAAATTTTCCTGGAGAATTTCTACTTATAATTTGCTGCAGGGGTAAGGTTTTTTAAACCTAATTCCCCACCTATTTATAAAAGAAGGAGGAGGGGTCAAAAAGTAAAATTTCCCAAACTTGGTCCCACAATAATTAGCGAGGCGGGCGTGAATGCCGCGTCTCCCGTTGAACCAACTTGGCACCCCATCATTATCTAACAAGCCGTCATTTCAAACCCCTGTGATTGAGGAAAATCTGATGACGATTCGGTTTCTCGAGGTACCTTTTTGCCTGCCCTAGGGAATGCAATTCGCTCAAAAGAGGATTTTTAGGTCGGATGGTCGCAAGCCGATTCAGTTCAGATATCAAGTTAAGATCCCGATGTGGAACACGCGACCTCAACTTGAGGGGCAAATTTTATGGCGAGGAATAATTCCGACCTCCAACACGGATATGGAGATAATAGATAGACTGCATAGTGCATGAATCAACCTCAATAAGAAGAATCTGGGATCAACACGCCCATTTTAAGGGACTTAAGGATCTTAGGTCGCAGAAGCAGCAAGTCACCCAGCGACTAGAAACCAGAAGCTCTGGAGGTCACAACACTCAAGTCGGGCACGACTTACATGAGCTCTGAACACGAAGATCGAATGATCATAGACAGCGCCCGACATGCCTCGAAGTCCGCTCCACGATTGGCGCACATTAAAGATTAGTGATTCTGCTCTATCTATCAAGGAGTTAGCTATTTAAAGATTATAGCCCGCTTCGTATCTGATTTTTCCTCATGTAAATCCTTGCCTAAAGGACAAGATTCATAGTATAAATAGGCCTCAACGGCCACACTTGTAAAAGGTTGAACATCTTAGCATTCTAGGAAAACATATTATACACAAAGACCTGGCTTGGATGCCCCCGGACGTAGTCTGATTCAAAAGAAGCACCGGGTCACTAATTGCTTGTTTTCCCTTATCATTTTGATTGTCTTTAGCTCTCGTTCATCTTAAATTCATTGTTAAACTGGGCAAATTATAGCCAGTCACAACATCGTAGCCATCCGTGTTATCTATCAAGTGGTCGATGTGAGGCATGGGGAAGAAGTCTTTTGGACAAGCATCATTGAGGTCGGTGAAGTCGATGTAGAGTCGCCAGGTTCCGTTTGACTTTTTCACCAACACTGCGTTAGCCACCCATTGTGGTTGATCAGCCTGTGTGATAAGGTCGTTGTCTAACAATTTCTTTACTTCTTGGTAGTCTGACATCTTTTCGGGGCGAATTTTTACCTCTTTTTTGGGCTATCGAAACCCATTTGGATCGATGTGTAGTCTATGGCATGCGACTTTTGGGTCGATTCCTACCATATCTTTGTGTGACCATGCGAAGATGTTCAAATTCTTTTTGAGGAAGTCGACGACTTCCCCCTTCAGGTTTTCTGGTATCTTGGAGCCTATGATGACTTCTAGATCCGGTCGAGCTGGGTCTACCTTAACTTTCTCGAGATCTTCCCCCGTGATGGCCCTTGAGGCATCTTGTCGGGGGTCGTCGATCTCTACTTGATAGAAACTCTTAGGTTTGGGTCCCATTCTTGGGTCAAAGGTCATTGTGACTTCTCTTCTTGCTTGTTTTTTTTTACTCAATTCCTCACATTGTTTTTTCTATCTATTACAAGTATTTGTTTTCTAGATATCAATCACGAGAATTGAAAAGAGACAAAAAATAAATCAAATAACCTCTTGCATCCACTTGGTCATCTTTAGCGGTCTTGACCCCCATTATTATTGGTGGGGAGCTTTACCTACGAAATAAAAAGTTGAGGGCCTTGACCTCAAATTCATGCTCAAAAGGCCTCCCCGAAAACCGTTATAGGAACTTGGGAGGTTGACAACTATAAAATCTAAAAAGCCTAGTGGCCCTAACCTCATTATTTAAAGTGGAGACCAATTAAATGACCCGGACCGGATCATGCCGGGCGGCTTCACCATTCATCCACGAAGCCTTTCACGGCGTGAGTACGCGCGTGGGGTGATGTAGGCATCATAGTCCCCGAGCTGATCTAGAGTCTTCTTGAAGAGGATGTTGCAGAAAGCACCCCCGTCTACCAGCAATGATGTTTGCCTTAATCACCAGGGGATCGACATTCGGGTAGACTATTCCAGCTTTGTCCTTCTCGCCAAACTCGATCGTGCTGGTTTCTTCCCCCACTGTAAAAACTGGCAGCACCATTTTCCTGGCATTCTTTATTTCCCTTATTTCGGCCTTCATTTTCTTTTGGATGAGGAGGTCAAGGAGAGTCCCCCAACTGTCCCAAGTGGGGAGATGGTATGTGTGACGCGACCTCCCGCATCCTCAGGCATGGGTGGAATAGGTCGTTCCCCCTGCCCTACTCTCTGATCGGCGTTTCTTGGGCGGGCTCCTCCTGTCGGGGATGATCTACCTGTTGGCGACCTCTCTGAGCACGATCATGGTCCCTTTGAGGTCGCTTGACAAACTCATCCAAAAAACCATCTTAAATCTGACCTCGAGTTGGGGGAAGCGGATCTTTGCACTTCGGCACGTGTAGTAGGCCCACTGTTAAGTGGAAGTGATAGAACTTATTGGGGTTTAATTTTCCTTTGTTCTTGATGGGGCGAGGTGGGAAAGTAATTCGGCTCTACGATCGAGTGTAAACATGTCAAAAGTGTCATACCCAATGCCTCCGTTAAACTTTCTTTGGGATGTTCTATTCGAACTGCTTGAAGCTGCCGGGTGCCTTGTAGTTGCCCCCGATTTTCTTGAGCTTTTCCTTGAGTCCACGACTTCCTTGTCGTCGGATAGTCAGGACTCCAGAAGTTCTGATGTGTGGATCAAGTCGCTGGCTCGCCTTCAGAAGCCGGAGTAGCTAACCGTGTATTCAGCGGTCATGCGTCGACAACTAGAAAATCTAAAAGCCTATGGGGTCACCTTCGAGTATGAGTTTGTCGATCCTTTCAATGTAGGACCGATCTAATTATTTCCCCTTGTTGAGTGTTCATCAATGGTTGCTGATTGTAGTCGGGTGCCAAGGCCGTGAAATGAGTCGAGAATAATCTAGCTAGGCTAACGAGCGTGTGCAAGAAGGTGGTAGCGAATAAACTCATTAGTGAACTTGCGCTCGAGTTAGAGACAAGAGTCGACACTTAGTAGCATCGGATGCGCCCATAGAGGCCATGTAGGAATTGTATTTCACTACATGGACCCTTGGGTCGGAGCTTCTGTTGTAGCGATCTAGAACCAACTCTTGATTTTCCTCTGGTAGGTGCAAAGTGACCATGGTCCGAGTGGGGAGTGCGGGATGGTGAGATTTGTTGCTTATTCCGTGACCCGTTCGATTCTCGGCTCGTTCGAGAATTCTTTGGACCATTTGGGCTAGTGTTGCAATTTATGCGTCCACGATGGTCTTTGGCAAAAGGTTGTTCATGGATTAGCCATGGTGGATTAATCGAGCCTCTTGGCAATTCGTCATGATCTTGCGTTCAAAGCCATTCGCGAGTCTCGTTCCACACAATGCGACATGTCGAGGGTGGGATTGTGCCTCATCTGGGCCCCTTGGTTTCCAAGACAATTGAACACATTATCCGACCGCACCGGCTTTTCTTGAAGTCGGCGATTATGAATGATGGCATGTTTGCGGGTCATATCTTCAGATTAGCTCGTCGACCGCCCTTTTTCGAAAAGGGCGGCCTTACCTTTTGAGGTCCCGACCTCGCGTGCGGCCTTCTTGATCGGAGGTCACTTTTTTTGTCGTCATAAGTGAGACGTTTTTTGTTGAGGTGGCCATTACGGCCTTTGCGTCCTCCGGCATTTGGACTAGGTTCCACCGATCGGGGAGTTTTCAAGGGATAAGCTTAGTCTTGCGAAATCGAGGAGAAGCCGGCACCATCACGGGCATCAGTTTCGTGTCCGGTGGTGTTGCCTTGGTTGATCGCCATTTAGAGGAGATGGATCTTCTAAGGATTTAGGGGTAAATCGATAGAAAGTTCCCACAGACGGCGCCAATTGTTGTGCCCTGTTTATAAATCACGACCAACAAATATCGATTAACAAGCAAGATCAATAAACTACGATAAATCTAACAAGCAACACCGGAATTTGATTACCCAGTTCGTCTTTTGAATAAGACTACGTCTGGGGGTGCCCAAGCCAGGATTCTTTTATTACTTTTTACGCCCTGTCTGTCTAAGTTGTTCTCCGCTTTACAATGAATGATCCATGAAGTATATATGGACAAAATTTAGGTTAAGAGTCTCCATGGGCTTCTTTCGCGGACTTGATGGGGCTTCAGCCGCCAAGGCTAGGGTTTCCTTAGCTAATCCGCAAATCCTGCTCCTGGATAAACTTGCCTTGCTTACGCTCCGCGATATCCGCACCATTAACTACCCATATCTTTCCCATATTTATCTCTTCACCGACTTCGGGCTGAAGTCACCTCCGACCTGCGCACTTCTCTAAGTCGTCTCCAACCTTCTGATCCTTCAAGTCGCCTCGCGACCTGCATGCTCTTTTAAGTCACCTCGCGACCTAGATGGCCCGGGCGAGGTCGCCTTAAGCGATAGAAAGGGTGGAAAATTGTCTACACAACCGGGTCGGGGACCGGATTAATTCATGTTACAACAGTGTGCACAGTTAATTATATAGACATCATTCGACAACGTTCCATGACAGATTAACTCATTATTTAGAGCAATAGTAACAACTTTATTAAAAGTAACCGAATATCCATCATAAAAGAGTTAGAAACTGAAATTAAATTCTTTCTAAAACTAGGAACGTAAAGAACATCTCTTAAAATTAAAAATCTATCTTCAAAAGATAGTTGCACTTCTCCCATTGCTTCAGCTGCCACTCTCGTAGCAATGCCCAGTGTGATGAGGATCTCACTCACACTAAGTTGTCGGGTCCGCTTGAACCCCTGTAATGTGAAACAAACATGATCAGTGGCTCCCGTATCCACTACCCACGAATGGGAAGCATACGCCGCTAAACAAGTTCCAACAACTAGTGCATGGGAATTACATTTCTTTCCATCCCTCTTAGGTTTGGAACAAGCTGTCCTCCAATGTCCTTTCTCACCGCACTTGAAACACTTCCCCTTAGCAGTCTTCTTGACACCGTCCCCTTAGTTCACCGTTGCTTTGCCCTTGGCAATGCTTGAGTTGACTTGGTTTTGGCCTTTTGCCTTCTTCTCCTTCTTACCACCATTTGGCCTAGAAGAAGTAGAAGGGCCGATTGCCACCAAGGCTTGGTGCTGGTGTCCCATCATCTTCTCAGCCGAATCTAGAGCTTGCATTAGATCATGCAGATTATACTCCTGATCGCTCATCAGGTAGTCCAGATAGAATTTATCAAAGCTCTTCGGTAGAGAATGGAGGATGAACTCGATTTTAGTTTCGAGATCACATTCAGCGTCAAGAACCTTAAGCTTGTTTAGGTGAGCCATCATCTGGAGAACGTGATCCTTAATGGGCGTTCCCTCCACCATTTCTTGCGAAAACATATGTCGCATGGTGATATGCTTAGCTGTACGGTTCTGATGTTGAAACATCGCTTTAAGATTTTGCATAATTTCCACATCATTTCCAAAGTTCTGGTATTGGTGCTGTAACACATCCGACATTGAGGCCATGATGGTGCACTTAGCCATTTCATTGGAACTCTCCTAGTCATTATACTCTTTTTTATCCGTCTCACTAGAGTCATTAGTAGGCTTTTCGGATTTTGGTACATCAAGAACCCACTTATGATGTTGTGTAGTAAGGACAATAGTAAGTTTTTGATTCCAATCAACAAAGTTTTCACCAGTAAGAAAATTGTCTTTAAGTATATTGAACAGTGGATTAAAATGTTGCGACATGTTGAGACTGAAAATAAACATACATCTTGTGTCAATATCCAGATTAACACAAAAATTACATAATTCGATCACATGAATCATATTAAAATCTCAAAAAAAAATATGAACATGCATCAGCCAACATCTCAAAACTGTTTAAATAAGCCACGTGGGGTGGGTCATTATTTAAACACATTTAAGCATGTTACAAACAAAGACAGTTACAAACCTTTAATTTCCAAATTAATAGTTGGCTCCCACTTGACCAATATAAAATTGACAAGGACTTCAGGGAAGTATATGCATATCAATTTTATACCTAAGTAATAATTAGGATTAAATACATAATTATTATTTTGTTTTGAACGAGCCTCTTGGGGAGGTTCATCGTCGCCACTAATAATAATCCACAATCATTCTTTAGGAATTCAATCATGTGAAAATTATCTTTTGGCCGATTACGTGGGGAAATTCTCCAAAAGAATTCACAAATAAATAAATCATGGAGGTCAAAATTAATTCAATTTTATTATCCGAAATAAAATTATCAATTAATTATCTTAAAATACTTAGTAATTTTCGAAAGTGAGATTTTTCCAAACAATTTCTCATGCATCACATATTCAAACAAATTAAATAAGCATGAAAATAAAGCAATCATCAAAAAAAAAAATTAAACATATTGGGCACATATATTCAATTGTCAAGGTTAATTTTTGTCATGTCTAGATCTTGATAAATTGTCTTTGTAGCCTTCATCGTTCGTCTCGAATAGCTCCCACTCGATCGCAACAAATTCTTTAAAATGTCCTCCGTCAAGGTTTGAGATGACGTCCGGCGCCGGGTAGCTCATGGCCCAGAATGCGTGTCCGCGTGCACCTAAGTGCACGCCGATGTCTAAGCCGGTCATCTGTTGCTGGCGGCACTTTCGGCATCGTCGCGTCGTATATGGTGATCAGCGCGCCCTCCGATCTCCGTGCCCTCTCTACTGAGTGCCTAAGCGATCCACACCGTGTCTGTCTTCGGCGTGCTATGCGTCTTGTAGCCTAACAACCCGCCCTCGCCCGACACCAAACTTCGTATGGCGCACGACCACACCTTAGCCCATGCCAACGAGCGTCGTGCGCATCCAGCATGCCCCGTCCGCGACCACCTAACCGTCGTTAAAATTAAGCTGGGCCTTGAAGGCTTAGCCAGCGCGTGCTTTGACTTCGTGTGCGTCACGGGCGGCAGTACCCCATCTTTAATTCTTCGTCTCCGTCTTCGTTCTCGATCCGCTTACAATTTATTTATAAAAAATAAATAAATTTAGATCTAGACTAGTCTATTACATTGATTAAATCAAACCAATCCTAATCTACTCGTGGATTTTCTCACGAGGCAAAACAAATTCGAAAGAATCGAATTAAAAACCACAATTATATGCATGCATAATTAAACATTCATCAAATACCATGACAGTTGGATACCTGCAAAAAAAGATCTAGCAATTCTACTATCCAATTTCAAATTCAATGAAATAAACAAATTAAATTACAATTAAAAAATTAGAGCCCGAAACCGAGACTCTGATACCAGTTGTTGGGGAATAAGTTGCCCGAATCTATTCGGGATGATATTTAAATATAAATTTAATTCTTACAATTATTACTAGCATGAATTAATCCTATATTAATTAAAATAATAATTCCAACAACAATCATGCACATAATATAATCACGTAAATCCTACGCATACGGAATTTCTAGGAATTTACGCAGGCTTACCGTTTTGACGAATCAACGCGGAGAAGATGAGTACCCGTTCAACGAACAAACCTAAAGTCCTTCTCAAGTATTCCCACATCCTTGTCCGATAATTCGATGGGAGGATGCTCACGAACAATTAACAAAATGGAAAAAGAAAAATATTTTGCACCACCTTTGTGGTTTTCTAATTTTTCCAACTCATGGAATTGTGTTGGGGATGAAAAATTCATCCCCTATTTATAATACTAGGGTGACCAATCTTCTGGTCAAAATTGGGATATGAGAAGATCTTTAATTCTTGTGCAAGAAGTAATCTTGAATATATCCAATATATTCTCTTTCCCATAAATAAATTTTCCACAAAAATCTCCTCCCTTATAAATAGCAATTTTAAAAAATTTAAGAAAGAAAGAATCAAGATTTGATTTTCTTGAATTTATGGGATAATCTTATATTCCAAGAATACTTATCTTTTTTTCATAAAATCTTTTCAAGAAAAATCAAGAAAATCTTTCATTTTCTTTTCTTCCTATTTTTTGAAAATAATGGAAAAATAAGAAATTATATTTTCTTTTATTTTAATTACCTTTTTCAGTTATTGGACTTTATATTTGGGCTACTTGAGGGGCCTTTAGGAGAATTAAGATTGAACCTTCCAATGGGCTCTAAATGATCAATATTGAGCCACAATATTATTCAGCCCATTAATATTAATTAATTACACTATAAAACTAATATTGCACTATCATTCTTAACTCATATTACTGTAATATGGCTCCTTGTTAGTATTTCCCGTGTTTAAGATTATTCAGTCCATTAATTAATTCAAGCCACTGAAGAAGCTTTATATTAATTAATATATTTTTCCTTCTACGACAAAGTCGATTCAACATTATTATCCATCTTTGAAACTAATTCCACTTGCAAGATTTGGTATGATAAAACTTACGGCTACCAAGGGACAAATCCATAAGTTGTACTTGCACATGATTCTCTTTATTAAATCTTAGCAATAAATCATATATAGCTATTAATATTGCCCAAACACAAAGTATTGAATCGCGTTGATTCTCTACAGACATGAATCAAAGCAATAATTATTAATTACACGATCTATTTAAGAGATATTAAGAAATAACGAACCACTTGAGGTCTAATTCTTCTACATTCGATCTTGAAGAATTTATCCACCTTTATGGAGTCTATTCAGTAGCATCATAATGCACTAGTGTAATCTCTTGGTCAAAATGAATGATCAATCAGACCTTACACTTCAACCTTTCCACGATGGATTGTTCATTTCCATCTAGGTTGTGAATTTGTACTTATTTACAAGGGACTAATAATGTGATCTTCTGTGATCTGGTATCACCATAGTTACTACAATGTAACTCGTACTATTATTTGAACAGTTTTGCAGTAACTATATATAACATTCATTCATATTTAAAATAATAGTGATAAATAATTTATTTGATAAATAAAGGCGAAATCCGGTTATCACGAAAGATAGGCACATTAAATAGCTATAATGTTATAATCCCTCATTTGACAAATTGAGGCGGTTAGGAGCAATAGCTTCTAACGGTCATATATTACCTTCAATAGTAGATGTGGCACGGATATACATTTTATTTGAAAACCAAGAGACATGTACCTGAGGTTGATTTTTTGTTTATTCTGCAACCTCCATAATCAGAATCAGAGTACCCACTAAGCTCTAGATTATCATCTGAAGAGTAGTATAACCTAAGGTTAACTGTCCCCTTCAGATACTTAAGAATCCGCTTAGCTGCTTCCAAGTGGCTTTGCATTGGATTTGCCTAAAATCTGGCACATACACCTACTGCAAATGTTATATCTGGTCTGCTGGCAATCAGGTACAATAGTGATCTAATGAGAGCCCTATACTCTTTCTGATTAGTTCTCCGTCTTCAATTCTGAACAAAGTTTTGTCTATCAATCCCTTAGTGAATCCGTTGTATAGCAAGGCGAATCTTGTATCATACCAAGCTCACGGGACTGTTTGATCCATAAAGAGCTTTTCTTAAACGGTACACCTGGTTGCTCATTTCAAATCCAGGAGGTTGTTCAACATAAACTTCCTCAGCTAGTACCCCGTTTAAGAATGCACTCTTTACATCCATCTGATACACAATAAATCCTCTGTGAGAAGCATAAGCCAGAAACAGCCGAATGGCTTCAAGACGAGTGACTGGTGCAAAGGTTTCATCATAATCAATCCCTTCTGATTGTGAATATCCCTTAGCAACAAGTCTTGCCTTATTCTTGATTATCACATTGTGCTCATCCTTCTTGTTATTGAAGACCCACTTAGTGCCAATCACATCTTGGTGAGTTGGTCTGTCTACAAGTTCCCAAATTTGATTCCTTTCAAAATGCTCTAGTTCTTCTTGCATGGCTAGAATCCAGTTACATCGGTAGAGCTTCTTCAACTGTGAAGGGTTCCTTCAAAGAAAGATAGCAATAATACATTGCACTTTCACCAATCTGATGTCTAGTTTGGACTCTATCAGACGGGTCTCCGATAATCAGGTCAGTTGGATGACTGGTTATTCAGGTCCTTCTTCCCTGATTTACATCAGTTTGGAGATCAACACCCTCTTACGATAGTGATTAATCACTTTAGAGACTAGGAGAGAGTACTTGATGGGATCCACTTGGCATGGACATATCTCGGTGATGTTGGACTCATCATGTCTTTGAAGTCATCGACGGAACAACGTGTTTCCTCTAACCCGGATGGTTCGATTATTCTTTATCTCGGTATGCCGAACTTCTTCATTAACGGTTATGCGTACCTTAGGATCGGGCCACTGGTGAATCATCAAGATCAAAGTTAGGAACATACGCAGTGATGTGATCTGATTCCTTTTCCTTGAAACTCAATTGATCCATGATTTTCTCTTTTCGGATCATATTAAATGAGCTTTGGGTGAGGAACAACTTGCTTGGCCGAGTAGTAAGACCATGGATATATTTGATCACAGTTACCTTCATGTCCCATTTCTTCAGCAGGGACCTCAAAATCTTATAATTAATGTCCTTATCTGACATAACTCGGCCCAGACCACGAAGTCTGTTGACTCCCATCGTGATCCTTCCATCGAACTGATTGATGGTCTCATTTTGTAGCATTCTGAGTTTCTCTAAGTTAACCATCTCCGCTTGCAACATGCTTTCCTTGATAAGATCATTCCCTTGACATATTTCAGCCAACGTATCCCATACTTCCTTAGCAGTCTGCAGGTACTTGACTTTTTCCTTTATTGTCGCGTCCATCGTCTTCATGATGAGATATTTTGCTACTGTATCCAGATTGGATAATTTTCTTTCTTCAGCATCCATTAGCGAAGGACTCTTTCTGACACGTGCACCAAGAGCATGATCTGGATCTCTGTTATCATCATTTGGATTCGTATGATAAATGATAATTGGTCCTCGTTCAAGAACTTCCATCGTTACATTCTTGATTAAACCGGATGGTTCCCATTGAAGATCTTCGATCGGTATAATCATCGACATTGAACTTGGGTCATGATACATGCAGAAGTGTTATCCATCTTTGAATGTGAGTTTTGAAAGCAGATGAGCTTAAAAGCGGGTTTTTTCAAGATGCATTCAAGTGACCACAATGGTTCTTCCTCAAGAACCAATGATACTCAAAAGCCGATTGGTCCGTAGAACCCTTTGCTCGTCTGCGCTATGGTCGACGGGTTTTTAAATTGAGGCGGAAGTCTAGAGGGGAGGGGTGAATAGACTTACGAAATTTTTTCGTGGTCGGGTGTGATAAGCAAGTTGCACGATCAGTCTTGAATGAATAAGTTTGGTGATATCGACTTCTTGATCATTTGAGGCGGATCGGTTCGGTTATCTATCGGTTTAAGCGGTGTCTTGGAAGCTAAGTTTTACCCGTGTGAAAAACCCGGTTTGTTAAATCAGTTTCTAAGTTATTTGTTTCCGTCGGATGACAAAGTGCCAAAGCCAATCGGATCGGTTGCTTGGTACCAAATCGATTCCGGACTTAGAATATGCATGCATTATACAAACAAGTAGTGTCTTGAGGATAGTGTAAAAGCGGTCATCGGATAATGCATACAGTTTATATAGTGGTTCGGACAACTTGTCCCTCGTCCACTCTTCCTATCGGTGAGGGCACCAACTAACCAAGCCGAACTTAGTTTTATGTGTTAGTCGACCACATTCTAGCGGATGTTTCAAGAGTTCTCACTCAACTAATCCGGGAGATCGGAACTAGAAACCTGATGCGAAATCTTGCTAAGCAAACATAACCTAACTTTTAGTTTGCGTATAAGATTTGTTATGTTCCAACTGGAAATCTATCCTAGAATTTGAGTAACCTAAGGCTGAAGGATAAGATTTCTATGCTAAGAACTATGGGATGAACACTTAGAAATATTCTTCAATTTGTGTTCTTCTTGCGGAAATTTGGCTTGCTTTGAGCTTGTAGATTATTTCTGTAACCTCACTATGAAGGTTTGATCCCATATATATAGGCACGAAATCGAACTAGCTGTTGGATAGCAATTCAAATTTTAGTCTATTTTAGGTAGGATTGCAGACTTGATTTGATGTGATCAGTGACGGCATAGCTGAAAGCGTATAAACTTGTCCTTTCTAGCCGTTGATCTCTGAAGCACCTCATCCTGCAATGTCAGCTCCAGACATACATTTCTTGCTCTCATTTGCTATCAAGTACACTTATTAAGTGTTTGATTTACCAACTTAGGTTGACATTCTTCGTGTCTGATGAACTCGTATGACTTGGTGAACTTCTGGTTGTCACGATTTGGTGACTGATCGGTCTACGATTGAGTCTTGATCACGAGGTTGTCTTAGCACAACTTGAAGACTCTTCTTCACTTCTTATGATGTAGGACTTCTGATCTTCTAAGTCTTGTTACCTGGTGGTCATCGATCTTGGTCTTACGATTCTCGACATGTTACGATCTTAGATCTTCACTTTTATCGACTAGGCGATCTTCTAGTCTTCTTCTTCTTCTCAGATGAATTCTGATCTTCTGATCTTCAAGACTTAGACTACTCACATTGAGTTCCCCCTCAATGTATGACCTATCTACCTTTACATCAGTTGCTATATACAACAATTATCAACTGGTCATCTTAGTCCTATTACTAGATCATCGATCGACTTTACAATTAAACTAGTCTACTACTATTTGTTTTGGAATTTTCATCAAAACCATAAATTTTTCAACAATGTTCTACTCGTGTTAGATAGTAAGTGGAAAATATTGTCTTCCACATTGATCATTTGAGCACTTAATAGTTGAATATGGTGAGCTGTGGATTGTAGTAGTGTGTGATCATATTAATTGGCTTATGCGCAATATGAGGACTGGAATGGTTGTTGATTATTCCTATCTGCAGTTTTCTTTGATCCAATATCCTTGGTTCGTCCAGTGTTGATACTACCCTATATAACAAAAGTATGTTAAGTTTAATGTTTATTAAAAAAAAGATCTTATAAATTGCCTCATAATTAGGTTGCATAGACACATATACGACACGATACGGGTACAGAGACACAAGTTTTTTTTTAAAAAAATTGGGTATGATACAGCAGGGATACGACTTTAATTTTTTAATTATTTTATATTATCCCTGTAAATATAAATATTTTTACAATTTTTTTTAAATACATATCTTCGTACATGTATGCAAATAATTTTAACACCTAAATAAATATAAAAAATCAAAACAAGGACATCGATAAAAATATGTAAATGATCACCAACATCACAAAATCGTAGTCAATATACAAAAAGTATGCGTAAAATAGTTAAATCGCAAATATGCAAAATACTAGATACAATTTAAAATCACAACTTAATTATAAAGTAATCTAATTATCCAGGTTAATGGAGCATCACACTCAAACATAAAACAAGAAGAAGCTATGTGTGTTGAACTTCGATGAACAGTGGTGTGTTGACCGTGATAAATTTTTATTGCTTCTAGATGTAGGTTAGGGTTAATGTAATATAAGATAAATTTAAAGTAAAAAATATTAATTTTCCAAATTTAATCGTACGCGCGTATCATATCCGTGACCGACACGTTGATCAGCCGTGTCCGACATTGTACCCAAAATTATAATTATTATTTTTAATTAGGATATGCCACATGGCGTATCGGGTGCGTATCCCACCTGTATCGGCGTACCCAAGTACTCGTGATGTATCCGACACTCCATTATTAAAAAATTCTGAGAATCCGTGCATCCTAACCTCATATCCTCCACGCTTCCTAAACTCTAGCAAAATAGCCGACACCTACTAGGGTTGGAGCTATAAATTTTGGAAACTTTGGGAGCATGGGAAATAATTCTGTTAAGAATATAACCTGCATATGAGAAAAATGTTATAATTACTGTGTATTATTAACAATCAAGGTGTTATATATGAATATTAACAAACTAGTACCTGAAGCAAAAAATGCATCCTGTAACCGTCACATTTCCTCCCACTTGTATTTTTTCACACCATCCATGAGCCCATCCAACACAAGTTCTGCCCAATTGTATGTCTTTATATTATCTAAATCTACTAGATAGTCTAATATCTCGATATCTAGTGAATTTCTATACTTAGGGAGAAACACTATAGCACATAATAACATCATATTGAAAATCTTAAATATATGGCCAAATTCTGAACTCAGCAATTTTTTCTTCTAGTTGACCCAAATTTATATTGGTCATTAGAACCACCACGCCTAAACAAAATGTCGTATTTCGTCTGCCTAATTTTTGAGCTATTATGAGTTGAATTTTTTTTGTCAGAACTAGGTATACCAAGCGTAGCCTTTATCATGTCCACATCAATGTTGATTTTTGTATCGTTTATGTTTAATATACGGATAGATGGATCAAAATTATTTAACAATCATACCATTACAGTCAAATCAATATCACTAACTTTGAGATTCAACATAGACGAAAACTCCATTGATTGTACCGTCTCTCTTTGCTCCTTGCTTAATTTATCATTTACACTGCTTAGACTGCGAAGAGATGTTATGTGATGTAGTTTTACCCTTTTGTCAGTGGGTTTATTCATTCTTTCTTTTGGAGAACCCATACTAAACATTGTTGGTCCACTTGGTTGACTAGATGGTCGAATGTTCTCAAAGTGCCTCTTGTTTCCCTTTGCCACGTTCGGCGTGAACATTTTTATCAAACTATTTCAAATAAAACCGAAAAATATTAAAATAAGATGCATCAATAATCATTAACCAGTTGCCAACACCATATTTACATAGCTTAGCACATTGTAGTGGAGAAGATCAACGTAGAATGAACAGAGTTCAGTTTGATCCCAAGACTGATAGAGACAAAGGTTATTTGCATAATAAATGGATTATGTTTCATGAATGTCAATATCGGAAAATGTATTCTCAATGTTAGGAATTGCTCTGGTTTGTTAAAAGTCAGAAAGCTAGGAGTTCTTGTATACCAGTGGTGATTTGCAGATACGTAACAATGATTATTGAAAAGATTTGTAAATTAGTATTTAATTTATCTTAAAATTTAGAAATTTACTAAATATTTGGTGATGTGTAATGCATAATTATGAACTTGGCTATCAGTAAACCCATTTATTTAGTCATATATCAAAATGGCGCACACATATAATTAATTGAGTTTTAGTTTAATTAATTATGTCAATTTCTCAACCAAGCGTGTAATAAGATGTTCATTCCTAGTCGTATAATAAAGAATACCAGTGAATCCTATTCAAGTGCTTATACAGATTAGAAAAGAATTTGCTTGCATATACAACATTTGTACATTTGAACCCTACAACCATAACTGCAATGCATTAAATAAAACAATAGATTGAGAGTTTTAAGAAAAATAAAATGCAGTAATTATTTTTATAGAGGATAAGAATATTGAGCTTTCATGATGGTCAATAAAAAGTAGCAAATCTGTTTTTGTAAAGTGATTAAATATCCAACACTAACCTGATATCAATGGCCATAACATCAGCTTTAATTCTTGGTGGTGGACTGCTATAATTCGGTGAGAAAGCCTGTCGATAGGGACAGATTCATATTGAGTTTATGATGCAATATTTAATTTGTGTTATAAAAATAAGTACAGGGACTTCTCTTTCTTTGTTATGGGCTGGAGTAATGGGACGGTTTGGAGGAAGATGGACATAAACTGCTTTCAAGATGAGAATATTTCTCAGATGTATTTTGGACGATATTTATTTTTCTTTTCTTCTCACGCTGATTTTTTTATCAGAATTCTCCGTGCAATGTTGGGATTTATTTTATGAAATTTGAATCAGTCCAAAATATTTGAATATATGGTTTCACACTAATCATTTTTCCTTTCTTCTCGCTAATTTATGGAATATATCCTATGGAATTTGAATCAGTCTAAAATATAGGAATATATGGTTTCAACTTTCACGTTAATTTTTCTTTTCTTTCTTCTCACTCTGATTTTTTTGAATATATCCTCTATGGAATTTGAATCAGTCTAAAATGTAGGAATATATGGTTTCAACTGTCATGTTAATTTTTCTTTCCTTTCTTCTCACTCTAATTTTTTGGAATATATCTTATGGAATTTGAACAATTCTAAAATGAGTGAGTGACTTTCCACTCCAAAAATAGGAGTAGAAGTACTAATAGGTGCAAGAATCTTTTTTTAGTACTATGAGGTCCAAAATTATATCTAAAAACACAAAAATACCTCTTTTCTCCTATTTATAAAAAAATTGTCTTCCCCTTAAGGTAATGGATAAAATAAGAACATGCATATGTACATTTCAATTATAGTTAATACATCCACATAATTAATTTAATTTTAAAAAAAATATTAGAATCTTGAAATTTTCATATTAAAATTGAAAATTACATAAATTTGCATATCTAAAAATAAAAAATTTACATATATTTGTTCAAAATCTAAAAAAATACATATTTTCGTCTCCATTTCAACATGCACATTTGCACGAGAACGTGCATATGTTCATTAAATTGATGAATATATGCATTTTCAATTTCCAGATATTCCCTCATTTTTAATCAATTTAGCCACCAAAGTTGACCATCATTAATCATCACTATCATCATTAGGTTCAGAAGATGTGTTACCTGAACTACTTGAGTCTGATTCATCAGGATCATCAAAGTCATCTGGTTCTCCTGATGGTGTTGCAGCACCTTGCTCAACATCTTCATCAACATCAGAGTCAGCAACAGGTTCATGCCTCCTCTTTGTTCTCAACTCAGTTGTAGCCTTTGTAGTAGCTTCAGGATCATTTCTGAATCAACAATAGGAATGACCTCATCAAAACTTTCTGAATCAGCATGGACATCAACAGCCCCATCATCATCATTATCAGCATCAGCCGCAGGCTCAGATGCTTCACTTGGTTCTGTCTCCTCAGTAACCGATTTCTCACTCTCCTCATCGACACTCTTCTCAACAGAGTGCTCAACTTCCTCAGCAGACTTCTCATTCTCCTCAACCTTTTCCAAACTCTTTTCTGATTCAGATGAATCAGACACAGCAATTGGCATTGAGGCTTTACCCAAATTAGAAGTCTTACCCCTCTTTGTCTCAGAGTAGTCCACTCTGGGCTTGTAGCGGTTCGACCTTCTCCTTGGTTTCACAGGGCTAGTCTTCCTCTTCTGCTTCTTGGAGGAAGTACCAGCAGCAGCAATGTCAGCTTTAGGCTTCTCAACGGGCTCCCCCATGGAAATATCTTCCATCTCAACATTAAGCTTGAGCATCGGTTTTGGATTTTTGGCCCCAACAATGAAGTCATCTGGGAAAACACCACGAGGAGGGTTCGATGATGAAACATTCGAGAATGGTAGAATGTTCACTGGAAACTGTCCAAACATGATCGTCGCAGGAGTGTCATAGCGTTGAAGCGAAATGATCGCCTCGCTCACATTCAGTGAATGTTCGGTTTTTTGAAAGCAACGAAATTAGTTACGGGTTCAATGGATTACGGGTGTTGGGTTGGATGAATCAGCGATGGGTGTGGCATTTGGTGAATCGTCGAAGTCGCCATTGATCTGAAAGGTGAAGCGGGTTCGCGATTTCAGGGTTTTCAGAGGAAGGGTTTGAAGGCGTGTTTGGTGAGGTGTTTTGATTCCAGCCATTGTGCTCTATATATATCAAAAAGAGTTGTTGACAAATAGAATTAAAAATTAAATTCTAACTAATACTTTATGAAAAAAAACCCGATAATACCTCTACTTAACTCAAACTTTTTATGCGCATAACTTTCAAATCAAGTTTTTCGATTATCTGAACCAATATTCATTTGATCCTTAAATAGAAACCGAAATCGGCATGTTACAAGCCATGATCCCACAAAGTGAATGTTCTAGAAATGGAATCATGGGGTGCAATGTGATGAAACCATCACTCCCACTACTTCGATATCGAAAACACACTACGATTTACGCGAAAATTTTCAAAATAAAAAGCCCGAAAAATAAAAACAGTGTAAAATACTAAAATTAAATAAAGTGTGTCCAATTTTTGTATTAAATAATTAATTTAATCAAAAAGTCACAATTTAAATAATCATCCAAGTCAAATCCAGTCAAATCAAGTCAATGTTGCAAACAAGAGCGGCCTTGCTTCTTGACATTCATTACTTTTTGTTTTACACGGTAATGTTGCCTTTTCATCTTTTTCTTTTTTTTTAATACACTTAACTCATATTGATCCACCTTTTGAAAAGAGAACATTGTAGTAGCGAACTTCGTGCCCCATAGTTACTCAGTGGATTATGAGCAAATTGATGTTATATCAATCACCTTTTGAAAAGAAGACATCGTAGTAGCGAACTCCGTGCTCCATAGTTACTCAGTGAGGGATTATATCTAATGTGTGTATCTTTTCTTTTCTTTTTGTGCATTTAAGAAATGTGTGTCCAGAAAATCACAATGACTTGACTCAATAAGAATTCAACTCAAAATCATATTCAAACCATGAGAATCGATCAAATCAACCAAGTGCTACAAAAATCAAACCAGATGTTGCTTCAAATGTTGTAACATTTGTTGCAACATCCACCCTACAGAACTCAGATAGTACACAAACCAAGAGATTTCCTCAGAAAGGAAAACCTCTCATGATCAAGGGCTTTAGTAAAAATATCAGCAAGTTGATTATCAGTGGGAACATACTCTAACTTCACAATTTCCTTTTCTACAAGGTCTCTTATGAAATGATGTCTTATACTTATGTGCTTGGTAAGAGAATGTTGTACTGGGTTTTTAGAAATGTTAATAGCACTAGTATTATCACAAAACACAATCAGAATATCATTCTCAAGTCCATAGTCATCAAACATCTTTTTCAACCACAAAAGTTGTGTACAACAACTACCAGCAGCAATGTACTCAGACTCTGCAGTAGATTGTGAAACACAATTTTGTTTCTTACTATGCCAGGAAATCAAGTTGTTACCTATGTAAAACAACCACCACTTGTGTTTTTCCTATCATCAATGTCTCCAGCCCAATCAGCATTACTATACTCAGTCAGTACATTGCTTGTGTCCTTTGTATACCATATACCAAGATATGTTGTTCCAGCAACATATCTGATAATCCTCTTCACAGCATTCATGTGAGATTCCTTTGGATTTGCTTGGTACCTAGCACAAACACAAACATTATACATAATGTCAGGTCTACTAGAGGTAAGATAGAGAAGACTACCTATCATGGATCTGTACAGTGTGTGATCAGCATCTTGACCAGCACTGTCTTTGTTCAACTTCTGAGTTGATCCCATAAGTGTTTTCATATGCTTCAAATTTTCAAGACCAAATCTCTTAACCAGGTTCTTTGCATATTTGCTTTGGCAAATGAAGATTCCATTATCTTTTTGCTTGATCTGCAGACCTAAAAAGAAATTCAAGTCTCCAACCATGTTCATCTCAAATGTAGATGACATTGCCTCAACAAATTCATTCAGCATCTTGTCTGATGTTGCTCAAAATACTATGTCATCAACATATATTTGTGCAATCACCAACCCTTCATTTACCTGTTTAATAAACAAAGTTTTGTCTGCTTCTCCTCTAACAAAACCAAACTACAAAAGAAAGTCAGTTAATCTGCCATACCAAGCTCTAGGAGCTTGTTTCAAGTCATACAATGCTTTCTTAAGCTTATAAACATGATCGGGATAGTGAGGATCTTCAAATCTTAAGGGTTGTTAAACATAAGCCTCTTCAACAAGTATATCATTAAAAAATGCAGCCTTTACATCCATTTGATGCAATTTGATATTGATAAAACATGCAATAGCTAACAACAATCTCATAGATTCAATCCTAGCTACAAGTGCAAATGTTTCATCAAAATCAATACCCTCAACTTGAGTGTATCCTTGGGCAACCAATCTAGCCTTATTCCTTACTATGTTTTCAGACTCATCAGTTTTGTTCTTAAAAATTCACTTGGTTCCAATTACATTAGTGTTACCAGGTCTTGGAACTAGTGTCCAAACATCATTCCTTTCAAACTGATTAAGTTTCTCATGCATAGCATTTATCCAATTTTCATCATTTAAGGCTTCTTTGACATTTTTAGGCTCGATTCTGGAATGATAGCATTCGAGAATTAACCATGTTGCATATAGAAGACATACAAACAGATCTTACCACATCTTTTGAGCTTACCCTTCTTCTGGTTTGTACTCCAACAGAAGAATCACCAATGATTTGGTTTGATGGATGGCTAATCATGATTGTGGAAGCAGGTACCTTGTCATGAGTGTATTGAGTATTGCTTTCTGAACTTTCTATTTTTGTATTTTCAGAGAATGTTGTGCCAGTGGCATTAGGTGTAACATCCTTTGAATTTCCAGAATTTCCAGTTCCAGCAGAAATCTCAATATGCTCAGACACATCTTCTGTTGGGAAATTTATAGTTTTGATGAAAGTTCCAAAAACACATGTAATAGGACCCGGTCGGACATTGTTAGGTAGTGATGTTTATATATACTGCTATAGGAGACCGATTGATAATGATTGTATAGAACAAGCCGATGAAATAGATAGGTCACATATTGAGGTGGAAACTTCAATATGTATAGATCGAATCTGAAGACTCAAAGGGCCCGGTGATATCAAGCGGGCGAATCTGCAAGACAAGAATAGAAGATCGGATCGTTACGATCTGGTCGGATATCTCGGTTGAAGTCGTAAAAGCTCAAACTCGAAATACTTGAAGATCGGATGACTTCGGAAGATCGGACGAAGACCTACATCGGTCGAATCTACTGGTTGAAGTTAAGTCAGCCCGGCACGAAGACTCCATCGGTGGTGATCGATTCATTGATCGGTCGACTCACCGGTGTGATGTTTACACCTAATCATAAATCTATGATCGAACAAGAAGAATGTCAACCTTAGTTGGAAGAACAAACCTTTGAAAAGTGCATCATTAACTAATAAGAACAAGACACGTATGATCGGAGCCCGACAATTAAGGGATTTGATCTTTTTCTCTCTCTAGCGGATATAAAATACAAGTTCACGCTTTTCGGCCATGCCGTTTCTGAGAAAACACGTCACATCAATCCTGCAAACCTACCTAATATAGCACGAAATTCAAATTGCTCTCCAACGGCTCTTTGATTTCAAGGTCTATAAATATGGGATCACACTTGAGTGAAATAGCGGAAGCTTATTTGAACAATCAAAAGCTCAAGCTAATATCGATTTCCGCTTTAAACACGAACAAGAAGATTAATTTTTATTAAGTGTTCATCCCATAAGTTCTTAGCATAGAAATCTTTTCATCTAGTATTAGGTTGCTTATCTGTGAAAAAAGATTTCATAGTTGGAACCAAAAACAATCTTACCCAAACCCCCAAGTTAGGTTAAGTTGTTTAGCAATTCGGACTAGGGTTTCTAGTTACGATCTCTGGATCGGTTGAGTGTGAACTCCTTAAACATCTAGTTGGTGTCTTTGTGTTGGACTTACATAAAACAAAAGTCCGATTAGTTAAGTAGGTGCCGCTTTGTGATAGGGAAGAGTGGGCGTGGGGGCTGGTTTGTCCGAACCACTATAAATCTTGTGTGCCTTTACGCTTTGATTAGCGATTACACAATCGCACACACCTTTAAAAGCGCGTACATATTCGAGTTGAGATCGATTAGCACCAAGCTTATCGATCAAACTTGACGCCGGTCGGTTAAAAAAGATTAACTTTGGAATCGATTATCAAAACTAGTTTTTTCACGGGTAAAACTTAAGCTTCCACACATCAATTAAAGCGATAGTTCTGCGAATGATAATCGCCTTGAGCGTCGATAAGTTGATTATCGATTAAAACGATTCACTCACACTCTGATCGGGTTAAGCGCCCTCACACCTTGATTTGCACAAAAGTTTTTGATCTATTCACCCCTCCCCTCTAGACTTACGCCCTCACAAAACCGTTAAAGGACCTACAAGTGGTATCGAGCGGTTGGTTCTCTTGACCCTTTGACTTTGTGTATCATCGATTCTTGAGGAAGAATCTTTGTGGTCGTTGAAAGCCCCGATCTTGAAAAACCTTCTTAAAACTCATTCATTTTCCAAAAACACTCGGCATGGATAACACCTCGGTATGTATCATGATCTGCCGAAGTTCTCAATCGATGAGTATGCAGTTAGGCCATATATATGTCGACCATCTAGAGTTCGTCGTTGGCGAGAATGATGGAAGTCATCGAAGAGGACCCATCATCATATATTCGACAACCTGCGGTTGGAGGAGATCGGACTTTGCCGGGAAGTCTTGTACATAAAAACCCGGCCTTGATGGATGCGGAGGAAAGAAGCGCATACTCTGAATCTTATCGCAAAGGCGTATTATCATGAAAACCATGGATAAGGTCACCAGGAAAGATTAAGTATCTCAAATGCTGCGAAAGCAATGTGGGATACTAAAATTTTGAAATATCTTGAGGGAAATGAGCGGATAAAAGATAGCGGTCTACAAGCCGAATTGGTAAAGTTCAAAAAATTGAAGATCTTTGCCAGCGAAACCATCAGCGAACTTGATGGAAGGATTACGATATCGATAAACAAGTTTGAGAACTTGGTAGAGATGTCGATAAAGATATCAACTACAAAATTTTAAGGTCTCTCACCAAGAAATGGGACATGAAGGTCCGCGGTAATCAAGGATTGCGAAGACATTTCAAAAAATGAAGCCAAGTAGCTTGTTCTTGAGCCTTAAAAAGCTCCACGAGTTTGATTTGATTGAAAGAGGACAAGGCGATGAAGATGAGGTGCTCTTTGAAGCCTCAACTTCAAAATCGATTGCTTTTAAAAAACCAATGATGAAGCGAAGCGCCAGCGAACCTGTTGGGAATATAATGAGTCGAGGCCGAGCGGTCGCTCTGCTTACCGGGGAAGCTTGAGAAGTCGAACGTCCAACTTGGTAAGTGTCGAAGATTTTATAAGGACTATCAACATAGCCGGGAGAGATAGGAGATCGAAACGGATCTCGAAAAAGAACGGATCGATGATCGGGAGGGATCCACGAGATGAAAAGAAAAGAGATAATCAAAACCGAGGAAGGAAGAGATAACCAATCGAGACGGAAAAGCTCGGACTACTATCGAAAGGAAGTCACTTTGATAGGTCATCTGAGGCGGAGTGATTCACACGGAAGAAAAGGTTCGATGGATCAAGGCGTGCTTCAAGCTGTGAGAAGCAAGGTCACTATAAGCCTTGATGCCGGACACGGACGCCAAAGAAAGAAAAAAAAGCGAAGAAACAGCGTTATAGGACGAAAGAGCCATAGTTCTTGTCGTCGAAATTGACAATTCCTCTCGCCCCTCTGAGGACTCTGGATACTCCTCTGTAGAAGACTTCTGCTTTGATCGTGATCTTTGTTGACTTCTATGAAAATGAAGATCGATATTCTCTTGGGACGATGATGAGATCTCTGATGGCGAGGAGGACCAATCTGAGGTAACCTCCAAACTCTTCGTTAAGCTACACTGCTATCATTACTTTTTCTTTGGGGAGATTGACTGCGGCTCTACTCTGAGCAATTGCTTGAGGATCTCTCGATCTGATGAACACTTATGCTATAGTGGAAATTGAAAATGACAAAGTGAGAATTAGAAATAATCGACTTTCTAAGGAGAATGATCTCGATAAAAGCCTCTGAACTTAAATATCTTTGGCCCTTTCGGAAGGCAAGCGAGGAATGTAACATTACGAAAGTTAAGGCTTACGATCGGGAGAAAGCGGATCAAATCGGTTGGATATTAACCAACGACAAAGGCGATGATTTCAAACTTCTTCAAGCAAAATTTGATGAGCTATTAAGATGCATGAAAGTCGAAATCATCGAGGATATCTAGCGTAAGAAAATAGAGGTTTTCACAAAATCATCTAAAAGCTGTTCAAGACATGAACACCTATTTTGAACAATGATTAATAAGAAGGGACTTAGCTATGAGAACCCTTCCACGTCCTCAAAAGCCCGTGATTCATCTCAAAAAGGTGTGTCGGATGAGTTTACGACAATACACGAAAAGCGAAACATGTATCTAATAAGGGAAAAAAAGACCGGTTGAGCGAGGTAAAGCGGTGCCAACGAAAAAGAAATGGACCCCAAGCTGGTAAAAAGCATCGATCGAGGAATCAACGAAGAACCAGGTTCTTACGAAGAGACCTCAACCGATCAACAGTCGAGAATCGAAAAAAAAGACAACTTTAAAAGGGAAGTCTAATCGACCAATCAAAGACGGTATGTCTAATAAGCATGCTTGAATAAAGCGCAAAAACCACCTATGCCAAAAGATATGAATCTTTTGATGGTAGCGATCGTACCTACCCTATAATCGAAAATCTAGAATTCCTTTTTGGTATTGGGAAATTTATAGTTTTGATGAAAGTTCCAAACACACATGTAATAGGACCGGTCGGACTTTGGGTATGTGATGTTTATTCTTTCTATAGGAGACCGGTTGATAATGATTGTATAGAAAAACAGATAGGTCACATATTGAGGGGAACTCAATATGTAAAGGTCGAATCTGAAGATTGGAAAGAAAGACCTATCAAAGCGGAGAGCAATCTAAACCCAAGATCGGTCGGTTCTTGTCGACAACTTCGGAAGTCAAAAGCTCAAACCTCTATCTTAGAAGATCGGATGACTTCGAGGAAGATAAGACCGATACATCGGCCCGAGTCGGCCGGTTGAAAAGTCAGCGGTAGCGCGGAAAGACTCCATCGAATTAGGCCGATCGAATCGGCTCGTAAGAAGATGGCCCGATGTTTCAACCTTATCATATCTCCAACAAGATGAATACCAACCTTAGTTGGAGGAACAACTTTTTCATCGATAAGGAAGAACCGTATGAAACGCAGGCGATAAATTCGATGTTGCTCTCTCAAAGCGGCTATAAACTTTTTCGGCCATCTACGTTCTCACCGAAGCCGCGTCATCAAGCGCAACTCTACCTAAAAATAACCCGAGATTCAAATTGCTCTCCAACGGCTATTTGATCTCAAGGTCTATAAATATGGGATCACACTTGAGTGAAACAAAATGCTTGGACAAACAACATAATCAAGAAGCTCAAACTATAATCGATTTATGCGAAGAACACAACTATGAGCTTATTTTATATTGTGTTCATCCCATAAGTTCTTAGCAAAAAATCTTTTCATCTAGCTATCGGTACATTAAAAAAGATTTCATAGTTGGAACCTCAACAATCTTACCCAAACCCCCAAGTTAGGATAAGTTGTTTAGCAAGATCTCGATCTAGGGTTTCTAATCTTGATTTATGGATCGGTTGAGAGAACTCTTAAAACATCTGTTGGTGTCTTGTGTTGGACTAACACACTAATCTAAGTCGGTCGGTTAAGTCGGTTAAGTTGGTGCCCCTTGTGAAAGGGAAGAGTGGGCGTATGGACTAGTTTTGTCGAACATTTATAAATCTTGTGTTGCGCTTTCTTTGCTTTGATTAACGCTCACTCATCGCACAAATCTTAAAAAACATACATTCTAAGTTAAGATCGAACTGACACCAAGCTTACGATCGTCGGTCTGAAATCTCTATCATCTGTTTAAAAAGATAAAACTTGGAATCGATTTATAAAAAACTGGTTTTCACGGGTAAAACTTAAAAGCTTCCGCGCATCGATTAATCGATAGTTCTGGTGATCGCCTTACGCGTTCGATAAGTTGGTTATCGGCCAAAACTGATTCACTCGCCTCTGATCGGGCTATCTGCTCTCACACGATCGACCTGAAAAAGTTTTTTGAAGTCTATTCACCCCTCCCTCTAGACTTACTTTCCAACCGTTTAGGGACCTACAAGTGGTATCGAGGCGGTTGGTTCTTCCGACCACTGACTCGTGTCATTGTGGTCATCTGGCCCGATCTTGAAAAAGCAGTTTAAAAACTCATTCATTTTCCAAAATCACTTTCGGCATGGATAACACGTCGGGTATGTATCATGATCTGCGAAGTTCTCTATTGATGAGTATCACGGATTAGGCCATATATATGTCCAACCATCTAGGCTCGATCGATTGGCGAAATCTTTGGAAGTCATCGAGAGGACCCATCATCATTTACTCGACAATCCTGCGTTCGGAGGAGATCCGGACTTTCCCAGGGAAGTCTTATGCGAAAAAAGCCGGTACGATGGACCTGCAGAAGAAAAAAAGCGCATACTCTGGACACCATTGCAAGACATATCATCATGAAGACAATGGATAAGGTCACCAAAGAAAGATTAAGTATCTCAAATCTGCGAAAGCAATGTGGGATACTCAAGTGATCTGCGAGGAAATGAGCAGGATAAAAGGCGGTCTTCAAATTCAAAGTTAGAAAAATTCGGCCCGAAAATTGCCCAAACCATCAACGAACTTCGATGGAAGAATTACAATGTCTATAAACAAGCGAGAACTTGGTAGAGATGTCGATAAAGATATCAACTATAAGATCCTAAGGTCTCTACCAAGAAATTGGGACATGAAGGTCCGCGTAATCAAAGATTGCGGGGACATTTCAAGAATGAAACCTAGTAGCTTGTTCTTGAGTCTCAAAGCTCACGAGTTCGACTGATTGAAAGAGGTCAAGCGATGAAGGCGAGGTCCCTCTTTGAAACCTCGACTTCAAAATCGATTTAACTTTCAAGGCAACCCGATGGCAGAACAAAGGCAATGAACCCGTTGGAAATATATTAAGTCGAGCGAAACAGATCGCGTTGCTTACCGGGAAGCGTTCGGATATACAACTTGGTAAGTATCGAAGATTCTACAAGGACTATCAACATAATGAGGGCGAGATAGGAGATCGAACAATAGATCTCGAAGAAAGAACCAATCGAAAATCGGAGGGATCCGAAGAGATGAAAGGGAAAGATAGTCGGGACGAAGGAAGGTAGAGATAACCAATCGGATAGAAGAAACTCCGGACTACTATCGAAGGAAATCACGATAGGTCATCTGAAGGATGATTCACGGAAGGAAAAAGCAGTGGATCGAGGCGTCTTCAAGTCAGTCACTTAACGCAAAATTGACTGGGCAAAGAGAGAGAGGGAAGAAAAGAGGAACAAAAAGAGCAATTTAGAGCGGAAAGAGCCATGGTTGCTAATACGCCGGGAATTGACGATTCTATTCCAGGGACTCTTACTCCTCTGAAGACTTTTTTCGACTTCTATGAAGTGAAGATCTCGATATTCTCGGACGATAATGAACTTACTGATGGCGGGGAGGACCCGATCAAAGGTAACCTCAAACCCAGCCGTTAAACTACACTGCTATTAAACTTTTCTTTGGGAGATTGACCTGTGACTCTACTCGTAACAATTGTGGATCTCTCCAATCACGGTAAAATGCTATTGTGGAAGTAGAATGATAAGGTGAGGATCGAAAATAATCGACTTCTTTGAAGAATGATCTCGGAAAAACCTCTGCGAACTTAGATCATTTGAAAGCTTTCGAAAGTAAGCGAGGAATTTAAAATTCTCGAATTTAAAAAATGAGGAAAAGCGAATCAAAAACGGATGGAAATTAACGAACGACAAAGTGATGACTTCAAAATCTTGCAAGCAAAATTCGATGAGCTATTAGAATGCATGAAAGTCAGGACAATCTGCGTAAGAAAATAGATGTGTTTTCAAAATCATCTCAAACCGTTAAAGACATGAGCATTTTTAGGTGTAAAGATTGATAAGGAGGACTTAGCTATGAAAAACCCTCCACATCCTCAAAAAAGCCCGTGATTCATCTCGAAAAGGTGTAATCGGGCAATTTACGAAAAAAGATACACCAAAAGCTAAACTTGTATCTAATAGGGGTAAGAGACCCAGTTGAGCGGGTAAAGCGAGTGCCTAACCGAAAGAAACGAATGAAATGGACCCCAAGCTTGGTAAAAACATCGGTAGAGAATCAACGGAAGAACCCGGTTCTTACGAAGAAACCTCAACGATCAACGGATCGGGAATCGAAAAAAGACAACCTACTAAAGGGAAGTCTAATCACGAGACCCGGTCAAAATCGGTACCAATAAGCATGCTTTAAAAATTACGAAAACCATCTATCACGAAAAGGATATGAATCTTTTGATGGTAGCGATCGTACCTACCTATAGTCGAGAAATTTGAGACTCACTTTTTGAACCACCTTTGGATAAAAAAGAAGACAAAAGTGAAAAGCTAAATCATAAGTCTTCTAAGTCATCCAAGGTTCACACAAGTAATCATACAAATCGAAAAGCATATGAGGATAAGTATGATTATGTTGTGATTCGGGCCTTTCGATTTGATCACCATAGAAGTGCTTTCTGTTTGTATGGATCCCCAAATCGAACCTAACCCCTCGGGACCCAATCATTACCTAAAACTGATCTCGATTGCGGGTTCGCGTGGTCGGCCAACAAAGGAGGTGTGCAAGCAACTATCGGTACATCGATAGTGGATGCTCAAGGCACATGGTTGAAGCAAACATCTCCTCGGTTCCTACATAGACGAAAAGGCCAGCGTGTACTCTTCGGTGATGATAACTTTGGTTATACCAAAGGGTTGGAACATTAGAGAATGATGATGTACAAATGGCTTCTTATGTGAAGGTGCGAAGCACAACCTATTATCGGTTTCTGGTTCTGCGAAACGGATTGATGTTGAGTTCTCGTGATCAATGCACTATCAAGAATCGAAGTCACTCAACGGATATTCTTAATGGTTCAAAAAAATGGATCTACGGTGATTGGAGCAGTTGTCCAAGAAAAATCATGCACGATTGTTAAGAGTTCCAAAAGTAGCGGTTTGGCTCGGCACAAAAATGAGCCATCCTAACTTTAAAACTCTTAATAAGATAACTAGGATGTCTCTAGTGGAAGGACTTCGAATGAAGTATTCTCAAGGATCGGACATATTACGATTCGGAAGGAAAAGCAGTCAAAGCTTCATTCAAAGGAATTTCGGGACCGGCGTCAATGATCTTTTTTGCCTTCATATGGATCTGTTTGGACCCGATTACACGGTCGATCTCAGCGGACGAAATACACTCGTAATCGTGGATGACTATTCCAAGTTTACACGGGTTATATTCTTACATAAGAAGAATGAGGCGACAACCAAGATACCCGAGCTACTAAGAAGATTACAAAATGAGAAGGGTTATCGGCGTAGTAAAAATCGGATCGGATAAAAGTGCGGAATTTACGAACTCTTTTATAACCGATTTTTTGCTCTAAGTTTCGGTATCTGACATGAAACATCGGTGCGAGGGCCTTGCAACAAAATGGAGTAGGCTGAGCGGAGAAAACAGAACTCTCAAAAAAGTGCTCGAACAATGTTAGTTTGAACATGCGATACCAAACCGTTTAAAAGCGAAGCGATCAACAACTTTGCATGCCATCTGCCAGAGCGGATGTCTCCCTGACTAAGGCTCACTACAAAACACCCTATGAACTGTGGAAGGGCGAAAAACCTCGTGTTTCTTACTTCCATGTTTTTGGTGCAAGTGTTCATACATAACAATGGGAAAAGTCGGTTTGAAAACCTTTGAGGCTAAGTCGATGAGGGTATATTTCTAGGGTATTCCTCATCTAGCAAAAAGCCTTCGAGGTCTACAACAAAGCGAACCCTTGTTGTGGAAGAAACACCTCATGTAACCTTTGATGAAGCATCTTACGATCAAGAGAAATCTGCCTCCGAGAACAAAAGTACGATCTGCGGAACGATATTGAGAAAATGAATCGGCTAACGATCAAGGATAACGGATCGAAAAACGTATCAATCTACATTCGGATCTAGGTGATTCACGGATCAATCGAGATCTAAGGTTCTGATGAAAAAAGTTCGATTAATTTGAGATAAGTAACAAGCCCCGAACCATCCGGTTCGGGGAACTCTGAAGTTCTCACGAGCAGGAGACATCGACACATGATGATTCCAACATCGGTGAGACTTGTTCTTATCAAGTGGACCATAACCTGCGCCCCTCCCAATCACTAGTAATAAGATTTTTATCGAAACGGACGATGTTCTCAAAACCAAGCGCCGTCGAGCCAAGGACTGGATAACCCGATCATCCAACCTGATCGATAATTGGAGACCCGTCGATAAAATTAAAACTAGACATCAGTTTGGTGAAAGTGCCATGTATTCTTTATTATCATCTATGAAGGAACCGACTACAATCGAGGAAGCATTACAAGATCATTCTAGCCATGCGAGGAGCCGAGCGATTCGAGAAAATGAAGTATGGGAACTAGTAGACACCGAGTCATCAAGGCGTAATTGTGCGCGAAATGGATCTTCAAAACAAGAGATGAGAAAAATGTTATCACGAAATAAAGGCAAGACTTTGTTGCTAAGGGGTATTCACAATCGAAGGAATTGATTACGATGAGACCTTTGCACCGATCGCTCGTCTTGAAAACCATTAAATATTTTAAACTTATACTTCCCACGAGGGTTCACTTGTGTATCGGATGGACGTAAAGAGTGCTTTTCTTAAGCGGGGTACTAGCGGAGGAAGTTTATGTCGAACAACCTCCGGGCTTTGAAAAGGGCAACCAAGTGTATCGTTTAAGGAAAGCTCTTTATGACTTTCAACAGTTCCCCGAGCACAGTATGATACACTCTCTCCGGTTCTTGATCGAAAGTGGGTTCACTAAAAGGAGCGATTGGGCCGAGAACCTTATTCGGAAATAGAAGATGGAGAAGATATTACGATGGTTCAGATTCGTGGACGACATCATCTTGGGATCTCCTAACAAGAGCCTATGTGAAAGATTGACAGAACCGATGCAAGGGAAATTCGAGATGTCCATGATGGGTCGGATGAATTACTTTCTAGGTCTCCAAGTTAAACAAAGTTCGGAAGGGATATTCAATCGCCAAGAAAAGTACACTAGGAATCTTTTGGCTAAGTTTGGAATTCAAAATAGTAAGGAAGCCAAAATTCCTATGATGACTGGATTCAAGATGGATCCGATGAGGCGGTCGAAAAAACAAATCGAGAAGGAATATAGGGCTCTCATTGGATCTTTATTATACTTTTATTGACCGGCCAGACCCGAATCACTTTTCGCGATGGTGTATGTGCGCGATTCGAGCAAATCGATGGTCGATCACCTAAAAGCGACTAAGCGGATTCTTAAGTATCTGAAGGAACAATAAACCTTGGTTTATTCTACCCATCGAATGATAATCTAGAAACTTAGTGGGTATTACGATTACGATTATGGAGGTTGCAAGATCGACGGAAAAATCAACCTCGAGAACATGTCGATTCTTAGGAAATAACCCGATCTCGTGGTTTTCAAAAAGCGGACATCGGTTGCGACATCAACAAGGAAAGCGAATATATAGGCTGCGAAAGTGTTGTTCCCCATCTACTCGCTCGGTCGGGTGAGGATTACAACATTGAAGCTAAACGTGCCTATATTCATGGCGATGTAATAGTCTTTATTGCAATCACTTTCGAAATCGGTTCTACATACAAGATGCAAGCATGTGGATGTCAGACACCACTTCATAAGAGATCATGTTGAAAAGAAGAATATCAGAATGGAAAAGATTCATCTTGATATACAAAAGGTGATATTCTAACCAAGCCACTAGCATTCGAGAGATCTATCAATGAGCTAGGACTTCTAGATCTTGGAGAAATGTCACCAAAATGTTTGATGGAATGCTCTCGATAGTCAAGTTAAGAGACTAACGGATCGAGAGAAATCGGTTGAGTTTTGGTATCTTAAGCGATCTCAAGAGAATATGCAAAAATCGTCGACGACATACATTACCGGATCGAAAGGCGATCGAGATTTTAATGTATCAAATTTAAAGTCTATCGGTTTAAAGGAAACGATTCAAGGTTTATCAGATTTAAGGAAAATGCTCAGTTTAAAGGATTATCTGATTAAATCAATTTGGTTATAGTAGTTCTTTGTGATTCGTTTTTAGGATATTCAACAAAGCAAGATTCGGAGATTAAGAAATTTATCGATCGCATAAAAAGCGAGAATTTACACAACAAAATGAAATAACAGAACTTTTCATTGATAAAAACCGAAGGTGAGGTTACATTACGAGATACAAGTACAAAGAAGACCGGAGGTCGAATAAATGTTAACCAAAATCCTAAACCTAGGACCACTAAACCCTCATCCCCAACCCCAAGTGAAGGAAAGAGAGAGATTTAAAATCTCATTTTCCCCCCACTTAACAAAGGGGTGAGAGAGGTTTTAAAACGAGAATCCCAAAGCGGTCGCAAAAGTGAAGATCAAGAAAACTGGAGGCAGCCAGAGGCCTTGATAGGATTCTTAAGCCCGGAGCCCCAAAAGGAGGAGTAGTAGGGCTCTCCAAATGTTGAATGGAGCACGTGTGCCAAAAGAGTTGGTCATCGGATCACATGGGCACATGTGCTACATATTTTATACCGGACTAAATCGATGGTTCTGAATTCGTCATCGGATAGACACACAAAGGTGCATACGGTTGGAGAAGTGTCTTCTCGGTTAAAAATTAGATCCGCCCATACGGTGGTAGAAAGCTTTGCGAAATCGTATGTGAAATCGAAGATGATGAAGAAAACAGCAATAAGGGATGCAATGGGTTGATTTGAGAAGATGAAACCATATAAAGGGTGTAAAAGTGTTTCTTTAGGAAGTCTCACTGGAAACAAGGGTTCACCAAGATACATGTTTCTTACAAAAGAAGATAAGTATGGTGAATGGGTGATGTTGTGTAAAACATTGGTCCAATTTATAGAGGCCAAGCAAGGATGCAAATGCAATTTCCATTTCAAGAAGCCTATCAGAAATTTGCATCAAAAAGGATGATGTAGAAATCCTTGATGATAATTGGATAAATTCACGGTTGATTGACATATCGAGAGATTGATTATTCTACGCATGTCAATCACGCTACTTAGGGAATAGAAGCTACTACTCTAGACTAAGTTTTGGCGGTAACACTTATCCCAAGAATTGGCTTAATCGAAAAGAATCGGATGAGGTCAACCAAAATCGATTATTACGAGCATGACCGGATAGAGAGATCCTAAACTTCAATAAATCGGATATATCGGTCTATGTCGAAATATCGGTTGAAGGGAACTTCAACCCATCAAGGAGGATCAAAAGGAAATCGACGCGTACTCAAGGAAAGATCGGCTAAACTGAAGTTTCAACAAATCGGGATCTGTTGGAGAAGATCGGTTAAGAAAGGATCGATTAAGGAAATTTCTTAAGGCTTAGGCGGAATGATTAAGATCAACAAGTGGAACCAACATTGACAAGTAATATTGGTGATTACAACATCATTGGCCGATCTGATCTCCTTTCTCTTGTTCTTTACATATTTTTTGGATCGTGTCGATTTTATTTGCCTTCTTGTACCCACTATCCTTGTAGCGTGTACTCTTGCAAATCATTTAATGCGACGTGGGGTACATGTATTAACCTTCTACTTGATCGTGCTTTTAAATCCAAAAGTTTTGTGTACGTGCGTTTTCCCAACCCTACGATCAAAACCGCTAAATCTGGAGCGTACAATCTTTTCAAAACGATTGATCTTCAAAATCTTGTCTTATTGTACCCTCCGCCTCTATATAAGATTCATCAAACCTTACCAGAGTTTTTCTGCTTCACAAACTTGCATTACTCTCATTGAAAAACTTCAAATTTTCTCTTCGTTTCAAAACGATTTCTTAGAGTTCAAAATCTTCTCTGAAAATTTGATTCTGGTAATATTTTCTTTTAAGCTTAATGATGAATCTTTCTTTCCGTTAAAAAACTTTGTTTTTTCAAAAGTTGTTTTTCGGAATTTATGCTTCATTGCCTTTTGTTTTCCGCAGTATGATATTGATATTGATTATGCACAAATTTAATGAGTCTATCTCACCTGTAGATGGCCACTCATGGACTTGGAAAAGATCATGTGCAATTATCTTGGGCCGCAACGAAGATCTTTGAGGATAAGTTCGATTCGATTTGGAACCACCGAGGATTACGAATCCATGGAGGTGGAACAAATTCAAGAAGGCCGGATCGAAATATATTGCTTTCTCCTTAATCCAAGGATGCGAGATGAAGCACTTCAATTCTTGCAAAATTTGAGTGTGGATATGAGAGATTTAACCGATGCCGCCAAGAAATCGGTATTACATCACTGTCTGTTCGGGGCCATTGCGCCGGGCGAATCTCTCCTGAAAGGAGAATGAGGATGAAGAAATCGAGAGGAGCTCTTGAGAGAGGCGGACAAACATCGACGTTCATCGTGATGCTCAAAAGAAAGTACTGATCTTTGTTTTGACATTTCGATCATGGGAATCTCATTTAGCCCGGATGCTCTCACATCGGTCAAAATGTCATGGCCGCAATAATTGATGGGGCTTTAACATCAATTGCACGAACTACGAAAAGCCATCTTGCTCCAAGAACACGAAAATTTGGAGTCAATGAATCCAAAGGTGTCTTTACGAAAAGAGAAATCATTGAATCTCAACAAGGTTGCGATTATATTAAAAGACAAAAAAACGGCGAATGGAATCGAAATGGGTAAGTCCTACAATGCCTTCCTCTCATCAACTTCGATATATATGGGCCACCGGACGATGACAAGAGCCCACTCCAACAAAACCGAAGAAAGGAAAGAGCAAAAAAAGCCATTCATCCACACGGTTGCTCCACGTAAAAAAAAACGAAAACCGTGAAGGCCCAAGAGAAGAGGCCAAAAAAGCAAAAAGCAACCTACCCCGACTCTAGCACTAGAAGATGAGTCAAGAGGAAAAAAGCGCCCGAAACGATGCGTGTAAAACAAAACGAATCGGATAAGCAAGCTTCTCAACACGAGGGCTCGCGAGAACAATCTGAGGTAGAAGCACAAGGTCGTCATCTGCTTCTCCTCAACCTCAATTCACCGCTCGGACTAAAAGGTCAGAGCATGTCTCTCATCGCTAGTTCACTGTTCATGAACACCAACCAGATACAAAACCTACTGGTAAACCACATCAAACCAATCGGACAACTTCCGCCGACTCAAGCACAACGAAGCTTCCCATCTCATCCAATGAGAATCTCCAAAATAATTCCCGTATCCAGATCGCAAAGACCATCAATTGGAAAAATGGTCGGACTAAAATTGAGCGAGAAATTGATGAGGCGATCCAATCCTACTATCGGAGAAGAAGTCATGGAGATCCTCACCGAGGAGAGATCTCGGATTAAAAAGCTTCTCGGATCTTATCTTACTTGTTGAATTGGGTGGTGCGGATGAGTTCGCAGATTTTGACCGATATGGCGAAGTTTTCACCACCGAGCTCATATCGATAAATCTGTGAAAGCTCCATCCACGGAAGTTGGAATTGCGAAGAAGAGAAGCCGAGATCGCTCTCGAGAAGCTCGTTCAAATGGTGAATGCGGGCTCGCCGATGAAAGTGGAACCTTTTTCACGACCAACCACCGGAGGCACAAACAAATGAACTGATCAAGTGATGGATCCAATTCCTACATCTCAAGTCACCATGATCAACCCGGAGATCGGATCTTGTCTCAAAGATCTCCCGAAAGAAAGAAATTGAGGAATGCTAAGCGATCGAGAACAAATCGGTCTCAAAACAAAACGAAGCAATCGGTCGATTCTCCCAATCCATGTCCACCATATCTGGAGCTTACAAAATCAATTGATGACAAGTTGAAACAGGTGGATGAAATTCAATCTTCTTTTCCTCGAAAAAAAGGCTCGAGTTATCGAAGAGAAATTTGACAAAATGATTTGGACACTCTGCGCAACAATGAAAGCGCCAAGAAAGAGTTTACAACCGCTCGAGAATCTAACACTCAATCTTGAGTTTATCTGCTAATGATCTAAATCGAGGCATTGTCGATCGAACTTTGGGTCTCGACTTTCACCTCAATCGCTTTTTGATCAAACCAAAAAGGGAAGGATCTGAAACCAACTGACACATCGGATGACAAGGCCCATGGACAAAGCTCAATTGGAGAAAGGGCTGCGGGTCTTTGGAACATCAAAATCTGGACCCGATTACTCGGACCGGAAAAGCCACGGAAGCCTGACTAATTCGGATCTGGTGATAAGGAGCTAAATGAAAATTGTCCAAAGAATGTATAAGAAAGAAGAAAGAAGACGGAAAAAAGCACAAGGCGAAGGGTTGAAAAAGAAGTTCAAATCAAGGGCTAAGAAAGGATTGATTTGGAAAATTCGCACGAAACCTCGGTTGCCTCGACGAGATCATACCAAAAACTGCAACGCCAAGAGGTTTGAGGAATGGAATAAGATCGAAGTGAATGGCTTCTAGATGCCTTTGTCCTTGATCTTGTCCCAAAAGAAGAATCACCGGATGATGAGTTCCTCAACCCGTTCTGAGAATAAATATCGGACTTTACGAAGTATCTGGAAAATGAAGCCAAGCTTATAAATGTAAAGATATCTAGCCAAAGAGTATGATCTGTTAATATACTCAAAAGAAAGGCGGATGGCTCATTTAATGACAGATGGCATTTGAGAGATTCTACTTTGACATCTTGAGCAAATCACGGATAAGCGATCAAGAGCGGAACAACCGATGTCAAATGGAAACTCTATCGATTTCAACATTCCACAAGATCAAAGAGAAATGCCAGAAGGATACAAGCCCAAGGAGTGAAGATTCAGAAGACATCTAGGGATCAGCTGCTTTTAAATTCAACTTTTCTGATGTAACATGTAATCATCTTATCTAATGAAAAGTTTATTTTTTCGATCCCAAGACAAAAATCTCTTTGTCTTATTTGCTCTTTAACCGTTCTATACTTATCAACTGTTTGGTTTCTCAAGTGTTTTGGTTTCATCAAAAAGGGGGAAATTGTTGGGAAATTTATAGTTTTGATGAAAGTTCCAAACACACATGTAATAGGACCAAATCGGACACATTAGGTAACATGATGTTTACATTCTTGCTATAGGAGACCCGATTGATAATGATTGTATAGAAAAAAGCGATGTAATAGATAGGTCACATATTGAGGGAACTCAATATGTAAAGGTCGAATCTGAAGATTGAAGAAAAGCGATATCCCGCCAGGCGAACGCTAAACGAATCGGAAGATCGGATCGAATCGATCTTGTCGGATAACTTCGTCATAAAGCTCAAACCTCTATACTAGAAGATCGGATGACTTCCGAAGATAAGACCGGAAGACCTACATCGGAAGAGTCGGCCGATTGAAGCTAAGTCAACAGTTGAACTCCATCGGTAGATCGATGTCGATTCGATCGATCGGATCGGCTCATAAGATGAAATCGATGTTTCATCTTATCATACGTCTGCGATCCGAACAAGATGAATACCAACCTTAGTTGGAGGAACAACACCGCAAAGCAAGGCTTTCATCCAATAAGGAAGAGACACGTGAAACGAGAGTTCCACTCGCGGGATTCGATGTTGCTCTCTCAAACGCTTATAAACTTTTCGGCCATGCCGTTCTCAAGAACATCAAGCACCGCAACTCTACCTAAAATAGCACGAGATTCAAATTGCTCTCCAACGGTATTTGATCTCAAGGTCTATAAATATGGGATCACACTTCGAGTGAAACACGGAAATGCTTGGACAAACAACATAATCAAGAAGCTCAAACTATAGTCGATTCCTTGCGAAGAACAACCTACTCAAGCTTATTTTATATTGTGTTCATCCCATAAGTTCTTAGCAAAGAAATCTTTTCATCTAGCTATCGTTTAACACGCTTTTTTCATAGTTGGAACCTCAACAATCTTACCCAAACCCCCAAGTTAGGATAAGTTGTTTAGCAAGATCTCGGTCTAGGGTTTCTAATCTTGATTTAGGATCGGTTGAGTGAGAACTCTTAAAACATCTGTTGGTGTCTTGTGTTGGACTAACACACTAATCTAAGTCGATTTTAAGTCGGTTAAGTTGGTGCCCCAGTGAAAGGGAAGAGTGGACGTAGGACTAGTTTGTCCGAACCACTATAAATCTTGTGTGCCTTTCTTTGCTTTGATTAATCGCTTCACTCATCGCACAAATCTTAAAAAGTACATTCTAAGTTAAGATCGAGAAAGACACCAAGCTAAATCTCTATCATCTGCTTTAAAAGATAAAACTTGGAATCGATTTATAAAAGCGGGTTTTTCGGGTAAAACTTAAGCTTCCGCATTGTCGATTAATCTTAATTCTAGAACTCGATCTCTTTCCGGGCGCTCAATGAAGTTGGTTATCGAACCTCTTCAATTCTTTTTTTTCGCTTGTCTGCTCTACACCGATCCTTTTTCAAATTCAACTTAACCACCACGAACCACCTTTGGATAAAAAGAAGACAAAAAAAAGATAAATCCCAAGTCTTCTAAGTCATCCAAGGTTCACACTAATAATCATACAAAACGAAAAGCATATAAAGAGACGTATGATTATGTTGACAGTATGGGAGACAAATTAGGCCTTCGATCTAACCGATCACAATAGAAGTGCTCTTGTATGGATCCCCAAAACTAATCCTAACCCCTCAGGACCCAATCCTAAAGGGTACCTAAAGCCCCGATCCGATTGCGGGTTCGCTGGTCCAGCCAACAAAGGAGGTGTGTGCAAAGCAACTATCCGGGTACATCGATAGTGATGTTCAAGGCACATGATAGGAAGCAAGCACCTCCTCGGCTCTTACATAAATTAAGGCCCGCGTGTACTCTTGGTGATGTTAACTTTGGTTATACCAAAGGGTTCGGAACCTTAGAGAATGATGATGTACAAATGGCGGAGTCTCAGATGTCGAAGGTCCATACTATCGGTTTCACAATTTGCGACAAGCGGATTTCATTGTTGAGTTCTCGACCGATCAATGTACTATCAAGAATCGAACCCACTCAACAGATTTTGCTAACCGGTTCAAGGAAAGGGACGATCTACACAATTTGGAACAATTTGCCCAAGAAACGTGCGATTGTCAAGAGTTCCAAAAGTAAAGAATTGGCTCTGGCACAAAAGAATGAGCCATCCTCGACTTTAAAACTCTTAATAAGATAAAGAAGGATGTCTCTAGTGGAAGGACTTCCTAATGAAGTATTTTCAAAGGATCGGACATGTCTTGCATGTCAAGGAAAATAGGTCAAAACTTCATTCAAGGGAATTCTGACCACTGCGTCCAGTGAGTCTTTGCTGTTCTTTCATATGGATCTATTCGGACCAGTTACACCAGTCAGTCTCAACGGACGCAAATACACTCTGTAATCGTGGATGACTATTCCAAGTTTACCTTGGGTTATATTCTTACATAAGAAGAATGAGACGACAACGAAGATACCCGAGCTAAAAAGATTACAAAATGAGAAGGGGGTGTCGGTAAAGAGTAAAAATCGAATCGATAAAGGTATAGAATTTCGAACTCTTTTATTCTTGATTTTTTTGCTCTAAGTTTATTATCTGACATGAAACATCAGCTGCAAGGACGCCACAACAAAATGGAGTAGCTGAACGGAGGAACAGAACTCTCAAAGAAGCTGCTCGCACGATGTTAGCTGAACATGCAATACCAAGCCGTTTCTGGGCAGAAGCAATCAACACTGCATGCCATACTCAGAACAGATGTCTTCTGACTAAGGCTCACTACAAAACACCCTATGAACTGTGGAAGGACAGAAAACCTCGTGTCTCTTACTTCCATGTTTTTGGGTGTAAGTGTTTCATACACAACAATGGGAAGAGTCAGTTGAAAACCTTTGAGGCCAAGTCAGATGAGGGTATATTCTTAGGATATTCCTCATCTAGCAAGGCTTTCAGGGTTTACAACAGACGAACCCTACTTGTGGAAGAAACACCCCATGTAGTCTTTGATGAAGCATCTTCTGAACAAGAGAAATCTGCCTCAGAACAAGATGTACCTGATCAACAAGTACCTGATGCTCAGAAAATGGATCAGTTAATGATCAAGGAAAAGAATCGAAAACCGTAACGAAGATACATTCCGGATCTAGTCGATTCACCGGATCATTCGATCCTAAGGTACTAAAAAAAGCGTTTGGTGAAGAAGGTCGATACCGAGA
The DNA here is from genome assembly GCA_037126765.1 of Stenogyne calaminthoides. NCBI lineage: Eukaryota > Viridiplantae > Streptophyta > Magnoliopsida > Lamiales > Lamiaceae > Stenogyne > Stenogyne calaminthoides. The sequence goes on from JBBCBC010000021.1 coordinate 21,950,251, forward strand.
TAAGTATCAACTGAACCATCCGGTTCAGGGGGAACATCTGAAGTTCCCACGAACAGACATCAGCACATGATGAGTCCAACATCAGCTGAGACTTGTTCTTATCAAGTGGATCATAACTCTGCACCACTCCCAATCGCTAGTAATGAAATTTTATCAGAAACGGATGATGTTCTCCAAACCGACGCAAATCAGAATAGAAGGACCTGGATAACCAGTCATCCAACTGATCTGATAATCGGAGACCCATCTGATAAAGTTAAAACTAGACATCAGATTGGTGAAAGTGCCATGTATTGCTGTTATCTGTCTATGAAGGAACCAACAACAATAGAGGAAGCTCTACAAGACGCAAGCTGGATTCTAGCCATGCAGAAGACTGAAACAGCCTTCGACGTAAATCAAGTTTGGGAACTAGTGGGCCGCACTCCAAGTCATCAAGACGTTATTGGCACGAAGTGGGTATTCAAGAACAAGAGAGATGAGAAAAACGTCATCACCAAAAATAAGGCAAGACTTGTTGCTAAGGGGTATTCACAATCAGAAGGAATTGATTATGATGAGACCTTTGCACCAGTCGCTCGCCTAGAAGCCATTCGGCTGTTTCTGGCATATGCTTCCCACAGAGGGTTCACTGTGTATCAGATGGACGTAAAGAGTGCTTTCTTAAACGGGGTACTAGCAGAGGAAGTTTATGTCGAACAACCTCCAGGCTTTGAAAAGGGCAACCAGGTGTACTGTCTAAGAAAAGCTCTCTATGGCCTCAAAACAGGCTCCTCGAGCTTGGTATGATACACTCTCTCGGTTCTCGATCGAAAGTGGGTTCACTAAAGGAATAAATGGATGTAACCTTATTCAGAATAGAAGATGGAAAAGATATTCTGATGGTTCAGATTTACGTGGACGACATCATCTTCGGATCTCCCAACAAAAGTCTATGTGAAAGATTCAGCAAACTGATGCAAGGGAAATTATAGATGTCCATGATGGGTCAGATGAATTACTTTCTGGGTCTTCAAGTAAAGCAAAGTACAGAAGGGATATTCCTCCAAGCAAAAGTACACTAGGAATTTATTGGCTAAGTTTGGAGTTCAAAATTGTAAGGAAGCCAAAATTCCTATGATGACTGGATTCAAGATGGATCCAGATGAGGATGGTCAGAAAACAAATCAGAAGGAATATAGGGCTCTCATTGGATCTCTACTATACGACCGCCCAATAGACCGGATATAACCTTCATGATGGGTGTATGTGCGATTTCGAGCAAATCCAATGATAAGTCACCTAGAAGCGACTAAGCGGATTCTTAAGTATCTGAAGGGGACGAAGAACCTTGGTTTATTTTACCCATCGATGATAATCTAGAGCTTAGTGGGTATTTTGATTTTGATTATGGAGGTTGCAAGATTGATGAAAAAATCCACCTCGGGAACTTGTCGGTTCTTAGGAAGAAAAGCGATCTCGTGGTTTTCAAAAGCGGACATCGATTGCAACATCTACTAACAAGCGTAATATATGGTCTGCGAAGTCAACATTGTTCCCAATCGCTCTTAATTAGTCGGCAATGAGGGAATATAACATTGAAACTAAGAATGTACCTATTTTACGTGACAAGAATAATAGTGTTATGCAATCACTCGTAATCTGTTCTACATACAAGATGCAAGCATGTGGATGTCGGGCACCATTTTATAAGAGATCATGTTGAAAAGAAGAATATCGAGAATGGAAAAGATTCATCTTGATATCTGAGAAAGCCGATATTCTAACCAAGCCACTAGGTTGAGATCGATTCGAGAGAATTATGCAATGAGCTAGGGCTTCGGATCTTGGAGAAAATGCACCTAAAATGTTTGATGGAATGATCTCCAAAACCAATTTGGTTAAGAAACTAATCATTCAAGTGAAATCGGTTGAATTTGGTATCTCAATCGATCGGAAGATCGATCAAAGGAATCGATATGAGAAGGTCTTGATCGGTTTAAAGTTTATCGATTAAATGAACCGATCGTTAAAGGATTATCGATTAAATCTGCTCGATTATACTTTGTAAGTCGATTAAAATTTGAAATTCAACAAGATTCACAAGTGGTATTCACAAGATTAAAGCTTAAAATCGCATAAGGATCTGACAGAATTTTACACAACAATGAAATAAATGAAATTTTCATTGATAAAGACCCAAGGTCGGGTTACATTACAAGATACAAGTACAAGAGGACCCGGAGGTCAGTACATAAACCCTAAACCCTAAACCCGAAAACCTTAACACTAAACCCTCATCCTAACCCTTGAAGAAGTGGAGAGAGAGAGATTTTAAATCTGATGCTCTCATTTTCCCCCACTTAACAAGGGTGGTGAGAAAACTTTAAAATAATCTTAAGCCGATCAATGGCTAAAACCAAAGGGGCGAGAGCGGCAAGATAGGATTTTTTAAGCCGGGGAGCCCTAAGAAAGAGTCGATGGGCACTCCAACAACATTAAATGGTGAGTTGATATCACGGGCATCACCGTTTATCCGATCTGGGACCGTACATCAAACTCATGTTCATTTTCGCACCGAGTCCGTTGATCACGGGTTACGTCATCTCGATAGACACACAAGGTGCAAACGGTTAGGAGAAGTGTCTTCTCGATTCGCGATAAGCGAACCGCCGCCTCGGTGGTAGAAAAGCTTGGCAACGATTGTATGTGAAATCTTTGATGACGATGATGACAAAGATAAAGGGACACACGCGAGGATGATTTGAGAAGTTTGAAATCATTGAAAAAAGGGGGTAAAAGTGTTTGTGGAAGTTTAACCTAAAATAAGGGTTCACCGGGATACATGATTCTACAAAGAAGATAAGTATGGTGATTGGGTTATGTTGTGTAAAACAATTGGTCCAATTTATAGAGACCAAGCAAGGGTGCAAATGCAAATTCGAGTTCTCAAAACCTTTTAGAGAAATCTGCACCAAAAGGACAAATGTGTAGGAATCACGACCGATAATTGGATAAATTTACTACGGATTGACATATCGAAAGATTCGGGGCGATAATTACGCATGTCAAATCGCGCCAACTTAGGGAATAGAAGCTACTATTCTAGACTAAGTTTTGGCGGTAACACTTATCCCAAGAATTGGCTTGATCTGAGAAGAATCAGATTAGGTCAACTAAAATCGATTATATCTGGTCGATCGGATGAGGAGATCACCGAGCTTGAAACTCCAACAAATCAGATACATCAGTCTATGGGAAAATAGAAATATCAGTTGAAGGGGGAACTTCAACTGATCAAGGAGGATCAGAAGGGAAATCAGACGTATTCAAGGAAGATCAGTTGAGCTTGAAACTTCAACAAATCAGATGAAAGTGAAGAAGATCGGTTAAAAGGATCGGTTAGGAAATTTTAAGGCTTAGGCGGAATACTAAGATCAACAAGTGAAATCAACATGGACAAGTGGTATTGATGATTACAATATCGATCCAACCAGATCTACGCCTTTCTTTTCTCTTGTTCTTTGCTTATTTATCGGATCTTATCGATATTATTTGCCTTCTTGTACCCATTATCCTTGTGGACGTATTCCCCGCAAATCATTTAATGCGGGGCGTGGGGAACATGTATTAACTTCTACTAAATGTGCTTTTAAATCCAAAAGGTTTTTAAATGCGTGCTTTTCACGACCTACGATCAAAACCGCTTAATCTGGAGCGTTTAATCTTTTCAAACGGTTGATCTTCCAAATCTTGTCTTCTTTTTCCTCCTTGTCTTTATAAAAATCATCAAAATCCATACCGAGTTTTCCATTTCACAAACTTGCGATTTATTCTCCGAAAACTCCGGTCTATTTCTCTCAGATTCAAAGTGTTTTTCCTAAGTTTCAAAATCATCCTTCCAAAAAAATGAAATCCGGTAATTTATGTTTATTTGATGTATTTTTTTAAATCCATTGATCTTAAATGTTTTTATCCTCGTTATGCTTTATTGTTTCTTGATTTCCGCATATGTGATGTTCTTATATATTTATGCACAATTTTAATCGGGTCCATCCCTTTGTAGATGGCCACCCACGGAATGGGAAAGATAATGTGCAATTATGCGAACCGCAACAAAAGATTGTGGATGATAAGTTCGCATGCAGTTCAATATCACTCAGATCCGGAATCCATGGAGGTCGAGCAAATTCTCGCAAAAGGCCTTGAGAATTTTTTGCGCTCAACGCAATCCAAAGGATGCAAAGATGAAGCACTAAATTCCTAAGGAATTTAAGAGTGAATCTGGACGTTCGGAAATGAATCGCTCTCGGCAATCAACGGAGAAGAAATCGATCGACGCGAATGATGATATAACCCGGCCTCTGTTCGACCTACCAAAGGACGGATCTCGCCTTGCTCATTACGGGAACGAAGATGAGCCGATCGAAAAAGAGTTCTTGAAGGCCGACAAACATCATACGTCGGGTTTTTTGTCGGACCAATGCTCAAGAGGAAATACCGATTGTTGTTTGACATTTTGTCAAAAACAATTATGGGTATTATATTCAGCCCAGATGCTCTTACATCCGGCAAAATGTACAAAGATGGTCGCAATAATTGATGAAGCCAAGAACATCAATTGGCACGGTTTCTGAAGGCCATTCTGCTCCAAGAACATGAGAAATTTGGAGTAAATGAACCGAGGTAGGTATATTTGAAGAAAAGATCGAATCTCAACAAGGTTGCGGTTATTCGAAAAGATAAACCGCCTAATCTTTGAATGGGAACAGATTGACTTTGAAGTCCTATAAGGCCTTTCTCACAGCCACCACTTGACCATCTTTGGGCCACCAGACGATGATATCGCGCCAACCCCCAAAAGTCAAAGAAAGGAAAAAGGAAGAACTTCGCCCGTCTACACGGATACCCCCAAAAGAAGAAAAAGAAAAACGGTGAAGGCCCGGGAGAAGAGGTCAAGAAGGAGAAAGAAGCCCCATGACTCGATGCTTGAAGATGAGTCGATGAAGAAAGAGCGCCGGATCGATTATGTTGCTTTACACAAAAATCGGACGGGCAGTTTCTCAAAGTTTGAGAGCTCGCCAGATCATTCTCAGAAGAAGCCTGTTCGTATCGATCTCCTTCTCCTCAAGCTCGAGTGATTCACCACTCGGTAATGGATCTGAAAGCATGTCTCTCCTATTCTTCCACTGCCCTCCGAACATCGAACCCGATTCCTTACGATGTGGAACCAGAAGCACACCTTCCAAATCCTCTGCTTTAAACCGAATCAACTTTAAGCCTACTTCAAGCACAACCAGAACCTTCCACATCTCATCAAATCGAATCGACAGACAATTCTGAGTCCGGATCAACAAAGATCATAATCGGGAAATTGATCAATCGCGAATCGAAAGAGAAATTGATGAGTTATATCCGTAATCGGGTCGCCCATCCTGTCATAAGAGAGGAAGTTATGGAGATCCTAGAATCCGAGAGATTTTTCGATTAAAAAGCTTCTCGGACTTTATAATAATTATTGAATGATGGGCGGTGCGGATGAGTTTGGCAGACTTGATTTACATGAGGAAATGCTAAAGTGGGATCACCACCGAGCCGATAACCGCTAAATCCACAAAGCTCGATCCACGGGAAGCTAGGGGTTGCGAACAGACGAATCGAGATCACGACAAAGCTCTCAAGCGATGCCATCATGAAGGATCACGAGAGCTACGCGATAGTGGAGCCGGTCTTGCAGTTCATGACCAACCACCGGAGGCACAAACAACCGAATCGGATCAAGTGACACCCAACATTCCAACATCACACGCCACTACTTGATCAACTTCGGGAGATCAAATCTTGTCTCAAAGATCTCCCGAAAGAAGAAGTTGAGGGATGATAGGCGATCAAAGGCGATTGCCATCAAAGAAATAACAGATCAAAGGGAATTGACTATTTCCTAGATTAGGGGCAATCAAAGATCGAGTTCTCCCAAATCAGGTCCATCAAGGCTACCGAATCGATAAAAGACTGTTGATGCCAAACCGACTCAAAGGGATCAACAACAAGTTTTTTTTCGATGCTCACCGACAAGCTAGAATTGATGTAAGAGAAACTTGACAAACCGATTAAAAACACTCTCATCGCCATGGAATCTGTCAAGATCGAAATGATATCGAAGATTCAAAATCTAACTACTCAAACTCAAGGCATATCATTGCGCAGATCTCAACAGGCGTCGCAATCAACTTTGGTTCTCTCGACCTCCCACCTCACTACTTTTTTTGATCAAACCAAAAAGGGGAAGGACGAATGAGAAACCAACCGACATAACAGTCTTGAGGACATCACAAACTCGGATTTCTTTGAAAAAGATGTCCAAAGAGCAGTGTAATGAAGAAGCCCGAAAAGCCAAGAAGAAAGAAGGGCGTAAAAAATGGCAGAGGCGTAAAATCAAGAAGAAATTCGGATCGAGAGCGAAGAAAGGAAGGGCCGGAAAATCCGTACGTAACCTAAGTAAGCCAAAGAAGAGTTGATGAGATCATCCCAAAAACCGTTTAAGATGCTAAGAAATTTGAGGAATGGAATAAGATCGAGGAATGGCTTCGATGCCTTTGTTCTTAATCTTGTTCCACAAGAAGAATCTCCGATGAAGAATTCCTCAACTGGCTAGAAAATAAATACCCGGATTTTTTTCAAGTATCCGGAAAATTAGGCCAAGCTTATCAATGTAAAAATAACTCGCCAAGAGTATGATCTGTTGAGTACTCAAGAAGGCAAATGGCTCATTTGACAGACCGGCATTTCAAAGATTCTATTTTGACATCCTCCGCTAACGCACATAACCGATCCTCGCCAGATCGATGATGTCAAATGGAAACTTTATCGATTTTCAACGTACCTCAAGATCAAAGAGAGATGCCGTATGATACAAGCCTAAAGAGTGAAGAATCGTAAGACTACTCAGATCACCGCTTTTTCTTATTTACAAACTTTTCTCGATGTAACATGTAATCAACATTTATTAATGAGAAAAGTTTATTTTTACGATCCTAAGACAAAGTCTCATTGTCTTCCGATTATATGCTCTTAATCGTTCTATTTTTTATCAATCAGTATTTGGTTTCTCAAAGTGTTTTGGTTTCATCAAAAGGGGGAAATTGTTGGGAAATTTATAGTTTTGATGAAAGTTCCAAAAACACATGTAATAGGACCAGTCAGACCTGTTAGCTGACTGATGTTTATATTACTTGCTATAGGAGACCAGTTGATAATGATTGTATAGAACAACTGATGAAATAGATAGGTCACATATTGAGGGGGAAACTCAATATGTATAGGTCGATCCAAAGACTCAAAGGGACGGTGATATCCGACAGGCGTAATGCAAGACAAGAATAGAAGATCGGATGGTTCGATCTAGTCGACATATCTCACCAAGTCATAAAGCTCAAACTCGTAATACTTGAAGATCGATGACTTCCGAAGATCGGACGGAAGACCTACATCGGTAAAGTCCGCTAGTTGAAGCTAAGTCAATCGGCACCAGAAGACTCCATCGTAGACCGATCGATTCGACCGATCGAATTCACCAGTGAAAACTGATGTTTCACCTAATCATACGTCTATGATCTGAACAAGAAGAATGTCAACCTTAGTTGGAAGAACAACAAACACCTGAAAAGTGCGTCGTTAAACCAATAAGAACAAGACACGTATGATTGGAGCCGACAATTAAGGGATTTGATGTTGCTCTAACCGGATATAAAATACAAGTTCACGCTTTCCCATGCCATGCCGTTCAAGACGCCACATCAATCCTCAAAACTACCTAATATATATAGCCAAATTCAAATTGCTCTCCAACGGCTCTTTGATTTCAAGGTCTATAAATATGGGAGCACACTTCAGTGAAAAATAACGGAAACGCTGAACAATCAAGAAGCTCAAGCTAATATCAGATTTCCGCACAAGAACACGAACAAGAAGATTAATTTTTATTAAGTGTTCATCCCATAAGTTCTTAGCATAGAAATCTTTTCATCTAGTTTGTTAGGGTCGCTTTATACGCAAGAAAAGATTTCATAGTTGGAACCAAAAATAATCTTACCCAAACCCCCAAGTTAGGTTAAGTTGTTTAGCAAGATTTTAGACTAGGGTTTCTAGTTCTGATCTCTGGGATCAGTTGAGTGTGAACTCCTTAAACATCTAGTTGGTGTACTGTGTTGGACTTACACATAAAACAAAGTCCAGTTGGTTAAGTAGGTGCCCTTGTGATAGGGAAGAGTGGGCGTAGGATTTGGTTTGTCCGGAACCACTATAAATCTTGTGTGCCTTTACCGCTTTGATTAACTGATTACTCAATCGCACAAAACCTTTAAAGCGCATACATATTCCAAGTTGAGATCAGTTAGCACCAAGCTTCTGATCTGATCAAACTTGACACTTCAGTCAACTGATTAAAAGATTAACTTTGGAATCTGATTTATCAAAACTGGTTTTTCACACGGGTAAAACTTAAGCTTCCGCACACATCGCTTAAACCGATAGTTCTGAATCGATCTGCCTTGAGCGTCAAGAAGTTGGTTATCACCCCAAACTGATTCACTCACACTCTGATTAGGTTAACTGCCCTCACACCTGATTTGCACAAAAGTTTTCAGAAGTCTATTCATCCCTCCCCTCTAGACTTCTACCCTCACAAAACCCGTTCGGGACCTACATCTTCTTCAGTACTTTTTCCTGCTATGTTAGTTGTATCATCAAAAATAACATTCACAGATTCTTGAACAATGTTTAACCTAAGGTTGAAAATTCTATAGGCTTTACTATTTCTAGAATAACCTAAGAAGAGACCTTTGTCACTTTTAGAGTGTAACACACACAACCAAACACATGAAAGTATTTCAGATTTGGTTTCTTGTTGTTTAGAATCTCATAAGTTGTTTTTGAACTTTGTGGCCTCATAAAAACTCTGTTAATAATATGGCATGCAGTGTTTAATGCTTCAGCCCAAAACCTTTTAGAAAGATGTTTAGCTTGCAACATTACCCTAGCCATTTCTTGAAGAGTTTTATTCTTCCTTTCAGCTATTCCATTTTGTTGTGAAGTTTTAGGAGAAGAAAACTCATACATTATACCCTTCTTTTCACAGAAATCAGAAAATAAGCTATTTTTAAATTTTCTACCATGATCTGACCTAATCTTACTCACTTTCAAGTTGTATACAGTTTTAAACCTTTTATACAAAACCTTAAAAGCAGCAAAAGTTTCATATTTTTCTTTCAAAAACTCAATTCAGGTATATCTAGAGAAATCATCTACCACAACCAATGAATACCTTTTACCTCCAAGACTTTCTGTTTCCATAGGACCCATAAGATCCATATGTAGCAGCTCAAAACACCGTGTTGTCGAACAATGTGATAACATCTTGTGTGACACTCGGATCTGTTTACCTTTCTGACAAGAACAACAAATCATGGTTTCTCCAATAATCAGCTTTAGCAAACCTCTTAATCTTCACATGTTTCTGGATATTCCTGTAGTTAACATGTCCAAGTTTTTGATGCCATAAAACTTCTTCAGCATTATTGGCAAGATTGCAAACATTGTTAGTTCCAATAAGATAACAATTATCAATTGGCCTATTACCAGTCATAAGACACTCATTTTCATTATTCAAAACATAACAAGAATTCTTATCAAACTAGACATGCAAATTGTCATCACATAGTTGACTTATACTAATCAAATTAGCAAGCAAACCTTCAACATGTAAGACATAAGACAGTTTAGGAAATCCTTCAACATTGAGAGTACCTTTCCCAACAATTTTCCCTTTGGAACCATCACCATAACTAACATTTCCTCCATCAAATTTCTCATAATCAGACAGGAAATTCACTTGACCAGTCATGTGCCTAGAACAACCACTATTAAAGTACCATAAACCAGGCACACATGCTTTTAGTGATGTATACACAACATTACAAGTCACATCTTGTTTACTGACACATTCAGTTTTAGCACATTGTGACTCAGAAACTTTAGCTTGTAACACCTTCATGTCCTCTTTCAATTTATCACAATATGGACGAATATGATCATGACTAGAACAATAGTGACACACATACTTCTTTTTCTTCTTCTTATTGTGAGCTTTTGTTTCCACTGGAGTTTTGACATTTGTCTTTTCTCCAGTTTTAACAAATTTCACAGATTTAAAGCTTTTAGAAGTAGTTTCATAACCAAGACCAGTAGTATCAGATTTACCAACCATCAAAGCATCTTTCAACATTTATGTTCCTTTGGCATATTTCTTAAAACACAAAGTTGAACTTTTCAATTCTTCCTTTAGTTTAGAAATTTCAAAATCCTTTCTTGTTAAGACAACTTCAAGTTTGGTTAGTGAGTCTCTCAAGTCATCATTTTCCTTAGTCATAGACTTTAGAATCTGATTTTGAGATTCCCATTTATCAAACAAATCTTTACAACCTGATCCACATGATTCACTATTCACAGCAGATGTTCCTTTATCATCAATTGAACCATTAAAACAGTTAACAGCTTTTTCAGAACAATCTTCATCTAATGTTACTCCAGATGTGGTAACATATGTTTCAACATCAGAATCAGAATAGTCCAAATCATCATCTAAGGAATCATCATAATTCATTCTAGCATAGAATGCACGTTCTTCATTTTGGTCTTCATGCTCTTCATCAGATTCATCACTTAAAGTAGCATTGAAGTTTAATTTCAGTTTAAGCAAGGTATTAGCACAATCATTCGCATAATGACCATACCCATGACATGCATTACATTGAACAGACTTTCTATATTCAGGGTCAACTTTGTCATACCTGCCTTTGATTCCATTACCAATTTTCCTTGGTTGGAACGCATTACCTTTCTTTTCAAAGGTTTGTGGAGAGTTGTTGATATGAATCTTAGGTTGAACGTTGCCTTTGAACTTTTTATTCCTCTTTTTCATAAGAGCTTTGAATTGTCTTGTCATAAAATCAATGTACTCTTCGGGGTTGGAACATATGTCAGCAACATCATCCTCTGAATCAGCTTCAGTCACAATAGGCACTTGCTCAGCATTTGAAGATGTTTCACCTTTGAACACCACCACTTTCTTTGCATCAGCTTTGCCATCCTTATCAGTTGTATTCATCTCATACGCACGTAGGATGCTAATCAGTTCATTTTAACTTAGTGTATCTGTATCCCTTGCCTCTTCAATTGCACAAATCTTTGCATCGAAGCGCTTAGGTACAGTACGCAAAATCTTATGAACTAATCTCACATTGGAGATGGGATCTCCAAGAGATTGAGCTTCATTTGCAATTTCAGTGACCCGTTCATTGTAAGAAGAAATTGTTTCATCCTCCTTCATCTTCAAGTTCTCGAACTTTGTCCCAAGCATTCGAAGTCTGGATCTACGAACACTATCCGAACCTTCATTGTGCTCTTGCAATCTATCCCAAACTTCTTTTGCAGAAACACATGTTGATTTGATCTTGAACATGGTCATATCAACTTATGTGAATATTGCATTCAAGGCTTTAGAATTGTAGCTAGCAGTTGTACTTTCATCATTAGTCCAATCTAGTTCGCGTTTGACTGTAACTTCTCCTTCTTCATCTGCAGGATTCTTAGGAGGCGTCCATCCTGAAAGTATACTTCTCCAAGCACGTTCATCAATTGACTTGATGTACATCCTCATCTTTGGTTTCCAATACGCATAGTTTGAACCATCAAGAATTGGTGGTCTCAAACTTTGTGGAGTAAGTGGATATTCCATCGTCATAACAAAAACAACACACTTGACACAGGAACTAACTTAGTAAAATCAAGTTTTGGATCTGGTGTCAACTGAAAGTGTGTTTTTCGGGGTTGTGTTTAGTAAAATCAGAGTAATGTTACACTGAATATTGTGACACTCAAAGTAACATTCAAAAGACAGGATCAGCGGAAGACTCAAAAACACAACACACGAATTTTAATAAGACTTTGCACAATCTATATCAATATAGATTGTGAAGACCTATGGTCAAAATCACTATTTATCAAAATAATGAATACAAAGAGATTCACAAATTCAAACAAGATCAAGCATATGATCTAAAGGTTTAAGTGTAACTATACACCGCCAAAGGTGATCTATTCTATGAGTGTGAAACTATCTAACACCGAGACTAACACTCCTCATACAACAAATCTAGTACCAGCTCGAGGTATTGTAAAGCCTACAATTACTCTCTTATGGTAAAATAACTCCACAACAACGACCATATCACTCTGGATGCACTCACGCACTCTACAGTTGATGTTTGGTTGTTGCTTCGACTGAACAATACACGATATGTAGTAATATTCGGCAATTGATGTGAACATCAAGGTCTTCTATTTATAGACTTCGTGTATGCCTTACTAGAGCCTCATTGAAGGATCTAGAAACTCTTCAATCCACTCTTCCATGATCTTTGTAACTGCCCAGATAGTGGGTCTTCTTTGATCTCTGAAAACAGCCGCATGATCTAGTCTCTTTCACTCGATTCTTGAAGCTTGTGGAACCTTCTAGAATCTTGCAGAACAACCTAGATCGTCAACCTGCAGTCAACAACATCAAAGACAACATTGAATATAGAAGTGTTAGTGGTTAAGAAAAAAGGACGAATACTGATGTTGTTAACATCGGTGGCAACATCAACATTCTCTTTTCTTTTTATCAGTAAATTTCAATATATATTCATATTAAATTTTTTTCCTTTGTTACTCGAATCCTCTACTCTATCACCATACTTTTATGGTACCATTCTCATGACCAACAAACAGCAAATGGCGGTCCGAAGAAAGACACAAAAAGGGGGTTATTTTCCCCATATTGCCAGTGTATTTGAGAAGCAAGTGCATTAGGAGTAGTAATCAGTAAGTGAACAGGGAAGAAAATGATACATTTATAAATGTAAGGTCTAGTTCACAGCTTAAAGCAATTATAGCATGCATCTATTATCAACTTATGAACATTAGGAAGTAAAAAAGATGTCTAGAGAACACGGACTGAGCATCAAGAAACATGAACATGGATGCAGATATATTACAGCTGAAAGAAGAAAACAGATGGACTGCAATTATATTTATCAACATATAAGCCTAAGAACAATTATAGCAACGACATAATCATTTTGAAAACCGAGAACAAGCGATATCCAAGTCACCTAGCCATACCCCTTAAGAAACCAAAAGGACAAACAGTGGTATATGTTCTGGATCTGCAACACCTGCGTCTGCTAGAAGTCTATTCCAATCAGTACTTGTTGTTTGAGAAATGAAAGAGGAATGCCTTGAATGATTTTCTTGTTGTTGGAGGATAAATAGTGTTGTATATGTCCAACAACACCACTGGTGGAATAAAAGAAACTTTCTGGGGCTGTAATTTTTTTGAATACGTCTATTCCAAAGCTGTTGGAAGAGCAAGACATGAAGTAGATAGAGATGTTGAGACCCCAATGTTTCTAATTTTCATCTGTGAATAAATAGAGCAGGTATTGCATCCTCTGATGGCTGGCTTGCGTGTAAACAACAACTATTAGAAATATATGAGCAGCCAGCAGATTCTTCAGTCGCCTGGCAAAATTATAGCACAAGCAAACTAATCAAACTCATATGCATAGAGATAAAAATGCATATAAATGGTTATATTTGAAAATTCTGAATAAGACATCTCCTCTTTGAGGCTAGGAAACCAGAAAGAGATATAAAACTTGCAATATACAGAGCTTGGGGATTTCAATACTCGTAGTATAGACAAAATTTTGTTCATCTATTGGTCTGTAACTTCATTCAACACATAGCAACAATTCTTAAATATTCCAATTAGCATCATAATAAAAGTTTCTAATCTACATGTCACTTTATCATCTGATTCTGTTCTGCTCCAAGATCTTTTTCCTTTCGCAAATGCTCATAGGTAAAATCATATAATTAAGGGTCTGTTTGGCTAAGTTTATTTCAAACATCTTATAAACTCTAATATCTTATAAGTTGTTTTAAGAACTTATATGATGTAATTTTTAAATAGCTTATAAGTTATTAAAGTGTTTGGCTAATACAACTTATAAGTTCTTTAATAATTTTTTAAAAATATATATTTTTTAATTATATAATATTTCCTCCGTCCCGTGATAACGTGCACGTTTTCTGTTTTCACGTGTTTTTGTGAGCGAGTTCTTTATTAGTATTTAAAAAGATTAAGTAAAGTTTTAAAGATGCATATAATATATAGATGAGAGGTAGATCTATAATACTCTTTATTAAAAATTGTTTTATCATTTGAAATATTAATAAACAACTCGCTCACTAAAATTCGATAATAAAAGTGGGGTGCACGTTATTTTGGGACGGAGGTAGTATAATTTTTTTTTTAATATAATTTATTTTTTCAAAATATTTTCTTTTCGAATTTTTTTTCCTGAAAATAAATTTTTTTCGAAAAATAATTCTTTTTTGAAAATAATTTTTTTTCAGGAAATATTCTTTTTTCGAAAATAATTTTTTTTTAAGTTTAAAAAAAAAATTCGAAATATTTTTTCTGAAAATAATGTTTTTTTAAAATAATTTTTTCTTGAATTTTTTTTTCCGAAAATATTTTTTTTCAAAAAATAACTTTTTTTAGATATTTTTTTTTTGGGAAATATTTTTTCTGAGCATATTTTTTTCAAAAATTATTTTCTAATTTTATTTCGCATAAAATAGGACGGATTTGGTTGAATTCGGGCCGAGTTTGGATCGGGATGTGTTGAGATTGTGTAGAGTTTATATTATTTTTGTAAAATAAGTTGGAATATTCATACTTATTTTATTGGAGCTTATAAACTTTAAAGAGCTTTTTTTAAAATCTTATAAGATGCTAAACATCTTATTTTGCCAAATAAAATTAAGGAGCTTACAAGCTCTTAAAGAGTTTATAAGTTGTTTAAAAAAACTTATAAGCTGTGCCGAACGGCTCTAAGTAATTTTAGCAACGAAAGTCCAAACCCCTGAAATCTTAACATATTGTTGGCTCCTAAGCAGTGAATCAGAAACTCTTTAATGAAAATCTAACCAATCAAGATGCATCAAAAACCTGAATAGTATATTACAAGTATAACGATCAAGCTATCCTTTGGCTCGAGAAAAGGCAATTAAAAACTTGACAGATCATAAGTTTCAGCTGGATTTGCATAGATACTTATATTAACTTTTATACATGCAACAATTCCATTCACAATGGCAGTATCCTGGCTTGTAACATGCTGCTGACTTGTTCATTTGCACATAAAATAACCTGCAGTGACACTGCCCTGTTGCTATATATCACATCTGTGGTAATAAAAAATAAAACAGCTTGTTGAGCTCGAATCCGAACTCAAATCAAGTTAAGATCTGAAACACTACCAGCCCTAACAAAACAAAATCCCAGGGCAAATGAACACCACTTGCATACAACCACAACTGTGAAACATGTATGTGGATAAGATTCAAATATATTCTCTCAACCCATGAGGGTCATAGTCGAAACTTTTAGAAAGGGACAAAATTACAGCAAATTCAGCTAAACTTAAATATTTTGAGCCGACGACACGAAATTCTTACCTAAGAATCACAAAAGCACCAGCAGTTTAAAAGGGGGAAAATTACACGTAAACGTTTTAAAAAAGGTCATAATCAACCCATATAATTCCCAAGAATTACATGAAGACGAAAAAGGGGTGAAATAAAAGGATAACAATAGTGGTAATTACACTTCTTATTTGTTATTTATCTAAGATGTGTGATAGAAGATGTCACATTATTGAATAACAATAGATCTCAAACAAATCTGAAAATATTAATTTACACTCCATGGTAGACCTTTATAGTTCCATCAGCTTGTGCAACGAACAGCTTCCCATGCCAATACACGAGAGCTGTTATTGTGGAATTACAAACTATAGACCCTAGAGATGTAACATCCATTTCATCAATATCTTCCAATATTTCGTCAACACGAATTGTCTTGTCCCAGCCCCCACTAAGAAGCTGTTTCCCGGTGCTGCTAACCGAGAAAACAGCACCTTTGTGTGTGTCTATGGTCTTTACAACAACATCATTACACCATACTTTTATGGTGCCATTTTCATGACCAACAAACAGCAAATGGCGGTCCGAAGAAAGACACAAAACGGGCGCCATTTTTCCCGTATTGCCCTCTTCCAGTATTGCTAACGGACTATGATCGCTTAAAGACCATAAACGAACACTCCCATCCCAGCTTCCACTATAAAGAACGCCACCACAAACATTTAAACACGAGACTACAGACTTGTGACCGCTCATTGCACATGAGATGCTGTAATCCCGCAACGACCACGCTTTTACGAGTTTGTCCCCGCTTCCAGTGTACAGATATTCATTGCCGGAAATGGCCATAGCATGAATGCCGCTGTACCTCCAGTCCTTGTTCTCGTACAGTTTTTTGATTGGCTCTTCGGGGAAGGGAAAACGAGCGTCCCAAATGCATATAATGCCTTCGTTGTCACCACTGATACACATCGGTTGTTCACCATCCACAAAAACAACGGACATAACTCTATGCTCATGGCCTTTAAACGAGTGCACGAGTGAAAAATTGTGGAGGGACCATACATGAACTGTCTTATCATAAGAGGAGCTGAACAAGAAGCCCCCTCCGATAGCAAACCCCGTGACACAATCAACGTGACCTTTCATCTCTACACATTTAACATTACCCCGAGAGATTCCATCAATAACATCTCTTTCAACCCTCGATTCTACATCATCTTCATCGCCCGTATCTTTGTCAGATTGCTCGAGTACGAGACATATATCTCCTAGTACCACATAACGGCCTAAGTTTTCCTTCTTTATTTCCTGCTTTGGACTGAATCCTATATCGAAGTTTGGTTCAATAACCAACTCCCTCAAGCATTTCCATAATTCGGTTATAACGGGTCGACTTCCAGGTTCAAACTCCAAACATCTGCACAAAATCTTCTGTAGAGAAACACATGTCAAACCCAACCTACCTTCTAAAAGTGCTGCAATTTTCTCCATCCAGCTCGTGTACAAACCAGAAAAATCAGAATCGTTTTCATCCTTAATAGCACTAAGAACAACATCGGAGAAAGATTTCACCTCGTTTGTAAAAGAGCTTCCGACAATAACCCGAACCAGCAAACAGGCTACACTCCAAACATCTGAAGCGGCACTTACTTCGTATCTAGATATTCGAGGATCCAACTCGAACCCCTCCTTTACAACTAACCTTAATAACATCTCCGGACTAATAAATACAGACTTTAGATCCAATAAATCTTTCTTCGAGCTGTTATTCAAATTTCTGCAAGAATTTCCCACAGCCACATTCACTCTCCTACCAGTACTTAGAACCTCACTCAAGTCTATACACACATGACCAAAATCACCGAAACTGAAACAACTCAAACTCAAGAACCCAATAGTAAGCTCCTTAAGATGCAAGCAGCTCAAAATTTCACACGTCTCCATACCCACTATCCCCAAAAGAGTTATTTCTTCTCCACTCAACCTTTCCCTTTCGTCGTCTTTTTTCTTAAGGACACTCTCAACCAAATTTGGTGAAGAAAACTTCTCCCAAACAACATAAACGCACTTGTCATCCTCATTATACCAAAACCCATAAGCCTTTCCCACATTACTCATTCTATGGGTGGCATTTACTATTATTCCCAATCCGTTTCTCTCTGCTTCTTTCATCCCGCACAAAACTGTCAAAATTCTTGACTCATAGCTAGACTTGAAAATTTTATATTCTTCTTCTCTCTCCACAAAAATGCCAACTTTAACGAGACCCACATTTTCTTTATCCATCAAAACACACCCAATCATATGATGATCACTCTCAAGAGACGTGAAAACTTTTCCACTGACTACCCCACCATCATGATCCGAACTCGCATTCTCGATCAATATACAGTCTTTTGGGAGGATCCATTTCTTCCATGTACGATGGAATTCAAAAGACCACAACTTTAGAGTGGATGGAAATTCGACTGACGGGTATTCCCCAATTTTTGGCGGCGAAAATGGAGATATAACATTTTTCTCCTTGATTGGGTGGTGATTGCGTTGGAGGGCAGAGGAGAAGTGGAGGAGGTCGATATTCTTGGGAAGGGATGAGGGTGAATTTGGGAATTTCACGAGGAGGGTGCACATGGTACAGCGGAGGGTACTGGGGAATGGCCGGGGAAGCTGCATGAGGCAGACTTCACAGGTGGTGTGGCCACAGCTGAGCACGCGTGGGATGGCGGATACGTCATCGTATACCTGCAGACACACCGGGCACTCCGGTGGTTCCACTTCCATGTAGACGATTTGAGAAATTCAAAGGGCAGTTAAGTAATTTTTAGCAATGAAAGTCCAGCACCCTGAATCTTAGTATACTGTTAGCTCCTAAGCAGTGATCAGAAACTCTGTAATGGAAATCCAACCAATCGTCTTGCATGGAAAACCTGAATTGCACATCACAAGCATAAACTTAAAGATCAAGATATCCTTTGGTTGGATGGTACGCTTGCCAAAAAGACAACATTTCTAATCCTAACCAGCGAATAAATTTTCAAAACGTTAGTAACAAGATTTGGTCGCCTCACACCCCACATCAAACACAATAATAGCAGAACACAAACATAGGTGAAAATTATTAAATTATTTTAACAAGAAAATGTAATAAAAACTTGACAGATAATACGTATCGGCTGGATTTACGGTCAGTCTAGCAAAGATGGTTATATCGAATCATCGATGCAATATATTCATTCACAGTAGTAGTATCATGGCTAATAATATGCTGCCTTAGTAGACTATTACTAGCAATTTATGAGAATTGTCCATTTGCACAAAAAAGAATCTGCAGTAACACTACCCCATTGCAATCATCATCATCATTCATCTATGGTAATTAAAAAATAAAACCACTGAAGTCAAGATTGAAACATCACTAGTCCTAACAAAATCAAATTCCAGGCACTCAATTATTAAAAAGATTTTGAAAAATTAATCAGAGCTATCCTGAATTAAACCAGGGACAAGAGCCAATGAACACCACTTACATATAACCAGAAATTTACAGAACCGCCCAATTCAATGATAATTTCTCAACCGTTTCAAAAAGGGGCAAATTGCAGCAAATTCAGGTAAAATTAAATGTTTTGAGCATTAATCAGAATCAGGGGCATGAAATCCTTACCTAAAAATCACAAAAGCAACGGGAATTGAAAATGGGAGAGCTCCATCTCGACTTCTTTAGCTAGTCAAAAATCAAAGCCCTAATCCCTTGATGGCTTAGCGTAACAAGTGCGATACGTCTTTTAGCGTGCTGCGTGAACTGTAGGGTTGTGAAATGCACGCTCGGCTATTAGCGTGAGATTCCGTCACCCGCGATAGTCATAGGCCAAAAGGTATTGTAACTCGAGTAAAGACTGCAATTTTACTTTTTTTGCCGTCTTCTGTTTGAGGTTTTTGCAATAATTTTATACTCCCAAGTATATATACACGAACTCGTGTGATTCTCTGATTATAAGCAAATATATGGATCACCCGGCAAAACCAACGCCTGTTTTCCCTTTTTAAGGAAAAGGACGGAAACCAACCCAATGTAAAGTGGGAGAAGAAGAAATATACCTATTTTTATTAATAAATAAAAATTTCTAAAAAAAATATTTATCTATTTTCTAATGAAAATACATGTGTTTTTATTAGAAAAAAAGTTATACTCACATGTCACACTCTCTCTCAATTTTTTAAGACTAAATGATAAACTATTTCTCTTTTATTTAATTTTATTAGATATATTTATTTATCTTTATTTATTTTTATTATATCTTAATTTTGTAAATTAAGTAAAAAAATCAAATAATTCTTTTTAATAGATATTTAATATATTACATCAATAGAATTAATAAATAAATAATTATTTGATAAATAAATGTAACAATGTGAACCAATTATTTATTTTATTCTTTACAATTATAAATATCATTAATTACACTTCTAAAATTTAATAAATCTTTTCTAATAATGATTTTATTAAACCTAATAATTCTATTATATTGACCTCATATCTTTAATTAATTTTAAATTTAGTATTTTTAAAATTTAAAATGTACATTTAAATGTAATATTTAATTAATACATACTTATAAATTTATATATATATATATATGTATGTATGTATGTATGGACGTAGATGGTGGGGTAGTGGTGGGTGAGGGTATATTTGGATAAAAAATATATAATGGGTATAAAAAAATAAGTACGAATTTTAATAAAAAAAAATTATTTATTATTATTAAAAGAAATAAAAATTATTTTTTATCGGGGTTAAATGGTAAAATAATGACATTTGTATAAATTAAAGGAGATAAAATGGACTAACACATATTTATTATTAATTTTAGAAAAATTCAATTAAATTTTGGACGTACCTTTTTTGTAAATGTTCAAAAAATAATGGGACGGGGGGTTTTAACTAATACTACTTCTTCCTTCTCATTTTGTTTGTCGTTCTTAGGTATTTAACACGAATTAAAACAGTTACTGATTAATAATAAATATATAAGTAATGTGTCAGATTTACCCTTTTATTTTTACCTACGTAGTCATCTTTTTTTTTTTTTTATCAAAACCTACACAGTCATCTAATGCATATTATTACAAACACAAACTTTTATATACAACATTGTATGGATCTAGGATCCGTACAATTAATGACTCATTAGTTCAAATGAAAAAGAGCTAAAAATTTATTGATCATATGCAGGTCGAACCGGGTCAAATGAATTTTTCTAAGAAAAATTGTGCAAAGGAAAAATAGAAGAAGTCACACTTTATTGCATGGACCACTACGGCCAATTTCAAATCATGAGTGAGGTAATTCACCTCATGGACCTTCAACGATCTCTAGGCATAGACTAATTATTTGCCATGATGTTAAAAAAAACACTCAAATTAAGTATGAATGCATCGTGTTACAAATTGCAAATCCATCAAACACGTATAAAATGGGCTAATTGCACTTTTGGTCTCATGTGAATTTTTTGCCAACAGTTTTAGTTTCACGTTCTTTTTTGTCCTTTTTTTTTTTTTAGTAAAAATCGTCTCAACCGTTAAGTATTTAATGGTTTCCATTAAGTGCCCAAAATTGAGGGAAATTTGTTTTAGGGAAGATTTTCTGGAGGAAAATAGCTCACATATGCTATTATATAACCTGCTATCACTCATAGCCATAAATACTCCAGAAATTTCCCGATTTGCAACAAAAAAGAAAAATATTCATATGGTATTACAATTTCATAGCACTAAAATCACACTAACCAGTTCACATCACAAAAACAACCTTATAAGTTCATCTAACAAATTCCCATTACAAAAAACCACTTAAATGATTTCAAGATTACCGCTAGTATTGTTAAATAAAATTACCTTAACCTATTAGGCCAAATTCTTCTGTTCTGGTAAAACGGTCCCGCTTTAAGCTTTAAAGCGGTTCATTTTAAACGAGCTTCTAATAGTTGAGACTTAACCCTAACCCTAGCGGGTTCTTGAAATTTAAACGGACCACCTAATCGGACTCAAAAAAAAAATGTTCAAACATTAACATTACATAATGACAAAAATTTCGATCCAGACTGCCCCATCACTTTTAATAACAAATGTTCAAAATATAAAATTAGTTCCCATCATCTTTAATAACATAATTGAGCAAAGTTCCCATGAAATTAGTTAATAATATAAAATTTGTAACATCACATTTATAAATTAATACCATAATATTAATTTATAATTATAATGATATCAATTTCATATTATGAACAAATTTCATAATAGAATTTATAAAAATATTATATTATTATTTTATATTGGATTAATATTTTACTTATTTATTCAATTCAATAGAAATTCAAAACTGTTAAAAAATATTGAATTAGAGAGGATTAATTATTAATTGACTAAATCAAATATAAATATTTAATTTGTAATTGATTGGTTATAATTGATTTTTGCCTTATTTAAATTTGTGAAAAAACTTTAGAAAAAATTAATTAAAAAATTAGAAAATAAAAAAAAAATAAAAAATTGAGTATATATAAATATAAACGGGCTAAACGGGTTGGCCCGGTTAACCCGCGGGCTAATCGGTCCGGGCCAAAAAGACCCGATTTTAAACGGGCCTCCCATTGCTCGGCCCTAACCCTGCATATAATAGGTTTAAACGGGCCGGCCCATTTAGCCCGGCCCGGATTAACAATGCTAATTACAGCCCCAAAAAACATTATTTCATCTAAAGACAGAGTCAACCATCTAACAACACAAAATAAGTGCAACATTGTTTTCTGTCTAACACAAAACAAAACCAGAATTTCTAAAAGACAGAACAAAAAGAGCATACTTTACTTTTTTCCACACTTCTTGTTGTTCTTGGACCCTTGAACCATTGAAGCCTCCAATCTTTTTCACCGAAAACGGAGCCGATAGCCCACTTCCTCTTTGAGGGAACACATTCTCACAAGGGTGGCCTGAAAGAGTGTATATTGGTTGTTAAAAATGAGAACCCAAACTTTCCCCTGCTCTATTTTCCTACATTTAAGAATAAAACACCATTACAAAACATTTAAAATTGATATCACTTACTTTCTAGAGATTGTCAACTACATTAGGAAAAAGACTATCTTGAAGATAAATATTTCTTGTTGTAGGTATTTTCCTAATAATAATGAGAAAAAAAAATTAGAAACTGAAGAAATGTGTGAAATCAAGTTAATTCATATAAAAATGCAGGACTACTCACTATAAGTGTAGGTTGTGACTATTGAGTGAATGGAGGAATGTCACACTCTTGTGTCATTTTCATTCATTGATGGATTATATTTTAAATGATAAATAAATTTGAAACTTCGAAACTGTAAAATTTGAGAAAAAAATCACATCAATTAAAAAAAAAATCTCACTTTGGGTGCCACACTTCATCAGCTTGCGCAGCATCGTCCTCCCCAATTGAATACAACAATAAGCAAAACCATTTAACAATGGGGAACCAATCCTCTAAAACAAATATTTGTTTCCAAAATAGCAGACTCATGTGTTCTACATTATACTACTAAGAAAACTAAATATACCATGGAACCTTTTCGTAGCAATGAAAATCCAAAAGACCCAAATAGCAGAATTTTGAAAATCCCCACAAGACCCATTCCAAATTGCAGATCCACTCACTCTGAACCCATATAAACCCTCACTCTAAACCCATATAACCCAAAAATCGCAGAATTTCTAAAACCCCTAAATTTTACGATTTGGAGAAACTGCAGTAAAATCTTAGAAGCTTACAGTATGGAGGAGTTTCTGCAACTTTAGTATATCCTCGTCGCAACATTTTCTTCAGCGATTTAGTGCGATAAAGGAAAATTTCAGTGCGTGGTTTTTGGATGACTTTCTGCTGCGATTTCTTCAGCGATTTGGACGACTTTCTGCTGCGATTCAGTGCGTGTGTGTGGGGGTTTTGTAATCTGGGAATGATTTATGAGAGATTTGGGTTTAATTTCTTAGGGCGATTAGGCTTCTTGAGTGATCGTCGATTCTGATTCGTGATTTTGCAACTTAGATAGTGAAATAGGGATTTTGGTCGTCGAGTTTCATTACTTAACGGGCGCATGGGCCTCACGACTCTTAATCCGTTAGTTATTGACGGAAAATTCGATGGGATCATTTTTGTTATAAAAAAAAAACTATTTTCATGAGCATATATTTATATGGGACCAAAAGTCCAATTAACTCCGTATAAAATTGTTGACACTGGTGTCGAAACTTTCCTCACGCTTCTCGAACCATACAAACTAACACCCTCCGCCTTAGTTGGATCCACCTCTATTTTTTTCGTTGTGTCCACATCGAATTGTCCAAGAAATTTTACCCGATCCAATCAAAACTCGCATTTTTTTAACTTTGTGTGCAATTCTCATTACGATGTACTTCTAGCACTAAATTCAAAGGTTCCTCATATTTTTTCTCATCATCGAGTGGAACAAAATATCGTCAATGAAGACTACGCGAAATTGATCTACATATGGATGAAAGTCTCAATTCATTAGATTTATAAACATAGTTTGAGCATTGCTAAACTCCAAAGGTATCACTTTGAATTTGTGATGATGATATCGCGTTCGGAAGGTAGTATCCGATATATCACCCTCATTCACCTTCAAGTATTGATATACGGATTTCAAATCGATTTAGGAGAAAACACTAGCTCCCTTAATTTGATCAAGACATGTGCACTCTTATATGAAAATGAGTTTGGTTAAAGCTATTGTCCAATAACTCTTGTAGTTGTACCTTAAGTTCCTCTAGATCTTTTGGTTCCATTAAGTATTGTGTCTTAGATACTGGTATTAATCCCAACAAAATATATCATGAACCCCACTTGTTGTTTGGTTATATACCAGAAAAATCCTTTGAGAAGACGTCTTAGTAATCTTGAACTCTAACCTTTGCTTCTTGAATTTGAGTTACCATCATGTTTACCAAGTACCATTGACAACATTCATTTTAACACTTAACAGATCTTCAACATGCTTTTATATGTTCATTCTGAATCATTATGGAAGTTGTTGGGGAATTAATTGTCCGGATCTATTCGGGGTCAATATTTAAATACAAATTTAATTCTAACAATTATTACTAGCATGAATTAATCCTATATTAATTCAAATAATAATTCAACAACAAATCATGCATATAAACAAGCCACATAAATCCTACGCATGCGAAATTGCTAGGAGTTTACGTGAACTAACATCTTGAGAAGACGAACAGCGTTCCACAAACACACCCAAAGTTCTTGGAAAATTTTATTGCTTCTTCCTCAAGATACAATCTTGAATATATCCAATATATTTTATTTCCCAAAATATCTCGCAACAAAATCTTCTCCTCCTTATTGTACTAAGATTTTCGAAAATAACTAATTAATAGGGAAGAAATAAGATTTTTTACTTTTCTTGAATTTATGGGATAATCTTGTATTCCAAGAATACTTATTCCATAAAATCTTTCCAAGAAAATATTTTCTCTCTCTTCCTTAATTATTTTCGAAAAATAGGAAAAATAGGCAACAATAATTAATTTTATTTTAAACACATTTTTCAGTTATTAAACTTTATCTTTGGGCTACTTGGGGGGCCTTTAGGAATTAAGATTGAACATTCCAATATCAATATTGAGCCACAATATTATTCAAGCCCATAAATATTAATTAATCACACTACATAATTAATATTGCACTATCCATCTTAACCCATATTACTGTTAATATGACTCCCGGTTATTATTTCCCGTGTTTTAGATTATTCAGTCCATTAATTAATTTAAGCCACTGAAAAGCTTCATAATAATTAATATCTTTTTCCTTGGATTAGGAACGACTCAACATTAATATCCATACCGGAAACTAATTCCTCTTGCAAGATTTAGTATGATAAAACTTCTGAGCCTCCCAAGGGACAAATCACGCAAGACGTACTTGCACACGATTCTCCGTATTAAATCTTAGCAATCGTCATGCAACTAATAATATTGCCCAAGATATAAAGTATTGAATCACATTGATTCTCTACCCATCATAAGGCAAAGCAATAATTATTAATTCCACACGATCCTATTTAAGGGACGGGGATAAAGAAATAACGAACCACTGAGGTCTAATTCTTCTATATTTAGTACTCAAGAATTTAACCTCCTGTAGGTCCTATTCAGTGCATCATAATGCACTAGTCAATCTCTTGGACAAGACAAGTCAATCTGAGCCTTACACTTCAACCTTTTACGATGGATTGTTCATTTTCATTTGGGTTGTGAATTCTGTACTTTGGTTACAAGGGACTATCAATTTAATCTTTTGTGATCTGGTATCACTAAATTTGATTACAATGTAACGCGCACTATTTATTGAACGGATATGCAGTAAATATATGTAACATTCAATCATATTTAATGCAACAGTGATAAATAATTTATTTTAGCAAATAAGACATAAATTCAGTTTGGTTATACAAAGTAAAAACATATTTTCCAGTATAACCTCAACAGAAGTCTCAATACGTAAGTCTCCTGAGATTATCCAAGTAACTTCTTTAAATGATCTTTATGAAGTTTTTCAGTAAAAAAAATTCATTATTGTTTTTTCAACTTACAGTATATCACCATATGGTAATAGAATTACCAAACTATTCTGAGACCTTTAAACATAAACACAATAAGAAACAAGACATTTTGTAAAATACTCAAGTCAAGATTAAGAAACAAACTGGCATCCAAGCTTCTACCCCACACACCCAAGTCAAGCCCAATTTTTAGGTTGAGTCTCAATATAAATACTCAATTTACAAGTGCCTCAAGTCAAGATTTAAATTTTTTTTGTCTAATGTTTGGTTTAAATATTTTTGTCTCAATTTAAGTCCAACAAAAAAATTATTTTTAAATTAAAGACATACATGATGATAAAAAAAAAATATTAGAGACTGCAAACATGAATAAAAATAACTTCATTAATTTGAAAAAATATATTTGTTATTTATTTTTATTAATATGATGTATATTTCTAATTTTTATTTTTTATCATCTTGTATTTCTTTAGTTTGAATTTAAATCATTATTTTTTTCTTTTTAAGTAATGATGATAACTAGCAATTTAGTTTTTTCCAGATTAAAATCATATAATGCAAATAAATTAAATTCATATACAATGATAAAAAAAATAATTATAAACGTACATCATTAATTAAAAATAATAATTCTGATGATTTTTGGTTCTAAATTAATGAAAATATTTATTTTTGACGTACATCTCTATTTTTTATATTTATCATCTTGTATGATTGTAATTTAATTTTTTTTAAGCTTTAAATTGAGGCTTAAGAATTAAATGAAACCTTAAATTGAGAAAAAAGTAAAAATTGGGCCTTAAATTGAGATAGTTGTAAAATGAGTACTTATATTGTGACTCGACTTAAAAATTGGGTCTTGAAATAAAATTCTTCATAACTTTAACACACAAAAAAAAAAAAAAATTGTCGGGCCTTGAATTGAAACAATTTATAAATCGAACTTGAATTGAGAAAAAAAAGTAAAAGTTAAGCCTTGAATTGAGACATTTGTAAAAGGAGTACTGCATATATTTAGACTATCTAAAAAGTGAGACTTGATATGAAATTATTCCTCCATGAGTGGATGGTAAATCCAAATCAAAATGTTTAGATTGTTACAAGGAATGAAATGTCAGGCGTATATTTGTTCGAGTTTTTTGCACTTTTGGTCCCACCAACCACGCCATGTTTTCAATTTGTTACCACCTCTGTCAATGTAGTCCCACAAGATTATTTTCGTCAATTTTAGTCTCACTGTTTAACTAAACTTGCAAATGTGGTCCCAAAAATTGACGGCCTCTAACGGGCAGGTGTTAAGTGGAATGTTGGGAAATTTGTAGTTTTGATGGATGTTCCAAAACAGATAATGTAATAGGGCCAGTCAGACCTGTTAGCTGACTGATGATTTAGATAGCAGATAAGATGACCAGCTGAAGTGTTTAGACAGCTGAAGTAACAAATAGGTCACATATTGAGGGGGAACTCAATATGTATAGGTTAAGTCTTGTAAGATCAGAAGACCAGCTAACTTGAAGATCAGATAATGAAGATCTAAGCAGATAAGCTGAAAATCAGATAAGCAGAAGAGTCAAGACATCAAGACCAGAAGACCTACATCAGATAACAACAAGAAAAGATCAGTAAGTTGTGCTAAGACAACTTAAGAACATATAACCTAAATCAGGAAGACAGATCAGTGTTCGAACTGATCTGTGTCAGCTCCATCAGGTGACTACTTCAATGTTACCTAGTACGAGATAAGTGTTCAGACAAGAAGAATGTCAACCTTGTTGCCTATTCAAGTGCTGCGAATCATACTTGATAACCAATGAGGAGTCGACAACACACGTACGGAGTTCTGACAGTCTGCAGAATGGTGGTTCAGTGTCAACGGCTAGAAAGGACAAGCTTGCATGCTTTCGGCCATGCCGCTCCTGGAGCACGTCAAATCCATCTGCAGAACTACCTAAAATAGACCGAAATTTGAATTGCTCTCCAACGGCTAGTTCGATTTCGTGCCTATAAATAAGGGATCAAACCTTCATAGTAAGGTTACGGAAATTATCATCAAGCTCAAGCTCAAGTAATTTCCGCGCAAAGAACACCAAATCGAAAATTTATTCTTAAGTGTTCATCCCTTAGTTCTTAGCAAGAATACTCATCCTCTAGCTCTTGGCTACTTAGAAGATAGGATAGTATTCCAGTTGGAACAAAACATTTCTTACCTAAACACTGTTAGGTTAAGTTTGTTATAGTAGGATTTCTATCTAGGGTTTCTAGATTAGATTTCTGGGATCGGTTGAGTGGGAACTCGTTAAATATCTGGTGGTTGTATTGTGTTGGACTAACACATTAAACTAAGTCCAGTTGGTTAAGTTGGTGCCCCTGCTGATAGGGAAGAGTGGACGTAGGACAAGTTGTCCGAACCACTATAAATATGTGTGCCTTTAATCTTCTTTACACATATTTGCACACTACTCTTGTTATCTGCATGCATATTCTGTACCAGGATTAGACTAGCATCAAGCTACTGATCTGATCAGCTTAACACTTTAGTTATCTGATTCAAACCAGATTAGTCAGAATCTTTAGTTGAGTAAAACTGGTTTTCACACGGGTTAACTAATCTTCCACACCATCAGTTAAACTGATAGACGCCAAACCGATCCGCTGTCGGATCGAGAAGTCGGATATCGATCCAAATCGATCCACCGCCTCACGATCGACGATAAATGTGCAAATCACATCTGATCCTCGAAAAAGTTTTTGAAGTCTATTCACCCCTCCCCTCTAGACTTCAACCCTCACTGAAACCCGTTCGGGACCTACAAGTGGTATCAGAGCAGTGGTTCTTCCGACCTATTGCTTTGAATATCATTGGTTCTTAAGGAAGAACCTTTGTGGTCACTTGAACTGATCTTTGAAAACCGTTTTTAAAACTCATTTTAAAAAAAAAAAAATCACCACAAGCATGGATTACACTTCAGGTATGCATCATAATCTACCCATGTTTTCTGTTGATGAGTATGCAGATTGGTCCATCAACATGAGAGATCATCTGGGAGTGATCAGCAACAGAATGGATGAGATTCTTAAGATAGGACCGATTATCATCTATCACTTTAACCCAGCTGAAGCAGGACGAGATCCTACGCAACCAGTTGGAGCAAGAATCAGAAAGAGTCCCTCTCTGATGGATGCAGATGAGAGGAAATTGTCTAATCTGGATACTGTTGCTAGACACCTCATCATGAAAACTATGGATGCTACTACAAGAGAGAAAGTGAAGTACCTAAAGAGAGGAAATGAACAGATCAAAGATAGCAAACTGCAAGCTGAGCTAGTTGTATTTGAAAAACTTAAGATGCTGCCGAATGAAACAGTTGATCAATTTGATGGAAGGATCACACAAGGAGTCAACCGACTTCGTGATCTTGGACGAGTAATGTCAAACAAGGATATCAACTACAAGATTCTCAGATCATTGACCAAGAAATGGGATACAAAGGTGACCGTGATTAAGGATTGTCAAGATATTGCTACCATGAAGCCAAATGATCTAATCTTCAGTCTGAAAGCCCATGAGTTCGACCTGATTGAGAGAGGACAAGGATCCGATGATGTCCCTGCTAAAGCTGCTGCAAACTCAACTAAATTTGTTGCATTCCAAGAAACTAGCAGCAGTTCACAAATCGTGGAACCAGTTGGAGACATCATCAGCCAGGCCGAACAAATTGCACTTCTAACAAGGAAACTTGAACGAACAAATGTTCAGATGGGCAAGTACAGAAAGTTCTATGATGACTATCGACGAAGTAGAGGAAGAGATCGAAGATCTTCTGACAGATCACAAGAGAGATATCGTTCTTCAGATGATAGGGACAACAGAAGAGATAACCGGAAAGATGATCACAGAGATGAAAGGAAAGATGATCGGAGAGAGGATCGCAGAGAGAGCAGACGAGATGAAAGATCAGATAAAAGAGGATCTGATTACAGATAGAATGGAAAGTCTCCTGACAGATCATACCGAAGAAATGATTCACCGAACAGAGGAAATTCTGGAGATTCAAGAGTTTACTACAACTGTCAGAAACTAGGTCAGTACAGTGCTGATTGCCCCGATCTGACTCCCAAAGAAAGAGAAGAGAAACGAAATAGAAGAGAACAAAGGTACCGAGACAGAAAAGCCATGGTTGCAGACACATCTGGAATTGACGATTCTTATCTGCCATCAGATGACTCTGGATATTCATTTGTTGAAGATTTCTGTCTGATTACCACAACTGACGATGTCGATGATTTGAACTTCTCATCTGATGACGACATCTGTCTGATAGCAAGAGAAACTGACCAGTCTGAGGTAATCTCTAAACCTTCTGTGGTTTCTTGTTCTACACCTGTTGTGCTTAGCACATCTGCTGGAGAGATTAACCTGCAGGTCTACAATGAACAATTGCTTGATGATCTCTCTAATGCAATAGATACTTATACACGAGTGGAAGTTGAGAACGATACCCTAAGGGCTGAGAATATTCGGCTTGTCAAAGATATTGAAGCTAGTAAAGTAGCTGAACTAAAATCAGCTGAAACTGTTCAGAAGATGACTAAAGAACTGGAGGTTCTGAAAGTCAGTACTACTGATCAGGAAAAGCTGATTAAGGAACAGTTGGCTTTCATTGAATGACAAGCTGGAGAAGTCAAAATCCTTTAGGCTAAGTTTGATGAACTCTTCCGACTGCATGAGAATCTGAAAATATCTGAGGACAATTTGCGTAAGAAAATAGAGGTTTTCAAAAAATCTTCTAAGACTGTTCAAGATCTGAACAACTATTTTCGTACGCCAATTGACAAGAAGGGAATTGGGTATGAGAACCCTTCTGGATCCTCAAAAGCCTCATCTGGTTCACATCAGAAAAGTGTAACCAAACGAGTTTCTGATCAAGATACACGAAATGCCAAATCTGTATCAGATAAGGGAAAATGATCAGGTGACCAGGCAAGGCAAATGCTGAATCAGAAAGGGAACAGAAATGGACCCCAACTGATCAGACACCAGCCGAAGAATCAACAGAAGAATCTTGTTCTTCTGAAGAGACCTCAGCCAAATCAGTAGAGTAGGCCTCAGTCTGGACCATCTCGTAAGGGACAGTACCAGCTGAAGTCAACTCAATCCAAGCTGCCTAACAAGCAAGCTAAGGGTAAACTGCTAAGACCAACTATGCCAGAAAGATATGAATCTTTTAATGGTAGCAGTCGTACCTACCCTTACAATCAGAAACCTAGGGCTGCTACACCTGAGCCCCACTGGATTAAAAGAAGACAAGTTTCAATGTAAAATCTCAAGTCTTCTGATTCGTCCAAGGCTCACACTAATAATCATACTAATCAGATTGCATATGAAGAAACGTATGATTATGTAGATGTTTATGGGAGACAAATCAAGCCTTCTGTGTTCCACAAAGGTGCCAGATTTGTTTAGATCCCAAAAGGTACTTCTAACCTCCCAGGACCCGATTCTACAGGGGTACCTAAAGTTTGAATTATTTGCAGAATCGCTTGGAACTGGTAAATAAGGGTGGAGAACAGGCAGCTATCTGGTACATAGATAGTGGATGCTCAAGACACATGACTGGAAGCCAGTTTCCCCTTAGCAGTTATGTTGAAAGACCGGGCCTAAGAGTTCTCTTTGGTGACGATAACTTTGGTCATACCAGAGGAGTCAGAACCTTAGTGAACAATGATGTACAAATCACAGGAGTTTCATATGTTGATGGATTAAAGCACAACCTGTTATCTGTTTCACAATTCTGTGACAATGGTTTTAGTGTTGAGTTCTCGACAGAAAAATGCACAGTCAGAAATCGAGCTACTCAACAAATCTTGTTGATTGGTTCAAGAAAAGGAACGATATACACAATAGATTGGAACAGTTGTCCAAGAAATGCATGCCTGATTGTTAAGAGTTCGAAGAGCTCCAGCTGGCTCTAGCACAAGAGAATGAGCCATCTGAACTTTAAGACTCTTAACAAGATAGCAAGGATGTCCTTAGTAGAAGGGTTCCCGAATGAAGTTTTCTCTAAGGATCAGACATGTTCCGCATGTCAGAAGGGAAAGCAAGTAAAAGCTTCATTCAAAGGGATACCTTCTCCTCCATCCAGCAGAGTATTGCAACTGCTCCATATGGATCTATTTGAACCAGTTACGCCTCTTAGTTTCAGTTGACGTAAATACACTCTAGTGGTCGTGGATGATTACTACAAGTTCACCTGGGTTGTATTCTTGTATATGAAGAGTGAAACTACAACAAAGTTACCTGAACTTCTCAAGAAGATTCAGAATGAGAAGGGTCTCAGCATAGTGAAAATCAGATCAGATAAAAGTACATAATTCTTGAACCAGTTTATATCTGATTTTTGCTCTGAGTTTGGTATACATCATGAGACATCAGCTGCAAGAACAGCACAATAGAATGGCGTAGCAGAAAGAAGAAACAGAACACTTAAAGAAGCTGCACGCACCATGTTAGCTGAGCATGCAACTCAAAGTCGTTTTTGGGCAGAAGCTATCAATACAGCATGTCACACGCAGAACATATGTTCTCTGACTAAGATCCACTTTAAGACACCTTATGAACTGTGGAAGGGCAGAAAACCTCGTGTTTCTTACTTCCATGTTTTTGGGTGCAAGTGCTTCATACACAACAATGGGAAGAGTCAGTTAAGAACCTTCGATGCCAAGTCAGATGAGGGTATATTCTTAGGATATTCCTCAACTAGTAAAGCATTTAGGGTTTTCAATAAACAAACTCTAGTTTTGGAAGAAACACCTCATGTGGTCTTTGATGAGTCAACATCTGATCAAGAGAAATCTGCAGCAGAACAAGAAGTACCAGACAAACCAGATTCACTGAAAATGAATCAATTAAGGCTCAAAGGAAAGGATCCAAAATATGTTACTGTATATGTTCCTAACTTTGATCTTGACGATTCACCAGGTCAATCAGACCCTAAGGTAAGTACAACTATCAATGAAGAAGCTGGTACAGCTGAGACAGTAACAACTGAACCATCTGGTTCAGGGGGAATACCTGATGTTCCGGCAGACAGACTTCAGCACATGATGAGTCCAACATCAGCTGAGACATGTCCATGCCAAGTGGATCCTACTCAAGTACCTCTCCCAGTCTCTAGTGATGAATCTTTATCAGAAGAGGATGATGTTCTCCAAACAGATGACAATCAGGACAGAAGGACCTGGATAACCAGTCATCCAACTGATCTGATCATCGGAGACCCATCTGATAGAGTCAGAACTAGACATCAGATTGGTGAAAATGCAATGTATTGTTGTTATTTGTCTTTGAAGGAACCACTCACTGTTGAAGAAGCTCTATCTGATGCAAGCTGGATTTTGGCTATGCAAGAAGAATTAGAACAGTTTGAGAGGAATCAAGTTTGGGAACTTGTAGACAGACCAACTCACCAAGATGTGATTGGAACTAAGTGGGTATTCAAGAACAAGAAGGATGAGCACAATGTAATAACCAGAAATAAGGCAAGACTTGTTGCTAAGGGATATTCACAATCAGAAGGGATTGATTATGATGAAACCTTTGCACCAGTCGCTCGTTTGGAAGCCATTCGACTGTTTCTGGCTTATGCTGCTCATAGAGGGTTTATTGTGTATCAGATGGACGTAAAGAGTGCATTCTTAAACGGGGTACTAGCTGAGGAAGTTTATGTTGAACAACCTCCTGGCTTTGAGATGAGCAACCAAGTGTACCGTTTAAGAAAAGCTCTTTATGGACTGAAACAAGCTCCTAGAGCTTGGTATGATATACTGTCCCAGGTCTTGATAGAGATTGGATTCACCAAGGGCTTGATTGATCGGACCTTGTTCAGAATAGAAGATGGAGAAGACATCCTCTTGATTCAGATCTATGTGGACGACATTATATTTGGTTCTCCCAATCAGAAGCTATGTGAGAAATTCAGTAAGCTGATGCAAGGGAAATTTGAGATGTCCATGATGGGTCAGATGAGCTACTTTCTAGGTCTTCAAGTCAAGCAAGCTCACACTGGGATATTCATCTGCCAGGCAAAATACACAAGGAATTTGTTGGATAAGTATGGTGTTCAGAATTGCAAGGAAGTCAGAATTCCAATGTTGACTGCATTTAAGATGGACCCAAATGAAGGTGGTAAGAAGACTAATCAGAAAGAGTATAGGGCTTTGATTGGATCATTATTATACCTCACTGCAAGCAGACCAGATATAACTTTTGCAGTAGGTGTATGTGCTAGATTTCAAGCTAATCCCAAACAAAGCCACCTGAAAGCAGCTAAGCGGATTCTTAAGTATCTGAAGGGTACTGTAAACTTAGGCTTATGGTATCCAGCAGATGATAATCTAGAGCTTAGTGGGTACTCTGATTCTGATTATGGAGGATGTAGGGTAGATAGGAAATCTACATCAGATACTTGTCAGTTTCTAGGAAGCAAGCTGGTCTCGTGGTATTCTAAGAAGCAGACATCTGTTGCCACATCTACAACTGAAGCAGAATATATGGCTGCTGGTAGCTGTTGCTCCCAACTACTCTAGCTTTGTCAGCAGCTGAGGGATTACAACACAAATGCTACCAATGTGCCTATCTTCTGTAACAGTAATAGTGCGATTGCTATCACTCAGAATCCAGTTCTGCACACGAGATGCAAACATGTGGACATCAGACACCACTTTATCCGAGACCATGCAGAAAAGAAGAACATCAGAATGGAAAAGATCCATACTGATAAGCAAAGAGCTGATATCTTAACCAAGCCCCTAGCTGAAGTCAGATTCAGAGAATTATGTAATGAGCTGGGACTATTGGATTTAGGAGATGAGGCTCCAGAGTATTTTGGTGGTCTGATCTCAAATACCAGTTGGTTAAGAAATTGATAGAATGACGAAGGTCAGTGGAAGAAGGAACTTCATCTGATCAGAAAGGATTAGTTGGGTACTGATCAGCTACAAGGAACAGTTGAAGAATGAAATTCAACTGATAAGGTTGGTGCATAAAGAGGGTCTATATGAGGAAAACATTGTTGGGAAAATTTGCTAAGGCACAGGCTACAGTAAGATCATCAAAACAGAAGAGTTGGATCTGATACAATTGGTAACTGGTTGATTACAACATCAACCAGTCAGATACGTTTTCTGTTTACATTATCTGAACTTATCTACTTTTCTGTAATAATTTCTGTTTACCTTACTTTATGACGCAAGCACTGCACTCATTAAATGCGGACGTGGGGATTGTGTATTTAATAGCATTTAATGTGTATTTTTCACGTCCAAATACATTCTGTACTTTTTCTCAACCGCACGATTATTCTACTTTACAGCCGCTTAATCTAAGCTGCTCTTTTTTAAACACGAATACTCAAGTATTTGTGGGAAGTCGTGTAAAATGTTTTTCCCTCGCACCTTAAAACCCTAAAAGGTCATTCAACTTCTTACTTTCGAAACTTTTACCCAAATTCTCCGAAGCAAACCTCATTTCACTTAAGAGAACTTAAACCAATTATTTCAAAACTCTTCTTCATTAGAATCGATTTCTGGTAATTGTTATTTGATAGTATTTGCATTTCTTTGTTGAACATCACTTATAATATATGTCGTATACACTGTGTTATTTCATATCCTGTGAATTAAAGCTTTATGTAGATTAATGATTGAATACATATGTGCTAATATACGTATATATCTATCATGAAATTCATGTGGAAAATTCATGTCCTATGATTGAATATTTTGGGTAATTGTTCTTGATGGTATTGATATATATAAAAATATTTACTCACAAATATTATTTTTGATGTAGAAATGGCACAATTAACAGCAAATCCAGGACAGGGTAAAAAAATGTGTAATTTCTTATCGATGAAGAAGGACATCGTCGATGAAAAATACGTCATATTCAACACGACGACAGATGCTGAATCAAAAGAAAATATTGGATAGTCTCCATGCCGTTGGGCTTGAACAGTTCTGCTATAGACATCTAGATATTGTACATACGTATGAAGCACTTGAGTTTCTGTACAATCTAGAGATGGATTGTGAAGGACGGTTGACATCTTCCGTGTGCGGTTTTGACATCCTCATTACTGATGATGATCTTTTTCAAATCTTTGGACTACGAATGGGAACCGTTGATCCAACCTCATTCACAACAGGAGTTGACGATAAAACCTATATGAAGGATGTCCTGTTAAGACCGGCCAACATAGAGCAAGTTTTCAATGTCAAAGTTCCAAATCTCAGACGGAAATATCGCCTTCTGTTTGAGATAGTGTCCAAGGTGATTCTGTGTATTACGCACAGCCTAGATGCTCTTACTGCTGTGAAGCAGAATGTGATGACAGCCATAATCAACAAGGTCGATAATCTGAACTGGGCTGGACTGTTCAAGTCAAGGTTGCTGAAGAAAACAGCCAAGTTTAAGTTGAACGAGAGGAATGAAGTTTATCTAACTCTGAAATGCTCATACATCCACAAGGCGTCGATTCTGCTGGATGACAAGCTGCCAGATAACTTCGAGTGGAACGAGGAAGGAAAGAAAGTCTACTTGGCAAAGTTTAAAGCCATTTTGGGGAAGAATGAACTCTTACCTGGGCAGTCAGATGATGACCCCACACCATATGTGCCACGACCAAGAGGAGAAGGCAAGGGTTCCAGAACTGCAGAGTCATCTGAGACTCAGACTGCTCCTAAGAAATTGAAGAGAAAGACCATGGCTAAAAAGCCAGAAGGAGCAGAGAAGAGGTAGAGAAAGATTACTTCAATTCTGCAAAAGGCAGTGGCGGACCCATCTGAGCCAATTCCAGAGACAGGCGAGCCTGAACAGATTGGACAAGAAACTGGGAGGATATATCTAGAATCAAATGTGGAAGCTGCTGAGAGTCCAGATCGAATCGTCAACATGGAAAGGGAAGATGTTCAAGAGGAACACATGCAGGAGGGAGCAGTTGAAAGTTCAGCATCTGAGGAAGAGTCACCTTCTGATTCCCTGCCTCTTAGCTATGTATTCTGGAAGGAGAGATCTCCGACTCTAACATCCAAGTCGCCCTCACCCCCACCCCAGCTGACTGAGTCTTCTTCTGATCTGCCTCCCTCCTCTCCACAGCTGGAACAAATTCCTGCTTCGGAAGCACCGACTGCACCAGAACCAGTTGTTCCCAGTACTGAAGAGCCGACTGAAGCAGAAGCTGAAATGGTTGAGGTACAGCCGATTGTGGAATCTGAGCCCACAGATGACAAATACGTCTCAGTTTCCCACAATCCTTTCAATATAAAGATTCGGCTGGGAACTCCTGAGGAGGAAGATCCCGTGGTTTACATCTTGAAGCAGCAGATAAAAGCATATCTGCTTGAAATTTGTCCTGACCTCATAAACCATCCGGGTCCTCAGGAAAAGCTGGAGGAGATTGTATTCTGGAGGGACATAAGGCTGAAGACGGTGGAGGAGTTCTTAATTCTGATGAAGTCCCTCCCAGAGGACTACTTCGTCGATCTGGAGGCGAAATGCTTGGCAAGTGTTGGTATTGAAAGCGTGGTCGAATTGGCCTCTGATGATGATATCAGATGGTTAATTCATTATAGGTTCAAGATTCCACGGATGGAAGAATGGGTGGACCAATAATACCAGTACGTTGAGCAAGCTGCCGATGAACCAAGACTGGGTGATGCAGATGAGACCCACCTTGGCGAGGCATCAACATCTGATCAGACTGCTACGTTGAGTGCCGATACCCTAGATCTCATAACTTCGAAGATTCAGGATGGGGTAAAGGCTTCAATTGATGCCCAATTCACATCTCTCACAGCAGCTTTGATGAAGCGATTTGAGGAGGAACAGAGCGGATTAATTGAGACAGAAAGGAAGCTAACTGTGGACAAGATCACACTCATACATGATCAGTGTTGGGATATTTTAGTTTTGATGAATTATGCCAAAACATTATCAACTTGTGTTATTGAAGCTAATTTACAGATAACAAGTTCAGGGGGAACGAGAGAACAAGTTGAGGGGGAACTCACAAAATCAGAAGAAGATGATCGAGATTAGACAAGGCTACAGACGAGACTGATCGAGATCAGATGAGTTAGACGAGTTCCGAGTTAACTGATGAGTTGTGCAAATCAGATGAGAAGAAAAGTTAAGCCAAAGAAATCGAAGGAAAGAGTCACCGACGATGACCAGAAATAGACCGGGACGATGATCGTAAGAATGCATTTAGCTAATCCGGGTGATCAAAAGAATGCATAAGCCGATAAGAAAGAAAACCACCGTAAGATCGTAAGAGAAGGTTGCAGATCTGAAGAGGAGCAGATGAAACTGATCAAGATCAGACGTGATCGAGATCAGATAAGATAACCTGATATGCTAACCTTATGTACTGACCTGATGCTATCCTGATATGTTGACTAAGATGTGGCCGATCCGATCGCGAAATGATCAAATCGCAAAGAAGAAATTAGATAGCCTGAGTCAAGTGACCTGAGGGTCAGTGAGTAAAAGTGACCTGAGGGTCAGGATGTGTGAAGTCAGAAGAGCTGAACTCGCGAAACCCGGAAAGTCAAGATGTCCGACGATAAGGTCCGGCCAAGAGAAGTCTGCTGAATCGAGAAACCTGAGACTCAGAGAAACCTGAGACTCAGAAGAAATCTGAGACTCAGAGAAACCTGAGACTCAGAGAAACCTGAGACTCAGACGGAGAAACCTGAAGACTCAGAAGATCCTGGAGAATATAGTCGTTAGATTCAGCTGACGTGGACCAATGAGAGGAAGACAACCAGCCTGAAAAAGCTGCAGAACTTACAGAATAGTATGGATTTGAATGAGATTCTCTCCAACGGTAACATTCAAATCCACACTATAAATACAAGATATTCCATCAAATAAGTGTGGAGAATGTGGAAAAATATTATAGAGTTGTTGGGAGATGAATTTAATAAAGATATGATTTTGATTAGATCCCAAAACCCCTGAGTATGACATGTTCAGAATAATCTTGATAGTTGAGTCAAGATTCAGTTTTAGAGTATTTAGGATGTTATCTGCAAAATGTATAGTCAGCAGATATAGATCAGGTTAGGATCTGAAGATTACAAGAACTCGATAAGTTTCAAGAAAAAAAGTTTTAGTATGAAACGAAGTTTCAAGTTTCAAAGATGAAAACGAAGAAATCAAGTCTCAAGATGAAATCGAGATATCAAGACTCAAGATGAAATCGAGATATCAAGACTCAAGATGAAATCAACAACCAAGACTCAAAGATGAAGACTCAGTATACCAGTCAGTATGTCCATGAAGACTCAAGATATCACCAAGATATCTATGAAGACTCGTAAGACGCCAAGACTCGTAAGACGCCAAGACTCGTAAGACTCAAGACTCGTAAGATGTAAGACCAAGAATCAAGATCAAGAATATCAAGGCACAAGAATTATCAAGACTCAAAGAATGTATCAATGCTCAAGATAAACCTCAATGTTCCGAGGCATTGAAAATATCTATCCAAGGATTCAATATCGGAAGATCGCGATTCCTTAGAAAATTATATATTTCCCAAGACATTCAAATGCGCATAAAAGAACTAAGACAAAGTGTTGTTAAGGTTATATCAACTCAGAGATTGTAACCAAAAGAGTCGTTGAATTGTCTACCTTTAAACCGAGACAAAAAGTCAAAAAATAGGAAGACAAAGACTGCACCATACTCACAATCGACAAATGACAGTCCTTTCAAAAAAAAAGTGTCAGAAGTACTAAAGTTCCAGACTGCAAAAAGTGAAGACCGGCTACATGAAAGGCTATTGCCTAAAACGTGTTAGGGAGTGTCAAACCCTAAATATAGCCATTTCTCACACACCATAAGAGGAAACTCACGAAGCTATCTCTCCAACGGATAGTTTTTTAAGAGTGACCTTGGTGTATGCCTATAAATACTTGTGACCTTCTTCTTTGAAAGGTTACGGGAAATTTGTAAACAACTCAAGAGCTCAAACTTATTATTGCAAGTTGAAGCACTCAAAACAAGAATTTCCCAAGTGCTTTAAATCGAAGAGAGCTCATTCCACTAAGCCTAGCTTGATAAGATATATCCAAAGCTTAGTCGAGATATCATAGCCTTTGCATTGTTCTTATTGTAAAGGATATCTCATCCTAGTTGGAAACCAACCAAGAAACCCCAAACCCTTTGTAAGGTAGTTTGAGTGTGATTGTTGGTGAGATTGGAGTTGTAAAGAGTGAGTAAACTACATTGAGGTAGTCAGAAAGTTCTAGAGGAGAAGTGAGTAATCTATCTTGGATAGACAGAAAGCTTGTGTGAGTTTTGAGTTAGTAAACTACAGAGGTAGTCAGAAAGCTCAAAATTAGAAAGGTTAGTAAACTACAGAGGTAGTCAGAAAGCCTTAGGAAGTGATTAGTGAATTTCTCTGAAAAGATCAGGGAGAGTGGACGTAGGAGCTTGAGTCTCTGAACCACTATAATCTGCTGTGTTCTTTGCTTTCTATTTTGCTTGATTTATCTGTTGCATTACTTTGTCTTGAAAGCATATTTTCACTGATATTTCAGTTGGAATCAATCCACTGAAAGTTGCATATAAATTGAATCACAGCCTAATCACTATTCCATTAAAGGAAGGTTTTCAGCAAACGCTTAAAACGAGTATAAACTAAGGGCCAACCATTCCGCACATCTGAGTAGCTAGACAGTTAGTTATCTAATCCAAGCAACTCAGGATCTCTGAAAACTCAGGACTCAGTTGGGATTATCTAAGGTATCTGAAAGTAGCTCAGGATCACTGTCTCAGATAGACTTTGACTTAGAGCGATTTGTGCTTCTCATGACCAAATCATCAGGACAACCTGACCCAAGTTGACCTCAGTAAGAAAAGTTTTAAAAACACCTAACACGTGTATTCCCCCCCATACACGTGTAAGACTCGTTTGCACCGGGACCAACAAGTGGTATCAGAGCAGTGGTTCAACTTGACCACCTGCTTTGTTGACCAAAGTTTTATTTTCTAAAAATACTTGTGGTCTATTTGAATTGATCATATTTGCTGAATTCTTAAAAGACTCAGATAAAATGTCTTCTAAGAAACTTCCCATGTTCTCAGTAGAGAACTATGATTTATGGAGACTGAGAATACAGGCTCACCTGTATTCTAAACATGAACGTATGTGGAGAGTGGTCTCTGAAGGGCCATTCCAATTTATTGTTGTGAATCCCAGAGGAACAGAAAATGAGAGAAACGATCCCAGAGCAGAATTTCCTAAGTCTGATGACCAACTAACTCCTGAGGAGAGAAAGTTAGTCAATCTAGACTATATAGCTAAAGACATACTATACAGTACAATTGATGATGGTGTGATGGGAATGATCTCTCACTGTAATACTGCAAAAGAAATTTGGGATACACTAGCTGTAATATGCCAAGGCACATATCATATCAAAGAAAACAAACTTCCAGTTGCAATTGGAAAGTTTGATAGTTTTGAAATGGATGAAGGTGAATCTATAGACAAATTGGAAGTCAGATTCACTAGTATTATGAATGATCTAAATGCACTTGGAAATAAATATCCACAAAGAGAAGTTGCATTGAAAATTCTTAGAGGTCTTTCTAAGAAATGGGATATACATGCAGTGGTGATTGAAAACACCAAAAATATTAATTCAATGCCATACCAACAAGTCTTCTCTGAGCTGAAGGCCTATGAGTTCGTAATTGATAAGAAATCTAAAAAGGCTGACAACAAAGATGATTCATCATCTAGTAAGAATGTGACTTTTAAAGCCAAGGATAAAACCTGTAAAACTAGAGAGTCTGAGAACTCCCTTGCTAAAAATCAGGATGGGCTTGAGGATAAGCTAGCACTGATGGCAATGAGGTTTGAAAGACTTAATAGTCGATATGGAAAATACAAAAACTATTACAGGAATCACAGGTACCAGAAGAAACCTGAGGACAAATCAACTGAGAAGAAAAAGGACTTGAAAGCTGGGGGATCTTCATCCAAAAGGAAGGACTCCAAGTCCAAAGAAGAAAGTGATCAGGATGATGATGCCAACAGATGCTACAATTGCCAAAAGAAAGGTCACTTCCAGTATGATTGTCCTGACCTGAGTGCTAAGGAGAGAAGAGAAAGACAGGCAA
The DNA here is from genome assembly GCA_037126765.1 of Stenogyne calaminthoides. NCBI lineage: Eukaryota > Viridiplantae > Streptophyta > Magnoliopsida > Lamiales > Lamiaceae > Stenogyne > Stenogyne calaminthoides. The sequence continues at coordinate 21,992,656 of JBBCBC010000021.1, forward strand.
AAAGAGACAAGAAGTTCTCCAACAGAAAAGCCATGGTTGCAGAAGAAGAACATTCTGAGGAGGGATCTAGCTCTTCAGATGAAATATTCTCAGACAGTGAAAGTGATGACATATGTCTGATGGCTATTGAGGAGGAGGAAAACAAGGGCACTGAGTTGATTGAAAATCACATAGCACTGATGAGTAGAGATGAAAAAGCCCCTGATGTATGGTATCTTGACAGTGGATGCTCAAGACATATGACAGGATTCAAGAAGATACTCAGTGACTATGTTGAACAAAGAGGCCCTCAGATCACTTTTGGAGATAACTCCAAGGGACAGACTGAAGGATATGGAACTTTGAAAATAGACTCAGTTCATATCCATGGTGTTTCATATGTATCTGGATTGAAGCATAACTTGCTTTCAATAAGCCAATTCTGTGATAAGGGTTTTAATGTTGAGTTCTCTAAGAACTTATGTTATGTGAAAGATGATATCTCACAGAAAGTATTACTGACTGGTACTAGAAAAGGAAATGTGTATCTTGCTGATTGAAGTTCAACTCCTAAAGATACATGTTTGGTTGCAAAAAGTTCCACAGATACCAGTTGGTTATGGCATAAAAGAATGAATCACCTGAATTTCAAAACCCTGAATAAACTTGCAAGATTAGCTCTTGTGAGAGGGTTGCCTAATGAAGTATTCAGTAAGGAACATATTTGTGATGCGTGCCAAAAAGGAAAACAAATTAGAGCATCATTTAAAAGCAAAATAGATGTTTCTACTGAAAGAATACTTCAGTTGTTGCATATGGATCTTTTTGGTCCAATAACACCAGTGAGCACCAATGGCAGGAAATACACACTAGTAGTAGTTGATGACTACTCAAGATATACTTGGGTCATATTCTTACTCAGTAAGAAAGAGACTCAGATAAAGCTGCCTGAACTACTGAAAAGGCTCAGTACTGAGAAAAATCTAAGTGTGGTCAAAATCAGATCTGACAAGGGAATTGAATTTATAAATCATATTATATCTGATTATTGTGCAGCAAATGGAATTTCTCATGAAACATCAGTTGCAAGGACCCCTCAACAAAATAGTGTTGCTGAAAGAAGGAACAGGACTCGAAAAGAAGTTGCAAAAAGGACAATGATAAATTTGGTATATTCCTAAAAGATTTTGAAATTTGAAAAGGCCAACACCTTGCTTATTCTCGTAAACAGATCCATCTTGACCAAGAGTCAAGGCGAACACCCTATGAGCTTTGGAATGAAAGGAAGCCTCTTGTTTCTTTCTTTTCGTGTGTTTGGTTGCAAGTGTTTCATACACAATAATGGTAAAGATCGGTTGAAAACATTTGATAGTAAAAAGGCGATGAAGGAATATTCTTAGGATATTCGAAGTCAAGAAAAGTTTTCGAGTTTACAACCTGTAGAACTCTTATTGTGGAGGAAACACCTCATGTTGTTTTTGATGAATCTACCTGTGTTCAGAAGAAACAGGAACATGATGCAGAAGAACTGACCAAGAGAATCACTAGATTAAGCTTGAAAAAGAATGACAAAACATCCATTAACTCGAAAAGAAGAAGTCACCACCATCTATGATTGGAGTGACTCGACTCGAGATAAAGAAGTTCATGATGGAACTCGGGATGGTGAGACTCGGGATGGAAAGTCTTCATCGAAGGAAAACCAACACACGAAGGTGACCAATCTGAATGCACACCGCCTCGCACTTCGGTATGTGATGCCAATGAAGATGTGGTCACAGATGAGGCAAATTCTGAATCTATCAACCAAAGGGGAACAAATGTCGCTGACAATGTTCTCAATAGAATTTCCCCTGAGGAAGATGATTCCCTTTCTCCTTTTTTGTTGTTCCCTGAGTTTACTGAATTAACTGAACCTAACATTTTAAATGTTGAGGATACTATTGAAGGGGGAACATCTAGAAGAAGATGGTTAGATAGTCATCCTACAAGTCAGATTGTAGATGTGATCTAACTGAAGGTGTCAAAATCAAGTAGGTTCCATGGTGAGAGTGCACTATTCTGCCAGCTTCCTATCGGGAGAAAGAGCCTCTTTGAGATTGGTGAAGCTCTACAAGATTCTCATTGGATTCTTCTTATGCAAGATGAAATTTGAATCAATTTTCAAGAAATGAAGTATGGGAGCTAGTGGATAGACCTGAAAGGCACAATGTCATTGGAACCAAGTGGGTATTTAAGAATAAAAGAGATGAAAACAACAACATTGTAAGAAACAAGGCAAGGCTAGTTGCACAAGGTTATTCCCAAGAAGAAGGCTTGGATTATGATGAAACCTTTGCCCCAGTTGCAAGACTAGAAACCATCAGATTGTTTCTTTCATATGTTGCCCACATGAAGTTCACAGTCTATCAAATGGATGTGAAAAGTGCATTTCTAAGCGGTGTGCTTAAAGAAGAGGTTTATGTAGAACAACCTCCCGTTTCAAAACAGAATGACCAAGTTTACGTGCTCGGAAAAGCCTTGTATGGTCTTAAGCAAGCACCCAGAGCATGGTATGATATTCTTTCTCGGTTTCTTCTTGACCGTGGTTTTGTCAAAAAACTGTTGATAGAACTCGTTCGGGATAGAAGATGGGGAAGATATCTTCTTGGTTCGGGATATATGTTGATGACATCATTTTTGGAACTCCAAACCATCACCGTGTGTGAAAAGTTTTCAACACCGATGAAAGGCAAGTTTGAGATGTCAATGATGGGAGAGATGAATTTCTTTCTAGGTCTTCAAAACAAACAATCAAAGGAAGGAATCTTCATCAACCAAGCAAAAGTACACCGGGATCCGATTGCAAGTATAGTGTACAGATTGCAATGCGATTAGAATTCCTATGAATACTAACTACAAGATGGATCCCGATTACAAGGCAAATCGATAAGTCATACCGATTATAGAGGAATCATTGGATCATTGCTCTATCTCACAGCAAGTAGGCCGTATATAACATTTGCTGTTGGGATATGTGCAAGATACCAAGCTAATCCTAAGGCTAGTCACATGGAGGCTACCAAAAAGAAAAATGAAGTATCTTAAGGGCACGATAAATAGAGGATTATGGTATCCAAATGATGATAACCTTGAATTAACCGGTTACTCGATGTCTTTGATTATGGAGGTTGCGGATTGACGGAAGTCCACTACGAAACTTGTCAATTTCTTGGAAGCAAACCGATATCTTGGTTTTCAAAGAAAACATACCTCGATGTAACCAAGATTACTGGGTTTGAATACATGGTCATTATGAAGTCGGCTGCGTGCTTTCGATTCTTTGCTCGCACAACAATTAAGGGATTATAAAGTTGTAGCCAATGAAGTACCAATATTTTGTGACAATAATAGTGCCATTGCTATTTCACAAAAATCCGGATTGCACACCGATGCAAGCATGTGGATATCGGACATCACTTCATCGAGATCATGTCGAGAAAAAGGACATCGGGATGGAGAAAATTCATCTTGATAAGCAGAGAGAGCGATATCTTGACTAAACCTTTGGTCAATCAAGATTTCGTGAACTATCGGTTAAATTAGGGATGTTGGATCCAGTGTATAGAGTAAAATCTGAAAAATTGAAGATTTTCAGATGCATGAAGTTTTCTCAGAATTCTACTGAGAAACTCAGGATAAAATTGGAAATACTGAACTGAGTCTCAAGAAACTCAGATTCTTCAAGGTCAAGATTTATAAAGCATAATCGAACCCATTCAAGACTCGATTATCATCTTGACATTTTTATCAAGGTCAATACTCAGTAAGACTGATAAGAGGGAAATTAGTCTGAAGAAGTAATGACTCATGCGACTCATTTATTGCTTAAGTGAAACTCAGTAATCATTCCCAATAAATACAAAACACCTGAGGAATGTTTTTGGGCGGGATCTTTGAAATTCCTAAAAGGTCAACAGTTATTAAATGCTCTGTTACATTTAATCACCAATGAAGTTAAAATGGCGGCTTACTTTTCGGGGATCGACCTTTCGCATACCCGAGTAATCGTGGATTAATCTTAACCGTTGCTTTTCACCAAACCGGTACGACTTCCCACGATCTCAAGCTATTTAATCCTTTGAAAGTCATTCAAGCCAAATTTTATTGAAACCCTTCGTTCCCAAAAACCCTCTGCAAATAAATCCCTTTTACCCAGAAAAACTTCATCGCTCAAAACCCTAAATCTTCAAATCTCAAATGGCTCCTACCATGTTCGAAAAATTAGCCGAGACAAATAAGCCATGGTATGAGTACGTGGTTTTTTTGGAGAGTACCACCAATGCCAAGCACGAAGAAGAGGCGCTCCATTTAATCCGATTGGCTAAACTGACGAACCTCATCGCAAATCGACCGGAGGCAGAGTATACTCCCGAGGTAATAGAGTTTGTCGCTAATTTGGAAATAAATGAGGATGATTGTATAGAGTCAAAGATTTCTGTTTCTCATCTTGAACAATCGATGAAGTATGTGGATTTTGTTCGAGAGCTCTACATTGTCCCTAAGAACTTAAACGACGTATTTGAGTTGTGCGATAGGGGAGATGACCCCTCATTGTATATGTTGGGACGGGAGAAAGAGTATCTTGATGGGATTACTGAGAATCCTATTAAGTTTGAGGTAACTCTGCATAAGCGGCATCTAAAGCCGAAATACAGAGTATTGATGGATATTGTTGGAAAGTGCATCATGAGTCGATCTGGAAGCTTTGAGCAGATCAGCACTCCCAAACTCCGACTTATGGAGGTGATTGAGGACTCACCCACCAAGGAGTTCAACTGGTTGAAATATATAATCAAGGTGGTGAGTGAGCAAGCCAAGGTCATAAAAAGGGAGGAGGATGGGGCAATATCTATCAAAGGCAGAATCCTCCAAGCCACCAAAATAGCCTTTATTTTGGAGATGTACTGAGAGGAGGAGGATATCTTCATCAAATCTACTCCATTCCCTAAGTCCAAAATAATGTTCAAACCCATTGCTGCAAAGAGGACAATCAAGGGAAAGAAAGAGAAGAAAGTGGAATCACCAATTGCGGCTGCTGCTGAAGAAAGCCAACAAACCAGGGGGAAGGTTTTGTTGGATGCCAAGAAGGAGCAGGATGAGAAATTGAAGAGGCAGAAAACCCTTGCTCGAAAGCGCAAGAGAATGGTGGTTCTCTCTGATGAAGATGAAGAAAGTGAGACTGAGGAGATTCAGCCTGAGAGCCAAATCGCCGAAATCGCCTTTTACTTGTATTGCTCAAAGCTATCTCAAAGGCACATGATCAAACTGAGGAGCAAGTCTTCTCTGAGGTTCTTGAGACATCACTCAGTTCTGATAAGTTTTCTCAGGAAATATTCCAAGGACCTCAGACCTCAGAAAAAGTACAGATTCCCTCTGAGGACATGCCGACTCAGACCGCAGAAGATGCTCAGATTCCTGCTGAGGATGTGCCCACTCAGTTCTCAGAGCAAACTGAAATTCCCACTGAGGAGGCGCCACTCGGACCTCGAGAACCAAGTCGATTCAAACCGAGGAGTCGCTGCCCAAAACCTCGAGTTTGTTTGAGCCTCGGAGCCGATTTAATTTTGATGAGCTCTGAATGAGCTCTTAGTCGATCTTTCAAAGAAGTTTCCAATCGAACCTCGAGAGCCCGATGCTCAAGAAAGGTGAAGTCAAGAGACCGAATGGCGAAAGCAAAACGGTTCATCCTTGACCACAACCCCGAGCTTAGCTCATTCCCTGACCTCCAAGACATCTTCTTCAGATTGAGGTCAACGGTCTACATCCTCAACCAGACTCTTCCAGAGATGCTCAATATTGCTTCATTCAGAGGGGAAGACTGGTGGAACGAGGAGACAACTTTTCTCACTGAATTCTCAGGATTCAGAAAAACCAAGTTCAGGATGAAAATCTCAGACTTTTGATGAGCTTGTGAAGAGGAAGCTTTTGCCGAGAGGATTCTTTGAAGTTGGTACCCCGAGCTCAAAGACAAATCTCGGGATGGGGACCAACAAGGGGATGATGAGAGTCAATCTCGGATGAGAAAAGACTCAACCGATCTTGATCAAAGTCATTGTCGAACATCCTCGATCAAGATAGCCTTCGTAACTTTTGGCACTATTGATAATTATGCCAGATTACCGGGTTCCTACCTTTAACTCAGAATGTCCGATATGCAAACCGAGGCTCGGTGGACACCCAAGTTCGGGGGTGAATCCTGACTCGGACCGAGTCTGAAGCCCCAGCTCAAATCAAGCTCGAGTTCGTGACCGAGACTCAGAATGAACAACCAACTCAGGAGTCACAGCCGATCAGATATACTCCTGAGATTGATCTCACCCCACTGATGGTGAAGCTAGAGATGGTTGAGTCGATCCTGACCAAAGTTGCTCAGATCGAGGAGACATTGGCCAACCAAGCACAGAAGATTGATAGCTTGAGTTCTTCTTCTAACTCGTGCGGCTTGATACTACTCGACAGACAAAACCGACCTCCATGGAAGGAAAATTAGAAGAAAAGATGGAGGGGGTCAAGGTTGAGCTTAATGCAGAGCTGAAGCAGAAGCATCAGGAGCAGACTCAAAATCTAGAAGCAAGATTGGTAGAGAAGAGTGAGATGTTGGTGAAGAACGCTGTTGAGGAAATGAGCTTAATGCTCATGGCCAAGATGACAGACATGTTCAAGGAAGCTCTCTCAAGCCAATTTGCTCATCTGTCTGAAGAATTCTTCGTGGCGAAGAACCACCTCGTATGCTCGAGGAGGAGCAAGATCAGATGGCAGGGGAGGTGCGGAGTGTCAGTAAAGAACATTACCATATGGACACAGCACTCTCCAGGCTTCTGCCAGAGTATGGTTCCAAGAAGGGGGAAAGACCTGGAGCTGATCTCAGGGTTTTATTGGATCATACTCTGAAGGGCAAGGTTGTAAAGGAAGCTGAGAAGAAGATCATTGCCGAAGCCATGAAGAGATAGAAGTCACTGAGAAGCTTAAGTTCAAGGAGGTGGAGAAGCCAGTCTACACTCAGGTTTCAGAGGAAACAATGCAGGAAGTTGCTGTAGAGAAACTGAGTGGTAGAGGAAGGATTGGTACAAGCCTAGCTGGTGCTGAAATGCCCATCAAGAGAAAGGCTATGGTGATGGAAGAGCTTGAGGGAAAAAGAGCAAAGGCTTCTAAGCCAGTTCAGAGGAAATTGATACTGGGTACTGAAGATTCTGAAGTCGAGCCAAAGAAGAAGGTCTTCAATACCAGAAGCGCTCTGAAAACACTCCAGATTGAACAAGCGAAGAAAATCGGGCTTTTTTTCTCGGTGTACCAAAGGATCGAAAAGAAGGTTGAAGAAGAGCAGAAAAGAAGGAGTGGGTTCAAAAAGCAAAAGCACAGAAATGGCCGCATGTTGACAAATGGATGCCAGTCCATCTCAACAATGCATGGGAAGAAATCAAGAGAACCTTCTGGTTCTATTATGATGTGCTCGGAGAATGGAGAGGGGAGAGCTCAGATCCGAATGAGGCTTTCATTGACTATCTCCTGACCTTCTATCCAAAATATCTTCAAGGATGGATAAATCTTGCGGATGAAGGAAAGGTACAGATAACCGCCCCTGGTCCATATGTGTACCCTCCTCCCAGGCTGGAGAATGGCTGTGTAAATGAGAAAGCCATTTCTCAGGAAATATCTCAGTACGCCACTCAGTTAGGTCTGACGGGGAACAGTCCTAATATCATCAAAGAAAGAGATGTGCTGAGAAGAAGATATTACAGAATGTTCAACCTTGAAGTCCCTGCTGATGAGGTGGAAGAGCCGAACTGAAGAGCCTAGCTGAAGAGCAGAAGAAGACAAGAGATGAAGACTCAGAAGATTCTTGTAATCATTTATCTTTTTTTGTCTTTTTGATTTTGTTTGATAAGATTCATTGTAACTTGTAACAGTCTACCTATCATCAATGAAAACTTATCATTTATGCTCAAAAGATAATATCTCATTATCTTATTTACATGTCTTTTAATTTTGATATGCCTGAATGATTGTCTCTGAGATTAATTGATTGAGAAATTAAGTATTTGGTGATGAATCCTTTGAGAGATTCATTACTGAAGAAATTGTTGTGAGAATCTCTGTATGGAAATTGTTGGGAGATTAATTGTTAAGAGACTCATTATTTATGGGGGAAATTGTTGAAAATAAAACCAATCTTGTAATAGAATAAACTGAAACCTTAGTATAGGTTAAGAATGTGTGTAGCAAGATAGGTTTTGGCATCATCAAAAATGGGGAAATTGTTGGGAGATGAATTTAATAAAGATATGATTTTGATTAGATCTCAAAACCACTGAGTATGACATGTTCAGAATAATCTTGATAGTTGAGTCAGGATTCAGTTTTAGAGTATTCAGGATGTTATCTGCAAAATGTATAGTCGTGAGATATAGATCGAGGTTAGGATCTCAAGATTACGAAGAACTCAAGAAGTTTCAAGAAACCGAAGTTTCAAGATGAAATCGAAGTTTCAAGTTTCAGTATGAAACGAAGAAATCAAGTCTCAAAGAGAAATCGAGATATCAAGACTCAAGATGAAATCGAGATATCAAGACTCAAGATGAAATCGAGATATCAAGACTCAAAGATAAAATCAAGAATCAAGACTCAAAGATGAAGACTCAAGATATCGGGCCAAGATGTCCATGAAGACTCGATATATCACCAAGATATCTATGAAGACGCCAAGACTCGTAAGACGCAGAAGACTCGTAAGACTCAAGACTCGTAAGATGTAAGATCAAGAATCAAGATCAAGAATATCAAGGCACATTAATTATCAAGACTTCAAGAATGTATCAATGCTCAAAGATAAACATGAATGTTCCGAGGCACTGAAAATATCTATCTGAATGATTCAATACTGAGAAGATTACGATTCCTTAGAAAATTAGATATTGCCCAAGACATTCAAATGCAGACAAAAGGAACTAAGACAAAGTGTTGTTAAGGTTATATCAACTCAGAGATTGTAACCAAAAGAGTCGTCGAATTGTCTACCTTTAAACTGGAGACAAAAGTCAAAAATAGGAAGACAGCATTGTACCATACTCACACTGACAGCGACAGGTCACTGAAAAAAAGTGTCAGAAGTACTAAAGTTTCAGACTGCAAAAAGTGAAGACCGGCTACATGAAAGGCTATTGCCTAAAACGTGTTAGGGAGTGTCAAACCCTAAATATAGTCGTTTCTCACACACCATAAGAGGAAACTCACGAAGCTATCTCTCCAACGGATAGTTTTTTAAGAGTGACCTTGGTGTATACCTATAAATACTTGTGACCTTCTTCATTGAAAGGTTACGGGAAATTTGTAAACAACTCAAGAGCTCAAACTTATTATTGCAAGTTGAAGCACTCGAAACAAGAATTTCCCAAGTGCTTTAAATCGAAGAGAGCTCATTCCACTAAGCCTAGCTTGATAAGATATATCCAAAGCTTAGTCGAGATATCATAGCCTTTGCATTGTTCTTATTGTAAAGGATATCTCATCCTAGTTGGAAACCAACCAAGAAACCCCAAACCCTTTGTAAGGTAGTTTGAGTGTGATTGTTGGTGAGATTGGAGTTGTAAAGAGTGAGTAAACTACATTGAGGTAGTCAGAAAGCTCTAGAGGAGAAGTGAGTAATCTATCTTGGATAGACAGAAAGCTTGTGTGAGTTTTGAGTTAGTAAACTACAGAGGTAGTCAGAAAGCTCAAAATTAGAAAGGTTAGTAAACTACAGAGGTAGTCAGAAAGCCTTAGGAAGTGATTAGTGAATTTCTCTGAAAAGATCAGGGAGAGTGGACGTAGGAGCTTGAGTCTCTGAACCACTATAATCTGCTGTGTTCTTTGCTTTCTGTTTTGCTTGATTTATCTGTTGCATTACTTTGTCTTGAAAGCATATTTTTACTGATATTTCAGTTGGAATCAATCCACTGAAAGTTGCATATAAATTGAATCACAACCTAATCACTATTCCATTAAAGGAAGGTTTTCAGCAAAAGCTTAAAACGAGTATAAACTAAGGGCCAACCATTCTGCACATCTGAGTAGCTAGACAGTTAGTTATCTGATCCAAGCAACTCAGGATATCTGAAAACTCAGGACTCAGTTGGGATTATCTGAGGTATCTGAAAGCAGCTCAGGATCACTGTCTCAGATAGACTTTGACTCAGAGCGATTTGTGCTTCTCAGGACCAAATCATCAGGACAACCTGACCCAAGCTGACCTCAGTAAGAAAAGTTTTATAAACACCTAACACGTGTATTCCCCCCCCATACACGTGTAAGACTCGTTTGCACCGGGACCAACAAGAGCTAAGAGCCATATACTCAAGCATTCCCACCATAGAACACAAGTCTGTAGATTTACAAATATATTCAAGAGTGTTCTTAAACCCAATCTAAGCAACCCAAGATATATCCTAAGCTTAGAGAGATTTCCCCAACCTTAGCATTGAGGCTAAACAAATGTAAGGGAAAATCTCAACCTAGTTGGAGACACCAACCAAACCCAAACCCTATTGTTAGGTAGTTTGTGTGATTGTTGGAGTTGTAAAGAGTGAGTAAGCTGCAGAGTAGTCAGCCAGAAAACTCTAGAGAAGAAGTGAGTAAACTATCTTGGATAGTCAGAAAGCTTGTGTGTGTTTGAGTAAGTAAGCTGCAGAGTAGTCAGCCAGAAAACTCAAATGTAGAAGAAGTGAGTAAACTATCTTGGATAGTCAGAAAGCTTATAGGAGATCCCGTGGAGGGTGATAAGTCCCGATTGAAGGAATTTCCCTAGGAACAGGGAGATTGGATGTAGGAGCTTGAGTCTCCGAACCACTATACTTTGTTGTGTTCTTTATTGCTTTATGTTCTTACTTGTCATATGCATTCAATTATAAGCAAAACACAACACATGGGCTTAAAACGCAAAAAATTGGAATCACCATTCCTTCACCCCTGTTTTATATGCATTACATGATTTTTCCGCATTTCATGGGTTTTTCACCGGGACCAACAAGTGGTATCAGAGCAGGAGTTCAAAAGATCACTTTTAATGTGACCACCTGAACTGATCTTTTTAAACAAAACCCGTTTCTGTAATTTTGCATATATTCTTGAATCTTTGATGAAAAGGGTTGATCCGTTCATGGAGAAGCTAGGTCTCCAGACCTCCATGCTGGGTGACACGCATATTTTACTAGAAAGTGTCTGGGGATCTCTGGAGCATACATAAACCTGCTTGGATCTAGGGTGGAAACGTTTTGAGGGTTCAGTCACTCAATCGAAGAAGGCAATTGAATCTGCCCTGAATAGGCTTCTGAGCCTCGAACCTTCGTTTGCCACGCCTAAGGATATTGCCAGTCTCAAGGAGGAGATTTCAGCTCAACTGAGAAATCTGACAAATAAGTTGTCACCACTTTTTGATGAAACCAAAAAGGGGGAATGACAATTGCCAGAAAAACAGATGCAGTTGATACTTGCTGAAACCTCATCTGCTCATCCTGAACAGGCTGTTGAACTATCTGCCATACCAGAACCTTCTATACCAGCTGTGAATATTCCGGACACCAAACTGGTGGAATTATTTCAAACAGTTGAACAGCATGGGGAAGCCATAGCAGCTCAGGGAAAAGAACTCTCTGAACAGAAGTCTGTTCTATCTGAGGTGATTCAAAGAGTTGATAAGATTGAAGATTTCTCTTCCTCGGTCCAGAAAAGACAAGAAGCAGAAGATCAATCCAAGAGTCTAGAATTGGTAAAGAAGCTAGCTGAGGAAGAAGTTGTTGAGCTAGCTGAGGAAGAAGCTGCTGAGGCAGAGACTAAACTGAAGGAGAGGAAGAGAGGCAAACAAGCTGTTGAAATACCAAGACAGACCAGGTCAAGGACTCGGCTATCTGCAGCAGAGGAGGAAGAGAGGAAAGCGAGAAGGGCAGTGATTCAGGCTGCAGAAAGGAAGAAGAAATTTGCTGACAGTAAAGGGCTGGCAACCAGATACGTAAGAAGGAAGAGGAACAAAGCCGCCTCAGCAAAGGATGTATCATGGGAAGAGAAAGCCTTACCTGCTCCTGTAAAGGACATTCTGGTTTCTGAGAAGAAATGGCTGCCAGAATGGGACAAGATAAGAGGTGAATGGCTGATTGATGTATATATTCTGGAGAAGATCCCGACAACATATGATCAAGGCGAATTCAATGAAGAATTCAGAAGCTGGCTTGAGATAAAGTACCCTCAGTTCTACGATTTGGTGATGTCTGAAGGTGAAGAGATGAGTCTGATTCCAAAAGCACCTCCTTTTGAGACTATCCTTCCACCTCTCCGATCAGACAGGTCTCTTGATCCAGTGCGCTTCAAACAGATGTATTATAAATTTGCCAAGATGGGTGGGATCATTGAGAAGGACAGGCTGGCTGCTTTGATGGACAGAATGTACAAGGTCTTCAACATTCCTCCAGAACTTCAGAAATTCCATTATCGCTCTTAAGAAGATCAGAAGACAATTATAATCAGTCGATAGGTATTTTGTTGTACTGCGTAATCATGCATCAATGTTAATAAAATACCTTATGTTTCTCTGATTCTAAGGCAACCTCTCATTGTTTTCTGAACTGCATGTTGTTATCTGTTGATTACTTTTAATTATCTGTTTTTCTGATTAATTGTTTTGGTTTCATCAAAAAGGGGGAAATTGTTGGGAAATTTGTAGTTTTGATGGAAGTTCCAAAACAGATAATGTAATAAGACCAGTTAGACCTGTTAGCTGACTGATGATTTAGATAGCAGATAAGATGACCAGCTGAAGTGTTTAGACAGCTGAAGTAACAGATAGGTCACATATTGAGGGGGAACTCAATATGTATAGGTTAAGTCTTGTAAGATCAGAAGACTAGCTAACTTGAAGATCAGATGATGAAGATCTAAGCAGATAAGCTGAAAATCAGATGAGCAGAAGAGTCAAGACATCAAGACCAGAAGACCTACATCAGATAACAACAAGATAAGGTCAGTAAGTTGTGCTAAGACAACTTACGAACAGATAACCTAAATCAGGAAGACAGATCAGTGTTCGAACTGATCTGTGTCAGCTCCATCAGGTGACTACTTCAATGTTACCTAGTACGAGATAAGTGTTCAGACAAGAAGAATATCAACCTTGTTGCGTATTCATGTGTTGCGAATCGTACTTGATAATCAATGAGGAGTCGACAACACACGTACGGAGTTCTGACTGTCTGCAGAATTGTGGTTCAGTGTCAACGGCTAGAAAGGACAAGTTTGCACGCTTTCGGCCATGCCGCTCCTGGAGCACGTCAAATCCATCTGCAGAACTACCTAAAATAGACCAAAATTTGAATTGCTCTCAACCGGCTAGTTCGATTTCGTGCCTATAAATAAGGGATCAAACCTTCATAGTAAGGTTACGGAAATTATCATCAAGCTCAAGCTCAAGAACTTTCCGCGCAAAGAACACCAAATCGAAGATTTATTCTTAAGTGTTCATCCCTTAGTTCTTAGCAAGAATACTCATCCTCTAGCTCTTGACTTTTTAGAAGATAGGATAGTATTCCAGTTGGAACAAAACATTTCTTACCTAAACACTGTTAGGTTAAGTCTGGGATCGGTTGAGTGAGAACTCGTTAAATATCTGTTAGTTGTATTGTGTTGGACTAACACATTAAACTAAGTCCAGTTGGTTAAGTTGGTGCCCCTGTTGATAGGGAAGAGTAGACATATGACAAGTTGTCCGAACCACTATAAATTTGTGTGCCTTTAATCTGCTTTACACATACTTGCACACTACTCTTGTTATCTGCATGCATATTCTGTACCAGGATTAGACTAGCATCAAGCTACTAATCTGATCAGCTTAACACTTTAGTTATCTGATTCAAACCAGATTGGTCAGAATCTTTAGTTGAGTAAATCTAGTTTTCACACGGGTTAACTAATCTTCCGCACCATCAGTTAAACTGATAGACGCCAAACTGATCTGCCTGTCAGATCAGTAAGTCGGATATCAGTCCAAACTGATCCACTTCGCACTTTGATCAAATAAACGTGCAAATCACATCTGATCCATGAAATTTTTTTGAAGTCTATTCACCCATCCCCTCTAGACTTCAACCCTCACTGAAACCCGTTCGGGACCTACATGGAAGACGGAGGTTGTTTAACATATAATTAAAATGTATTAAAGTTTAATCTGTCTTAACGAATTAATTAAAAACTAAAACCAAAACTAACCTAAAACTAAACTTAAAACAAACTAACAGACACACACAAAACATATAGTAAAAGGTGTTCGTCGTTCCTGAGAGAAAAAAAGAGGGAAAATCACCAGAAAATCCTAAAATCCTAAAATCCCCAAAAAATTGATCGAGTTGGTCACAATCCAGTGCGCCCTCAATGTTGCGAAGGAAGAATCTTGTTAAATATGGAGTTGTGGACTATGGTAAGTATCTATATTTTTTATTCGTATTCATTTTTTGAGGATTTTGTGTTGTTGGGTGTTCGGGTATAGTGATAAAAGTTCTTGGGCTTTTGAACCCCATTATTTATTAGGGTTTAGGGTTCGATTTTTAGTGCTCGATGTTCGATTATAGTGATATTAGGGTTTAGTGTTCGATTTTAGTAATTTTTTGCGGTTTTCTGGTATTTTTTTAGGGTCGTTTTTTTGTTCAGTAACTGTTGGATTTTAATGGGTGTTCGGTGTTTGATTTTGTTATTGGCTGAATTTTGATAGGTGTTGGGTGTTTGATTTTGTTGGGTGTTCAGTAACTGATTTGAATTATTCTTATTATTTCAGCTCAGAAGCCATTCTTATTAGGCTTTTACACCCTCAAAGTGTACCATGGTGGAAAGACAAAAGATGAAGAACCATTTGAGTACAATGGAGGCATTGTGAGTGTGTTTGACTTTGTGGAGAAATTTAAATGCAATATTGATTATCTAGATAAACTGTGTGAACAGTTAGGATATCTAGGTAAGAAGGTTTATTATGGGAGGTGGAAGGATGATAGAGTTCATTTAGTTGTGAGTCAAACTGATATATATATATAAGTGTTTTAATGCCAATGTGAAGAAAGAAGTAACATTGTGGTTGGAGACAGATAAACCACAAGAGATCATAACTGTAAATGAAGATGAGGTTTGGGGGGAGGTAGAGTTTAACACTGGGGAGGAGGTACTGAAATTGAAAACTATTGAAGTAAAAATACATAAACCACCAGGAATGTTATTAGCTATTGAGAAGGATCTTAGGCAGTTTAATGAAATTCAAGTGGAGGTGATGAAGGATGGTGAACTATTTACTGAAGTTATGGGTGAAATTGATGTTGTGGATGTAGATAAATTGTTTGAGAAGGATGATGTGTGTCAGGCTGATGTTGAAGAGGAGAATGAGTATGAGGAGGGAGCAAATATGTTTGAAACTGAGGATGAAGAGGACAATCACACTAAGGGAGCAGAGTTGATTGAGAAGGCTCCAATCCATGCTGGAGAGGTCTCTGAGGTGGGAGTTGATCAGTTTTTCACTGAAGATGTGGTTCCTAGTGTTCAAGAGGTGGTTCCTAATCAGACTGAAGAGGATCCAAATCATGATGATGAATTTTGGGAGATGAATGCATGGAAAATCTGAAATTGGTCTAAATCAAGATCAATTAATGGAAGATGATGATGATTGTTGGATGCCTCAAGAGGAAGAGACTGAAGATGTTCTTCAGAACCAGAATCTAAAGAGGAAAAGGCAGGCAAGGAAGTAGTAGTCACTGAAGATGACATAGTCTCTGATAGTGGTACTGATTCTGATTTCAGTGGTTTAGAATCAAGTGGAGAAAGACTACTAGATGATATTATATTTGATAAAAACATAGATGGTGAAGTTGAGTGGGCAAGTTTGAAGTTAGGTAAGAATGAAGATGTTGAACAATCTGAACATGGCAGCATAGAAGAAGAAGAAGAGTTGATAGATGATGAAGAGTTGGATAGTGTGGATGAAGATGAAGAGGGGAAAATACAGACTGTGCTGGATAGATCCTTTGTTTTCAAGCCATCTGAAGTCAGTAATCCTACCTTCTTTCTTGAACAGATCTTCACCACTAAGAGTTTGTTTAAAGAAGCTGTGAATTCCCATGGTGTAAGGACTGGAAGATCCATATTCTTTCAGAAGAATGATGGTAGGAGGATATATGCAAGATGTAAAGCTGAGGGTTGTGATTGGGGAATCAATGCACTTAAGGTGAAGGATGAAGAACACTACCAGATCAGACACTACAACCCAGAGCATACTTGTGCAAGGTCCTATCATGTGAAGAATGTCAACTCATCCTGGTTGGCAAAGACTTTTGAAAATGAATGGAGGTGTGATCCAGGCAAGAGGGCTAGACCTTTTAAGAAGAAGGCAATGTTGAAGTTGGGAGTTTACATCTCAGATACACAGGCCTACAGAGCAAAGAACAAGGCACTGAGAAGTATTGAAGGTGATAGTGCAGAGCAATATTCAAAATTGTGGGACTATGCTCATCACCTGCTTGAAACCAACCCTGGATCAACAATCATTCTAAGGACTGAAGGGAACAGTGATGGGGCTACACTCTTTAACAAATTTCATATTTGTTTGAATGCTTGTAAGAGGAGTTTTAGATCTGGATTAAGGTCATGGATAGGAGTTGATGGTTGTCACTTGAAAGGGAGTTTAAGTGGAGTACTTCTCACTGCAGTTGGCATGGACCCTAACAATGATCCATATATTCTATCATATGCAGTGGTTGGTAATGAGACTAGAGAGAATTGGGAGTGGTTCTTGGAACTGTTGAAGAAGGATTTCATAGGTGATCAGGAGGGTAAGTTCATCTTCATGTCAGACAAGCAAAAAGGTCTGATCCCTGCATTTGAGATGGTGCTGCCCAATGTTGAGAATAGATTTTGTGTAAGGCATTTGCATGGGAACATGAAGAGGGCTGGATACAGAGGTGATGAGTTTAGAAAACTGCTCTGGGGAGCAGCTAAATCTTTTACCACAGCCTCTTTTCATAGAGCAATGAGAAGGATAGGGGAGAAAGATATAAGATGCCTAGAGTGGCTTGCTGATAAGCCCCCTGCACAGTGGTCAAGATCACACTTCTCTCCAGAATCTAAGTGTGACACACTAGTGAACAACATGTGTGAGGTGTACAATGCATGCATTCTGGAAGCAAGAGACAAGCCAATTCTCACAATGTTGGAGTGGATCAGGGAGTACATAATGACAAGAATTCAAGTCAAGAGAGACAGATGTGAGATCAAATGGGAAGGGAGAAAGGTATGTGGCAAGATCCAAAAAGTGATAGCACAGAGGAGGGAGGCATCAAGAGTTTGTCAGGCAGTAAAATCATCTGAACATAGCTATGAAGTATCAGGATTTGATGGTACAAGGTATGCTGTTGACTTGAAGGGACACATTTTTGACTGTATGGAATGGGATGTCAGTGGAATCCCATGCAAGCATGCTATCAGTGCAATATGTTCTCAAGGGGAAGATGTAGAGGATTATGTACACAAGTGTTACTCTGTTGAGGTGTACAATGAGGTGTATTCTCACTCTGTTCCTCCCATGAATGGTGAGGAGTTATGGAAGATAACTGGCTACATACCCCCCCTATCACCTAACTTTGCAAAGAGGAAAGCTGGTAGGTCTAAGAGAAAGAGGAGGGAAGGAGCTGGTGAAGTAGAAGTGAACAATCAAGGAGATGGTGGTCAAACTATGCATAGGCAGCCTTACAAAGTCAAATGTTCATTTTGTCATGAAACTGGTCATAACAAGAAGGGCTGTAAAACGAGGAAGATTGTTGAGGCTATGATAGCTGAGGAAGAGAATAATGGAGCTGATCAACATGAAGAAATGACTCAAGGAGATGACATTCCACCAATGACTCAAGGAGTTGATGAACCTATTGTTGTAAGTTCTCACTCATTAATTCTGTTTTATCTATATTTTTCTCTAAACTGATAAACTTGTACATGTACAGGAGGTTCCTCTGCCCAAAAGGGCCACCACAAGGAAAGGGAGGGCAAAATTAGCTATTGTCTCAAAGAAGAAGAAGAAGAATTCAGCCTCAATTGGAGATTCTTCAAGGAGTGCAGCAGAGGATGTATGATTATGTCAACTTTTTACATGTTTTTCATTGTATTTCTGTTTATGTTCATTACTAATCTATTGGATTTATAGGGGTTAGCTACATCATTTGCTCCCAACAACTTTATTGGAGGAGGACAATCACAGAGGGTTGACAATGTAAGAGTGTTTTTCTTATTTTTTAGGTATCACAGATTCATATGTTCATATAATAACATGTTCTTATTGTTCTTGTTTCAATTATAGGTTTAGAGTTCTGCTACTTTTACTCCCAATAGTTACATTAGAGGAGATGTGAATGGTCCATCTGTGGAAGGTTCAACAGTGGCTGATGAGGATGGAATGAGTGTAACAACAATTGGGGGTAAGAAGTTTGTCACACAGACCAGTCTCACAAAAGCTGCCATGTCAAACAAAGGGAAAGGTAAAAAGAAGTAGATGATGGTTGGGGTAGGTTAGGATAGTTTTTTGTCTTTTAAGCGACTACAATCTCATTGTCTTTTATAGTATACTGAAAAACTCAACTTTTGTGCTTATAATGGTATCAGATTGTGGTGGCTTAAGATTGGTGGTATATTTGGCTTATATTTTGCTACTGATTGGTGATTTGCTATTAATGGGGGTGAAAGTGATGTATAATTTGCTACAGATCCATGGTATATTTGGCTTTTAATGATCTTAGTTTTTGCTATTCATGGTATATTTTGTATTTTGTATTGATGGTATCTTGGTTTGAATTATTTGTATGTATTGGTGTGCCATGGATGTTGGTTGATCAGTAGGTTAGCATAAAACATAGACAAGATAGGACATTACATCAGATATCATTAGAACATTACTAATGGGACATTACATTAGACATCTTTAGGACATTACATAAGATATGATAATAGTCCTAGAACATTACAAAAGACAACCAAAATAGGAATCACATTCAGATGCAAGAAACTAAGCAAACCACTGTAAGGCCCTAGATGCAAGAATGAGAAGTAGTACAACCAAAAACAGTTTTTTCAATTTCAGTAGTTCCTTGATTGCTTCAGTCAAAACCTTGATTTCTTGAACCAGAATTTTCATCTCCTCAATCACCTTAGTGTCAGTGTCTTCACCTTGGCCATCATTCTTGTCAACAACCCCCTTATTGCTATCTTCAGCCCACATAAAAAAATCACATCCACAACCTTCACTTAGGGAGTTGGGATAGTTATGAAATAACCTTCCTCTACTTCTAGGCTTTTGAGAAACGTACGTAAGACAAGCTTTCCCACAATAACAAATAAGGTTGTGTCGAATTCGAGTGGAAGATGAGGAAGACATGGTGTGTTTAAGTATTTTTGGATTTGAATTTAATGTTGAATATGTTGTGCTTCTTTTTTCATGAATGTGTTGTGTTGAATGTGTGAATATATGTGGATGTATATATAGCAGATGGGGAAATCTAGGTTTTGGTGGGAAAAACTTGATTTTTCCACCTATTTTTGACAAATTTTAATCTTATGGGACTGAAAGTGACAGTAATTTGGCGCCCAAATTTTGTTATTGGCTGAATTTTAGCGCCAAAAATAATGGAGGGAAGAAATGGAACCTATGGGACCATATGTGCAAGTGGGCCCTTTTGTGTTAATTATGTTTCATAACGTATGAGACTAAAACTGCAAATGGTTGAAAGGTGGTTAAGCCTTAATTGAGTATTAATTATGTCTCATAACTTATGGGACCACATTTGCAAGCTGATTTAACAGATGCCGTAACGGCGGGATCACATTTGCAAATTAAAATTCTTGTGGGACTACATTAGCAGAGGTGGTACCAAATTGAAAACATGGCGTGGTTGGTGGGACCAAAAGTGCAAAAAACTCATATTTCTTCCAAAGACACGTTGTAGAATGGACTCATATCACATTTCAAGAAATTCCCCACTTACTTCACACTTACAGTCCCAAAAGCAGAATATTACATAAAAAAGAGCATAATAAATTACTTTATTGACAAGGCATCTGAACTTATAACAACATTTCACAGGTGTTTGCAAACTCATTTGAATAGTGTAAAAGCACTTATTTTAAAAGCTTATTAGACCCAACTTTTTTTGGAAAAAAAGTGATTCCAGGAATGGAGTAGTGTTTGAAAACACCCCCTGCATGCAACAAAGATTAGATCAATTTATGTAGTACAGGGAATTAGGGAGTTTGAATGTTCTTTTGGCAGTTGGGGATCCTTCAAAACTGCTCCATTGATCACCTATGATGCCCCATATTTGGTACCCCTCCTTAACCAATCTCTTCCTTGCTTCTGCCTTATACTTGTGCACATGCTTATCTTCATCTTCCAAACCCTTACCATTCAATCACATTGACAAAATCTATGTTACACTCTTTTAATGATCATTCAAATACTAACTTCTCACTTAGATGCTAGAAATAATTTTTTATCTTGCCCTTGTACTTTTGAAAACAGCAGTTTTAGATTCGTAAGTTGTATCTGTGGTTACAACTATCACTTTATAGTAGAACAACTAATATTTTTTAACGAAAGGACTGATACTATCAGATTAATACATTTTAAATGAAACATGTTGGGATATTTTAGTTTTGATGAATTATGCCAAAACATTATCAACTAGTGTTTTTGAAGCTAATCTACAGATAACAAGTTGAGGGGGAACGAGAGAACAAATTGAGGGGGAACTCACGAAATCAGACGAAGACGATCGAGATCAGACGAGACTAATTGAGATCAGATGAGAAAGATGAGTTCCGGAGTTAACTAATGAGCTGAGCAAAATCAAGAAAGAAGAAAAGCTAAGCCAGCTGATCAGAAGATCAGATGACCAGATGACCTGATCAGATGACCAGATCAGAAGAGGAGGTTGCAAATTAGAAGATGAGCAGATGAGACTGATCGAGATCAGACGTGATCGAGATCATATAAGCTAACCTGATATGCTAACCTAATTTGCTAACCTGATGTACTAATCTGATGCAGATAAACTGATATGCTGACCTGATGCTATACTGATATGATCATGTGAGCTGATCAGATCAGGCGAGAAGAAATCAGATAAAAGAAAACAAGAAATCTCGCGATACCGGACGCGAAGAAATCAGCGAGAAGTCATCGAAGACAAGTCATCCAAGTCATGTTCATCGAGAATCGTAACGCCATCGATGATCGGGCTAGCTGAAAAGGCGTGACTCGAGGGTCGATATAGTTTGAAGTCGAAGAGCCGAACTCGCTTAACCCGAAAAGTCAAGATACCCGACGATAAGGTCCGGCCAAGAGAAGTCTGCTGAGTCACGAATCTTGAGTCCAAGGAAGCCTGAGTTCAAAGAAGCTGAGGATTAGATAATCCTGAAGACTCAGAGAAACCTGAAGACTCAGATGATCCTGAAGATTATAAAATAATTAGATTCAGCTGAAGTGGACCAATGAGAGGAAGACAACCAACCTGAAAAAGCTGCAGAAGCTACAGAATAGTATGGATTTGAATGAGACTCCATCCAACGGTAACATTCAAATTCACACTATAAATACAAGTTCTTCCATCAAATTAAGTGTGGAGAATGTGGAAAAAGATGCTACAGAGCCAAGATTCACATACACAAATCATTCCCACCATAGAACACTGAGCAAGAAATACAAGCATATATTCAAGAGTGTTCTACCCTAGATCTAAGCACAAATGTAATATCCTAAGCTTAGAGAGATTTTCCCATCCTTAGCATTGAGGCTAAACAAATGTAAGGGAAAATCTCAACCTAGTTTGAAACCAAACAAACCTTACCCAAATCAGTGTGATAGGATAAGTTTGTAGGTGAGTGTGAACTCGGTAAACATCTAGCAATCCCGAAAGGGAGGGTAGGCAATCCCGTGAGGGAGATAAGTCATGTTTGAGTGAGAACTCGGTAAACATCTATAGGCGATCCTGTGAGGGTGATAAGTCCCGTTTGAGTGTGAACTCGGTAAACATCTGTTGGGTGTTGGATAAACACGTTAAACTAAGTCCAGTTGGTTAAGTTGGTGCACCTTGTGATAGGGAAGAGTGGATGTAGGAGTTGGACTCCGAACCACTATAAATTGTGTGTTCTTTACTGCTTTATGTTCTTACTTGTCATATGCATTTGATTATAAGCAAAACACACATCGTTCTTAAAAGCAAAAAAAATTGGTAATCACTCTGCCCTCACCCCTCTTTTATATGTATTATAATTGGTTTTTAACGCACTAATGGGTTTTCAAATCGGGACCAACAATTGGTATCAGAGCGGGAGTTCAAAAGTTCACTGATTTCAAAGTGACCACCTGAACTGATCTTTTTAAAAAAACCCGTTTCTGAACTGATACCAACAATTGGTATCAGAGCGGGAGTTCAAATGTTCAATGATTTCAAAGTGATCACCTGAACTGATCTATTTTAAAACCCGTTTCTGAACTGATACCAACAATTGGTATCAGAGCGGGAGTTCAAAAGTTCACTGATTTCAAAGTGACCACCTGAACTGATCTTTTTTAAAAAAACCCGTTTCTGAACTGATACCAACAATTGGTATCATAGCGGGAGTTCAAAAGTTCACAAGTTTTTAATGTGACCACCTGAACTGATCTTTTTTAATTAAAACCAGATCTCTGTATAATGCATATATTTTAATGTTTTGGAGTCATTATCATAAAGGGGGAAATTGTTGGGATATTTTAGTTTTGATGAATTATGCCAAAATATTATCAACTTGTGTTTTTGAAGCTAATCTACAGATAACAAGTTGGGGGGAACGAGAGAACAAGTTGAGGGGGAACTCACAAAATTAGACGAAGACGATCGAGATCAGACTAGGCTGCAGACGAGACTGATCGAGATCGATGAGCAAGATGAGTTCCGGAGTTAACTGATGAGCTGAGCAAAATCAAGAAAGAAGAAAAGCTAAGTCAGCTGATCAGAAGATCAGATGACCAGATGACCTGATCAGATGACCAGATCGTAAGAGAGGGTCATAGATCGTAAGAGAGCAGATGAGATCGACGAGATCGACGCGGATCGAGATCGATATGCTAACCTCGATATGCTAACCTAATATGCTAACTGATGTACTAACTGATGCGCAGATAAACTAATATGTCGACTGATATATAATCGATCCGATCATGTGAGCCGATCGATCAAAGCGAGAAGAAATCAAATATCGAAAACCGTAAATTTGATACCATCGACGCGAGAAGAAATCACGCGAGAAGTCTTCGTGAAGACAAGTCATTACAAATTCATGTTCATCGAGAATCGAACGCCATCGATGATCAAATAATAAAAGTGACTTAGTGACTGGGGAGATAGTCCTAAGTCGAAGAGTCAACTCGATTAACCCGAGTGTCGAGATACCGACGATAAGGTCCAAAAAAGAGAAGTCTGCTGAGTCAAGAATCCTGAGTCCAAGGAAGCCTGAGTTCGAAGAAGCTGAGGATCAGATAATCCTGAAGACTCAGAGAAACCTGAAGTCTCAGATGATCCTGAAGATTATAGTTGTTAGATTCAGCTGACGTGGACCAATGAGACAAAGACAACTAGCCTGAAAAAGCTGCAGAAGCTACAGGATAGTATGGATTTGAATGAGACTCCATCCAACGTTAACATTCAAATCCACACTATAAATACAAGTTCTTCCATCAAATTAAGTGTGGAGAATGTGGAAAAAGATGCTACAGAGCCAAGAGCCACATACACAAAGCATTCCCACCATAGAACACTGAGCAAGAAATACACGCATATATTCAAGAGTGTTCTACCCTAGATCTAAGCACCAATGTAATATCCTAAGCTTAGAGAGATTTTCCCATCCATAGTATTGAGGCTAAACAAATGTAAGGGAAAATTTCAACCTAGTTGGAAACCAAACAAACCTTACCCAAATCAGTTTGATAGGATAAGTTTGTAGGTGAGTGTGAACTCGGTAAACATCTGGCAATCCTGAAAGGGAGGGTAGGTAATCCCGTGAGGGAGATAAGTCCCGTTTGAGTGAGAACTCGGTAAACATCTATAGGCGATCCTATGAGGGTGATAAGTCCCGTTTGAGTGTGAACTCGGTAAATATCTGTTGGGTGTTGGACTAACACGTTAAACTAAGTCCAGTTGGTTAAGTTGGTGCCCCTTGTGATAAGGAAGAGTAGATGTAGGAGTTGGACTCCGGACCACTATAAATCGTGTGTTCTTTACTGCTTTATGTTCTTACTTGCCATATGCATTTGATTATAAGCAAAACACACATCGTTCTTAAAAGCAAAAAAAATTGGTAATCACTCTGCCCTCACCTCTGTTTTATATGCATTAAAATTGGTTTTTAACGCACTAATGGGTTTTCAAATCGGGACCAACAATTGGTATCAGAGCGGGAGTTCAAAAGTTCACTGATTTCAAAGTGACCACCTGAACTGATCTTTTAAAAAAAAAACCGTTTCTGAACTGATACCAACAATTGGTATCAGAGCGGGAGTTCAAATGTTCACCGATTTCAAAGTGACCACCTGCACTGATCTATTTTAAAACCTGTTTCTGAACTGATACCAACAATTGGTATCAGAGCGGGAGTTCAAAAGTTCACTGATTTCAAAGTGACCACCTGAACTGATCTTTTTTAAAAAACCCGTTTCTGAACTGATACCAACAATTGGTATCAGAGTGGGAGTTCAAAAGTTCACAAGTTTTTAATGTGACCACCTGAACTGATCTTTTTTAATTAAAACCCGATCTCTGTATAATGCATATATTTTAATGTTTTGCGTCATTATCAAAAAGGGAGAAATTGTTGGGATATTTTAGTTTTGATGAATTATGCCAAAACATTATCAACTTGTGTTTTTGAAGCTAATCTACAGATAACAAGTTGGGGGGAACGAGAGAACAAGTTGAGGGGGAACTCAAGAAATTAGACGAAGACGATCGAGATCAGACGAGGCTGCAGACGAGACTGATCGAGATCAGATGAGCAAGATGAGTTCCGGAGTTAACTGATGAGCTGAGCAAAATCAAGAAAGAAGAAAAGCTAAGCCAGCTGATCAGAAGATCAGATGACCTGATCAGATGACCAGATCAGAAGAGGAGGTTGCAGATCAGAAGAGGAGCAGATGAGACTGATCGAGATCAGACGTGATCGAGATCAGATAAGCTAACCTAATATGCTAACCTGATGTACTAATCTGATGCAGATAAACTGATATGCTGACCTGATGCTATACTGATCTGATCATGTGAGCTAATCAGATCAGGCGAGAAGAAATCAAATATCAGAAAACTAGAAATTTGCAT
The DNA here is from genome assembly GCA_037126765.1 of Stenogyne calaminthoides. Lineage (NCBI taxonomy): Eukaryota > Viridiplantae > Streptophyta > Magnoliopsida > Lamiales > Lamiaceae > Stenogyne > Stenogyne calaminthoides. The sequence continues at coordinate 22,018,062 of JBBCBC010000021.1, forward strand.
ACCAGATCAGTGTTGGGCAATAAGTTGCACAGATCTATTCAGGGTGAATATTTAAATACAAATTTAATTCTTTAATTATTACTAGCATGAATTAATTCAAATAATAATCCAACAACATATTAGTGTTGGGCAATAAGTTTGGTGCATTATCAATATCTCTGCCGAGACCAAAAGCTTGCAACAAATTAGCTAGCGAGGCCAAAATGCTCAAAATCTTTTTGGGTAGAGAGTGAAGTACCAAAATCATCTGAGTCTCCAGATCATAATCTGCACTCAGAATCTCAAGTTTGTTCAGATGGGCCATCTATTTTGAGGACGTAATCCCTTACGGGTTTGCCCTCCACCATTTTCAGCGACGACATCTCTCGCAAGGTGATCTGACGAGTCCCGCATGTTTTGACTCGTCAGTTGGCTCATCTGATTTTGGTGTGTCAAAAATCCACTTGTGCTTTTGTGCAGTAAGGACAATTATAATTTTCCAATCATTATAGTTTCCATATTGTATTGACTTTAAGTATAATAACAGTGGATTAAAAAGTAACGACATGTTGAACTGAAATAAATAACTATATGCAAAAGCACAAGTATATCACAAGATTCGATCACATGCATCATATTTAAAATCTCAAAAAAAATATGAACATGCATCAGCCAACATCTTAAAACAGTTTAAATAAGCCACGTGGGGTGGGTCATTATTTAAACACATTCAAGCAGGTTACAAACAAGAACATTTACAAACCTTTAATATCCAGATTAATAGTTGGCTCCCACTTGACCAATATAAAATTGACAGGGACTTCGGGGAAGTATATGCATATCAATTTTATACCTAAGTAATAACCATGATTAAATACAGGATTATTATTTCTCTTTGAACGAGCCTCGTAAGGTGTGGTCATCGTCTCCACTAGTAATAACCCACAATCATCCGTTTGGAATTCATTCATGTGAAAGCTATCTTTTGACGGTCCCGTAGTGAATTTCTCCAAAAGAATTCACAAATAAATAAATCATGTAGGTCAAAATTGATTCAATTTTATTATCCTAATAAAATTGTCAATTAATTATTTAAACATACTTAGTAATTTTGAAGGTGAGATTTTTCATTTGGGCAATTCTCATGCAAACACATTTAAACAAATTAAATAAAGCATAAGATAAAGACAAAATAAATAAAGTAAAAAAGTAAAAAAAAAACATATTGGGCACAACTTATCCAATTGTCATGGTTTTGATTTTTCTTGGCTTGATCTTGAAGAAACACCGCCTCGAATTTCTCCCCGACTCGATCGCCCTCGAAAAAATATCCGTCTCGAACGCCATACGTCCAAGTAGCTTCTCGATGATGACATGCGCCAAGATCCGCTTCGCCACTTAACCCTAGACCGACCTCGTGACCTTTTTGCCCCGGTGGTCGGTTCCATCCGGTTTCTCAAGAAAGCAGCGATTTCGATCCTCGACAAAGACGCGTACAGATCCGCCATTTCCATCTCGAAGTCATGTTCACATCGAGAATCGTAACGCCATCGATGATCGATTAGCTCGAAAAGCAGTGACGAGATAGTCTAAGTTACGAAGTCGAAGAGTTTAACTCGCTTAACCTTGAGTGTCGATATACTGATCGACAAGGTCCGCTGAAGAGAAGTTTGCTGAGTCACGAATCCCCGAGTCCAAAAAGCTCGAGTTCAAGAAGTCAAGATCGATAATCCTGAAAACTCAGAGAAACCTGAAGTCTCAGATGATCCTCAAGATTATAAATTGCCAGATTAGATTCAAATTGACGTGGACCAATGAGAGGAAGACAACCACCTGAAAAAAGTCTGCAGAAGTTACTGAGAATAGTATGGATTTGAATGAGACTCCATCCAACGGTAACATTCAAATCCACACTATAAATACAAGTTCTTCCATCAAATTAAGTGTGGAGAATGTGGAAAAAGATGCTACAGAGCCAAGAGCCACATACATAAAGCATTCCCACCATAGAACACTGAGCAAGAAATACACGCATATATTCAAGAATGTTCTACCCTAGATCTAAGCACAAATGTAATATCCTGTTTTAGAGAGATTTTCCCCATCCTTAGTATTGAGGCTAAAACAAATGTAAGAGAAAATTTCAACCTAGTTGAAAACCAAACAAACCTTACCCAAATCGGTTTGATAGGATAAGTTTGTAGGTGAGTGTGAACTTCCCAGAACATCTAAAGAATCCCGAAAAGGGAGGGTAGGCAATCCCGTGAGGGAGATAAGTCCCGTTTGAGTGAGAACTTCATTAGAAACATCTATAAAGCGATCCCGTGAGGGTGATAAGTCCCGTTTGAGTGTGAACTCGGTAAACATCTGTTGGGTGTTGGACTAACACGTTAAACTAAGTCCAGTTGGTTAAGTTGGTGCCCCTTGTGATAGGGAAGAGTAGATGTAGGAGTTGGACTCCGAACCACTATAAATCGTGTGTTCTTTACTGCTTTATGTTCTTACTTGCCATATGCATTTGATTATAAGCAAAACACACATCGTTCTTAAAAGCAAAAAAAATTGGTAATCACTCTGCCCTCACCCCTGTTTTATATGCATTACAATTGATTTTTAACGCACTAATGAGTTTTCAAATCGGGACCAACAAAACAAGTAATACTTTTTGAAAATGCACACTAAATGCAAGCGATTTGTATCTATGGTTATAACTATCACCTTATGGTAAAACAACTAATACTTTTTAATGAAAAAACTAATACTATCAAACTAATACATTTAACTAAAACAACTAATACTTTTTTTTAAAATGCACACTAAATGCAAGCAAGTTGTATCTGTGGTTACAACTATCACCTTATAGTAAAACAACCAATACTTTTTAATGAAAGGACTGATACTATCAAACTAGTACCTTTAAATGAAACAACTAATACTTTTTAAAAATGCACACCAAATGCAAGCGAGTTGTATGGTAAAAATGTTTACGTATGACTTTGCCTACCTGAGTATAAGACCAGACCATCCATGATACCCCTCTTTGATGAGGTTGTTTACAGTGGCATCTCTTAGAGACTCTCTTCAGGTCGAGATCAAAAAGATGTTGAAACCTTTCTGTCTAATCTCATGGAATAGTGTGAGTGTATGATCAAGTGCAGGTGCTTTGCTACTCCCCATCCATTTTTCTAGAGATGTAATGTCAGCTTATCTCCCCTGAATTAAATTTTGAGTTATCTTTATGTAAAACAACCTATACTTTATAATGAAACAACTAATACTATATACAATTACACGTTGTAATTTAGAAATTACGATTTTAAAAAGAAGTAAGTTTATGTGGAATTAAGCTTTTAATAATTTGAACAGTTGAGTCAATAAAAGTATTGGGCCTAACATCCTTTTTAGCTCATAGCCCAGAACTTGAAACAAAACCCTAGCCCATCGCTTTCTCGCACATACAAAACCCTAGCGCCTCCCACTCCTCCATTTCCATCAGGAGAGAAGAAGAGAGGGACTAAAGGCCTGCGAGAATGTCGAAGCGAGGTAAATAATCGATCAATTTTATCAATTCTTGTTCCACATTTCCAATTATATAGTGCTTGATCATGATTCCGTTTGCGTACAGGACGCGGAGGTTCCGCCGGGAACAAGTTCAGGATGTCGCTGGGTCTCCCGGTGGCGGCGACGGTGAATTGCGCCGACAACACCGGCGCTAAGAATCTGTACATCATATCAGTTAAGGGGATCAAAGGTCGCCTCAACAGGCTTCCTTCCGCGTGTGTTGGCGACATGGTCATGGCCACTGTGAAGAAGGGTAAGCCCGATCTTCGTAAGAAGGTTATGCCGGCCGTCATCGTCCGCCAGCGAAAGCCTTGGCGCAGAAAGGACGGAGTCTTCATGTACTTCGAAGGTATTCTAGCTCGAGCTTATTTGAATTACCGATTCTTCTATTTCAGTGGTTAAAATTGTAGTTGTGGTTATGCGTATGTGTTTGAATCAAGCTGTCTCTTTATTGTTTTATGCCCTAAGTATTGAATCAAATATGTGGCTTGTTCTTTCTTTTCTTTTTTTGTATTGGTAGAGAATAAGCGTTTTGATATTTAACAGAAAGTCCAATGTGTTCTTGGAATATGCTTGAGAGGTCTTCAGAGAGATTATTATAACATATTCGTAGATGTTTAGAGTCTTGGGTCTTTCTTTTCTTTCTAACATTTGGTACAGGTTTGAGTTATTTTATTGTTCCCTTTTTATATGAAGAAATATCATGAAATCCAATTCCTGACAATTATATTGTGTTGGATAATTTCTAGGGGCATATATTAAAGAATTTGCGGGTGGAGGTTTTGTAATTTGGTTTTGATTATTGGATACACTTGGAAGATTACATTTTTCAGTTACACTACTGTTTTTTTCAACAAGCCTATACCGTTTAGTTACCTCCCCCACCCCATTCGTCTCAAGTATATTTATGGCTTGACCTGAAGGTTAAAGTTAATAGTTTTATACTTCACAGTTTCGTGCTATTTTCATTTGGCATCTTCTTGCCCTTTGTGATTTATCAAACTTGTTAGTCTTATCTTGTATGCATCGAGGTACACCATGCACTCATAGTGTATTTTAGAATCGTGCAACTTATTTACACTAAACCGTGCAACTATTAATATAAAAAAATAGTTGCACAATTGTAAACAAGTTGCACAATTCTAAAATGCACTATGAGTGCATGGTGCACCTAGGTGTACATGAGACCACTCTCTGATTGTTGAGCATGCTTAGTTTGTTTGTGAAAGCTCTTAATGTCCTTGTTTTCTATCTCTCCAGATAATGCTGGGGTCATTGTGAATCCTAAGGGTGAAATGAAAGGTATAACAAATCAAATACACTTCTTTAACACACTATATGTTCTTGATTCTTTGTTTGATTTGAGTTTCTTTGATTGCTGCCTTACCTTTGTTTTGGCTTTTGGTAATTTGAAGGCTCTGCAATTACTGGTCCAATTGGAAAGGAGTGTGCTGATCTGTGGCCTAGGATTGCCAGTGCTGCCAATGCCATCGTCTAGATATCAAATTTTGTGGTTCTGTAGTCCCCATGCTGTGTTTTTTTCTTCCTATTGACTTATTGGGGTTATTGTGCTTTTTATACTAGTTGGTGTTTTGATTATAAATTTTTATTGAATTTTCGATATTAAAGCACAAATGGTTCCGGACCATTTGTTATTTTCTTTTGCTGTTGGAATTTTATGTACTGCAAGAAGCTTGTCGCCTTTGCTCTTTGCTGCTGCTTCGTAATTCGGAAGTCCTTTCTTTTTGTTGAATTGTCATCTGTTGCGTTTTGTTGATTCAAATTTTAAAAAATGTGTCAGATTTTGTATATGTGTTTTAAGTTGTCATTAGATTTTGCCATCTGTATTATGGCTTAAACTTGGATCTAACTGTGAAACAGATCTAATATTATGTTTAGTATGTTGCTATGTGGCTAGATTCGCCCCAGGTTGATAGGGGTAATTCAGTTATTTTATATGACGAAATGATTGTTGTATCTTTAATAAAATTAGTGTTTTACCTGTGCGTTGCACGACTTGTTTTTTTTTTAAAGTTACATTGTAAGTTATTTTTCGTAGTGTGTTTGTTAGGACTTGTTTTTTTTTTAAAGTTACATTGTAAGTTATTTTTCGTAGTGTGTTTGTTAGGCTTTTAAAGTATACTTTATTGACAATAATTGTTTATGTGTTTATTTGCAAGATAAATTGTGTTGAAGAATAGATACATCTAATTTTTTAAAGCAATTTTTATTTGAAAGATGTGCTGGTTTACAAATTATGAAATATTTCTTTGTATGCTTTTGCAAAATCCTCGTCACATAACAAAACTTTTAATCCTTCTCGATTGGTTACTCTGGATACATCAATATACAAATGACCATGACTGAAGACTGGCCTTTTTAAGAGAAGTCCGATGTTTTTCAGTGATTGCCCTTGACTCTTGTTGATTGTCATATAATAAGAGACCATCAAAGGGAATTGTCTTCTTTGAAACTTGAAAGGAAGCCTGATGGAGTTATAGTTATTCTCGGAATCAACACCCTCTGTCCCGTGTTTGCCTCGGTTAGAAATTACTGTTTTAAGGACACGTGTACCGAGTTTCGTCACAACCAATCTAGTCCCGTTGCATAGTCCGTTAGAGTGGTCTATATTTTGCAACAACATGACAGGAGTTCCGACTTTCAGATTTAATTTGTGATTTGGGATGCCAGAACATGAAATTCCTTTTAAAAATTCTGGTGTATGCACGTCAGCTAATAAATCCACGTTCGAGCCCGACGGTACCGAACTATCGAGTCGAGGTATGTCGTTGTTTCGCGATTTAGCGAAATCACGTAGTCGTTGATGGAGCCGACGACATCGAGTGTTGGAGCCAGTATAGCTCGTTCCTGAAGCATTTTTCGATCAATGTCACTGTTTTGGAACGAAGGGTATGTGCTCTGTACGATCGTCGATATGGGATTATCTGAGCTGGTCAGCAAAATGTCATCTGGAATTTCAATTTCTGAGCATCCATCATTTTGTTCGCCGATCGTCCCGTCTACAATGGCAGCAATCCATTTGTGTTGCTTGGCTTTCATCTCCCTGATTTTGCAGCCTCATGTTTTTGGTCAATCGCAGCACTGTGCAATTTCTCCACAAATAAGATGAGTTGATTGTTGCATGTACTATGTCTAGTATACATCCCATTGGAATTACAGGCAATATTTGGGGAAAGTCTCCTCCAAGCACTACCCTTTTTCCTCCGAAGGGCATGTCGTTGCGGTTTGTCATCTCATCGTTTTGTCTAAAGCTTCAAAATAGTGCTTGTGAATCATGGGTGCTTCCTCCCAAATAATCAGTTTTGATCGAGCAATCAATTCTGCAAGACGACTTCCTTGTTTAATATTGCATGTCAAATCTTCGTTCGGATTTATTGGAATGGCAAAACATGAATGGGTCGTTCTTCCCCCAGGCAAAAGTAACGACGCAATTCCACTTGAAGCAACATTAAGCACAATTTCTCATTTTGATCATAGTGCTGCAGACAGAGTCTTCTATACAAAAGTTTTTCCAGTTCCACCGTACCCGTACACGAAGAAAACACCTCTATTGTTCGACTCCACCGCATCTGCTATTTTGTCGTACACGTAACTTGCTCATCCGTCAAGTTGTTGAGGAGTTGCATGTGCTCGGTGGCCAAAGTTGTACGATCATATCTCATTTCATCGCGCACCAATTTATTGTGACTGCTAATTGAATTCACATCCTCTGGAAGCGACATTGTTTCAAAATCTTTCAAGCTCTTACCCCATCCTCGCAAGAGCTTTTCAATCTCCACTAGAGCGAGATTTTTTTATTTCGCCTTCGCTCAATGCCGATTCTGAACATTAATGAAGATTAAAAAAGTATTAAGTGTTTTTTTTTAATGAGCATGTAAATAAAATTTAAGTCAGTTCCTTAAATTTGTATCTTGGTGTTGTAGTATACGACGTTGGGTGTATAAAATATCGCCAGACAAATTTTTCCAGCATGCGTCCCAAACCTTTTCTGGTTGGCTCAAGCAATTTGAGTTCATTAGAGTGGCAAACAAATACCTTAGTGACTGTGCAGTTGCCCATTGACTTGCCTCAATGATTCCGTCAATATACTCTTTTTCATCTTCCACCAACCCCAAAGCATAGCAAACTTCACGAAATGTGGTGTACTGGATGTCTTTTACCTTTTTTAAGTCATTGTAGCACGTAGGACCTCGAATTACGTTCATAAGACATCTCAAATAATACTTCTCCCCACATTCGGGCGGTACGAAAAAATCTTTCCCAGTGAGAATCCTTTTTGCCTCGACTCCCATTTTCTTTTTCCTTGTTTCCAAATAAATTTTATCGAGAATTCTGCATAGGTTGGTCTTTTCCAAGTGCTGGATACTCTTTGTTCGCCTCAAACCAAGCCAAAAACATGTTGTGGTTGACTGAAGGACGATCTAGGACTTCTTGTAATGGCTCTGAGTCTGAATATATAATATTCTGCTCGTCTGGGAGGTGAAAGCTCAAACGTTCAACTGGAGGATTCTTATATTGGATCTCAAAACCGTTTAGCCTCCTAGCTGCCTCACATGTTGATATGTATCTACAGTCTTAGTACATTTGAATCTCGTCGACGTCTGTCCCAGCTGTTTCTTCATTTGCGCTCTGGTGGAAAGATGGTGTTACGCGATCGTGTCCTTTGTTGACTTATTTGAACAAATCTTGATAGACCGGGATTGGTTGCACCACTCTACATTCATGTGGGCTACATACTTTAGCAGTAGATAACGATTATGTGGAACGGCGTATCTATTGTCGAGCGCTATCTTTTTCTTGACAATCGTTTTTCCGTTATCTCTACATTTGTATTATGGGAAACCCTCATCGTCAACAGTTGTTGCGTTGACAAACTTTTTTGGAAAATGCTTTGTGCAGCGGCCGTCCACCATGCAAGGAGAGTGTTTTTTCACGTTTCCAGAAGGTCCGTGCACCATGAATTCCCCTACCTCTTTGTAGTAATTGGGATCACTTTTCTTGTCGGGGATTTCTGCTGAAATAATTCAATCTATGTCGATGGTTGTGTGGTGGTTATTCCCTTTTTATCAAGGAACAACAAGATGTGAGCGTGGGGAAGACCGCGTTTGTGGAACTCGATAGTGTATACTATTGCATTAATATTTTTTGACAACGATATCTTTTTTGTTTAGACATGATTAATATTTTATTTCATAATAATTTTTTAATGAAATGGTGTTTTAGTCGTTTACCTGCTTTGACTGTTCCAAAAATCTCTTTTTGGCGGAGATCCTTGATCAACGTATCCAATTTCATTTTGAAAACTCTGCAAATTACGTCTTGCCGATCTACAGGTTTTAACCCCCTTTCTTTGACAAACCACACAATCTCTGGCCATTTTGGGTTGCACTTAAATGTTATAAATAAATCTGGGTAACGTGCCCATCTGCAGATAGCCATTGCATCTTGATAGTTTTGGATCATGTATCTGGGTCCTCCTGTGAAGGAAGATGGCATTAGAATCATTTTCCCTTGACCGGACGGATCTGTCTCCCCACGTAAAAGTGCATCTGTAAGGCCACTGTAAAGTTCGCACTGGTATGGCTTTTGATGCATCCATGTATATGTCAGCCTCGTTGATTCTACCATTGTATACGCATCGATCGTAAACTGCTGAAGCAGTCTTCTCGCTTGTAGGATAGTTGATGGTTCGTTGTCCCTTTCATGCAATCAGTATGCAAAGAATTCTCTGATGCTGACTATATTTCTTGCTTTGGACCCAGATGCTCTTGTTTCGGAAAAAGGAATATCTTCTCTGTAACCGTCCTCGCCATAAGGGACTATGAGTGGATTTTGTAAACCGAGGTAAGCAGGTTTCAACTGGTTTACATGCTTCAACTCTCCTGTTCGTGTCTCTACTAATATGTCCCTTTCCCCAAGGTTCTCATCCATGTCGTCCTTAATTAATGATGCATCTTTTGATGTAGTAGGCAAATTGTATGTTCTTGCATCGCCACCTCTTCTAACAACTAGTTTTATTCTAACATCAGAGATTTCTTATTTTTGCATTTCTGAATGTTTTTACCAACACATTATTTCTCCAAAATTTTCTTCAAATCAACAACAATTTCTGCGTGCAGAGTGTTTATATTTGCTTCTTTCCTACAAGAAGACGCTTGTTTGATTTTTATTATCTTTTTTTTGTAGATATACTTTTGTTTTAAAAGGACTATTTTACCTGACAACTTTGATTCTGTTTTGGATTCATTTTCTATGTCGTAAATGTAAAGTTGAGCGAACTTTGGTTTTTCCCTTCCTTTTGGTAGGAGGCATCCCACCAAGTGGTAATTTTGCCCATGTAGTTTAAAAACTGGGGGAGTCTTTCCGATGTTGATGCTCATGTCAACATTTCCTCCCAAAGAAGTAAAACAAACCATGCTGTTGTACGACCTGATGTTTTCTTGGAAGTGTTTGCTTTTTTCTGTCGTTCCAAGGAGCAATTCCTCTAGATCTTTAGGCTGGGTTTTCATCGGTGGGAGTTGAATCTTCCCCTGCATGCAACACAAAGAGTACTTTAGGTTTTTGGCTTTGTAGCTTTGCAATATCTATTCGTACCAAAAAAAATGCCCCGCAATAATTGCATTTGTACGTTGGGTCTCCGAAGTCCAAATATTATGTTTGCATTTTTCAAGTAATTTTTTTTTTATCATTTTTTGTTTAAATTAAATGAGAAATAATTAGGATAACTTGATATGTTTACCATTTGACGTATTGGGCCCAACATGTTCTTGATCATCATCAGCTGTAAATTATATTGAAAAAGAACTAATTATAAAATTTATATATAATAGAATTATTCAAGATTAAAATTTTAACTCCATGTACCATTTGTGCAGGTGTAGTTGCCTTCATTCATATATGAGAACATATTGAATTTCCTTGTAATAATATTTTTACCTGTTAAGTCAATTTCGTATTCTATGCTTTGATTGTGAATGTCAATCACAGTTGGCATTGTTTCCTCAATTGCGTCTTCCTCAATCAAATCGTCCACAATTAACGTACTTGGTCCTGCAATTATTAATTTGTTAGGTAATGTAAGGATCCTAAAAAATATAATTAAAAGATAATAAATATATTGATCCTTATTCCTATAAACTGATAGAAGAGTAAATTCTTTTGAACTCTCCCTACCTTTCATTTTTCTAATTTTGTATTTTCACTAATTTAATTTTTGCTCCATATGTATTTTATTATTTTTTAAGTGCAAACCAAAAAGGAAAACAGAGATTGTATAGGCAAAAATAGAATCTATAACTATATAATACAACTACAATTTTTCCTTTCTGGTTTCCCGCCTTTTTTTTTCTGACCGTTAGATCTTTTCTCTTGATCAATCTCAGTCATCAATTTTATTTTAATTTTCTACATTAATTTTGTCCTATATTATGTTTTTTATTTATTACTTAATAATTCCTTAATTAAATTTTACGTTGAACTAGGAGAGTTGGAGTCCGATCATAAATTTTACCCCATTAATTAAGGAATCAATCTAAGGAATAAATTGGAGCCGATTAACTAGGAGAATGGTGTAATTCCTTAATTAAATTTGACCCATTATTTCGTCCATTAATTTGACCCATTAATTCTTCCCTATCTAAGGAATTAATTTGTTAATTATAAAATTGATCATCCACCCATTAATTTGAATATCAAATTACATTCGAATATTTTTGTATTAATTCCTTAATTAATACTATGGACATCCTACATCCATATACATTAATACGGACATTCGAATATACTTTCATACTATGGGAAAGTGCATTCCTTAATTAAATTTGACCCATTAATTTGTCCATTAATATCCTTTAATATTATTTTTTGTCTCTCCTATTTAAAATAGCATTTCACCACCTTTTCGTACGTATATATATTGTGTCTAGCCCATCACAATTTCACACATTAATACTGAAAACTCTCCCTTCTTTTCTTTGCAGTATTAATTTCCTCTAAAATTATAGAGTTGGAATTTGCAATTTCTATATTAGGAGGACCAAAGGTTCATCATAATCACTGTAAGAAGCATTTAGTTATTCTTTTCTTTTGCGAATTAATAACGGTTAATATTGTTTGCTACAACTATGTTGCATGCCTACTTTTGTACTGTAGATATTGTATGTTGTTGCATTATTACCAGTGCCAAAAATCAGGTTTTTTTTGGGGTAGAAACATTGCATGGTAGTATTACGCCTCGAATATAATTATCGATATTTAATATCTTATTGCACCTTTATAATCAAATTCTCGTCTCATGTGTTATTTGTAATATATTTTGCCAATATATATTATAGAGTTGGAATTTGCAGTTTCTATATTAGGAGGACCAAAGGTTCATCATAATCACAGTAAGAAGCCTTTAATTATTCTTTTCTTTTGCGAATTAATAATGGTTAATATTGTTTGCTACAACCATGTTCCATGTCTACTTTTGTAGTGTTGATACTGTATGTTGTTACATTATTAGAAGTGCCGAAATTTAGTTTTTTTTTGGGGGTAGAAACATTGCATGGTAGTATTACGCCTCAAATATAATTAACGATATTTAATATCTTATTGCACCGTTATAATCAAATTCTTGTCTCATGTGTTATTTGTAATATATTTTGTCAGTATATATTAAAATATTTTTTCCTTTTCTTTATTCAAAATTAAATAAAAAAAAAACTAATTTTTTATTTTTTTTTAAATTTTTGGTAATCAGATATGTCTCATTCGAAAGAAACGGTTGTCGTCTTATCTCATTCTGATTCCGAAGGACCAAAACCGAGAGTGGTTAGTTTTTATTTTATTTAATTTTGATTTGTTTAGTACGATTTTTTATGAATTTCGTTTACATAATAATTATTTTTTATAAATTTTCTAATATTATGTAAATAATTTTTTTTATAGAGATTCATAAAAATAAAAATTCCGATGGACCAAATGATTTTTTTCTTTTTAGATTCCTCAAGAGGTCATTCAAATTATTTCGCGGCCGCCTTTCTCTCTGTACAAATGCTATCTGGTAAAATTTTTCTTACGCTATTTTTATTACATGTCTTGATTGTGAACTTTTTATACTAATCTTTTTGTTTATTTTTACTATTGTTTTAGTGTACTTCGCAAGGAGTTAAAATAAGTATCCGTTCACGGAACAAACAACCTGAATTCAAAAATCGAGTGGTAAACACACAATTCAATTTTTGGGACATAATCGTCTTTTTTTTTATTGCTTTTAACTCTCTTATACAAATTTAAACTAATTTAATTTTATCTTTATATTTTGTAGTATTTGGATTCAGATGCTGTTCAAATTTTTGGCTTTCAATCAAGAATCATCGAATTGTTATACCCTCCAACTAAAGAAGTTTTTCAAGTGATGTATGAGTACAGGGTCATCGGTGATAACAAAGGCCTATTTATATGGATGGGACGAGGATGGAAGTTGCTTGTGCAGACTGCAAAATTTCGAAAAAGTGATAAAATATTTTTTTGCATAAATAGGTCCGCCAACGCTAAGCTTGGGACCTCCTATGTTGTTGGTGTTCCCAGGCTTGCTCCAAATCTGTTCCCAGGCTTGCTCCAAAACTGATGTTAGAAGATTTTGGATTATTTATTTTCTGTTGGATTGAGTTTTAATTTTGTTTTTTTTTTTCAGACAATGGTTCTAATTATTTTTTATTTGGTTTAAATTTCAGATTACTTCAAATATTGATGATTAGTACTTCCTCTTTATATCGTAAAACAAACTAATTTTCTTTCCCTTCTGTCCAATTTTCTTTTGATTTATTTGACACTTAGTAATATGAAATATCCACTATATAAAACAAACTAAACATGAAAATCTATACCATTAAATGTCTTTCAATGACAATATAAATGTATAGAGATTCATATATGTTTGTAATATGTTTATTATAAATAATTTATTGATTGATTAGTTATGTTGGGTCTTACTAATAAATAATTTATCAATAGTAATTTTATATGTTTATATATAACATTTAGTTACCTTGATAAAAGACGACATCATGTATAATAATAATTATTATATAATTAATACTATAAATCTATAGATAATTATATGATTTAATATTAATATTATGATTATGGAGATTTGAAAGAAAATATGAAAACTATTTAAAAAAATATAAAATTATCTGTATTAATTGTATTAATGATTTGCATCAATTATGGTTTATATATAAGGAAATAATTGATATTAAATTGTATTAAAATAGATTATACAATATCAACTCATCAAATAAAATAGATTATATAATTAAAAAATATATCAATAAACACCCCATCATCAGAATCTTTCCCTTCTGTCCAATTTTCTTTTGATTTTTTTGACACTTAGTAAGATGAAATATCCACTACATAAAATATAAAACAAACTAAACATGGAAATCTACACCATTAAATGTCCTTCAATGACAATATAAATGTGTAGAGATTCATATATGTTTGTAATATCCCCTAAGGTTACTAATTAAAAACAATATTAATTTTTTTAAATTTAGTTGAAGTTTCTACTCTCCTTTCCTTTTAGAGTTTCGGATTCACACACACACACACACATATATATATATAGAGAGAGAGAGAGAGTGAGAATTGTTATTTATCATTCAATATAGGTATTGTTTTATGAAAATTTCAAGGAGTAGATCCTTCAAGCTTTCTACTATACTTGTAAGTTGTTAACGTGTATATTTATTTGTATTACTTTATCGATTAATTATGATCTACAATGTCTCAATATAAATTCAATTTAAATAATTAAACATTGTCTAGGTTTATGATACTTTTATTAATTTATCATATTTTTGTACTACTCAAAACAGTAATTATATGATACAAAGTTCATATGATCATATAATACTTAATTCAATTTATAACATCGTTCAAGTATTGAACATTTTTTTATTAATTTATCATATTTTTGTACTACTCAAAACAGTAATTATATGATACAAAGTTCATATGATCATATAATACTTAATTCAATTTATAACATCGTTCAAGTATTGAGCATTGTTTAATACTATGTTGCTCAATTTGTCATAATGATGTATTAGATATTCATAATTCACCATTATTTTAAAGTTATAGCTATTCATAATGATGTATTAGAGTGATTAATTATGTTAGTTTTTAGGTAATCATGTCCTAAATCAATAATAATTTTATATACTAGATAATATAAAGATCTAATAGATGTTCTTAAAAATAGGATTATTTTTAATAATTCATTTATTATTTGTTTATATATATATGTTTCTCACCATTTTTTTTAAAGTTATAGTTATTCATAATGATGTATTAGATATCTAAAACATACAACAATATTTAGGTTTATATTGATTAATTAATCATATGTTTGTAAACCTTCAACAATTTCTTAATTTTATTTGGGTTCTTTTTTATGTGAAACTTTTAATATATCTTATTATTAATCATTAATTAGTTTACAACCACTAATTTTGTTCAAAACTTTAATAAATATCCATTAAGATGAATTTATCATATAACAACCTCTAACTTTTTAGGATAATTTGTTAATTAATATTTTTATTAAATATTAGAGATTATTATTTAATTTGTCTGTGCGTATAATTATTTTGTTAATTTTTTAAAATTTGTCATTAGATATTTCCATGAACAACTTTAATTTGTGCGCACGTATAATTTTTTTAATTTGTGCTTGCGTATAATTATTTAATTTGTGTGTGCGCATTTACTTTTAACCTAAAATACAATGAATAATGATTTTGACTCATATCATCTAATTTGTGCGTCCGTATAATTATTTAATGTGTGCGTGTGCATTTACTTTTAAGCTAAAATACAATGAATAATGATTTTGACTTATACCATCTAATTTGTGCGTCCGTATAATTATTTAATTTGTGCGTGCGCATTTACTTTTAAGCTAAAATACAATGAATAATGATTTTGACTCATACCATCTAATCATTGATAAAAATCAAATTGATAATTTATTACAAATAAAAATAACAATATCTCATTCAATTTAATATTTTTTTACATATTGTTTATTTCATCAAACACACACACACACACACATATATATATATATGTTTTGTTTTATGAAAACTTTAAGGTTTAGCTCCTTCAAGCCTTCTACTCTGCTGGTAAGTTGTTAACTAACATAGTTATTTTCATTATTTTATTGATTAATTATGTTTAGAACTACACTGTCTCAAAATTAATATATTTTAGGACTTTGAAAGATATTATCAAATTTTTTTATTGATTAATTTTTAGAAAAGAATAATTTAACACAAAGAAAATATTAAAGTTAGTACAATACATCTTAAGTTTTACTTTTATCTTTAAGAGCTATATTCTAAGATTGATTTAATTCTAATAAAATTATTTTATATCTTGATCATCAAGTAGTTAACATCAACCTTTTTTTTAATATGATAGATTATCACAAAATGCGCAAACTTCTTGGATCTACAAAAATAATTGGAAAGCGTTCAATAAGTGATACCAATTCACGAGGTACATCTTTTAAAAAAAATTATGCATTAGATTTATTTTCAATAATTTTGTTTTTTTTTTAAATTCTTCTTATAATAAAAAGATATATAATATATTTTGTTTATTTATTTAAATGTTGTAAATTACTTTTACAGATAATGAAGAACAACGTCCTATAGGAAGTACAAGTTCCACTTCGTCAAAAAAAGGATGTTATGTATTTGGAGATAATTTATCATCATCAACCTTGATGAATATTTCAGTTCATCCTGTAACTGATGTCATTAATGGTAATTTTTTAGTTAAAATTATAAGCAATCTATAATAAAATTATTTTCATAATATATATATGTGTGTTTTTTTAATAGATACATTATTTTTTCCGATATTTTCAGTGCCAACTAATCAACCTTCCCACGGAGGAGTTAGTCAACCGGAATCATTTAATCAACCGTCAACGTCTTATGATCCTTTGACAAATGCAATTGATTTAACTGGTGATGATTCTGAATTCATTGATTTACAAGCAACAGACCCTCAATTCAGGGATATGATGAATTTGAACGAAAATAGTCCTGAAATTGTTGAACTTGATCCCGATGATACGTGTGATCACGACAATCAAGTTGACTGTAAGTTATCAAGTTTTTTAAATATAAATCATAAGATTGCAGTTGCATTGCTTATTTAATAAATTATAGATGTGCTTATATAGTTATAGATATATATGTATATATATTTGTGTCTTTATACATATCTTTATGTTAAAAATATATTATAAGATACATGTTAATTGCTACGTTGTTTTTTACAGCTGTTTTTTATTGGGATATTGGTGATCCTATTCATAGTTGTCAATATTGTGGTGCGTTGTTCTGACATGATGAGACATTAAAAGTAAGACGTCTTTCTGAACAACCAAAGTTCTCATTATGTTGTACTCAAGGAAAAATACAAATACCTTTTATGCCCCAGCCTCCTGAACTTCTTCAAGAATTATTATGGGGCAATACTACAAGGAGCAAGTATTATTTAGATAATATTCGTACATTTAACAGCATGTTTTCATTTACTTCATTGGGTGGTAAGATTAACATAAGAATTAATGTCGGCGGTGCTCCACCGATTTTTCGTTTGCACGGTGAGAATTATCATCGTATTAGAGGACTTTTGCCATCTGCTGGAGCTGAACCTCAATATGCACAATTGTACATTTATGACACTGACAACGAAATTTCAAACAGGATTCGAAATTTTAGGTATTTTTTATACATACAAACTCATTAGTAATATTTATCAATTTTGACAGTTTATACTCATTACATCCTGTTTGGTGATTAATGATTACAGTTCAGGTACGAGCATCAATGCATTACATGCTGAAATTGTTGCTGATATTAAGGATATGTTGGATGATAATAATGTACTTGCAAGTAAATTTCGAGAAGCTAGGGACTGACGAAGGGTATTCTACCGTAACCATGACATTGATTGCCAGAAGAGGAACCGATCCGAGAAGGTATAACTTACCCACTACATCTGAGGTTGTTGCTGTTGTTGTTGGTGATCTTGATCACACCCTTGGTGATCGTGATATTGTAATTCAAACTCATTGCGGTATACTTCAACGCATTACTGAACTGAATCCGTCGTACCTTGCTTTGCAATATCCAATGCTTTTTCCATATGGTGAAGACGGATACAGTGAGAATATTCCTTTCGCAGCATCTGCGATGGATAGAGTTGGAACGCGCTCTTCGATTAGTCAAAGAGAGTACTTTGCATTTCGTCTACAAGAGAGAAATGGAGAACCATCTACGATTTTATCTTCAAAACGTCTCACTCAACAATTTATTGTTGATGCCTACACTATGGTGGAGTCTGGAAGGCTGAAATTTGTTAAAACTCACCAAAAGGAACTTCGTTGTGAGATGTACAGCGGTGTTGAGGATGTAGTGTTGAATGGAGAGACTGATGCACGCGAATGTGGAAAGCGTGTCATTTTGCCACCTTCGTTCACTGGAGACCCACGTTACATGGTCCAGAATTATCAAGATACAATGACAATTTGTAGATGGGCCGGATATCCACAGTTATTTATAACTTTTACCTGAAATCAAAAGTGGCCTGAGGTAATTCGTTTCTTACAACAGAGAGGACAAAAACCTGAAGACCGTCCGGACATACTCTGTCGAATATTCAAGATGAAGTTAGACGGATTGCTAAATGATATACGGAAAAAAAAATATTTGGTAGCGTCAAAGCAGGTACCATCATTTTTTATTTTAAATAATTAGTTTTATTATAACTTTTATAATAATTAATCCTTCATATTTACATCATATTAATATTATTCTTATTTATCTTTTTTACTCGATTATATTTGCAGTTATCTATACTATTGAATTTCAAAAGAGAGGTCTGCCTCATGCACATATTTTGTTATTTCTTGAAAATCACAACGAGGTTAGATAATTTCTTATATTTGCAATTAAATTTCGAATGTGAATTATTATCGTTATTCTTTTTGTGATTCATTGGAAAAAATCCTACAGATTCCTATCGGGAGCGATATTGATCGTATTATTTCAGCCGAGATACCCGATGAGGAAAATGATCCAGATTATGTTAATACTGTCTGGGACTTTATGATGCATGGTCCTTGTGGTGCTGCATATATGAGTTCACCTTGCATGTCTGACGAGGGAATATGCTTAAAACATTTTCCAAAGAGATTTGTCGATGAGACTACTATTGACGATGATGGGTATCCTGTTTATAGGCGTAGAGATAATGGAAGGACAATAAAAAAGGGTATTAATTTTTTGGATAACAGACATGTTGTTCCTCATAATCGTTATCTTCTTCTGAAGTATGGTGCCCACATCAATGTGGAATGGTGCAACCAATCCAGGTCCATAAAATACCTATTCAAGTATGTTAATAAAGGACATGATCGTGTTACCGCATCATTCTTTGAAAATACTCAACAATCTGGAGGTGTAGCAGCCGTCGATGAAGTTAAAATGTATAACGATTGCAGGTAAATTACACTACTTAAACAAAAATAGTCAAATTCCTTATACATGTGTAGGTCCCGAACGGGTTTTGTGAGGGTGGAAGTCTAGAGGGGAGGGGTGAATAGACTTCCAAAACTTTTCGTCTTGGATCGGTGTGTGAACTGCAGACATACCCGTCGAGTGCTAGTGTATCAGTTTAGACTGATGTTTAATCTTACTGAGTGCCTGAGGGCAGATCAGTTTGATATCTGTCAGTTTAACTGAATGGTGCGGAAGCTTATTTTTACCCTTGTGAAAAACCAGTTTTATCAATCAGATTCTTAAGTTAGTTTTTAACCAAATTGGTGAAGTGTCGATCGATCGGATCGATTGCTTGGTGCGGTGAACTTTAACTTTAGACTATGTATGCAGTTTAAACTCAGTTGTGTGACTTGTGTAAAGCGATAAGAAAGCAAGTAAATGCACACAAGACATTTTATAGTGGTTCGGACAAAACCCGTCCTACGTCCACTCTTCCCTTAACACAGGGGAACCTTAACCTACTTTAACCTGCGGGACTTATATCCTTTTCAGGATAGCCGAGATGTTTATCGAGTTCCCACTCTACAACGTAACCAACGGGACTTATATCCTACAAAGAGGATAGCCGAGATGTTTAATGAGTTCTCACTCTACAGACTTGACCTAACTTGTGTTTGGGTAAAGAATGATTGAGGGTTCCAACTGGAAATCTATCCTGGTGCTTTAGATAGCCAAAATGCTAGTGGATAGGATTTCTTGCTAAGAACTATGGGATGAACACTCTAAGAATAATCTTCAGATGTAGTGTTCTTTTGAGTGGAGATTTGCTGTAGCTTTAGCTTCTTTTGCAATGTCTCCGTGTTTGTTCTTGCGTTTTTCACTTGTTGAACCTCTTCTTCAAAATGAAGAATGATCCCATTTTATAGACCTCGAAATCAAGAAGCCGTTGGAGAGCAATTTGAATTTGGGCTATATTAGGTAAATTTGAGGATATGATTGAGACATCTTTGCGATTTTCGGCGTGGCCGTCGGTATGATTAAGCGCCGTTTTTGTCTGCGGCGTCGTATCCGTATTATCGGCTCTTTTTTTTGCACGTGTCGCTTTCTCCTTAACCCATGCGGCACTTTAAAATTTGCCCGTTAGGCGATTGATATTCCTTTTGGAGAGGATTAAATCTTATCGGGTGTATCTTTTTGATTGTCACCGTGTGAGGTGACTTGATCAAATAACGATCGATCTACCATGTTGAGTCTTTGGTTGCACATTGTCTTAGCTTCAATATCACGAGACTCTGCTTTGAAGGTAGGTCTTGGTCTTTTGATCTTGGTGTCTCTCGAGCCTCGGTGTATTCAACAGACCGAGTCTTGAGTTTGATCTTTGAGTCTTGAGTTTATCTGAGTCTTGAGTTCATCCCGAGTCTCCAAAGTGTTATCCGAGTCTTGATGTTATCCGAGTCTTTAGGTTCATCCGAGTCTTGAGTTCTTCCGAGTCTTCGGTGTCTTCTTGTCTTCACCGATCTTCGACTTCTTATCTTCGATTTAAACTTAGTCTTGATCATCGACCTTCTCTCGGGTCATCCGATACTTCGACGACCTATACATCTTGAGTTCTCCTCAATATGTGACTTATCTTTTACATCGACTATCTATACATTTCAACCGGTCATCTTATTCTGAATCTAAGTCATCGATCGACCTAACAGTCCGACCGGTCCTATTACAACCTGTTTTTTGAACTTCCATCAAAACTAAATTACATATTTCCCAACAATTTCCCCCTTTTGATGGAACCAAAACACTTAACAAAACTTGATCGGAAAAAGCATACCATGAATGGAAATGTAGATAATGTAAATAATACATACCTCGAGAAAACAATGAGATGAATGTCTTAGAATCAGTGGGATGGAAAGTTTTATTCAGATAGGTGTGTGCATTGTAGAATAGTGTAAAAAAGCGTACCTATCATCCGATTCCAAGTTATCTTCTTCGGTGTACTTGAACATTTGCGATTTCTTTGGGGATGCCTAACATCCTGTACATCCTTTGCATTAGCTTGTCCAAATTTTCTTTTCTATGGATTCCTCCTTTTTCGCCTAGTCCATAGTAGATGTTCTTGAATTTAATCGGATCTAGCTTTTGTTGTCCGGACGCAAAGGTGGAAGGAGTAGTTCAAAGGGTGGAGCTTCTGGTATGAGTGACATGATCTTGCCTTCTGTCATCACTGTCTGGTAGAAGTCTGGATATTTTGTTTCTAACCAGTTTTGAAATTCATCATCATTTTCAGTCTGATCTTGATGAATTGGAATCTTCTCCATGATGTAGACGTCCACATAACCATTCTCTTACGATCTGATTCCATTCTGGAAGCAAATCTTGTCGTGGACAGAGGATGCCTTTGACAGGTGCTGGAAGACCATTTTTCTCCCAAGAAATCTCCTCTATTGCAACTTCGGTCTTCCCTCTTCCTTCGATGATGTAAGCAATGTTCAGCCCTTTTGCCTCTGCTTAACCACCTTCTTAATTGCGGCCTCTCTTATTCTCTGTCTTGTTTGCTCTTGAACTTGTTCGAGAGTCATCGACATTGGTGGAGAATGTCCGGCCTTGTCTCTACGATCTTCCGATTGCTTTCATCATCTTGCCTTTGCCTTTCTTCCTCCTCGAGTCTCTGCTTTCGGGTTCATCTTGTTCTTCTTCTTGACTAATTTCTTAGCGAGTTCAAGGCTCTTGGCACGATCATCGACTTCCATTCTTTTTTTCGAGCGGATGAAGAGAAGTCTTCAATTTTGTCGACTCTGGTAGTAATCTCTGAAAAGAGTACTTTTTCTTCCTTTCAATTTTCTTTCTTGTGTTGCTCCACGTTTCTTTTATTTCAAAGAACAAGATCGGTAGATGGAGTGGGTACGGCAAGTTAGATCTGATGGTTTTTGGTAGAGATGAAAATTTTTACCAAGCGTATAATGAGTCTGTTCTTCTTCCTTCTCTTTTTCTTGAGTCTGCATTTTTACGTATTCTCTTTTCCTTGGACTCTTTTCGAGACTCTTTTCCTTCCCCTTTTTGGTTGCATCAAAGAGGTTGGACATCTTCTTGATTTCGAGTTGTTAATTGCCGTGTGATCTCCTCTCTAAGTTCCTCGACAACAAGAGGAGTGATGATCGGACGGTGGCGTAAGGTCTTGGTGTGTAGAAGCGTCGAGAGGTTTCAATTTCTGTCTTGCCTTTTTCGTAGAAGCTAGAAAATGTTTCCAACCCATATCCAAGTGATTGTTGGTTTTGTCGAGGATGCCTGACACTCTCCAAAAGTACACGTGTGCGATTGAGCATCTCTGTCTGAATCGAGAGTTTGTCGATGGAGCTTGAGCTTCTCGAAGAGAGGGTATACTAGTTGCATTACTTGACAAGGATGTCATTGTGCATCGGCGGTGTGACTTCGTTCCTTGTCAACTAGTTTTGCTTGCTCATCTTCAAACCTCTTCATCGGATCTGCTTTGTGGCGCCTGCGAATTTGTCTTCAAATGCGACTTGGATCCCATCCTGAATCTTCTTAGAATGATGATCTAGGGTATCGAGCTCATTTTAGCGAATCTGTTCGGATGTTGAAGCCTTGCCAAATTGGGTCTCATCTACAAAGACCCCATTCTTGGTTCATCGGCATTTCCCTCATGATCTCATAGGAGGTTGAACGGTTTCCTCCCTCCTATTATCGGTAATTCCAACCTTTCGTGAATCAGCCATTGGATATCGCCGTCTCGATGCTAATTCAACAAAGACTTTCAATCCCAAAGATTGTGTAGACATTTCAACTCTAAGTCTACAAAGAAGTCTCGATCCCCGAGTTGTGATTAGAATCGAAAGTTCTTCAATGCTCTTTCATCCGATATCCCTCCGAACACTATCTCTTCTATCTGTTCTTTGGATGCCGGGATGTTGATCCAATTCGGGGCATAGATCCAAATAGATACTCTTTGATTTGTTGCTTCATTATTCTTATGATGGGGCTCTCTGGAGGCGGTGAAGCAAATCTTTGTTAAGTGTTGAAAGGATTATGAGAGATGGACACATGATCGTCAACTCTCTCGGGTTCTTGGGGCGGATTGGGGATTGGGATGTTTGTTGTTGGAGGTTCGTTTTCGGCGTGTAGGGGTGTTCAATTTCTGAGCGGGTTCATTGATTGGTGGTGTGGGAGATTTTTGTTACGAGAGGTGAGGGTGAGGGAGAGAAGTTTTTGTGGGGAGAGGGTGGAGGTGATGATTTACGAGGAGAGGGTGATGGTGATTTGGAAGTGGGCGTTGGCGATCTTGCTCTCTGGAAGATCTTGGTTAGAGACGAGAATCGGATGGTGATTCTTCCTCGATTACCACTTTACGTCGCTTCGATGGATTTCTCTCCTTCGCTGCGCGATCATCTGTTCTTCCCGTACTTCTCTGATAGTTGGCTCGAAACGGATTGCTATCTCTTCGTCTGATCTTTCTTGCATCAGATCCTCTGCTCTGTTTTGCTTCTTTGGGCGAACTTGGAGCGATTTTTCGAGGAGATGAGACTCTCTTCTGACGTTTCCGCTGAGCATCTGGTTTCTTGGCGGATCCTTCCTCTTTATCAATTCTCTTGAATGGCCTTTTTCACACTTTCCCGACGATGCAATTGCCTTATCTTTTCCTTTCTTTTCTCCCTTGGGTTTGGGCACATAAGGAGTCGGATCCTCATCAGCTTGTCCAGGCAGGGACTCATCTTTGCCCAATATGGCCTTGTGCTTTGCTTGATAAATCTTCGCTCCATTCTCGTTCCATTCATAATTACATGGCGGGCTTATCGGCGAATGATAGAGATTTTGTGTATGAATGAGCACTTCGAAGATAAGCACACTTCATTGCTCTGGGTCAACTCGAACTTCCCGGAGTCTTTTCTAAGTCTTGCTTTGACCATACCCAACCAATCGATGTCTGAAGCCTTCTTGATTATTGCAGCCATTACACTTATCTTGTATGAAGTGACCACATCAAGGCTGTAAGTTGAGCACATGATCACCTTCTGAACGATCTCTAGAAGAAGAAGCGATGCTTTCTTTTCAGATAGGAAGCTTTGACGTTAAATCGTGTTTTCCTTGTTTGCTTTGGTCTCAACAAAATTTCGGCTTCAAGAAACTCCTTTTCTCCTCAATGGTTGTGTAGGTCTCGGATTGATGCTTCCTCGAGTTAGTCCGAATATCCTCTGTAGATCGTCATTTGTCACTCGGACTTCCATTCCGCCAACGGAAGAAATAAGGTCAGCATCATTGTCTTCATCCCTCTGCAGATTGTAAAGAAACTCCAGGGCTTCATGGGTGTGAACGATGTTCTGATGAGTAGAGTAATATCGTTCCAGTCCACACGCTCTTAAGCACTCCAGAATTTCCAGTGATTCCGGATCTGAGATGATGTTGAAGACGACGTACTTTTCATCAATGATGTCTTTCTTCATCGATGCAAAATTGCAGTACTTTTTCCCTTGTCCCGGTCTTGAAACAAGATGTGTCATTTCTGTAAGATATGCAGATTGATGTTTAGTTTGAGTAAGATATTTCAATAAATTCATCCAAACTAGCAAAAAATTTAGCATCAATGTTGCAAATAAGCGTTTAAATCTAATAAATTACAGAAATACAACATGTAAACCTAGGTACCATAGAGAATTCTAGATCATGCAAATGATTTAAAACAAGAAATTACCAGTAATTGATTTGAAGGATTTTAAAATCAGAAGTGTAGAATCAAATGATTTCGAAGGTAATTCTCGAGAATTTTAAACAAATGTGATCTTTTTCAAATTTTGAGAAGACGAAGTAGTGGAAAGCGGTTTTAGAGAAAAATTTGGATTTTGTAGAAAACGAGGAAAACCTTTTTGCACAACTTTCCAAAGTACTCAAGTATCCGTGTTTTTTTTGAAATCGATGGTTTGAGATTAGTCGGCCAAAAAGTATTTTGATCGCACGGTTGAGAAAAATAGATCTTCTCGTTTTCCGGACTCGAAAAATCGTAATAAAACATTTTGAAAACATTTTCAGTCCGCATTAAAAAGCTTTGCGGACATGTCGTCATGAATAGTGTAAAATAAATCAATTAAAATAAATAACGATATAAAGATATTCGAAAAGAGATAAATAAGAGAGCGTATCTGACCGATTGATATTGTAATCAATCGCCACCACTTGATCCGATCTGGTACTTTGTTGACTTATCTGATGTTTGCCTCATGCATTTCCCAACAATATCTTCGCTTATCTGCTCAGATTCTTTGCATGTAACGCTTCGCCACTTATCTGATCCTCTTTTCTGAAAAACTTCATCCTCCAGTTTTCTTCTATAATCTCGCATTAACTGAGGTCAACTCCCGCCAAAACTTTAACTTCGGGGAGTCCAAAAGTCGCCTCGATTCCCAAATCGGCGCGATTTGACATTCCGTAATAATGGCATAGATACGCTGTGATTTAATCACACCGTTAACTCATCCAACCATTATCCACGTGTTCCAAACGCGTTGTCGATGTAAATTTCTCTTAAGATCTTCTGAGATGATAAAATTTGCATTTATACCCCTAATTTCCTTCTATAAATAAAATTTAGGGTGTTAAAGTAACAACACAATCATAAACTATTTCATCTTCTTTAGCATATCCTTCATGCTTTTCCGATGAGTTCCTTATTTCAGGTGAAACTTCCGGTGGGAACCTTTAGCCCTTTTCTAATGAAAACAGCTTCTCAGATCAACCCTGTTTGTTCCTTCACACGTCTTTCGTCGTCATCTAAGATTTCACATACGATCAATGCTAAGCTTCTTTACCACCATGGAGGCGGATCTGCTAAGGCAAATGAGAAGGCACTTCTCCTAACCGTATGGACCTTGTGCGCCTATCGAGATGACGGTATTAGCATCAACAGACTTAGTCTGAAACAAAACATGAGACACTCATGGCCATATGGTCTTTGTGACCAAACCTGTGGCACTGTGCCCCATTTAACAGCTGGAGAGCCCATTGATTTTAGGTCTAAGGGCTCCTAGTTTAAAGATCCTTCAAGGCTCGCTCTCGCTTCTCACTCCAAGATTCTAAGAGCGGCTTTCAGGATTCTAGAAGCTTCTCAGCTGCCCCCTGGGTTGGAGAGTTTGAGAGCATCAACTCTTAAAATCTCTCTCTCTCCTTCCCTGCCTAGGGTTGTCTTAGGGCTGATGGTTTATGTATCGACCTCCGGGTCTTCTTGTACTTGTAATACCACTTGAAGATAGATGTAGCATTTGTAATCTTGTGATATCACTTGTAACTTGTAAATCTGACCTTCGGGTCTTTATCAATGAAAAACTCTGTTATTCCATTGCTGTGTTGTTTTCTTCTGACTTATGCGATCTGTAGCTTTACTCTTGATTTGCTTGTTGACTGCAGCTTTAATCGGCTTATAAAGTAATCTTCCAATCTGATCAGTTCCCCCTTAATCTGATATATCTTGAACTGATATGCCCTTTGTCTGAACTTCAGATCGGCTACCTTTCTGACTTTCTGATCTGCTCCTATCTGAACTTCAGATTGGCTCCTCGTCTATTCATCTGATCAGTTGAGATTCCTAACTCAACTGATTCCACTTAACCTTGGTTAGTCTTTTAACCAACTGAATCTGGAGATCAATCCTTCAGCCATATCTGGTGCATTTTCTCCAAGATCCAGAAGCCCTAGCTCGTTGCATAACTCTCTCTAATCGATCTCAAATTAGTGGCTTGGTTAAGATATCAACTTTCTGCTTGTT
Organism: Stenogyne calaminthoides; assembly: GCA_037126765.1. Lineage (NCBI taxonomy): Eukaryota > Viridiplantae > Streptophyta > Magnoliopsida > Lamiales > Lamiaceae > Stenogyne > Stenogyne calaminthoides. The sequence continues at coordinate 22,044,966 of JBBCBC010000021.1, forward strand.
AGTATGGATCTTTTCCAACCTGATATTCTTCTTTTCAACATGATCTCTGATAAAATGGTGTCTGACATCCACATGCTTGCATCTTGTATGTAGAACATGATTCTCGAAAGATTGCAATAAAGACTATTATCGTCACGTAATATAGGTACGTTCTTAGCTACGGTGTTGTAATCCTCAATCTGCCGATTAGCCAGAAAGCGGTTTGGGGAACAATAACTTCCGCAACCATATATTCGCCGATTCAATAGATGTCGCAATCGATGTCCGCTTCTTCAAAACCAAGAGATCGGTTTATTTCCCCAACCGACATGAACCCGAGGTTAACTTCCCCGTCGATTCTCGCAACCTCCGTAGATCCGAATCGTAATACCCACTAAGTTCTAGATTGTCATCGATGGGTAAAATAAACCAAGGTTTACATCCCTTCAGATACTTGAGAATCCGCTTAGCTGCTTCTAGGTGGCTTTTGCATTGATTTGCTTGAAATCGCACATACACCTACCGCAAAAGTAATGTCCGTCTCACGCGGCAAAGTATAGTAGAGATCCAATTAGAGCTCTATACTCCCCATTCATTTTTCGACCATCTTCGCCGGATCCATCTTGAATCCGGTCATCATTGGAATTCTGGCTTCCTTGCAGTGTTGAACTCCGAACTTTTCCAGTAGATTCCTTGTGTATTTCCGCTTGCGAGATGAATATCCCTTCTGAACTCTGCTTAACTTGTAATCCCAAAAAGTAATTCATCTGACCCATCATGGACATCTCGAATTTCCCTTGCATCAACTTGCTGAACTTCTCACATAACCTTTTGTTGGGAGATCCGAAGATAATGTCGTCCACGTAGATCTGAACCATCAGAATATCTTCTCCATCTTCTATTCTGAATAAGGTTCTATCCACTGTTCCTTTAGTGAACCCGCTGTCTATCAAGAACTGAGAGAGTGTATCATACCAAGCTCGAGGATCTTATTTCAGTCCGTAAAGAGCTTTCCTTAAACGGTACACTTGGTTGCCTCTTTCAAAGCCTGGAGGTTGTTCGACATAAACTTCCTCTGCTAGTACCCCGTTTAAGAATGCACTCTTTACATCCATCTGATACACAGTGAACCCTCTCAAGGGAAGCATATGCCGTAAAATAAAATGGCTTTTAGCGGCGGACGGTGCAAAGGTCTCATCATAATCAATTCCTTCTGATTGTGAATACCCCTTAGCAACAAGTCTTGCCTTATTCCTGGTTATGACATTTTTCTCATCTCTCTTGTTCTTGAATACCCACTTTGTGCCAATTACGTCTTGATGAGTTGGTCTGTCCACCAATTCCCAAACTTGTTTTCTCTCGAACTGTTCCAGCTCCTCCTGCATGGCTAGAATCTAGCTTGCGTCTTGTAGAGCTCTCTCTATTGTAGTTGGTTCCTTCATAGACAGATAACAACAATATATGGCACTTTCACCAATCTGATGTCTAGTTTTGACTCTATCAGATGGGTCTCCGATAACGATCGGTTGGATGACCGTAATCCGGTCCTTCCGCTACGATGTCGCGCCCGCTTGGAGACCATCTTCCATATCTGATAGTTCATTACTAGTGATTGGGAGTGGTGCAGAATTATGATCCACTTGATAAGAACATGTCTCAGCTGATGTTGGACTCATCATGTGCTGAAGTCTGTTCATAGGAACTTCAGAAGTTCCCCCTGAACCAGATGGTTCGATTGATACCGCCTCAAATTGTAATAGCTTCTTCGACAGCGGTTAGCGTACCTTTGGGTCCGATTGACTGTTGAATCGCCAAGATCAAGTTCGGGATGTACACTTTTACGTGTTCAAATTTCTTTCTCCTTGATGCTTAGGCGATCCATTTTCTGCGTGTCGCAACAAATTGATCCGCACGGCATGTTCTCGAGGTAGCTTTCTCTTGTTCGGAGGATGTCTCATCAAAGACCACATGGGGTGTTTCTTCCACAACTAGAGTTCGTTTGTTGTAAACTCTAAAAGCCTTGCTGGATGAGGAATATCCTAAGAATATACCCTCACCTGACTTGGCCTCAAAAGTCTTCAACTGATTTTTCCCATTGTTGTGAATGAAACATTTGCACCCAAAAACATGGAAGTATGAAACACGAGGTTTTTTGTCTTTCCACAGTTCATAAGGTGTTTTGAAGTGAGTCTTAGTCAGAGAACATCTGTTCTGAGTATGACATGTTGTGTTTATTTCTTCTGCCCAGAAACGGCTTGGTGTGGCATGTTCAGCTAACATAGTGCGAGCAGCTTCCTTGAGAGTTCTGTTTCTCCGTTCTGCTACTCCATTTTGTTGTATGCGTTCTTGCGGTGACGTTTCATCTGTCAGATACCAAACTCAATCAAAAATCAAGAATAAAGGAATTCAGAACTCAGTACCTTTATCTCATCTGATCTTTACTATGCTGACACCCTTCTCATTTTGTAGCTTTTTGAGCAGTTCGGGTATCTTAGTCGTTGTCTCATTCTTTTTGTATAAGAATACAACCCAAGTAAATTTGGAATAATCATCCACGATTACAAGAGTATATTTAAGGCCCAATCGAGACCGACCGTGTAATCGGGTCCGAATAGATCCATATGGAGCGATTGCAATACTCTCTTGGATCTTTGGGTCCCGTATTCCCTTGAATGAGGCTTTAACTTGTTTTCCTTCCGACATGCGGCACATGTCCGATCTTTGGAGAATATCTCATTCGAAGTCCTCAACCAAAGACATCCTAGCGATCTTGTTATGAGTCTTGAAGTTCGGATGACTCAATCTTTTATGCCGAGCCAATCGCAACTTTTTAGAACTCTTAACAATTAAGCATGTATTCTTGGGGCAACTGCTCCAATCTGCTATGTAGATCGTGGTCTTTCCTTGAACCGCTTAGCAAGATTTATTGAGTGGCTCGATTCATTATCGTACACTTGTCGCCGAGAACTCAACGCCAATCCGTTGTCGCAGAATTGTGATAATCGATAGTAGATTGTGCTTCAATCCTTCCGACATCGAGACTCTAGTTACTTGTACATCATCATTCTCTAAGGTTCCGAATCCTTGGTAAAACCAAAGTTGTCATCACCAAAGAGTACACGTGGGCCTTCTTGTTCTTTGTAAGATCTAAGGAGATGTTTGCTTCTGTCATGTGTGCCTTGAGCATCCACTATCGATGTACCGGATAGTTGCTTGTGCACCTCCTTTGTTGGCCGCCCCACGCTATCTGCAATCAAATCATCAGGGCTTTAGGTACCCCTTTGGAATTGGGTCCAGGGGGTTAGTGGTGGATTTAAGGATCCACACAAACAGAAAGCACTTCTATGAAAATCAAAGATTAGAAGATCCGATTTGTCTCCTATACATATCAACATAATCATACGCCTTTTATATGCTTTCTCGATTAGTATGATTATTAGTGTGAGCCTTGGATGACTTAGAAGACTTGGGATTTTTCTTTATATTTTTGTCTTCTTTTAATCCAAAGTGGCTCAAAAAGTGAAAGAGCTCCTAGATCTCGATTATAGGGGTAGGTACGATCGCTACCATCAAAAGATTCATAACTTTTTGGCATAGGTGGTCTTTGTAGTTTACCTATAGCTTGCTTATTAGGCAGCTGACCTTGATTGGGTCTCAGATTAGATTTCCTTCTCATGGGTTGTCTCTTCGATACCTAATCACGATCGAGTTGAGGTCTCTTCGGAAAGAACCGGGTTTTTTCTGTTGATTCCTCGGCTGATGCTTTATCAGTTGGGGTCCATTTCTGTTCCCTTTCTGATTAGGAACCTGCCTTACTTGCTCAGTATGCATTTTTCCCTTATTAGATACAATTTTAGCTTTTAGTGTATCTTTGTCAGAGACTCATTTGATTACACCCTTCTGAAGTGAATCAAACGGGGCTTTTGAGGATGTAGAAGGGTTCTCATACCCAATTCCTTCTTGTTAGTCGGCGTTAAAATAGGTGTTCATTTCTTGAACGGTTTTAGATGATTTTATGAAAACCTCTATTTTCTTCCGCAGACTATCCTCGAGAGATTTAAGACTCTCATGTAGTCGGAATAGCTCATCAAATTTAGCTTGAAGGATTTTGAAATCATCGAACTTGTTGTTTTGTTGATTGCTAGTGATCTTTGATCTGTTTCTCCCGATCGAAAGATTTAACCTTGAACGTTAAGTTCCTCGCCATTACCTTCGGCGGTTTAAATTCGATTTCGGTCAAGAGTTTTTTGAGAGCGTTCTCTTTAACGAAATGAGTGATTATTTCCATCCTTAGCTTGTCATTTTCAAATTCCACTATTGTATAAGTGTCTCTTTGCTTGAGAGAGATCATCAAGCAATTGTTCGTAGAGAGTAGCCGCAAGTCAATCTCTCCAAAGTGGGCTAATAATAGCAGTGTGGAATTTGAAAAAAGCGAAGGTTTGGAGGTTACCTCAGATTGGTCCTCCTTGGCCATTAAGCGACTTTCATCGTCATCCCGAAGAGAATATCGATCTTCATGCTCGTGGAAGTCAACAACACCGCTTTATCGACCAAGTCTTCTACAGATGAGTACCCGAGTCCTCGAAGGCGAGATAGGAATCATCAATTCGGATGTATCGACTACTAGGGCTTTCCTATCTCGAGGCGTTGCTCTCTTTTTGTTCCGTTTCTCTTCTCTTTCTCTGAGAGTCGTCGAGGCGTCCGGTCTTTGTAGTGACACGGTTTCTTCTTGATTGAAGCATGATCCTCGATCTCTGGAACTTCCTCTGCCCGGTGAGTCACTCCATCCTGTAGGATCTGTCGGGTGACTTCCCTTCGATAGTGTCGAAACTATTCCTGTCGGTCTGTTATCTCTTCTCTCATCTGTCGGATCATCTCTTTTCTTTTCTTCTATGTGATCTCTTGATCATCGGATCCGTTCTTTCTCGTGATCATCGGTTGGCCTCTGTTTCTTTGATAGTCATTTGTAGAATCTAAATACCTACCAAGTGAGTATTTGTTCTTTCAAGTTTCTTGGTAAGCGAGCGTCTGATACGCTTGACTTATGATGTTTCCAACAGGTTCAGTGGCCTTCGATCTGCTGCTAGTTGCTTTAAACGCAACTGATTTAGACGTTGAGGCTTCAGCAGATGTCTCGTTTTCATCTGCTTGTCCTCTTTTGATTAAATCAAACTCGTGATCTTTAAGGCTTAGGAACAAGCTACTTGGCTTCATTTTTGAAATGTCTTGGCAATCCTTGATTACCGTGACTTTCATGTCCCATTTCTTGGTGAGAGATCTTAAGATCTTGTAGTTGATATCTTTGTCTGACATCTCTCTACCAAGTTCTCGTAGCTTATTGACTGACATGGTGATAATCCCATCGAGCTCGTTGATGGTCTCGTTGGGCAACATCTTTAACTTTTCGAACTTCACCAGTTCAGCTTGTAGGCGGCTGTCTTTGATCTGATCATTTCCTTCGCAGATCTCAGCAAGAGTATCCCACATTGCTTTTGCGGTTTTGAGATACTTTATCTTCTCTTTGGTGACTTTATCCATTGTCTTCATGATTATATGCCTAGCGATTGTGGTTCAGAGTGAACAACTTTCTTTCCTCTCGCATCCATCAAAGCCGGGCTTTTTTCGCACAAGACTTCCCGTGGCAAAGTCCGGATCTCCTCCGATATTTGGGTTGTGGTGGTATATGATGATGGGTCCTCGTTCGATGACTTCCATCATTCTCGCCACCATCGATCCTAGATGGTTGCACATATATATAGCCCAATCTGCATACTCATAAATTGAAAATTTAGGCAAATCATGATACATACCAGAGGTATTATCCATGCTGAGTGATTTTGAAAACGATTGAGTTTTTTAAAAACGGTTTTTCAAGATCTGTTCAAATGACCACAAAGATTCTTCCTCAAGAATCGATGATACTCAAACACAAATTGGTCTCAGAGTACCGCTTTCGATACCACTTGTAGGTCCCGAATGGGTTTTTGTGAGGGTGGAAGTCTAGAGGGGAGGGGTGAATAGACTTCCAAAAATTTTCGTGCGAATCAGGTGTGAACTGCAGATTACCCGATCAGAGTGCTAGTGTATCAGTTTAGACTGATGTTTAATCTTACTGAGTGCCTGAGGGAAGATCAGTTTGATATCTGTCAGTTTAACTGAATGGTGCGGAAGCTTGTTTTTACCCTTGTGAAAGACCAGTTTTATCAATCAGATTCTTAAGTTAGTTTTTAACCAAATGATCAAGTGTCGATCGACGATCGATTTCTTGGTGCAGACTGAACTTTAACTTTAGACTATGTATGCAGTTTAAAGTCAGTTGTGTGACTTGTGTAAAGCGATAAGGAAGCAAGTAAATGCACACAAGACATTTTATAGTGGTTCGGACAAAACCCGTCCTACGTCCACTCTTCCCTTAACACGGAACCTTAACCTACTTTAACTCATGGGACTTATATCCTTTTCAGATATAGCCGAGATGTTTATCGAGTTCCCACTCTACAACGTAACCAGCTGGACTTATATCCTACAAAGAGGATAGCTGAGATGTTTAATGAGTTCTCACTCTACAGACTTGACCTAACTTGCGTTTGGGTAAAGAATGATTGAGGGTTCCAACTGGAAATCTATCCTGGTGCTTTAGATAGCCAAAATGCTAGTGGATAGGATTTCTTGCTAAGAACTATGGGATGAACACTCTAAGAATAATCTTGGATGTAGTGTTCTTTTTTGAGTGGAGATTTGTTGTAGCTTTAGCTTCTTTTGCGATGTCCCCGTGTTTGTTCTTGCATTTTTCACTTGTTGAACCTCTTCTTCAAAATGAAGAATGATCCCATTTTATAGACCTCGAAATCAAGAAGCCGTTGGAGAGCAATTTGAATTTCGGGCTATATTAGGTAGGTCAGAGGATATGATTGAGACGTCTTTGTAATTTTTTCGTGGCCGTCGGCATGATTAAGCGCCATTTTTGTCCGCAGCTGTCAGATCCCGTATTTGTCACTCTTTTTGTGCACGTGTCGCTTTCTCCTTGGCCTCGCGAGGCGGCACTTCAAAAATTTGCCCGTTAGACGATTGATATTCCTTTTGGAGAGGATTCGTCTTGTCTGGTGTATCTTTTTTATTGTCACCAGGTGTGGTGACTTGATCAAATAATCGATCGATCTACCATGTTGAGTCTTTGGTTGCACATTGTCTTAGCTTCAATATCGAGACTCTGGCTGAAGGTAGGTCTTGTGTCTTTTGATCTTCGGTGTCTCGAGCCTCGGTGTATTCATCGTCTTGAGTCTTTAGATTTGATCTTTGAGTCTTCAGTTTATCCGAGTCTTCGAGTTCATCCGAGTCTTGATGATTATCCGAGTCTTTAGGTTCATCCGAGTCTTGATGTTATCTCGAGTCTTCGAGTTCATCCGAGTCTTCGTGTTCTTCCGAGTCTTCGATGTCTTCTTGTCTTCACGATCTTCCGACTTCTTATCTTCGATTTGGCGCTTAGTCTTGAATCATCGACCTTCTCTCGGGTCATCTGATACTTCGACCTGACCTATACATACTGAGTTCTCCCTCAATATGTGACCTATATTTTACATCAGCTATCTATACATTTCAGCTGGTCATCTTATTCTGAATCTAAGTCATCAGTCAGCTAACATGTCTGACTGGTCCTATTACAACCCGTTTTGGAACTTCCATCAAAACTAAATTACATATTTCCCAACAACATGTTTCAATATTAATTTGCACCATAATTTTCAGGTATATTTCTCCGTGCGAAGCTGCTTGGAGAATTTTTGGATTTGAGATAAATTATAGAAACCCCCGCGTTGAACGATTGGGTTTTCATCTTCAAAATGAGCAAAGAGTCGTATTTAGTGATGGTGCAAGGTTGGATTCTGTTTTGGAAAGGCCATCCGTTAGGGAAAGTATGTTTTTTGCATGGTTTGCGTTGAACCGTCATTCTACATTAGCTGAAGATTTGACTTATGCAGAATTACCTCAATTCTTTGTTTGGAAGCCAAAAATTAGAGAATGGGTTAAAAGACAAAGGGGATTTTCAATTGGTAGAATTTGTTACGTTCCTCCAGGTTCCGGTGAGGCACATTACTTGAGGATTCTATTGAACGTAGTTCGTGGACCTAAATGTTTTGATGATTTAAAGCGCTTCAATGGAATAATTTATTCAACATTTAGAGAAGGTTGCTATGCTAGGGGTTTGCTGGATGATGATAAAGAGTATGTTGATGCTATAGAGGACGCTAGCCGGTGGGCATCTACATCTTCAATGAGATCTCTATTTATTTCGCTACTCACTTCTGCTTCAATGAGTCGTCCTTACGATGTTTGGGATAGGTGTTGGAAATTTCTATCCGATGATATCCTTTACAATAGGAGAAAAATTACTCGATATTCAGGTATATTTTATTAAATTTATTTACTAATTTTTTAATTCTGCATTAAAAGTTTTAGATTCATCGTTATTTATTTTATCTTCTAACATATATATCTATTTAGTATAATATACATATTTAATTATTAAAAATATAATTTTTTCATTGTACTTTAATAAAAAAATACATATTAAAATAAAAATTACTATATATTTAAATATAAATTTTATATATCGTATTATGTTTTAATTTTTTTAAAGTTTCTAACATTGCAAAAATCATTATTAATTGAATTAAACTTATAAAAATTTTAAAATTTAGTTGAAAATTATAACTGTCAATCAGTAGGTAAATAAATGAAAAATAGTACAGATTATCTTTTTACAAAAGTTTTACATATACTAATTTCAACTGCAAGCATAAAGACATATAGTATAAAACACATATATCCAAAACAATTAATTGATATGTAATAACTAATTTTTTATTTCATAATTAAAACATATATTATATTACATATAACTTATACTATTATTTAAAGTATTACCATAATAAGTAATATATACATTTTTTTTTAGAATTGACGATGACCGATGAAGAAATCAAGAACTATTGTCTTATAGAAATTGACAAAATGTTGAGGGCTGTAGGCAAGTCTGCGAGATTTTGAAGGTATGCCTATAGCAGATTCCGACCCTAATTATTCACCTGGGAATAGATTGTTAATGATGGAATTTGCATACAATAGATCAGATTTGAAGAATGAGTTTGAGTATTTGATTAGTAGACTTAATGATGAACAACACTACGTTTATGAATCTATACTCATGACCTTTCATTCTGGCAAAGGTGAAATATTTTTTGTGTACGGATACGGTGGCACCGGAAAAACATTCATATGGAAGACATTGTCTGCATGTTTAAGGTCCAACGGCAGGATAGTCATTAATGTAGCATCCAGTGGCATAGCTTTGCTTCTCCTTCCAGGTGGACGTACTGCTCATTCTAGGTTTGCCATTCCAATAAATGCTACCGAGGATTCTACTTGCAATATTAATCAAGGAAGTCATCTAGCAGAGCTCTTGATTAAAACCGATCTCATCATATGGGATGAAGCACCGATGATGAATAGATATTCCATCGAAGCTCTTGACAATACTTTGAGAGATATTATGCAACTGACTGATCCTCTGGCTTCTTCATTGCCTTTTGGTGGTAAGACTGTTGTTTTTGGAGGTGATTTTTGACAGATTTTACCGGTTGTACCAAAAGGAACGAGACAGGATATTGTTCATGCTACAATTAATTCATCCCTCTTGTGGAACGATTGTAAATTATTGAAGCTCATAAACATGCGGTTGCAGAATTTAGATCCGTTGGAAAGTTTCCAAGATCTAAAAGCTTTTTCTGATTGGATATCATCTATTGGAGACGGCAGTGTAGGATCACAAACCGAATATGGATCCGATATGCAAATTTCGGATGATATATTGTTGAGAGGTGGCGATGATCCGATCGGTACTATTGTTGATAGTATTTATCCTGATTTTAAAAATATGATGGATGATCACAATTATTTGCAGAATCGAGCAATTCTTGCTCCTACATTGGATGTTGTTAAGTCAATAAATGATCACATGATTCGTTTGAATGAAAAGGAATCACATACGTATTTGAGCTCTGATAGTCCTTGCCGTGCTGATGCAAATGTTGATCATCTTTCCGATTTGCATACTCCCGAATTCCTGAATAGTCTAAAGTGTTCGGGTGTTCCGGACCATGAATTAAATCTTAAAGTTGGAACACCGATAATGTTATTGAGAAACATTGATCACTCAAGGGGTTTGTGCAATGGAACCAGGTTAGACTTTTATCTTTTAAATGTTAAATGTCGATATATTCTTAAAATTTGTAATATAATTTTTTTTTTTAACATATAGGTTGGTTATTACGAGAATGAGTGATAGGGTCCTTGAAGGTAAAGTTCTAACAGGAAGCAGTGCTGGACAATTGGCTTTGATACCCAGACTTACATTGACTCCTTCTGATCCTAGACTGTCATTCAAGTTTCAAAGGAGACAGTTCCAGTTGATAGTTTCGTATGCTATGTCTATAAACAAGAGTCAGGGGCAATCTTTTAATCATGTAGGTGTGTTTTTGAAGAAACCCGTGTTTAGTCATGGACAATTGTACGTTGTTGTTTCTCGTGTAACAAACCGCAAGGGACTAAAGATCCTACTTTGCCATGATTATAATGGTGATGGTAGTATCACTAGAAATGTTGTTTTTAATGAAGTTTTTAGGAATATATAATTATGTAACAATAAATATTCATATACATTTTCATTAGATCTACATTTTTTTTTTAAATCCTTACAAAAAATGTTATTCCTTCTTTAATTATTTTATCAAATTTTAACAGCATTAGACAATTGTCAATGCTACATAACATTATTTATTATTGTATTAATCATTATTTATTAAAGTTTTCAATCATTGTCTTATACATTTTCAAAATTATAAATCCTTCATTAATGCTTATACAATAGACCATATATTTGCAAATTATTATTACAATATTTATTTTAATATTAAAAGTCTCAAAATTTAATTAGTTCAATTAAAATTTCAATTAACAATTTCACTTCAATATTTAATTTTATATATGTTCTTATCAAGTTTTTCAATGTTTTCAATCAAACAACTTTCTATTTTTTCTTTTTCGTTTCTATTGCAGCTAACTCTTTCCGTTTTTTTAAATTTATTACTAATTATTATTATGTCGGATTTACACTTTCCATTTTTTTTCCAAAATATTCATACTTAATTCAAGTATTAGTGATTTTTCTTAAACTTTAGAGAATAAAATAGCTTTCGAAAAATAAAGCATACGTTAAAAGGAAAACATCTTAATCATTATACTTCATTTGTATGTCCGCATGCAATTGGTTATAAAGTGATCATATTTTTAATCTTTAATTATATATATTTCGACGCTAATCATGCTTTAATATATACTTTGTTTATGATCAACTATTGGAGATCTAAAATAAATTCATTTATAGTAGATATTACAAGTTACACAATTTTTTTGATTTGTAAGATTATTACTTATTTCAAATGAAAGTGTTTTAGAACAATTGGTCATACACAATCAAGTGAATTGCTCAATCAATTCAATTTAATTTCATGTGTTGATTTTGTCCATTAATTAATATAATTCTCATTGCATCCAATTATATAAGTAATAATTTTACAATAATTAATTAATCCCAAAATTAAAAGAAAATGATCAATTTTTAAATATTATCACTATTATAAGCATATTATCAATTAATAATTAGAATGAAATACAATAATGTAAATATATTATTTCATAATTATATATTTTTTATTAAGATTTATAAAAAATAAGAAACAATTTACCAATTTTCTTAGTAACGATAAAAAAAAATATAATGATACAAAATCAGGATTTTTCACCTTTTTTTTTTTCAAAATTTATAAAATCTTTGTATTAAATTGGGGATTATTTATGAAAGAAATAATAAAAGATATTCATGATTTTTTTTTAGTTGGAATAATGATGATTAATCTTAAAAATGAAAGTAACATAAATTTAATGATAGCAATTTTTTTAAAATCAACGATAATTATGGAGATTTTAAATAAAATATGAAAACTATTTAAAAAAAGGATAAATTTTACTGCATTAAATGTCATTTAATGATAATATAAATGTGTAGAGATTCATATATTTTGGTAATATCCCCCAAGCTCACTAATTAAAAAAAAGCATTAAATTTTTGTAATTTAATTGAAGTATCTATTCTCCTTTCCTTTGAATGATTGTTATTTATCATTCAAACTCTAAATATAAGTTTTACATATTTTTAATTTTATTACAACTTACATATAATTTTAATTATGTGCTTAATTCAAGTATTAGTGATTTTTCTTAAACTTTAGAGAATAAAATACGTTGTGATTAAATACATATTTTTGTCATTAGGTCCCATAAAATATTTAAATTTTCGACCATTACAAATTGAACACAAATAAAAAGATTATTTACACATATAAAATATTTAATCAATGATAATCAAGAAAGAGAGATACAATCGAGAAATTAATGAGAAGTAAAAATTTGTGAGACAAAGGTGGTTGAGACAAAGAAAAATAAACCAGAAGAGATGAAGCGAAAAAATTAAATAATTGATATAGAATAAAGCATAAATTTACTACATTGAAAATATTAAGCATGTTTCTTATTTTAATCATAACATTGAAATTAAAATAATTCTTAATATGAAGAACTGCAAAATAAGAAGCATCATTATCATCTTTCAATATAAATGTGTGCAATTTTACCATGCACTATTTTTATTAGATTGTATGTGGTGTAATACAATTAATAAGAATTAAAATCTATAATCTTAATATTATAGATTCCCTTCAAGTATTTGATTCCCCGATAAGCCGCATCATTTTCAGCTTCTTCAGACGATACAAATATGTCACCATATACAACATGCACATCGTCAATGTCGTTGAGATAAACAATTGACCTGAAAATAGGTACAAGCTCGGTTCCAATCTCATTAGTATCATATAAAACTGTTAAAATTCCTAACTTGATAACTAAATCTCTAAGAAGTGTCTTAAAGTTAATAGTAACAACAACTTGATTAATAATATAAAAATAAATAGAATAACACAAGAGATGAAGGTGATATTTTTGGGTGAGAGTAAAAAAATTCATACACAAGAAATAAAATGAAACCTTGCTAATGAGATTGATAAAAAAGAATTCTAAAATCTCTTTTTAAATAGATGGGAGAAAATAGTTATGTATTATTTTTTATTTAAGGACATTTAATGGCGTGATATTATGTACTATCAAATTGCATCTTAAATTATGAATTCTTTAATTGTGCATTGAATTTAATATGTTTATTAATGATTTGTTAAATTAATTGAATGCATAATTATTGGGTCTTCAAATTGATGAATATAATTTATTCTTTAATCATGAGTATCTTAATGCATTGAATCACTTGCATAATTTATTCTTTAATCATGAGTACCTTTCCTTGCACAATCTATTAAAATATTCAACGTCTTCAATTATACTTTTTATATGGATATATTAAAATATTCCTCAAATCCATATCAACTTCCATAATTATTTTTCACGCAAGACTTTACATATACTTCATACCAAGATTAATCCAATCAAAATTAATATAAGAAATTACCTATCAAATTTCAATTTCTATTTCAATTTCTAGAATTAAGCCTAATTCAATTTTATTTTTGGAAAATTCTAGAAAATTTTACCATATAAACAAATATACAATTTGAATAAGTCAAATTTGTATCATATGAAAATATTATATAATACCGCATTCTTAAAATCATATGAATAGAACATATTATTGAAATCCTGTGAACAAAACATATTCTTGAAACATATTCTTGAAATCAACTCAATGGACTTTAAGGCTTCGTCGCAGGCCGATTCCTCCGCAGATTGGGGAAACCCTAGCCGTGATGGACAAGGTGAGCATTCAATTTATTTTTCAACATCAAATTTTTTTTATCCTTTTACGGATTTTATGTTATTTTGGATGTCGATTTTGATTATTTTTCCCAACTATATTAATTATTCATATCTTATGGTTTTTGTTTGGAAATTGTATGTTATTTGTTGTGTATACTCGTGTGTCTTCGTGGGAAATAGAGTTGTGTTTAATGGGGGATAATTTGTGTTGTTTAAGATTTTTTTGTACATTTATATATAGTGAAATTGAATGTGTGTATGTTTTTGTCATATTATTAAGAGGTAACGATATCAATTTAAAATTAGTATTAGAACGAGGTAATGATATCAAATTTGTAATCATATTAAATTATTAAATTATTGGTTAGTCTTGAGCTATTATCAAATTCACTGGAGTATTTCCCAGTGTTGATTTGGGGAACGGATCCCGTGCAGTACTGCACGCTTCTGTGCATTTCAAATGGCACCGTTTCCGTGCATTTTAAATTGAGGTGAGATTCCCGTCAAAAAAAAAATTAGAGGTGAGATTAGTTTTTTTTTTTTTTGAAAAACAGGAGGTGAGATTAGTTATATCTTAAAGTTCAACTATCATATTATGGGTAAGATAACACTATCAAATATCGTGTATGATGGAGTTTCAACTAATAAATTGATTAATCAATTTAGAAATATTGATAAATTATATTTTATCTTAAAAATTAAATATCTCCTATTTAAATTAATTAGGCTAAGTCTTATATACATTTAATATATTTAAATGCACCATACACTCATAGTGTATTTTAGAACTGTGTAATTTATTATGTTGAAAGATTTAATTTATTTATACTAAAATGTGTAATTATTTTTTTATATTAATAATTGCAACTTTGAGTGCTTGGTGTACCTGAATGCACACGAGATCCACTCGAATAATTCATACCCAAACACAGTGTATACGGAATACTGTTTCACATACCACAATAATTATATTATTATTCTTTACAAAATACATTATATTATTACAATATTATAGGTATATTTTAATATTTAAAAAATGCACCATATCAGAGCAGTAATTGTTGACTTATTAGTATTTGTTGATTTGCATGTATATCTCACCTCAATATAACTAATCTAACCTCAATTTAAAATGCACAAAAACGGTGTCGTTTGAAATGCACAAAAACGGTGTCGTTTGAAATGCACAGGAGCTTGCAGGACTGCTGATTTGAACGTTTTTAGATATTTAGTTAGTTATTTCTACATAAACTTATTTAATTTAATAGAGTTATTGTTATTTATGGCTTTTTCTTTTAATATTGGCAAAATCAATGACCACAATAAATATTAATTCTATACTTTCTAATTTAATCTTTAAGAAAATTAATAAATAAGACCTTAAATACTTGTGAATTAATTTAGAAGAACAATTCCGTACAAACAATAGTATATTTTAGAAGAACGAATTACGAATTAAGCGTAATTCGTTCTATACTAATATTTTATGAAATTTATGTCGTTTGGTTGAAATTATCATATACACTTGTGCCTTAAATTATTCCATAAAATTCGTTCATTAGTTCATTTTTATAATATTCACAATTAGTATCATTATTAATATCATTACTGTTAATATTATATTCTTTCATTAGATATTCATTTATTTTGTTTATTTTATTTCTTTAATGTTTAAAAATTTGTTTTCAGGTCGCTATATTACGATCGATCTTACAGGGCTTCGTCAAATCCAAGATATATTTTCTAATGGAACCTTTTATAATGAATTTCTTTTATATTATATTGGTTCTAATAGAATGGTAAGCTATGTGCCTTTTTTTTGTGGTGGATTGTTTTACAATAATATATTATATCGTGACTTTTTATAGTGATCTGATTTTTTTTCCTTATTTCACAGAGTCTTCCTATAGCCATTGCTCCTCAAAGAAATTATACTATAACAGATTATTTTGGGCGGTTGTGGCGTGTGAATTATGAATCGAATACAAATGTCAATTTTTTTTATGGACAGGATTGGAAAAATCTCATTAATTCTTATAAATTGGGATGTGGTGATAGGATATTTTTATCATTTTTTTGTTGTGAATTTGCTGATCTATTCGTTCGAGTGTTTGACAAGAATGGTGATATACTTCAAGCTCAGAATTTTATTGAACGTTATACATTTAAACATATGTTATATTTATATATTTATATATATATAATTTTTTTTACTTATATATTTACAATAATTTTTATTAACTTGAGGTTTTTTTACTATTTTGCAACCTTTTTCCCATGCGCCGATTATGTTCCAGAATTTACCTCTTACTTTGAAAGTAAAATAGTAAGTTATATTTTTAACTTGATTATATCTCTCATTAAAATATTAAATTTTTATTTAAATCAATATTAAAATTACAATATTAATAGTGATTTAATGTAATTGTGTATACATTTATTTGTAGTCTTATATAATTTATTTTTTATTCTTATCAAGCCTATACCTCAGTGTTGGGGCAAATCCTTGTGTAATTTAATTCCTTAAAGTTGTCTATTCAAAACCTCTACCGGAAGAGTAGTTTATGGTCGCTGCTTCAAGGATGGTGAACAATGGGTGCTGATATGTAATTGGGAGAAATTTTTAACCCCTAACTCTCTGTTGATGTCCGTTTTCTCGCTCACCATTTTCTACGATGGACATTATACCTTTGTCATGCATCCATATAAATTTAATGGTTGTTCAACCTTTAAAAATGGTGTAGATTCTTACGAAGGTATTATATAGTTTTAATTAATTATAAGCCGTATTTTTATTTTTGATTAATTAATTTTTAATTTTGCTCTAAAATATTGTTTAGATGGTTATGGATTGAACTTCAAGAAACTCGGAATTCAAACTCGTGCATCTTTGGATGTATTGTATGCTGAATTAGAACTTCAAGCTCCCGAGGTTCCTCAAGCTAATTCCTTGGATGACAAAGGTGATGTTCATACATTGGTTGATTTAGATAATGAAGGTAAATGTTTTTATGTTTTCTCTAATTTGTATTAAATATTTATAAACTTTTATTTGTTATGTTTTTACTAATATATGTTTCACATGTATTGGACCAAACTTATCGAATGTTGTTATGGATGAATCCTATGAGCTTACTGTTGATTGCAATCATTCTGAATTCAATAGGCGCCTAGTATGAATTCTATTATGTCTAATTTTTATTATATATTATTTTAATTTTGACATCATGTATATATATTGCATATATATTTTTTTTTAAAAATGTGTCTGCAGTATCTTCCCAAGTCTGCGGATCAATTATTTGGAACAGTTGGCTGTAATGTTGCATTGAAGAATTTTGACACCGGAGAATCTCACATTGTCCAGTATGAACATCGACTAATAATCACAGGTCGTCGGAGGTCATTTCATCGACGCCTAAAAGGTGATTGGAAAAAGGTTGCTACAAGTGTTGGTTTAACTAAATTAAATAAAGTGAAGTTTTGGAAACAAATAGTTGGAGAAGAGCATGGTGGTGAACCTGTAATTTTCTTTGTCATTTTATAAGGAGATTTTACATTTTCCATTATGTTTGAATTTTCTTCATCAGATTATATGTAGTTTTATTTATATGTTTTATCTTGATTGTTTATCGCCTAAATTATTTGTTTTATAAATCATATTAGACAATTTTCAATAATATGATTTTTTATTGTGTTATACGTTGGTGCTCATAATCTTGAACCTATGAGTTTCTTTGTCATTTTATAAGGATATTTTGCATTTTTCATTGTGTTTGAATTTCCCACATCAGAGTAATTGTGATTTTATTTATATGGTTTATTTTGATTGTGTAT
Organism: Stenogyne calaminthoides; assembly: GCA_037126765.1. NCBI lineage: Eukaryota > Viridiplantae > Streptophyta > Magnoliopsida > Lamiales > Lamiaceae > Stenogyne > Stenogyne calaminthoides. The sequence goes on from JBBCBC010000021.1 coordinate 22,062,723, forward strand.
TGCATAAATTTCGAGACTGGAATCAGATTTCTTTGCCGAATTCGGAAACGGTTATAGTTGTCGTGTTGAGTTTGTTGGGATTATACTGAAAAGTATGCTTTTTACTTTGTATAATCGAAACTGCATTTTCAGACTTATTTACTGAAATAAATTGTTTATCACTGATGCTTTAAATATGATTGATTGTTACATATATTTACTGCATAACTGTTCAATAATTCGTACGTGTTACACTGTAGTTAATTTAGTGATACCAGATCACAGAAGATTAAATTAACAGTCCCTTGTAACTATAAGTACGCCATTCACGACCTAGATGGAAATGAACAACCATCGCGAAAGGTTGAGGTGTAAGGCTCAGATTGGTTTGTCTTGACCAAGAGATTACACTAGTGCATGACTGATGCACTGAATATGACCTACAAGAGGATAAATTCTTCAGAACTGAACAAGGAAGAATTAGACCTCAGTGGTTCGTTGTTTCTTAAACTTCGTCCCTTAAATAGGATCACGTGGGATTGGTAACTATTGCTTTGACTTATCATGGGTAGCGAATCAGAGAGATTCAATACTTTTTATCTTGGGCAATATTATTGGTCACATGTGATTGCTAAGATTTAATACGAAAAAATCGTGTGCAAGTACGCTTCCTTGATTTGCCCCCTTGGGAGGTTCATAAGTTTTATCATACCAAATCTTGCAAGTGGAATTAGTTTCCGGTATGGATAATAATGTTGAACCGTTCCTCGACCAAGGACAAAAGATATTAATTAACGGAAAGCTATTTCAGTGGCTTGAATTAATTAATGGGCTAGATAATCTTAAACACGGGAAATAATGACCGGGAGCCATATTGACTGTAATATGGGTTAAGATGGATGGTGCAATATTAATTATGTAGTGGGATTAATTAATATTTATGGGCTTGAATTATATTGTGGCTCAATATTAGATATTCAAGATCCATTAGAAGGTCCAATCTTAATTCTCCTAAAGGCCCCCTGAGTAGCCCAACATATAGTCCAATAACTGAAAATGTGATTAAAATAAAATAAATATTGTTGCTTATATTTCCTCTATTTTTTCGAAATTTATGGATAAAAGAGGGAGAAAGATTTTCTTTGAATTTTGTTATGGAATGAAGATATGTATTATTGGAATACAAGATTATCTCATTAAATTCAAGAAATCTCCCACTTGGTTATCTATATAGAATATTTCGAAATTTTGAAAATATAGTGGGCAAGAAAGATTTTCTTGATTTTCTTGAAAAGATATTATGAAGGACATGTATTTCTTGAAATACAAGAATATCTCATAAATTCAAGAAGATCCAAATCTTGGATTCTTGTAGCACTAAATTTTCGAAAATCACCATAATAGAGGAGGTGGGATTTTTGTGGAATATTTTAATTATGGAAAAAGAATATAGAAGATATATTCAAGATTTCTTGGTGACCAAGAAAAGTCTTTTCCCACATTGATTTTCTACATAAAATTCGACCACTCCCTATCCTATAAATAGGGGATGATTAGTTCATTCCCAAGTACAATTCCATGTTCTGGAAATATTAGCAAATCCACATAAGTGGTGCAACAAAGTTTATTTTTTCCTTTTGTTAATTGTTCATGAAAGTATCCTTCCAATCGGATTGTCGAAAGCAAGGGCTTAAGGGAATACTTGGGAAGTCCTTTTTAGTTAGTCCGTCCGACCAAAGCCACCGCCATCCCGAGAGGTACGTTCACGTAAACCCGTAGATTCCGCGTCGTGGGTTTTACGTGGCTTTTATATGCATGATATGTTGTTGCAATTATTATTTGAATTAATATAGGATTAATTCATGCTAGTAATAATTAATGAATTAAATTTGTATTTAAATATTCACCCCGAATAGATCTGTGTAACTCATTCCCCAACAATCGCATCGAGTAGCCATTTTTTTTGCTCTGATTTTTTAAATTGTAATTTAATTAAATGGACATTAAATTTGAAATTGATAGTAAACTGCTAGATCTGCTTTTGCGGTATCCAATTGTCATGGATTTTAATGTTTTATTTTGCATACATATAAACTGTGGTTTTTTAATTCGATTAGTTCGGATTTGTTTTGCCTCGTGAGAAAATCCACGAGTAGACTAGGATTTGTTTGATTTGATCAATGTAATAGACTAGTCTAGATCTAGGTTTATTTATTTTTTGTAAATAAATTGTAATCGGATCGGAACGAAGAGAGACGAAGAATTAAAGGATCGAAATCCGTAACAGGCGTAAGGGCCTTGGGGCGCTGGGCATGCATGGGCGCAGGCGAGGCCGAAGGCCAGGACGAGAGGGCGCGGGGCATCGGGCGTGCCAAGGCTTCCAGCCGAGCGGATTTGGGTGGATGCCGGCGGACGCTGCTGATACGCGGGCAGGTAGGTCGCCGGCGAGAGGCAGTGAGCGCTACAAGGCTGACGCGCTGCCGCCGAGATCTGCCGACACCGCAGATAATCCGCCGAGGCGCGTCGAGGACCGGTGGGCTGCCCACCGGGCGTGCCGAGGTCGCCGAGGTCGTTTAGGCCAAGTGGCCGCCGGATGCTGGCAGATCCTAATGGCGAAGCCGCTTGGAGTGGGCGGTTCGAGACGGTGTATTTTTTTCGAGATGAACGAGCGAAAAATTCGAGGTGTTTTCAAGATCAAGTCAAGAAAAATCAAACCATGACAATTGGATAATTTGTGCCCAATATGTTTATTTTTCTGTTTTGCTTGATTTAATTTGTGTTATCTTATGCTTTATTTAATTTGTTTAAATGTGTTTGCATGAGGGTTGCCAAATTGAAAAATCTCAACTTCAAAATTACTAAGTATGTTTTAAATAATTAATTGACAATTTTATTCCGGATAATAAAATTGAATTAATTTTGACCTCCATGATTTATTTATTTGTGAATTCTTTTGGAGAAATTTCCCCCACGGGACGGTCAAAAGATAGGTTTCACATGAATGAATTCCAAACGGATGATTGTGGATTATTACTAGTGGCGACGATGACCCTCCCTACGAGGCTCGATCAAAGCGAAATAGTAATCAGATTTAATCATGGTTATTACTTAGGTATAAAATTAATATGCATATACTTCCCGAAGTCCCCGCCAATTTTATATTGGTCAAGTGGGAGCCAACTATTAACTGGATATTAAAGGTTTGTAAATTGTTCTTGTTTGTAACTCGTTGAATGTGTTTAAATAATGACCCACCCCACGCCAAGCTTATTTAAACTGTTTTTTGAGATGTTGGTGATCGTGTTCATATTTTTTTTGAGATTTTAATATGATGCATGTGATCAAACCTTGTGATATTTTTGTGCTTATGCATATTATTGTTTATTTCAGTTCATCATGTCGCAACCTTTTAATCCACTGTCGAATATACCTAAAGACTTTTTGCTTTTTGGTGAAAACTATTTTGGTTGGAAACACAAAATAAAAAATCATCCCTAACCGCATCATCTTCCGAATGGGTACTTGATTCACCAAAACCCGAAAAACCAACTAAGGATGCCAGAATATGGGATGAGATGATTTATGGTGAAATTGGAGCTGGCAAACGGTTTGATGAAAGAAACAATTCTGGCACATATGTCAGATGCGTTGAGGCGCCTTCATCAAGAATATGAGTCAGCTGTAGACATCTTAAAGAATCTCGAAGCGATGTTCGGACATCAGACCCATATGATGATCAAAGTGTGAAGCAAGAAATTGCTCAGTTAAAATTGGAAAAAGGGACGACCGCAGCACAGCACGTCTTTAAGGTTATGGTGCTATTTGAGGAACTTGAGATCCTCGGCAAAAAATATGACTTCAATACTAAGGTTGATTTCATTCTCCAATCCTTACCAAAGAGCTATAATCACCGCTATCTTGAGTATCTAATGGAAGATCAAGATTTTAAAGTGGAGGATCTTATAAATGCTTTGACTTTGGTTGAAAAGGAAGTGGAGCGCGAGGAAAAGAACTTGGGGAAACGGAAATCTTCTCTTCATCCTAGATCAAGTGGTGATAAGGATGATGAAAATAGAAGAAGGTTAAACCAAGAAGACTCAACATCAAATAGAAGCATGGGATCAAGTATGAGGAAAACTTTGGAAAGCGGGAGAGTAGGACAATCGAGGTCAGCCTGTTCCGATCCCAAAAGGAAAGGAAAGAAAGGTAATACTCACACACTAGTTGTTTGAAACTTGTTTAGCGGCGTATGCCTCCCATTTTGTGGGTGGTGGATACGGGATCCACTAATCATGTTTGTTTCACATTACAGAGGTTCAAGCGGACCCGGAACTTAGTGGGAGTGAGGTCCTCATCATCACATCGGGCGATGCTTCGAGAGTGGCAAATTGAAGCGATGGGAGAAAGTGCACCTGTTTTTTTTGAAGACAATGTTTTAATTTTGAGATATTCTTTACGTTCCGATTTTTAGAAAGAATTCGTTTTTCGGTTTCTAAACTTTTATGATGGATATTCGCCACTTTTTAATAAAGTTGTTACCATTTTTCTTGTTGATGAATTTATCTATCATGGAACGTTGTTGAATGATCTCTATGCAAATTAATTGTGCACACCACTCACGAAATGTATCCTATAACACATCAACTGTTTTCGAGAAAAGAAAACGCTTCATCGACGTGAACGAGACACTTTTTAGCATCTAAGATTAGGTCATATAAATCCAAAGAGGATCCAAAGGTTGGTGAAAGATGGTTCACTGGAGCGTCTCCAAGTTGAACAAATTCCAACCTGCGAATCATGTTTGGAGGGTAATATGACCAAGATGGCATTTGGAGCCAAGGGGAATGGGGCTAAAGAAGTGTTAGAGATCGTTTACATAGATATACGTAGTTCAATGTTAACCAAAGCAAGAGGAGGTTATGAGTAATTTTATTGATGATTACTCAAGGTACATTTTCCTTATAAAGCATGAATCGAGACCTTTGAGAAATTCTAAAGAATTTAAGGATCAAGCGAGAAATCATATGGAAAAACGTGATCAAGTCTCTACGATCCGATCGTGGAGGCTAATACCTCAAATGATGAGTTTTTGAACCGCTTATCTGATGAAGGGATTGTATCCCAGCTCACTGCACCCGGAACCCCTCACCAAAACGGGGTTGCAGAGCAAAGAAACATAATTCTTTTGGAAATGGTTGGATCAATGATGAGTTATGCGGATCTTCCCGAGTCGTTCTGGGGTCATACCTTGGTAACAGCGACTTACATTCTGAACTTGGTGCTATCCAAATCGGTTCCCAAAACCCCAAAGAATTGTGGACCCAAGCAAGCCTAGTATGAGACACATGAGAACTTTTGGGGTGTCCGCCTACGTGTTGGACAAGGAAACCGTAAATTGTATCCTCGATCGTAATTAAGGTCGCCGTTTTTGTAGGATACCCCGAGGGAACAAAAGGGTGTATGTTCTATAGTTCCGAAGATCAAAAGGTGGACATCCGCACCACCTTTAGATTTTGGAAGAAAACTATATGAACCAAAGAAAACCCAGAAGTGAGATTACCTTAAATGAGCTTAGAGGGCAAACCTCAGTGCCGACTGTACTAGATGATATACCAAACGATACGTTTTCACAATCGGAGCCTCGTTATAGTGGGAGGGTTGTTAGACAGCCCGAGAGATTCATGGGAATAGGAGAGTCCTCGGACTTGATTTCTCGGAATCAGACCCATGGACAAATGACGAGGCACTCCAAGATAAGGATGCAGATTCTTGGCAAACAGCAATGAAAGCCGAAATGGGTTCTATGTTTCATAATAGAGTGTGGGAGCTAGTCAAACCACTTAATGGGGTCAAACCCATTTGATGCAAGTGGGTATATAAGAGGAAAAGAGGACAGGACGGGAAGGTTGAAACCTTTAAAGCAAGACTAATGACGAAAGGTTATACTCAGAAAGAAAAGGATCGATTATGAGGAAATTTTTTTGCCCGTTGCCATGCTTAAGTCCATCCGTATTCTCTTATCGATTGCTGCGCATTTCGACGTTGAAATCTGGCAAATGGATGTCAAGATAGTTTTCCTTAACAGAAGTCTTGATGAAGAGATCTATATGCAACAACCCCAAGGTTTCATTGAAATAGGCCAAGAACATCTTGTTTGTAAGCTCAAGAAGTCCATTTACGGACTCAAACAGGCATCCAGAGCTTGGAACCAATCTTTTGATCATGTTGTAAAGTCTTATGGGTTTGATCAAAACGAGTTTGAAAGTTGTGTGTATAAAAAGCGTGTCGGAACTGCATTGGTATTCTTAGTACTATACGTAGATGACATTGTGATCATCGGGAACGATGTGAAGGTGTGATCAGACGTAAAGGCATGGTTTTCAAAACAGTTTGATATGCAAGACTTAGGGAAGCCGGACACATCCTTGGGATCAAGATCACAAGAAAAGGATGGTCGGGTTATCACAAGTTTCATACATAGACACTGGTTTTGAAACGATTCAGCATGCAAGATTCCAAGAAAGGATTCGTACCTTTCAGGCTTGGAATCCATCTATCCAAGAAAATGTTCCCTAAGACGAAAAGGAGATAGATGACATGAAAGGTATTCCTTGTGCTTCGGCTGTCGGAAACCTTATGTATGCATTGCTGTGTACGAGACTAGATATCTGCTTTACCGTAGGCATGATAGCAAGATATCAAAGTAACCCAGGGAAAGCGCATTGGACGACAGTTAAAAACATTCTGAAGTGTCTGAAAAGAACTCGGGATAGAATGTTGATTTATCAGTCAGATACTCCAATCCCCATCTCGGCTACACGGACTCGGATTTCCAATCAGATTTAGATTCCAGAAATTATCCACCTCAGTTAGTGTGTTTCCATTTGGGAAGTGTAGCCATCAAATGGACGAGTGTGAAGCAGAAATGCATCACTGACTCAACCATGGGACTCGGGTAAGTAGTCGCAGAAGCGAAGAAAGAACCGATTGGGCTCTAGATCTTCTTAGTGGACTTGGATGGTGTTCTCAATTTGTCTAGCAATATCTGCTAAGGGCAGTTGCAAATTCAAGAGAACCAAGAGTCCACGAGACAAACAAACACATTAAAGGAAAGACATCTTATACGAGAAATCGTTAAGAGAGGAGATATAGATGTGGCAAAGATAGCGTCTGAGGACAACCTAGCAGATCCATTCACAAAGAGTCCGCCTCAATACATTCGAGACATGTGGAAGGAATGGGTGTCAAGACCGTTGCCAACTGCTTTTGAGTATAAGTGGGAGAAATTATTAGGTTCGTGTAGGTGACATTAGATGTCACGGACTACTCGAGACGTGTTGTAGTATACTTAAAAGCGGACTTTGAGTATAAGTGGGAGATTGTTGGGATTATCTTTTGAAAAGTATGCTTTTTACTTTGTATAATCGAAACCTAATTTTCGTGACTTATTTACTGAAATAAATTGTTTATCACTGATGCTTTAAATATGATTGAATATTACATATATTTACTGCATAACTGTTCAATAATTCATACGTGTTACACTGTAGTTAATTTAGTGATACCAGATCACAAAAGATTAAATTAACAGCCCCTTGTAACTATAAGTACGCCATTCACGACCTAGATGGAAATGAACAACCATCGTGAAAGGTTGAGGTGTAAGGCTCAGATCGGTTTGTCTTGACCAAGAGATTACACTAGTGCATGATCTTGTTGAATAGGACCTACATGAGGATAAATTCTTCAGAACTGAACAAGGAAGAATTAGACCTCAGTGGTTCGTTGTTTCTTAAACTTCGTCCCTTAAATAGGATCACGTGGGATTGGTAACTATTGCTTTGACTTATCATGGGTAGCGAATCAGAGAGATTCAATACTTTTTATCTTGGGCAATATTATTGGTCACATGTGATTGGTAAGATTTAATACTTAAAAATCATGTGCAAGTACGCTTGTTTGATTTGCCCCTCGGGGAGGTTCATAAGTTTTATCATACCAAATCTTGCAAGTGGAATTAGTTTCCGGTATGGATAATAATGTTGAACCGCTCTCAACCAAGGACAAAAGATATTAATTAACGGAAAGCTATTTCAAAGTGGCTTGAATTAATTAATGGGCTAGATAATCTTAAACACGGAAATAATGACCGGAGCCATATTGATGATAATATGGGTTAAGATGGATGGTGCAATATTAATTATGTAGTGTGATTAATTAATATTTATGGGCTTGAATTATATTGTGGTTCAATATTAGATATTCAAGATCCATTAGAAGGTCCAATCTTAATTCTCCTAAAGACCCCCGAGTAGCCCAACATATAGTCCAATAACCTAAAAAGGTGATTAAAATAAAATAAATATTGTTGCTTATATTTCCTCTAATTTTTTCAAAATTTATGGATAAAAGAGGAGAAAGATTTTCTTTGAATTTTGTTATGGAATGAAGATATGTATTCTTGAAATACAAGATTATCTCATTAAATTCAAGAAATCTCCCACTTGGTTATCTATATAGAATATTTCAAATTTTGAAAATATAGTGGGCGGAAAAGATTTTCTTGATTTTTTGAAAAGATATTATGGAAGATATGTATTTCTTGAAATACAAGAATATCTCATAAATTCAAGAAGATCCAAATCTTGGATTCTTGTAGCACTAAATTTTCGAAAATCACCATAATAGAGGAGGTGAGATTTTTGTGGAATATTTTAATTATGGAAAAAGAATATAGAAGATATATTCAAGATTTCTTGGTGACCAAGAAAAGTCTTTTCCCACATTGATTTTCTACATAAAATTCGACCACTCCCTCTCCTATAAATAGGGGATGATTAGTTCATTCCCAAGTACAATTCCATGTGCTGGAAATATTAGCAAATCCACATAAGTGGTGCAACAAAGTTTATTTTTTCCTTTTGTTAATTGTTCGCGAGTATCCTTCCACCGGATTGTCGAGCAAGGGCTAAGGGAATACTTGGGAAGTCCTTTTGGTTAGTCCGTCCAACCAAAGCCACTGTCATCCCGAGAGGTACGTTCACGTAAACTCCGTAGATTCCGCATCGTGGGGTTTTACGTGGCTTTTTATATGCATGATATGTTGTTGGAATTATTATTTGAATTAATATAGGATTAATTCATGCTAGTAATAATTAATGAATTAAATTTGTATTTAAATATTCACCCCGAATAGATCTGTGTAACTCATTCCCCAACAGAGTTATGTGGTGGCTTCTGGTTGCGGTGGTGTAATGTCTGGAATAAGGTTATTTTTTGGCTTTTAGTTGATCTGAAAAAATTAATTTGTATTTCAAATTAGGTTAATCCAAATCCAGTATATTTTTTTAGATTTTACAAAAAAAATTATTTAGTTCGAATTTTTTAAATATTTTTAATTTACATCCAAACTATAAAATTTGATTATGTGGTATTACGTTTTCAAATTTATAAATAGTTAAAAATTTCAATACTAATATCCATTAAAGAAAATGTTGAAATTATTTTGAAGAATATAATTCTCATCATGCTCTTTGATTTTAAAATATCGATTTAGTCAGCACTGTATGTGAATTAATCGTGTTTAGTTTATTATGATATATATAATATGTACGATTTTTTGGTGCCAATCGTCCTGAAACGTTGATCATTTTAGTTAATTAATCTTGATTTTAAAATTATTTTTTTCATTAATTACTTATTCTATTTTTAATCTTTATTTAATTAAATTAAATATCCCTTTAATGTACAGTTGAATTCAAGGCCAGTAATTTTATTGTCACTCCTAATTAAAGTGAAGTTCCACCATCTAATATTTTTATTATCAAGCAAAACATTCCTATTCTTTTAGTTAATTAATATTGATCTTCAATTTTTTTTTTTCATCAATTACTTATTTTATTTTTTCCTCTTTATTTAATTAAATACCCAAATAATGAGTGGCTAAATTCAAGGCTATTAATGGATTTGTCACTCCTATTTAAAGTGAGCTTTACCATCCAAAATTTTCATTCTCACACAATACATTCTCATTCTTAGTGACTTTATTTTTGTTAGAATTTTTACTTTCAAGTTGTATAAAACATATATACAAATTTGAAATGATGAATTTATTTTCTGATGATACAATATTTGAGGACTTATGTCGTCTTCGAGATGATTTTAAGGATGATAGAAAGTTTCTCACACGTAAGTTTAAAATTTTATAAATAAATCATCTTAGTCTTTTTTATACAATATATATATATATATATATATATATATATATATATATATATTTGTTATAAAACTAATGATATATTTTTTTTTGATACAGTTGAAGATTTATCTATGCAATATGATGAATTGAAGTTGTACAAGGAACATTACTATTCAAAAGAGTCATTTGATTTTTTCGTTCAATACGTGTCCAACAATTCCATTGAACTGCAACATAAATTTGTATGTTTTACATTTTTGAGCAATTAATTATTTTAATTATATAATTATTATTTCTATTGATTGTTATGTTTGTTTATTTCATTGTCCAGTGGATACATGATTATATTATTTCATCAAGGGAAATCCCATTAAATTCAAGGTATACTTTTATTAATCAGAGTGGCAAGATGTGGAAAGTAAAAACAGCTATCATTAGAAGTTTTTGGTACTATACTGATGGATGGGAAGAAATTGAAGAATATTACAATTTACGTGTTGGTGATTACATAACATTTGCAGAATATAATTTGTGTCAGATTTATATTAAAGTTTACCATCGAAATGGTATTCTAAAAGATGTTGGAAATCCCAATCTTGTATCAGAACCTTTTAATGTATATGGTGAGTATATTAGACATGGTAATATTTTCCACTAATTTAAAAATGATATATTTTTTTAATAATAAATAAAAATATTATGCAGAAGAGCTGCGACGGAATTATTTTATTTCTGATTATTTCCAAATATTCCATAATGACTTGATATGATTTTTTGGAGTTTGTATTTAAATTTTCATATTTTTTTTAATGTGTATTTACTAATATTGTTTATGCATACAGATAATACCTCAAATTTGGACCGATATTCATGGTGGAAAGTTTCCAGAATCTGTATATCTACAGAAGCCGAATGGAGATTTTTGGGATATTATACTAAAAGTTTTGAACACACTAGCTTATATGTTTGGTGATGGTTGGCAATCATTTTTTGATGCTAACAATGTTAACAAACATGACTATATTTCTATATACTATGACGGTCTTATCACAATATGGATTAAAGTATATTCATAGCATGGATGCTTGCTTTCAACATTTTCAAACAAAGTCAAATATTTAGATGAAGGTATGTGCTTTATTTATTATTGTATTGTAAAATATAATATGAAATTATCATTATTTTCAATATTTAAGACATTTAGATGTATTAAATTAAATATATTTTTTCTATTTTTAATTTTACTTTTTTAGGTGTTCTAAAAGGGAAATCTGGAAATAAGGGTCGTCATAGTGGTCAGGGTTTGGTTCCTATTGCATTTGATTCAGACTCATTTTCCCACTTGATTAGTAAATCCAATTTTCACAGAGGTCGATTGGTAAGAGTTTATTATGTAACTTTAGATATTATTATTATTATTTAAATTATAACAAGCAAATTTAATGTCGCAAAATATATTAAAAGGGGGAAATTGTTGGGAAATTTGTAGTTTTGATGGAAGTTCCAAAACAGATTGTAATATGACCAGTCAGACCTGTTAGCTGACTGATGAATTAGATATCAGGATATGATAACCAGCTGAATTGTATAGACAGCTGATGTACAGGTTAAGTCTTGAAGAAGATCAGAAGATAGGAATATCAGAAGACCAACTAGTCAGATAATCAGGTAAAGATCAGATGATCAGGTGAAGAGCTGAAGACTCAAGAAGACCTGAAGATCAGATGACTACGAGATAACAAGACCAAGAAGACCTCAGAAGACCTACATCAGAAGAACGAAGAAGAGTCTATAAGTTGTGCTAAGACAACCTACATCAAAAGACTCAATCAGGTAGACTGATCAGCTTGGATTGATCAGGTCAGCTCAATCAGGTGACAACTAAAGGTTCATCTAAGTCATATGGGTTCATCAGACAAGAAGAATGTCAACCTAAGTTGGTAAATCAAACACTGAATAAGTGTACTTGGTAACCAATGAGAGCAAGACACGTATGTACGGAGCTGACAGTGCAGGATTCGGCACATCACAGTCAAACGGCTATAAAGGACAACAAGAACGCATTTGGCCATGCCGTCTCTGAGCACGTCAAATCAGACCTTCGCACCTACCTCAAATAGACCGAAATTAGAATTGCTCTCCAACGGCTAATTCGATTTCGTGCCTATATATATGGGATCAAAGCTTCATAGTAAGGTTACATAAATTATCATCAAGCTCAAGCTATACACGATTTCCACAAGAACACCAAAATCAAGAATATTTACTAAGTGTTCATCCCATAGTTCTTAGCACATAAATCTTATCCTTTAGCTTTAGGCTACCCAAATACTAGGATAGATTTCTAGTTGGAACAACTCAAATCTTATACCCAAACCAAGTGTTAGGTTAAGTTTTGTTTAGCAAGATTTCAGACTAGAGTTTCTAGTTCTAATTTCTGGGATTGGTTGAATGAGAACTCTTGAAACATCTGTTAAACTGTGTTGGACTAACACATTAATCTAAGTCCAGTTGGTTAAGTTGGTGCCCCTGCTGATAGGAAAGAGTAGACGTAGGACAAGTTGTCCGAACCACTATAAATCTTGTGTGGATTTACCTGCTTTACACTTATCACACACCTGTTGAAAGAAAACATGCATATTCTAAGTTAAGATCAAATTTGCACCAAACAACTGATCTGATCATTCTGGCACTTTTTCGTCTGATCAGAAAACCTTAGAATCTGATTTAAGAAAATTGGTTTTTCTACACGGGTAAAACATAGCTTCCGCACAATCAGTTAAACTGATAGACACCAAACTGATCTGCTCTCAAGCGATAAGTAGGTTGGATATCAGTCTGTACTGATTCACTCACGCACTCGATATCAGTGTTGTGCACATAGATAATTTTTCCTGCCACGTGCTCACACGACGAACACGTGGACCAGTAAAAGTGTTCACCAGTTGGATACACATCCCGCTCATCCATCTGTGCTCGCCAGGAGCACGCCAGTTTAGGCGACCAGAGGGTGCTGGGCGCCAGAAGCCATCATACTGCAAAAATTATGCTCTCCCGGCAACCCAGTGACCATTCAACAAGACAGGCGAACACGGGTAATGGTCGAGCAGAAAACCAGACGAACAGAGAAGGAAAGACGAAAACTAGATGAACAAAGAAGGAAAGACAAAGTCCGGATGAACAGAGAAGGAGAGATGAAACACAGACGAACAGAGGAGGGAGGACACACTTGCCTCCGAAGGCGAGCAAACAGCAAGAACCAAAGCATTTGGTTTACAACAACGTTTTCCAGGCAAGCAAAGTAACCTATCGGGGAGCGAGCACACATACATGGTTAACAGAGGTCTGGAAGAGTGGAGAGCAGAAGAGTGTGCTCGCCCCCTAGGGCGAGCACAGAATCAAGGCCGTGGTGTTTGGTTTGCGGCCACGCCCAATGAACGACCACAAGGGCCGAGCCTCATGAGTGCGAATAACCACCAGGCAAGCACAAGAATTGGGTCACCCACGACGCCACCATCACCACCTGGATGACAAGTCGAATACTTCTCGAGCAAGTAAAGACAAATGTCAACCAAAGAAGCACAAACAGAAAATGTGGCAACACCACATAGATTCGTGCATGTTAAGAAATCGCCAGCTCGTGCTAGCCAGGATACCACCAGCTCAAGCCTTGACACCACCAGCTCATCCAAAGCCTATAAATAGGCCCAAAAATAACAAAAGAAAGGTTCAGAAAAATTCCCAAGTACTCACACATATTCTCCAAATCACCATCTTTCATAAAAGGAAGTTTTCACCACGAGTAGTATTGTGTACTGTATACTTGAACCCCGCAATATAACATCCCTGGCTTGGAATGCCCCCAGAGTAGTCATTTATTGATGAACTGGGTCAATAATTTATTTTTATTTACTGTAATATTGGACACGTACTTATTTTGTTTGTGAGTTGTTTTAAAATTAGCCACATAGTATTCTCATTAAAAAACGACTTGCAACAATTGGCGTTAGAAGGAGGGTAGAAAAAACTAGCCCATACACAATCCTAAAAAACCGAGGCAGAAAAAAGAAATATGATGCCTCAATCTAGGGAATACTCAGATGGAGAGGTCGGGACAGAGCCGACCTCACGCTCAGAAAGAGGCTCAGCATCAGCCTCACGAAAATCAGACTGTGGAAACCATCAATCTTGAAGATATCGCCAACGATCCGACGGCCACAACAAAGGCCATCACTTTTTTGTTGCGAGCACAGAAAGAGAGGGCCGAAAAGGAGTTGGCCAAGTTGAAAGTTCAAGATGATGATGATTGACGCTCGCATACACCTGATAGCGAGCAAGTTAAGATGAAAGTTGTGCGGAAGCGGGCCAACAAAAAGGCTGTTGATATGTCGGACGACGAGCAGCCTCAAGGGTCCAGACAATTGGCGTTTGGACGTTTGAGGCTCTCTGTTAAAGACCGAATCGGTGATCATAGGCGTCAGGATCCTGGGAGGGAACAGCCGACGAACATGCCGACTCCTTCAGCTCCTCATGATCGCCCGCATCCCGAAAGATGGCAGGAACAACAAAAATCGGCTGGAACTAAATTGTCTATCCATCATCGATTGGGTAGTCAAGGACGAACATGGAAAGGGGGACTGCCCCATCATGAGCCTGACCCTCCGGGTCCTCATGATGGGACACAACCCCGATCCAAGTCTGTCAGTTCCACGAAATTTGCATAAATGCAGAAAGCAATCGAGGGTTTACAGGCCGACCTGGCCGCAACGAAAGGACTCCCACAGGCGGGCACAATGTTGTGCTCACCACTAACACCGGCGATCATGGAAGCCAAAGTACAAGAAAAAGTGGCAAAGAACCGACCACCAATACATATGTTCGATGCTGAGTCTGACCCACATGTTCACCTCAGCAAATACTCGGATTTTATGATCGCCATGGGCGCCACTGACGCAACGCAGTGCCGATCATTCCCCATGACTTTGGGCGATCAAGCACATAGGTGGTTTTCTACTCTGCCCGCCGCGTCCATCATGTCTTTCGCCCAGTTGGGACATAAATTCCTGTCCAATTTCTCATCTATGTGTGCTCGCCAGGCCCCGAAGCAACGGTTAGCACATTTTTCCCAACTCAAGGGAGAGTCAGATCGGGCATACGTGAAAAGGTTTGATAAATGTTTGTATGATGGGAGGCCTGACCCTGAATACGGACATGTGGAAGGCCATACATCAAGAATGGCCAAACACATATGCCGAATTTCGTGAGTGAGCAGCCAAGATTATAACGATGCAAGACCTGCTAGCCCAGTCGCGAGCAGGCCAAGAGGTGGCGACCAGGAAGGTGATCGCTGAAAAGAAACCAACAGGTGAAGGGGGTACAAACCCCCAGGATCTTTCAAACCATTTGAAGCAGGGGCCGAAGCACATGCACTTCAGAGTATTCTCGGGGTCTCGGCCGAGACAATATATAATCAGATCAAGGATCGAGACATGTTGGAAAAACCCCGATGTATTTTCAGGGATAAAACTCATCTAAATCCTTCCAAGTTCTGCTTGTTCCATGAGTTTATCGGGCACAATACAGACGAGTGCCGCAACCTCATGCGACAGCTCTGGAAATTATATGAGGAAAATCGCCTTGCCCAATATATTAAGAAGCCGGCGAGCAGAGAAACCCGGCGCGAGAGGTCAGGCGATCAGAAGAGAAAGCGTAAGGCGGAAGAGGTGTCCGACAGCGATCAGGAGGAATTCCGCAGACAGCTGGACTTACCGAAGAAAGGGCCCCCAACCACGAACAAAGGTAGGGAGGGACAAGAAATTAACATGATCCGTCCGAATCACGGCCCTGTGGGGGGTTGCTATCAAGTGCCTTCCCTATCAAACAGACGCAAGAAGATGGAGATGCGTTCCATGCAGGACATCCATCAAGTGAATGTGGCGAGCACATCAGCTAGCACGCCACCTTCTCACCAAATCATGTTCTCGGAAGATGATCTCGACGGCATAATCACCCCCCACAATGACTCTCTAACCATCAGCGCTCGTCTTCTCGGTTTGAAGGTGCATCGCCTCCTGGTCGACACCAGAGCATACGCGAACATTCTGTTCGTTAACACTCTGCACCAAATGGAGAAGCAAGTTGGGGATCTAAGTATGTATATAAAACCATGTGATCACACCATCATGGGTTTCGGGGAATCTATAACCCGGCCCTATGGTCTGATCAGGTTAGGAGTCGAGCTAGAGTCAACTTTAAATCTGGAGATCCGAAGAACTAGAATGTTAGACTTTGTAATCGTTGATGCTCCATCTACCTATAACGGGTTCTTAGGTCGCCCCATTCATCCAGGAATTTAAGGCAGCTTGTTCGACTTACTACTATTGTCTTAAATTTCCTACTCTTGATGGAACAGGCAAAGATAAAGGATGATCGTAAAAAAGCTCGAGATTGCTTCTTTGTTGGTCCCGTCCCAACAAGTCTTTACACGCGTGTATGGGGGAATACACGTGTTCGGTTTTTAAAACTTTTCTTTTATCGAGGTCACTTGGGTCAGTTGTCACAAGATTTGGTCCCGAGAATCACAAATCACCCCGAGTCAAAGTCTCTTGAGACAAAGTGATCCTGAAGTCGCTTTAAAAAAACCTCGGATAATCCCAACTCGAGTCCCGAAGCCAGAGATCCCGAAGTTACTTGGATCGATAACTAACTTATTGAACCCTCGTAAGAGTAAGTTCGGTTTGGTAACTATCTGTTCTAGCTACTCGAGATGTGCGGAATGGTTGGCCCTTTAGTTTATACTGTTTAAGCTTTGTTTAAAAACCTTCCTTTAATGGAATAGTGATTAGTCTGTGATTCAATTACATGCAACTTCCAGTGGATTGATTCCAACTGAAATATCAGTGAAAATATGCTTTCAGATTTAAGTCAATGCAATAGTTAAACACAGATAAAGAAAGCAATAAACAACACAGCAATTTATAGTGGTTCAGAGACTCAAGCTCCTACGTCCACTCTCTCTGATCTCTTCAGAGAAATTCACTAATCACTTCCTTGAGCTTTCTGACTACCTCGCATAGTTTACTTACTCAACTCGGCCCGAGCTTTCTGACTACTCCACGAGGTTTACTTACTCAACCCGACCTTGAGCTTTACGACGACTACCTCCGTGGTTTACTTACTCAAACACAAACAAGCTTTCGACTACCTCAGAGCTTACTAACTTCACCTCTAGAGCTTTCGACTACTACTCCAGATTTTACTAACTCTTTTTAACTCTTCTCACCAACAATCACACACCAACTACCTTCTAAAGGGTTTGGGGTTTCTTGGTTGGTTTCCAACTAGGATGAGATATCCTTTACAATAAAGTACAATGCAAAGGCTAGGATATCTCGACTAAGCTTTGGATATATCTTATCAAGCTAGGCTTAGTATAGTGAGCTCTCTTCGATTTAAAAGCACTTGGGAAATTCTAAGTTTTTTTGAGTGCTTTAACTTCTATGATAATAAGTTTGAGCTCTTGAGTTGCTTACAAATTTCCCGTAACCTTACAATGTAGAAGGGTCACAAGTATTTATAGGCATACACCAAGGTCACTCTTGAAAAACTATCCGTTGGAGGAGATAACTTCGTGAGTTTCCTCTTATGGTGTGTGAGGAACGACTATATTTAGGGTTTGAAACTCCCTAACACGTTTTAGGCAATAGTCTTTCATGTAGCCGGTCTTCACTTTTTGCGATGGAACTTTTGTACTTGACATCTTTTTTCAATGATCGCTTGCCGCTGTCGGTATGGTGCGATCTTTGTCTTCCTCTTTTTGACTTTTGTCTCAAGTTAAAGGTAGACACCTTCAACGGCTCTTTTAGTTACAAACTCTGAGTTGATATAACCTTAACAACACTCTGACTTAGTTCCTTTTGTCTGCATTTGAATGTCTTGGCAAATATCTATTTTTCTAAGGAATCACAATTTTCTCAGTATTGCATCCTTCAGATAGATATTCTCGATTGCCTCGGAACATTCGGTTTATCTTGAGCATTGATTACATTCTTGAGTCTTGATAATTTACGTACCTTGATATTCTTGATCTTGATTCTTGATCTTACGTGTTACGTGTCTTGAGTCTTGAGTCTTGAGGATCTTACGAGTCTTGGCGTCTTACGAGTCTTGAGTCTTACGAGTCTTCCGCGGATATCTTGGTGATATCTTGAATCTTCATCTTTGAGTCTTGATTCCTCGATTTCATCTTGAGTCTTGATATCTCGATTTCAGTCTTGATATCTCGGTTTCCTGCTGAGTCTTCAGATTCTCAGTTTCATAATGAGTCTTGAAACTTGATTTCATCTTTGAACCGGTTTCTTCGATCTTGAGTTCTTGACTTTAGATCTAACTTTGTTCTATATCTGTTGACTATACATTTTGTATCATCCTTTCTAAAAAAGCTGAATCGACTACTATCAAGATTATCCTGAACATGTCATACTCAGGGGTTTTGGGATCTAATCAAAATCATATATCTTTATTAAATTCATCTCCCAACAATTTCCCCCATTTTGATGATGCCAAAACCTATCTTGTTACAACCATACAACCTAAACTCAGGTTTCAGTTTATCCTATTACAAGATTGGTTATGTCTCCAATAATTTCCTGAACAGAGAATCTCCCAATAATTTCTGAGAATCTCCTCAACAATTAATCATTCAACAATTTCTTCAGTAATGAATCTCTCAAAGTATTCATCACCAATTACTTAATAAACAATTTCCCATAAACAATTAATTCAGAGACATCATTCAGCATATCAAAAGTAAAAGACATGTAAATAAGATAATGAGATATTATCTTTTGAGCACAAATGATAAATTTTTATTGATGATGAGTAGACTGTTACAGGTTACAATGAAATTTATCAGAACAAAAATAAAAGACAAAAAGATAGAAAAATTACAAGTGTCTTCAGGTAAGTCTTCAGTCTCCAGTCTTCAGATTTGGCTCTTCAGTCTTCTGCTCTTCAGTTTGTATCTTCTTCAATTTCATCAGCGGGCACCTCCAGGTTGAACATTCAGAAATACCTCTTCTTCAGAGCATTTCTTTCCTTGAAGATATCCGGACTGTTCCCTGTCAGACCTAACTGTGTAGCATATTGAGCAATTTCTTGAGTAATGACTTTTTCATTCACCAAGACATTATCAAGTCTTGGAGGAGGGTAGGTATATGGACCGGGGGCTACTATCTGCACCTTTCCTTCATCCACAAGGTTTATCCAGCTTTGGAGATATTTAGGATAGAAGGTTAGGAGATATTCAATAAATGCTTCATTTGGATCTGAGCCTTCCCCTTTCCATTCCCTGAGCACAACATAGTAGAACCAGAAGGTTCTCTTTACCTCTTCCCAACTATCGTTGAATTAGATGGGCATCTGTTGGTCCCGGTGTAAACGAGTTTTACACGTGTATGGGGGGGGAATACACGTGTTCAGTGATTTTAAAACTTTTTTCAGATCGAGGTCACTTTTGGGTCGATAAACTCAAGATTAGGTTCGAGAAGCACGACGCTCGAGTCAAAGTTCATCGAGACAAATCCCGAAGCCGCTTTCGGATACCTCGAGATAATCCCAACCAATCCTAAGTGTCGAGAGATTCTTTTGGATCGATAACTAGCTTATTAAGAGAGTTCAGTTTGATAACTATCTGTTCTAGCTACTCGACCGTCTGGAATGGTTGGCCCTTAGATTATACTCATTTTAAGCTTTGTTTGAAAGACCTTCCTTTATGAAATAGTGATTAGGCTGTGATTCACTTATGCAACTTCAAAGGATTGATTCCAACCAATATCGATGAAAAAGTATGCTTTCAAAATCAAGTCAATGCAACGATTAAGCACGATATGGAAAGAATAAAGAACACAAAGCGCTTATAGTGGTTCGTAGACTCAAGCTCCTACATCCACTCTCTCGACTCTTCGAGAAATTCACTATCAACTTCGAAGCTTTTCTCGACTACCTCAGAGTTTACTTACTCAACTCGCCCCGAAGTTTTCGACTACTCCACGAAGTTTACTTACTCAACCCGACCTTTTTTTTTACGACTACCTCCGTAGTTTACTTTACTCAATCACAAATAAGCTTTCGGACTACCCCCAGAGCTTACTAACTTCTCCTCTAGAGTTTTCGACTACTCCGCGTAGTTTACTAACTCTTTACAACTCTACTCACCAACAAAACACACTCCAACTACCTTCTCAAGGGGTTTGGGGTTTCTCGGTTGGTTTCAACTAGGATGAGATATCCTTTACAATGAAGCACAATGCAAAGGGTTAGGATATCTCGACTAAGCTTTGATAAGTCTTATCAAGCTAGGCTTAGTAAAGTGAGCTCTCTTCAATATAGAAGCACTTGGGAAATTCAAGGTATTTCGAGTGCTTTAACTTTTTGAAGAATAGGTTTGAGCTCTTGAGTTATGATAAATTTCCCCGTAACCTTACAAAGTAGAGGGTCACCAAAGATTTATAGGCATACACCAAGGTCACTCTTGAAAACTATCCGTTGGAGAGATAGCTTCCGTGAATTTCCTCTTATGGTGTGTGAGAAACGACTATATTTAGGGTTTGAAATTCCCTAACATGTTTTAGGCAATAATTTCATGTAAATTGGTCTTCACTTTTTGCGATGCGAACTTTCGTTACATCCGACATCTTTTTTTTCAATGCCATCAAAATAATGGATGGTGGCATGTTGTCGTCTTCCTCTTTTTTGACTTTTTATCTTCGAGTAAAGATAGACACCTTCAACGGCTCTTTTGGTTACAAACTCGATTTTGATATAACCTTAACAACACTTCCGACTTAGTTCCTTTTATGTCGCATTTTGAATGTCTTGGCAATATCTAACTTTTTAAGGCATCGCGTTTCTCTCAAGATTGCATCCTTCAATAGATATATTCATTGCCTCGAACATTCAGTTCATATCGAGCATTCAAAGGTCATTATCGAGTCTTCATTAATTTGCTTTCAAAGATTCTTGATCTTCGTTTCTCGGTCTTGATCTTGCATCTTCAGATTCTTCTCGAGTCTTCGTGACCTATCCTCAACTATATCTGACGACTATACATTTTGCGATAACATCCCGAATACTCTAAAACCTAATCGACTAATTATCAAGATCATTCTGAACATGTCATACTCAGGGGTTTTGGGATCTTAATCAAAATCATATAATCTTTTATTTAAATTCATCTCCCAACAATTTCCCCCTTTTTGATGATGCCAAAACCTATCTTGTTTACAAACAAAATAACCTATACTCAGGTTTCAGTTTATTCTATTACAAGATTGGTTCCTGAACAGAGAATCTCCCAACAATTTCTTTAAGAAGGGAATCTCTTTAAATAAATAATCTCCCAACAATTTAAATCATTCAACAGATTTCTTCAGTAATGAATCTTTCTTAAATAGATCATTACCAAATACTTAAGTAATTTCTCCCATATCATCATACAATCAATTCAGAGACATTTATTCAGCATATCAAAATAAAGACATGTAAGTAAGATAATGAGATATTATCTTTTGAGCAAAATGATAAATCTTCATTGATGATAAGTATACCATTAAAGATTACAATGAGATTTTTATCAACAAAATCAAAAAGACAAAATTTAAAGATTACAGAATCTTCTGAGTTCTTCAGTCTTCAGTCTTCAGATTCGGCTCTTCAGTTTGCTTCATTTTCGACTTCATCAGCTGGCACCTCCAGGTTGAACATTCCGAAAAATCTTTTCTTCAGCTCATTCCTCTCCTTGATGATGTCCTCGACTGTTCCTCGTTAATCCCAACCGACCAAAGATATCGAAAGCATTTTCTTGCGAATGGCCTTCTCATTTACCAAGCCATTACCAAGTTTTGGAGGAGATTAGGTATATGGACCAGGGGCTTCTATCTGTACTCCACCTTCATCCGCAAGGTTAATCCAGCCTTGGAGATACTTTGGATAGAAGGTTAGAAGATATTCAATGAAGGCTTCGCTTACGATCGGAGCCTTCCCTCTCCATTCCCGAGAACATCGTAGTTGAACCGAAGGTTCTCTTCACTTCTTCCCCCACATGTCGCTGAGTTTAATGGGCATCCATTTATCAACGATAAATACCCTCAAATTTTCGATGTTCCTTCCTCTTGCTTCATTTCCTAAAGTCACTCCTTCGCTTCGCTTCTTCGTAGCTTTTTCGATCGATCACAGACGCTCCTCGAGACCGGGCAAAGAATTCTTCGGCTTGTTCTTTTTGGAGTGTATTCGAGCATCTCCGTGTTGAAGACTTTCTTCAGGTTGAGACTTCAGATTCTTCTCGCATCTTCATCATCCAAAATCGACTTTCTCGGATTGGCTTAGAAGCCTTAGCACGCTTTGCTTCTGGTTGAACAACACCCAAGGCTTTCCTCTTCATAGGTGATTCGGACCACCTGACTTGTTCCAACCTTAGTTCTAGCACTCATTTTCTCTCTTTTAACCTCAAGCATGGTTTGCTTTCGGTTCGAGTGTAGATGGGCTTCTCCACTTGAGCGAATTTCAATTTATCAATAGCTTCAACTTCTTTTAAGGCTTTGGCTAGATTGTACATTTCAGCTCTTTTTCGAGCCTTCTTCTCCAAAGTCGTGCCATGAACTTCCGAGGTCTTCACCTTCCTTTTCCCCCCTTCCCAGCACCGTAATTTGGAAGAAGTCTGGAGAGAGTCGTGTCCATGTGATCTTGCTCTTTGCTCACCTGTGGATCTCTCCTCGCTAACCGATCTTGCTCATCTTCCATTCTCCGATGTGGTTCTTAGCCACGAAGTTCTTCGAATATGTGGGCAAAGCCGCGGAGAGAGTGCATCTTTAAGCATCTCTGTCATCTTGGTCATGAATCGAGCTCATTTCCTTCACAGATCCGATCAAGACCCTTTTTTTCTCTGCTAGTTTCACCTCTAGAAATTGAACTGGGGTGCTTGTTTCATTTCAAAGAACTTAACTGCGTTGACTCCTCCACTTTTCATTCGACTTTTTCTTCCATGGAGGTCATCCGAGTGGTCGAGTGTTTTGTATCTGCACGATTCAAGAAGAATGGCTAAGTCCTTCCATTATCTCGAGCTTGATTGGCCAACGTTTCTTCTATCACGAACAATTTTGATCGCTATTGGCTCAATCTTCTCAAGTTTCTCCATTACGGGGAGTGAGATCAATCTCGGGGAACTTTCTTCTTCTACGGCCGTTTGATCATCCCGAGCTTTGTCCGTCCCAACCCGAGAAGTCGGTCGGGAAAGGCTTCTCCTCATTCCACCGATCTTCCCCTCTGAATCAACTGTCAAGCATCTCGGGAAGAGTCTCGATTGAGGATATATACTTGTCGTCCTTAATCAAGAAAAAACATCTTGCGGTCGAATGAAATTTGAGCTCGGGGTAGCGGTCGAGATGAACCGACTTCCCCTTTGCTCCTCCACTTCGCCTTCTTTGACCTCGCCTTCTTCCATCTTAGGCTCTTAATCTAGCATGAATCACTCTGAGCTCATCAAGAATATTTTGCTCTGATCCATTCTGTCGGAGTTTGTGCATTCGAAGTTTTGCATTCATTGATTCCCTCGGTTTGCATCTGATGGGGTTGATACGCTGTTGGCATATCCTCGGTTTAGTCCGAGTTGGCTCGTCGATCGAGCTCGCACATCTTGGATCGACTTTGGCTCTTCCGTGAAACTCAAGACATCCGAGGTAGGCATCTCGAGGTCAAAAATTTCTGAGAAATTTTATCCGAACTATGATGTCTCGAGCACCTCGAGAAGACACCTTTCTCAGTGTCACGGAGATAACCTTGAGCCAACACTTGTAATGGCGAACTCGAGCGGTTTTGCCTTGGTTGTATCTCCTCGAATCATTTGTTCATTTCTTACTGCGTTTTGGAGCAAGATTCTTCCGTTTCATCATTTTTGCTCCTTCTTTGCTGCAACAACATCTTCCCCTAGTTTGTTGGGTCTCTTTTTTTCAAGAACCGCAGAGGTGATTCTACCTTCTTTTCTCTCTTCCCCGATAACATTCCTTTTTTTTGGGTTTAAGAGAATTTTGGATTTAGGAAATGGGGTCGAATTGGCATATCCTCCTCCTCTCTGCACATCTCCAAAATGTAAGCAATTTTGGTGGCATGGTGGATCTTGCCTTTGATTGAGATCGCCCGTCAATCTTCCTCAAAACTTTGGTCCGCTTTTCTCACCGTCCCGTGAATTTCAGCCAGGTTGAAATCTGGTGGGTGAGGCTTCTATCGCCGCCATCAATCTGATTTTCGGGTACTTATCTTCTCAAAACTCCCCGCAAGACTCATGATGCACTTGCTCACAATATCCATCAAACAACAATATTGTGGCTTTAGATGCCTCTTATGCAATGTCGCCTCAAACTTAACAGATTTCTCGGAATCCTATCTAAGTACTCCTCTTTCTTCCCGACATATACATCGTAGGATCCTCTCCTATCACAGAGCTCAAAAACATCATTGATTTTTTCGAACAATATACGATCCCTTTCAAAATCGACGTATTTGGATGATCTCTCTAAGTGTGATACGATTAACTTAGAATGCATCTGACCCTCTTCATCTATCTTTAAATTACGATGAATTGATTACCTCTTTCAAAACTCACAGTCCGGTCGGGTTTATGACTAGTTGGAGTGAGTTTGGCGAATCGAATCATATCAGAGCCTCCTCTTACGGCTTTGAGTTAGTTGTGCTTTCAAGTGAGACAACGAACTTCGTACCCACGGCTTGTTGGTTATGGCTAATTTTTCAACAATGTTGGAGCCATTTTAGAGATTGATTTAAGAATTTGAAGCTTTAGGGTTTGGAGATTTACTTTTATTTGCAAGAGGATTTGGAAACGAAGGGTTTGATAAAAATTTTGGCTTGAATGGCTGATTGGGATTTATATAGCCTTGAGATCATGGGGAATCGTGTTGGTTAGGTGAGTAACAACGGTTGAGATTAATCTCCGATTAATCGGGTATACTGAACCGACGATCTCCTAAAAAGTAAGCCGCCAAAAACATCCTCATTGGTCATTAATGTAGCGAGCATTAAATGATCATTGACCTTCTTCGAATTTAAAACGATCCCGCCCAAAAAACATTCCTCGGTGTTTTATATTTATTGCGAATGATTACTGAGTTTTACTTGAGCAATAAATGAGTCGCATGAGTCTTTACTTCTTCAGACTAATTTCCCTCTATCAGTCTTCTTAGTCTTTTGTCTTTTGATAAAATGTCGATTATATCACGAAAATTGAATGGGTTCAAAGATGCTCTTTCACAGTCTTGACCTTGATCATCTGAGTTTCACGAGACTCGATTCGGTATTTCCATTTTATCTGAGTTTCTCAATAGAATTACGAAAAAAACTTCATGCATCCGAAAATCTTCAATTTTTTCAGATTTACTCTATACACCTGTTCTAACATCCCTAATTCAACCGAAAGTTCACGAAATCTTGATTGACCAAAAAAAGTTTAGTCAAGATATCGACTCTTTTTGCCTATCGATATGAATTTTCTCCATCCTTATGTCCTTTTTCTCGACATGATCTCTCGATGAAGTGATGTCCGATATCCACATGCTTGCATCCGTGCAATACCGGATTTTGTGGAATAGCAATGGCACTAGTGTTATCACAAAATATTGGTACTTAATTGGCTTCAACTTTATAATCCCTTAATTGTTGTGCGAGCTAATGAATCCACGTCCAAAATGTATTCAACTTCAGTAATCTTTTGCTCTTTGAGGTTTGTTTTCTTGAAAACCAAGATATCGACTTGCTTCCTAGAAATTGACAAGTTCTGTTGTGGACTTCTGTCAATTCTACAACCTCCATAGTCGACATCCGAGTAACCCGCTTAATTCAAGGTTATCATCACCGATACCATAATCCTCTATTCATTTGTGCCCTTAAGATATCTTAGTATCTTTTTGGCGACCTCCATGTGACTAGTCTTAGGATTAGCTTATCTTGCACATATCCCAACAAAGAAATGTTATATCCGCCTACTTGTTGTTGTGAGATAGAGCAATGATCCAATGATTCCTCTATAATCGCATGATTCACCGATTTGGTTTTCCAATCAGATCCATCTTGTAGTTAGTATTCATAGGAATCCTAACTGCATTGCAATTTTGTACACCATATTTTGCAATCGGATCTACGGTGTATTTTGCACGGTTGATGAATATTCCTTCCTTTGATTGTTTCACTTGAAGACCTAGAAAGAAATTCATCTCTCCCATCATTGACATCTCAAACTTGCCTTTCATCGGTGTTGAAAACTTTTTCACACGGTGATGGTTTGAGATCCAAAAATGATGTCATCAACATATATCTGAACTAGTAAGATCTCTTCCCCATCCTCTATCCTCGAACAGAGTTCTATCAACGATCCCTTTAATGACAAAACCATGGTCGAGAAGAAACCGAAAAAGAGTATCATACCATGCTCTAGGTGCTTGCTTGAGACCATACAAAGCTTTTCAGCACAAAAACTTGGTCATTCTGTTTGAATCCGGGAGGTTGTTCTACATAAACCTCTTCTTTAAGCACACCGCGTCGTAAATGCACTTTTCACATCCATTTGATAGATTGTGAACTTCATGTGGGCAGCATATGCAAGAAACAATCTGATGGCTTCTAGTCTTGCAAAGTAATCCAAGCCTTCTTCTTGGGAGTAACCGTGTGTAACTAGCCTTGCCTTGTTTCTCACAATGTTGTTGTTTTCATCTCTTTTGTTTTTGAAAACCCACTTGGTTCCAATGACATTGTGCCTTTCACGTCTATCTACCAACTCCCATACTTCATTCCTTGAGAATTGATTCAAATTTCATCTTGCATAGCGAAGAATCCAATAAGAATCTTGTAGAGCTTCACCAATCTCAAAGCAGTTCTTTCTCCGAAAGGAAGCAAAGGCGAATAGTGCACTCTCACCATGGAACCTTCTTGTCTTAACACCTTCAATTAGATCACCCACTATCTGATTTGTAGGATGACTATCTAACAATTTCCTTCTTGATGTTCCCCCTTCAATGGTATCCTCAACATTTGAAATGTTAGGTTCGATTAAATCAAAGAAACTCGTGGAACAACAAAACAGAGAAAGAGAATCATCTTCCTCGGGGAGATTCTATTCGAACATTGTCGAGACATCCGTCCCCTTTGGTTGATAGATTCAGATTTTGCCTCACCGACCACATCTTCATTGGCATCACATACCGATTCTCGAATCGGGTGTCTGCTCGATTGGTCACCTTTTGGAGTGTTGGTTTTCCCGAGGCTCACCATCCCGAATTCCATTATGAACTTCCTTATCTGAGTCCGAAAATAGAATGTGACCGACTTCTTCTTTTCGTGTTCGATGGATGATTTGTCTTTTCCGCTTTCAGGCTTAATCTGGTGATCCTCTTAGTTAGTTCATCTGCATCATGTTCCTGTTTCTTCCAACACAAATAGATTCATCAAAAAAAACAACATGAGGTGTTTCCTCCACAATAAGAGTCCTACAGGTTGTTAACTCGAAAGCTTTTATTGACTTGAGAATATCCTAGGAATATTCCTTCATCGACTTTTACTATCAAAAAGTTTTCAACCCGATCTTTACCATTATTGTGTATGAAACACTTGCAACCAAACACACGAAAGAAAGAAAAACAAGAGGCTTCCTTTCATTCCAAAGCTCATAGGGTGTTTTGCCTTGACTCTTGGTCAGCATGGATCAACTACTACCAATGTGTATTTCCTGACATTAGTGCTTACAGGTGTTATAGGACCAAAAAGATCCATATGTAGTAATCAAGTATTCTTTCAAGAGAAACCTCAACTTTTACTTTTAAATGATGCTTTATATCTGTTTTCCTTTTCGCACGCATCACAAATATGTTCCTTATCAACACTTCGTTAGGCAACCCTCTCACAAGAGCTAATCTTGCAAGTTTGTTCGGGTTTTGAAATTTAGGTGATTCATTCTTTTATGCCATAACCAATCGGTATCTCTGTGGAACTTTTAGCAACTAAACATGTATCTTTAGGAGCGTAACTCCAATCGCAAAGATACACATTCCCTTTTCTTGTGTACCACGGTAAAAACTTTATGTGATGTATCATTTTTCACAAAACATAAGTTCTTAGAGAACTCAACATTGAAACCCTTATCACATAATTGGCTAATTGAAAGCAAATTATGCTTCAATCCGAATACATATGAAACACCATGGATATGAATCGAGTCGATTTCCAAAGTTCCATATCCTTCATCTGTCCCTTGAATTATCTCCAAAAGTGATCTCAGGCCTCTTTGTTCAACATAGTCACCGAAAGTGTCTTCTTGTATCCTCGTCATATGTCTTGAACATCCACCGTCAAGATACCAAATGTCGAGGAGCTTTTTTCATCTCTCGCCATCGCTGCCATGTGATCATTAGTCGGTTTAGTGCCCTTTGTTTTCCTCCCAAAAACAGATTAATTCTTAGGTACCCAATTTGTGTAGGGTCCTACAAGGTTAGATGTACCTTTTCGAATCCAAATCACTCGACAACTCTAATCACTTTAGAGTGGCTAATTTGTCTTCCATAAACATCAACATACACATCTACTACTCGGGTGCCTTAGCAAATTTTCGTGTATGTGTTAACTTTAGCATGAACATGGGCTTTTGAATTCTTCTTTGGTTCAGCCTTTTGTTCGATGCTTGGGCTTTTTGTGCAACCGTCTAAATCTTTGTTGACTCGGGTTCGATAACCTTTACCTTTAGGCAAGTGAGGTTCAGGTTGTTATATCTTTGAAATCTGGGTCTTTCGATTATCTTGAGGACTTGGTCTCTTCATTGAGAATGTCTCTGCTTTGAAAGTGTTTCTCATCCGAGGATTCCTCCGATGGTTCAAAGGTGGAGCCTTTCAGATTTGCATTCTTAGCTTGAGGCTTTGAAGTACTTGCTCGAAACTTTCCAATCGATCGCTTTCGTTTTTTCTAGCCTTTACCTCGAGGTTTGGGCTTTCTAACCCGATCATTCAGTTTTTTATCAAACCATAGGTCCTTTTCCCTTGTCTACAACCTTGGGCATTACTTCACTTTTGAAGTGTAGGTGCCATTTGGTTTTACAAAGATAGTCTTCTTGCTACAAGATCTGACAGATTCGGATGACCTTGTGAGGTTCCCCTCGAGTGTATCCCAATCCATTTTTATAGTGGCAGATCTCTCGGTAACTCAATTTCATCTATCACATTAGATGCTTTATTCAATAGAGTTAACTTCTTCATGCACTATCCTCACAGCTTCTGTAGAGTTTTATGCTTCTCGAGAGGTCATTGAACTTCGCTTACGATTAAATTGAATCTCTTCAAATGGATTTCTCTAGCTTTTTCGCCAGGGACATGATCAACTTTTCTTTCTCTTCGAGAGTTGTACTTTCGAACATCCAGTTCATCAAGATCTCCCATTAATTGAGAAGTGATCTCGGTTTTTGCTAGAGTCTTTCCATTTTAGATTTTCAAAGATTCATTCTCTTATTCTCGCTCTTGAGTTTTATTTAGCAGTCCTTGCAAAACAACGATAGTCCTTCATCAGATTCTCAAAAGAATCCATCAGGTCAAAATGACTATTTTCAGGTGGAACTTGAAAACTCTTGTGCTAGTGTAGGAGCAACAACAGAGATGTAAGAGTTTACCTCCTCAATGGCCATCGACGATGTCATCACTTTCACCGTCGAGAATATCTCTTCTTAGATCCTCCTCGTCGTGTTCTTCTTCTTCGCAATCATGGCCTTTTTTTGCTTGAGAACTTCCGTCTCTTTTAGCTTGTCTTTCTCTTCTCTCCTTAGACTCAACTCGACAATCATACCGAAGTGACCTTTCTTCCGGCAATTATAGCATCTGTTGGCATCATCATCCTGATCATTTTCTTCTTTAGAGTCCTTCTTTCTGGATGAAGATCCTTCCGCTTTCAGGTCCTTCTTCTTCTCAGTTGTTCTGTCCTCAGGTTTCTTCTGGTACAAGTGGTTCCTGTAATAGCTTTTTTATTTTCCAAATCTACTATTAAGTCTGTCAAACCTCCTTGCCATCAGTGCTAGTTTTTCCTCAAGCTCATCCTGATGTTTGGCATGGGGTTCTCGACTCTCTCTTTTTCTTGAGTTTTTATCTTTGGCTTTTAAAGCCACATTTTTACTCGATGAAGAATCATCTTTCTTTGTCGGCCTTTTTTGGATTTCTTATCAATTACAAATTCATAGGCTTTCAGCTCAGAGAAGACTTGTTGGTATGGCATTGAACTAATGTTCTTGGTGTTTTCGATCACCACTGCATGAATATCCCATTTCTTATAAAGACCTCTAAGAATTTTCAATGCCACTTCTCTTTGTGGATATTTCTTTCCAAGTGCGTTTAGATCATTCATGATCTTTAGTGAATCGATTTCCAATTTGTCTATTGATTCACCATCATCCATTTAAAAAAAACGTCAAACTTTCCAATTGCCACTTAAAAGTTTGTTTTCTTTTTTATATGATCTGCTTTCCATCACATCATTCCCATCACACCATCATCAATTGTCTTTGTATAGTGTGTCTTTTTGCAATGTAGTCTAGATTGACTAACTTTCTCTCCTCGGGGAGTTAGTTGGTCATCGACTTAGAAAATTCTCGCTTTAGGATCAATTCTCTCCTCTTCTCGTAATTCAGGATTCACCACAAAGAAATTTGAATGGTCCTTGAGAAACCACTCTCCACATACGCTCATGTTTGGAATACGATGATGAGCTGCATTCTCGATCTCCATAGATCATAGTTCTCTCCGAGAACATGGGAAGTTTTTTAGAAGACATTTTTCTGATCTTTTGAAAAGAAAAAAATAACAGCAAATAAGATCAGTTCAGATAGACCACAAGTGTTTTTGAAAATAAAACTTTGGTCAACACAACAGGTGGTCAAGTTGAACCACTTCTCCGATACCACTTGTTGGTCCCGTAAACGAGTTTTACACGCGTGTATGGGGGAATACACGCGTGTTCGATTGATTTTAAAACTTTTTTTTAAATCTCGAGGTCGACTTGGGTCGATAAACCTGAAGATTAGGTTCTGAGAAGCACAGATCGCTCTGAGTCAAAGTCTACTGAGACAGTGATCCTTAGCTGCTTTCAGATACCTCAGATAATCCCAAATGAATCTTGAGTGTCAGAGATTCTGAGTTGCTTGGATCAGATAGCTAGCTTACTGAATCCTCAGAAGAGAGTTCAGTTTGATAACTATCTGTTCTAGCTACTCAGTCGTGCGGAATGGTTGGCCCTTAGATTATACTCGTTTTAAGCTTTCTTTGAAAAGACCTTCCCTTTATGAAATAGTGATTAGGTTGTGATTCACTTATGCAACTTCAAATGATTGATTCCAATCGAATATCGATTGAAAAGTATGCTTTCAAAATCAAGTCAATGCAATTAAACCGCAGATAAGGAAAGTAATAAAGAACACAGTAGTTATAGTGGTTCAAAGACTCAAGCTCCTACATCCACTCTCTCTGACTCTTCAGAGAAATTCACTATCAACTTCTGAGCTTTCTGACTACCTCGTAGTTTACTTACTCAACTCGCCCCGAAGTTTTTCGACTACTACACGTGGTTTACTTACTCAACCCGACCTTGAGTTTTCTGACTACCTTCGTAGTTTACTTACTCAATCACACACAAGCTTTCAGACTACCCCTGTAGCTTACTAACTTCTCCTCTAGAGTTTTCTGACTACTCCGCGTAGTTTACTAACTCTTTACAACTCTACTCACCAACAAAACACACTCCAACTACCTTCTCAAGGGTTTGGGGTTTCTCGGTTGGTTTCCAACTAGGATGAGATATCCTTTACAATGAAGCACAATGCAAAGGGTTAGGATATCTCGACTAAGCTTTGGATAAGTCTTATCAAGCTAGGCTTAGTAAAGTGAGCTCTCTTCAATATAGAAGCACTTGGGAAATTCAAGGTATTTCGAGTGCTTTAACTTTTGCAAGAATAGGTTTGAGCTCTTGAGTTGCGTATAAATTTCCCGTAACCTTACAAAGTAGAGGGTCACCAGTATTTATAGGCATACACCAAGGTCACTCTTGAAAACTATCCGTTGGAGAGATAGCTTCGTGAATTCCCTCTTATGGTGTGTGAGAAACGACTATATTTAGGGTTTGAAATTCCCTAACATGTTTTAGGCAATAGCCTTTCATGTAGCTGGTCTTCACTTTTTGCAGTCTGGAACTTTCGTACATCTGACATCTTTTTCAGCGGCCTGTCACTGTCAGTGTCAGTATGGTACAGTGTCGTCTTCCTCTTTTTGACTTTTATCTTCAGTTAAAGATAGACACCTTCAGCGGCTCTTTTGGTTACAAACTCTGATTTTGATATAACCTTAACAACACTTCTGACTTAGTTCCTTTTGTCTGCATTTGAATGTCTTGGCAATATCTAACTTTTTAAGGCATCGCATTTCTCTCAGTATTGCATCCTTCAGATAGATACATTCAGTGCCTCGGAACATTCAGGTTCATACTGAGCATTCAGTGTATTACTGAGTCTTCAGTAATTACTGTGCTTTCAGTATTCTTGATCTTCAGTTTCTCAGTCTTTAGTCTTGCGTCTTCAGATTCTTCTGAGTCTTCAGGACCTATCCTGAACTATATCTGCTGACTATACATTTTGCAGATAACATCCTGAATACTCTAAAACTGAATCCTGACTCAATTATCAAGATCATTCTGAACATGTCATACTCAGGGGTTTTGGGATCTTAATCAAAATCATATAATCTTTTATTTAAATTCATCTCCCAACAGCATCCATTTGTCAATATGTGGCCATTTTTGTGCTATTGAAGTCCCTCTCCGCTGGCTCGCAAACTTTTTGTATCCACTCCTTCGCTTCTGCTCTTCATCTATTTTGTTCTTGATTACAGGCACGCCTGAGACTGAAGCAGCAACTTTCTTTGCTTGTTCTATCTGGAGTGTCTTCAGAGCATTCCTTGTGTTGAAGACTTTTCTTTGACCTGCAGACTCTGCTAATTCTTCAACCAACTTCCTTTGTACTGGCTTAGAAGCCTTAGCACGCTTGCTCTCAGGTTCAACAATGCACAAGGCTTTCCTCTTCATAGGCAATTCAGCAGCAGCCTGGCTTGTTCCAACCTTAGCTCTATCACTCAGTTTCTCTCTTGCAACATCAAGCATGGTTTCCTCAGAAACCTGAGTGTAGCTCAGCTTCTCCACCTTCTTCAACTTCATCTTGTCGAAGAGCCGACTTCCTTCAAGGCTTTAGATAGGCTATTCATTTTAGCTTCCTTTTTAGCCTTTTTCTCCAAAAGCACGTGCCAATAACTTCCTAAAGTCTTCATCCGTCTTTCCCCTTCTTGGCACGTAATTTGGAAGAAGTCCGGAGAGTCTTTGTGTCCATATGGTATTGCTCTTTGCTTACACAGCGCACCTCTCCTGCTAACTGATCATGTTCATCTTCTAGCCTCCTGAGGTGGTTTTTAGCCATAGAGAACTCTTCAGAAAGATGGGCAAACTGGCCAGAGAGAGCATCTTTAAACATCTCTGTCATCTTGGTCATGAGCATTGAGCTCATTTCCTCAACAACAGACTTGATCAGTACTTCGTTCTTCTCTGCCAATTTCACCTCTAGGAACTCAGTATTCTCCTGGTGCTTCTGTTTAAGTTCAGCACTCAGCTCAGCCTTGACTCCCTCCAGCTTCTCATTCAGCTTGTCTTCCATGGAGGTCATCTTTGAGGTCAGAGTGTCTTGGAGTTGCACCAGTTCTGAAGATGAACTCAGATTCTCCATCTTCTGAGTTTGGCTGGCCAATGTCTCTTCCATCTGAGCGATTTTGTTCAGCATTGGCTCAACCTTCTCAAGCTTCTCCATTAAGGGAGTGAGGTCGATCTCAGGAACATTTTGCACCTTCATCTTTGATTGATCATCTGAGGTTCGGACCTGACCCGAGGGTCGGTCTGCTTTTGAAAGATCGGCTTCATCCCCGAGCTCCAGGTCCCTAATCGAGCCTCGATGCAGACATCGAACAATTGAGTTAAAGATAGAAACTTCAAGAACTTTGGCATAATTGTTAATAGTGCGAAAAGGTACCAAGAGTCTGCTTTCGGTCGAGGGTTGAATGATTTCAGGTTGATCAGCACAAGAAGTTTCCTTCTCCATTTGAGACTGATCCTCAGCATCTCCCTGTTGGTCCCCATCTTGAGATTTGTCTCTGCTGCTAGGGGCACCAACTTCAGTAGCTCTCCTCTCAGCTATCTTCTTCTGAACTAGCTCATCAAAATCGGAAATTTTCATCCTGAGCTTTGTCTTTCTGAATCCTGAGAACTTCGATCGGAAGGTTGTCTCCTCATTCCACCGTCTTCCCCCTCTGAATGCAAAAGAATGTTAAGCATCTCCTAAGAGTCGATTGAGGATGAAAACCATTGTCATAATCTGAAGAAGATATCTTGCGGATCGGGGTGAGCCGAGCTCGGGGTAGCGGTCAAGGATGAACCGTTCCCCTTGCTCCTCCACTCGGTTTCTTGAACCGCCCTTCTTCCATCTCGGGCTTTACGGTTCGGTTGAAGCATCGGTGAAGGATCAAGAAGTAGATCACTTCGGGAGCTCATCCAAAATAAAACGCTCTGAGTCTCAAAGACATCCCGAATGTTGTCTGCGGTCGGTCTCCTCGGTTTGCATCTGAGTAGGTTAAGGGGCTGGTGGTATGCGTCCTCGGATTGACTACGAGTTAGCTCTTCTGTCTGGCCGACACATCTTTGGTAGGAATCTCGAGGTCTCGAGTTCCTTTAAAATTTCTGAGAAATTTTATCTGAATCGACGATGTCTCAAGCACCTCGGAGAAGACACGCTCCTCGATCTGGTCTCATGCCTTAGAGATAACCTGAGCCAAGACTTGTAATGGTGATTTCTGAGCGGTTTGGCCCTCAAGTTGAATCTCTTCAGAATCACTGCCATCATCATCGGTGAGAACCACCATCCTTTTGCGCTTGGGAGCGAGGGTTTTCTGCTTCTTCAACTTCTCACCCAGCTCCATCTTGGCCTCCAACAAAACCTTCCACCGGTTTGTTGGGTTTCTTTTCAAAGAAAGAGCTTGGTGATTCTGCTTTCTTTTCTTTCTTTCCCCTGATGGCCTGCTTCTTCACAGCAATGGGCTTGAAGAGCACCTTGGATTTAGGGAATGGGGTCGAATTGGCGAAGATGTCCTCCTCCTCTCTGCACATCTCCAAAATAAATGCTATTTTGGTGGCATGGTGGATCTTGCCTTTGATCGAGATAGCCCCGTCTTTCTCTCTTTTTACGACCTTGGCTTGTTCACTCACCGTCTGAATTAAGAATCTGAGCCAGTTGAAGTTGGTGGTGGGTGAAGCCTCGATCGCCGCCATTAATCGAAGCTTCGGGGTACTAATCTGCTCAAAACTCCCCGAATGACTCATGATGCATTTGCTCACAATATCCAACAAAACTCTATATTGTGGCTTCAAATGCCTCTTATGCAGTGTAGCCTCAAATTTTACAGGATTCTCAGCAATCCTATCTAAAAACTCCTGCTCTCTACCCAACATATACACAGCAGGATCCTCTCCACTATCACAAAGCTCAAAAACATCGTTTAAATTCTTCGGAATTATATACAATTCCCTTTCAAAGTCGATGTATTTAGACGAGTGTTCTAAATGTGATACAGTAATTTCGGAATGCATACCATCCTCTTCATCTATCTTCAGATTACAGATGAACTCGATTACCTCTTTCGCGTATTCTTGGTCCGGTCGGCTTGCGACGAGATGGGTGAGCTTGGCCAAACGGATCATATGGAGAGCCTCCTCTTCTCGTTTAGAGTTGGTTGTGCTATCGAGCGAGACAACGAACTCGTACCAAGGTTTATTGGTTTCGGCTAATTTGTCAAAAATGGTAGGAGCCATTTGAGAGATTAAAGATTTGAAGATTTAGGGTTTAGGTTTTCTGGGCAAAGGGAATTTTCTTGCAGAGGATTTTGGGAACGAAGGGTTTGATAAAATTGGGCTTGAATGGCTTCTTGAGGAATATATAGTTTCGAGATTGTGGGAATTCGCGTTGGTTAGGTAAAAAGCAATGGTTGAGATTAATCGCCGATTAATCGGGTATGCGAAAGGTCGATTCCCGAAAAGTAAGCCGCCAATATATCCTCATTGGTCATTAATGTAACAGAGCATTAAATGACTGTTGACCTTCTTCGGAATTTCAAAAAATCCTGCCCAAAAACATTCCTTAGGTGTTTTGTATTTATTGCAAATGATTATTGAGCTTCACTTAAGCAATAAATGAGTCGCATGAGTCATTACTTCTTCAGACTAATTTCTCTCTATCAGTCTTACTGAGTACTGACCTTGATAAAATGTCAAGATAATATCGAAAATCTTGAATGGGTTCAAGATATTATCTTGAAATCTTGACCTTGATGAAATTTGAGTTTCCTAAAGACTCGATTCGAAGATTTCCATTTTATCCTGAGTTTCTCGGAGAGAATTCTCGAGAAAACTTCATGCATCCAAAACCTTCAATTCTTGATTTTTACTCTATACACCTGGATCTAACATCCCTAATTCAACTGAAAGTTCCTAAAATCTTGATTCAGCCAAAGGTTTAGTCAAGATATCAGCTCTCTGCTTATCAGTATGAATTTTCTCCATCCTTATGTCCTTTTTCTCGACATGATCTCTCGATGAAGTGATGTCGATATCCACATGCTTGCATCTAGTGTGCAATCTTGATTTTGTGAAATAGCAATGGTACTATTATTGTCACAAAATATTGGTACTTTATTGGCTACAACTTTATAATCCCTTAATTGTTGTCTGAGCCAAAGAATCTGAGCACAACAACTTCCTGCAGCCATGTATTCAAATTTTCATCTAGATCGGGTTGCTCTCGAGGTCCGCTTTCTTCAAAACCAAGATATCGGCTTATTTCCTAGAAATTGACAAGTTCCTCGTAGTGGACTTCACAATTCTGCAACCTCCATAATCGAAGATCCGAGTAACCAGCTTAATTCAAGGTTATCATCACCGGATACTATAATCCTCTATTCATCGTGCCCTTAAGATACTTCAAGATTCTTTTTTGCGACCTCCATGTGAGTAGACTTAGGATTAGCTTATCTTGCACACACATCCCAACAAAGAAATGTTATATCCCACCTACTTGTCAGGAGATAGAGCAATGATCCAATGATTCCTCTATAATCGATATGACTCACCGATTTGCCTTCTCATTAGGATCAATCTTGTAGTTAGTATTCATAGGAATCCTAATCGCATTGCAATCTGTACACCATATTTGGCAATCGATCTACGGTGTACTTTGCACGGTTGATGAATATTCCTTCCTTTGATTGTTTCACTTGAAGACCTAGAAAGAAATTCATCTCTCCCATCATTGACATCTCAAACTTGCCTTTCATCGGTGTTGAAAACTTTTCACACAAATTGATGGTTTGGAGATCCAAAATGATGTCATAACATATATCCGAACCAAGAAGATATCTTCCCCATCTTCTATCCTCGAACAGAGTTCTATCAACAGCCTTTTGACAAAACCATGGTCGAAAGAAACCGAGAAAGAGTATCATACCATGCTCGTGCTTGCTTAAGACCATACAAAGCTTTTTCGAGCACAGAAACTTGGTCATTCTGTTTGAAACCGTGAGGTTGTTCAACATAAACCTCTTCTTTAAGCACACCGCTCGAAAATGAACTTTTCACATCCATTTGATAGATCGTGAACTTCATGTGGGCAAAGATATGCAAGAAACAATCTGATTGCTTCTAGTCTTGCAACATGTGCAAAGGTTTATCATAATCCAAGCCTTCTTCTTGGGAATAACCTTGTGCAACTAGCCTTGCCTTGTTTCTTACAATGTTGTTGTTTTCATCTCTTTTATTCTTAAAAACTTACTTGGTTCCAATGACATTGTGCCTTTCAGTGTCTATCTACTAGCTCCCATATACTCATTCCTTGAGAATTGATTCATTTCATCTTGCATAGCAAAGAATCCAATGAGAATCTTGTAGAGCTTCACCAATCTCGAGAGGTTCTTTCTCCGATAGGAAGCAAGCAGAATAGTGCACTCTCACCATGGAACCTTCTTGTTTTAACACCTTCGGTTAGATCACCCACAACTGACTTGTAGGATGACTATCTAACCATTTCCTTCTTGATGTTCCCCTTCAAAGAAAGATCCTCAACATTTGAAATGTTAGGTTCGGGTTAATTCAAGAAACTCGTGGAACAACAGAAAAGGAGAAAGGAAATCATCTTCCTCGGGGAAATTCTATTCAGAACATTGTCAGAGACATTTGTTCCCCTTTGGTTGATAGATTCAGAATTTGCCTAAGCTGTGACCACATCTTCATTGGAATCACATACCTGAGTCTGAGCTGGTGTTTGTGTGTTGGCTTTCCTGAGTCTCACCATCCTGAGTTCCATCTTGAACTTCTTTATCTGAGTCTGAGTCACTCCAATCATAGATAGTGGATCGACTTCTTCTTTTCGTGTTCAATGGATGATTTGTCATTCTTTTTCAGCTTTAATCTGGTGATCCTCTTGGTCAGTTCATCTCAATCATGTTCTGCTTTCTTATGACACAAGTAGATTCATCAAAAACAACATGAGGTGTTTCCTCCACAATAAGAGTCCTACAGGTTGTAAACTCGAAAAGCTTTTTCGACTTCGAATATCCTAAGAATATTCCTTCATCAGCTTTACTATCAAATGTTTTCAACTGATCTTTACCATTATTGTGTATGAAACACTTGCAACCAAACACACGAAAGAAAGAAACAAGAGGCTTCCTTTCATTCCAAAGCTCATAAGGTGTTTTGCCTTGACTCTTGGTCAGCATGGATCTGTTTCGAGAGTAGCATGCAAAGGTTGTTGGCGGCTTGACCCAAAACCTTTTAGGAATGTCAAACCAAAGAATCATTGTCCTTGCAGCTTTTCTTTCGAGTCCTGTTCCTTCTTTCACAGAACACCATTTTGTTGAGGGGTCCTTGCCGTGATGTTTCATGAGTAATTCCATTTGTTCAACAATAATCGATATGATATGATTTATAAATTCGGTTCCTTTGTCGATCGATTTTGACCACACTCGATTTTTTTTCTCAATCTTGAGCCTTTTCAATAATTCTCGCAAATTTTATCTCGAGTCTCTTTCTTCTTCGAAAAAGAATATGACCCAAGTATATCTTGAGTAGTCATCAACTACTACCAATGTGTATTTCCGCCATTAGTGCTCACCGGGTGTTATAGGACCAAAAAAATCCATATGCAGTAACTGAAGTATTCTTTCAGTAGAAACATCTACTTTGCTTTTAAATGATGCTCTAACTTGTTTTCCTTTCTGGCACGCATCACAAATATGTTCCTTATTGAACACTTCATTAGGCAACCCTCTTACAAGAGCTAATCTTGCAAGCTTATTCAGGGTTTCGAAATTCAGGTGATTCATTCTTTTATGCCATAACCAACTGGTATCTGTGGAACTTTTAGCAACCAAACATGTATCTTTAGGAGTTGAACTCCAATCAGCAAGATACACATTTCCTTTTGTAGTACCAGTCAGTAATATTTTCTGTGTTGTATCATCTTTCACATAACATAAGTTCTTAGAGAACTCAACATTAAAACCCTTATCACAAAATTGGCTTATTGAAAGCAAATTATGCTTCAATCCAGATACATATGAAACACCATGGATATGAACTGAGTCGATTTCCAAAGTTCCATATCCTCCAGTCTGTCCCTTGGAGTTATCTCCAAAAGTGATCTGAGGGCCTCTTTGTTCAACATAGTCACTGAGTATCTTCTATGTCTTGAACATCCACTGTAAAGATACCATACATCAGGGGCCTTTTCATCTCTGCTCATCAAGTCTTTATGTGATCTTTAATCACCAAGGCCCTTGTTTTTCCTCCGAAAAACAGATCAATTTTTAGGTACCCAATTTGTATAGGGTCCTACAAGGTTAGCTGTACCTTTCGGAATCCAAATCTGCCTGACAACTCTAATCACTTTAGAGTGGCTAATTTATCTTCCATAAACATCAACATACACATTCACTACTCTGGGTGCCTTAGCAGTCTTCTGTGTATGAGTGCTAGCCTTAGCATGAACATGGGCTTTTGAATTTTTCTTTGTTCAGCCTTACATTCATTTGCTTTTGGCTTCTGTCTGCAAAACGGGTCTAAATCTTTGTTGACTCGGGTTTAGATAACCTTTACCCTTAGACAAGTGTGGTTCGGGTTATGCAGACTGAAATTTGGGTCTTTCAAGATAATCGAGGACTTGTTCTCTTCGATTGAGAATGTCTCTCTGGCCGAAAGTGTTTCTCTTCCGAAGATTCCTCCGATGGTTCGGTGTGGATCCTTTCGTGTTTGCATTCTTAGCCCCGAGGCTTTGAAGTACTTGCTCGAAATTTTCCAAACCGAAAGTGCTCAGTTTTCTAGCCTTCACCGAGGTTTGGGCTTTCCTACCGATCATTCGGTTTTTAGTTAGACCATAGGTCCTTTTCCTTTGTCTACAACCTTGGGCATTTCTTGATTTGAAGTGTAGGTGCCACCGGTTTTACAAAAGATTGTCTTCTTGCTACTTGATGCAAAGATTCGGATGACCTTGTGAGGTTCCTCCTGGAATGTATCCCAATCCAGATTTTATAGTGGCAGATCTCTGGTAACTCTGAATTTCATCTATTACTTTAGATGCAGTATTCAATAGAGTTAGCTTCTTCTTTACACTATCCTCACAGTTCTGTAGAGTTTCATGCTTCTCAGAGAGGTCATTGAATTTAGTTCTGATCAGCTGAATCTCTTCAGTGGATTTCTCTAGCTTTTCAGTTAGGGTCACTATCAACTTCTCTTTCTCTGAGAGTTGTACTTTCAGAACATCCAGTTCATCAGTAGCTCCCATTAATTGAGAAGTGATTTCAGTTTTGCTAGAGTCTTTCCATTTTAGATTTTCAGCTTTCAGTTCTTTATTCTGCTCTTGAGTTTCATTTAGCAGTTCTTGTAAAACAGCATAGTCCTTCATCAGATTCTCAAAAGAATCCATCAGGTCAAATTGGCTGTTTACAGTTGAACTTGACAACTCTTGTGCTAGTGTAGGAGCAACAACAGAGAAAGAAGAGTTTACCTCCTCAATGGCCATCAGACAAATGTCATCACTTTCACTGTCTGAGAATATCTCATCTGAAGAGCTAGATCCCTCCTTTAGCTTGCCTTTCTCTTCTCTCCTTAGCACTCAGATCTGGACAATCATACTGGAAGTGACCTTTCTTTTGGCAATTGTAGCATCTGTTGGCATCATCATCCTGATCACTTTCTTCTTTGGACTTGAGTCCTTCCTTTTGGAAGAAGATCCCTCGACTTTCGGTCCTTCTTCTTCTCGGTTGATCCGTCCTCCGGGTTTCTTCCTGCACTGTGATTCCTGTAATAGCTTTTGTATTTTCCATATCGACTATTAAGTCTTTCAAACCTCCTTGCCATCAATGCTAGCTTATCCTCAAGCTCATCCTCATTCTTAGCAAGGGAGTTCTCAGACTCTCTAGTTTTA
Source organism: Stenogyne calaminthoides (assembly GCA_037126765.1). Taxonomy (NCBI): domain Eukaryota; kingdom Viridiplantae; phylum Streptophyta; class Magnoliopsida; order Lamiales; family Lamiaceae; genus Stenogyne; species Stenogyne calaminthoides. Next base: position 22,104,539 of record JBBCBC010000021.1, read on the forward strand.
CAAGTTTTATCTTTGGCCTTAAAAGCCATATTCTTACTAGATGATGAATCATCTTTGCTGTCTGCCTTTTTAGATTTCTCATCAATTACAAACTCATAGGCCTTCAGCTCAGAGAAGACTTGTTATGGCATTGAATTAATGTTTTTGGTGTTTTCAATCACCACTGCATGTATATCACATTTCTTAGAAAGACCTCTAAGAATTTTCAATGCAACTTCTCTCTGTGGATATTTCTTTCCAAGTGCATTTAGATCATTCATAATACTAGTGAATCTGACTCCCAATTTGTCAATAGATTCACCTTCTTCCATTTCAAAACTATCAAACTTTCCAATTGCAACTGAAAGTTTGTTTTCTTTGATATGATCTGTGCCTTGGCACATTACAGCTAGTGTATCCCAAATTTCTTTTGCAGTATTGCAGTGAGAGATCATTCCCATCAATTGTATTGTATAATGTGTCTTTAGCAATATAGTCTAGATTGACTAACTTTCTCTCCTCAGGAGTCAGTTGGTCATCAGACTTAGGAAATTCTGCTCTAGGATCGTTTCTCTCATTTTCTGTTCCTCTTGGATTCACCACAGTAAATTGGAATGGCCCTTCAGAGACCACTTTCCACATTAGTTCATGTTTAGAATACAGGTGAGCCTGCATTCTCAGTCTCCATAAATCATAGTTCTCCACTGAGAACATGGGAAGTTTCTTAGAAGACATTTTAACTGAGTCTTTTAAGAATTCAACAAATAAGATCAGTTCAGATAGACCACAAGTATTTTTAGCAAATAAAACTTTTGGTCAACAACGCAGGGGTCAAGTTGAACCACCGCCTCGATACCACTTGTTGGTCCCGCAAAACGAGTCTTACACGTATGGGGGAATACACGTTGTTCAAGGTTTTTAAAACTTTTCTTTTACCGAGGTCGGTCACCAATCAGTTGTCCTCAAGATTTGGTCCCGAGAAGCACAAATCACTCGAGTCAAAGTCTCTTGAGACAAAGGATCCTGAAGCCGCTTTAAACCTCGGATAATCCCAACCGAGTCCCGAGTTTTCAGAGATCCTGAGTTGCTTGGATCGATAACTAACTTATCAAACCCTCGAAAGAGTAAGTTCAGTTTTGTAACTATCTGTTCTAGCTATTCGGATGTCTTGAATGGTTGACCCTTTAGTTTATACTGCGTTTTAAGCTTTTTGAAAACCCTTCCTTTAATGGAATAGTGATTAGGTTTGTGATTCAATTACATGCAACTTCCAAAGGATTGATTCCAACCGAAATATCGGTGAAAATATGCTTTCAAATTTAAGTCAATGCAAATGCTTAAACACGGATAAAGAAAGCAATAAACAACACAACAATTTATAGTGGTTCGAGACTTAAAGCTCCTACGCCCACTCTCTCGATCTCTTGAGAGAAATTCACTAATCACTTCCTTGAGCTTTTACGACTACCTCGCGTAGTTTTACTTACTCAACTCGCCCCGAGCTTTTCACTACTCCACGTGGTTTACTTACTCAACCCCGACCTTGAGCTTTACGACTACCTCCGTAGTTTACTTACTCAAACACAAACAAGCTTTCGGTACCTCAGAGCTTACTAACTTCACCTCTAGAGCTTTCTGACTACTCCGCGTAGTTTACTAACTCTTAACAACTCTTCTCACCAACAATCACACACCAACTACCTTCTAAAGGGTTTGGGGTTTCTTGGTTGGTTTCCAACTAGGATGAGATATCCTTTACAATAAAGTACAATGCAAAGGCTAGGATATCTCGACTAAGCTTTGGATATATCTTATCAAGCTAGGCTTAGTATAGTGAGATCTCTTCGATTTAAAAGTACTTGGGAAATTCTATGTTTTTCGAGTGCTTTAACTTTGCGATAATAAGTTTGAGCTCTTGAGTTGCTTACAAATTTCCCGTAACCTTACAATGTAGAGGGTCACAAGTATTTATAGGCATACACCAAGGTCACTCTTGAAAAACTATCCATTGGAGGAGATAGCTTCGTGAGTTTCCTCTTATGGTGTGTGAGGAACGACTATATTTAGGGTTTGAAACTCCCTAACACGTTTTAGGCAATAGCCTTTCATGTAGCCAGTCTTCACTTTTTGCGATCTGAACTTTTGTACTTGACATCTTTTTTTTTGACTGTCACATCCTTTGTCGATTATCGATGTAATGCGATGATGTCTTCCTCTTTTTTTGACTTTTTGTCTCCAGTTAAAGGTAGACACCTTCAACGGCTCTTTTGGTTACAAACTCTGAGTTGATATAACCTTAACAACACTCTGACTTAGTTCCTTTTGTCTGCATTTGAATGTCTTGTCAAATATCTATTTTTCTAAGGAATCGCGATTTTCTCAGTATTACATCCTTCAGATAGATATTCTCAGTGCCTCGGAACATTCAGGTTTATCTTGAGCATTGATGCATTCTTGAGTCTTGATAATTCTTGTGCCTTGATATTCTTGATCTTGATTCTTGATCTTACATCTTACATCTTGAGAATCTTACGAGTCTTGACCTCTTACGAGTCTTGAGTCTTCACAGATATACTAACTGATATCTTTGAATCTTCATCTTTGAGTCTTGATTCCTCGATTTCATCTTGAGTCTTGATATCTCGATTTCTGCTTGAGTCTTGATATCTCGATTTCTGCGAGTCTTGATTCTCGATTTCTGCTTTGTGTTGAAAACTTGGTTTCATCTTGAAACTTCGGTTTCTTCAGAAACATACTGAGTTCTTCAGAATCTTTAGATCCTAACCTGATCTATATCTGCTGACTATACATTTTGTAGATATCATCCTGAATACTCTAAAACTGAATCCTGACTCAACTATCAAGATTATCCTGAACATGTCATACTCAGGGGTTTTGGGATCTAATCAAAATCATATATCTTTATTAAATTCATCTCCCAACACTTACTATCGTGCGTACCATAAAGACAAAAAATTGTCAGCATGGTAGAACCAATATGGGAAGTCGGAGACTCAAGCCAACGAGCGAATACATCGTTCCAGACGGACATAACTCCCATGGCGAGCACGGAGCTCGGGGTGACCAGACAGGTCCCCGATCCCATGAGTATAGATCTGCCCAAAGAACAATCTGACCGCGGGTTACCGGACTTAGAACCTCGCATAGGATTTGACCCTATGGAGGTCGAAGATGAGCACCGGGGATCGAACATAGATCCCCGGTGGAAACAAAAGAAAAGACGAGCAACACCTGTTGAGTAGCTAGAGTCCGTCATGACCGACCCGCCCAGCCGCACTTGGAAATTTTTATCGGCTCGAGAACTCCGGAACCGCTTTAACCGAAATGATCTCAGATTCCTCCGAACAAATTTGGATGTGTTCGCTTGGTCACATGAGGACATGGTCAGCATCGATCCTAAGCATGCATGCCACCATCTCAATATCAACCTAGCACAAATCCCAATAATTCAGAAACGAAGAATGTTCGATCCGGAGAAGTACGCGGCTCTAGATGCCGAAGTTAAAAAGTAGCTCAACAATAAGCTCATCCGGGAAGTCAAATGCCCAGAATGGTTAGCAAACCCTGTGCTCGTCCAAAAACCAAATGGAACCTGGAGGTTGTGCATAGACTTTACCGATTTAAACAAGGCGTGCCCCAAAGATATTTTTCCAGTACCTCACATCGATTATCTAGTCGATAGCACTGTGGGGCATGAGCTTATGACGTTCATGGATGCTTTTGCCAGGTACCATCAAATCCCTATGCATCCCGGCGATCAGGAAAGCATCTCGTTCTGCAACGGAAAAAACATGTATTGTTGGAAGCGCATGCCTTTCGGGTTAAAGAATGTCGGAGCAACATATCAAAGGCTGGTGAACAAGATGTTCGATGAACACATAGGGCGGATGGTCAAGGTGTACATCGATGACATTGTGGTCAAAAGTAGGCATTGTGGTCAAAAGCGAGCACAAAGAAGACCACCTCGCCCACCTAACACAGACGTTTGATATCCTCCGGGCATATAATATGAAGCTAAACCCGAAGAAATGCAGCATAGGGGTTCATTCGGGAAAATTCCTCGACATATGGTTAGCCAACGGGAATCGAGGCAAATCCATCAAAGATCCAAGCTATGCTCGACATGCAAGCTCCCAGAAATGTGAAGCAAGTTCAAAAACTGACGGGATGTCTGGCTTCTCTGAACCGATTCATATCACGGACCAGAGATAAATGTAAGCCTTTCTTTGATGTTTTAAAGAAAGGACGGTTTTAATGGACGGACCATTGCCAAAGTGCCTTCGAGTCTTTAAAATTGTACCTGGCAGACACTCAGATTTTGTCCAAACCCATACCGGGCGAGCAACCATATTTGTACTTGGCCACCTCCGAGCACACGATCAGTGTTGTGCTCGTCCGAGCAGAGGGAACGACCCACTTGCCTGTGTATTATGTCAGCCAAGTATTGAAAGATGCTAAACTTTGCTACCCCCATCTCGAGAAGCTAGAATACGCTCTTGTTATGAGTGTTCGAAAACTACGGCCTTATTTCTTCGACCACTCTGTCGAAGTTCTTACTACTTTCCCGCTACGCCAAGTTTTGCATCGGCAGGATACTGCCGGGAGGTTACTAAAGAATGTTGTGGAGCTAGGCCAGTTCGGCATCACGTACGCACCTCGAACGGCGATCAAAGGTCAAGCCATGGCTGATTTTATGGTCGAGTTAACATACCCACAACAACCTAAAAAAGAAATTGACCAGCCATGGCACATGTAGGTCGATGGTTCGTCGATGAGCACAAAAGCCAGAGCAGGGGTGGTGCTCATCAGTCCAACTCGACAAACTTTCTCAATGGCCATTCGTTTCGACTTCCCGGCCACCAACAATGAGGCCGAGTATGAAGCTCTGATCAGCGGATTACACATGGCTATGGCAATGGGTGTTTGGAAATTGATGATTTACAGTGATTCCCAGCTAATCGTCTATCAGGTTCTGGGCGAATATGAGGCTCGGGGCGAGCAGATGGCTCAATATCAATTACTGGCCAAAGAATTGTTCGAGCAATTTGAGCAGGTATATATCAAAACAAATTCCCCCGGGATGGAGAATTCATTTGCGGATGCTTTAGCTCGATTGGCTACCGCAGAAGATGTATCTAATTTAACAGATGTTGTGATCGTCACAACGTACTCGCCATCCATCCCGACAACTGTGATCGCCCAAATAGAGGTAACAAAAGACATGGATGACCCCAATTTTAAGTTATTTACAAAGGGGGGTCCTCCCGGAGAACAAAGCACAGACTGCCCGCCTACGTTTGCAAGCTGCTCGCTACACCATTTTGGACGTGCACTTGTATAAGTGAAGTTTTTCTCTTCCATTGTTAAAATGTATAACGTCGGAAGAATGCTATACAATTCTCATGCATATTCACTCCGGGGTGTGTGGGAATCATACAGGCGGACATGCTCTAGCCTACAAGGCGATCAGACAAGGGTATTATTGGCCCACACTTAAAAAGGATCCGCTCTTCTATGCTCGCGCTTGTCATGATTGTCAGGTATATGCCCCGCTTATTCATAGTCCGCCAGAAGAACTTGTTTCCGTCTACAGCCCATGGCCATTTTCCAAGTGGGGGATCGACTTGATCGGCCCTTTCCCCACTGGCACATCGGGGGTAAGATTTGCTTGTGGTCGCCGCGACATTATACAAAATGGGCGTAAAATTGAAGCCATTGTGAAAGCCACGGAACAAAAAATGTGGAATTTTGTCTGGAAAAACATCATATGTCGCTTTGGGCTACCCCAATCGCTAGTGACGGACAATGGCAAGCAATTCGACGGGAGTGAGTTCCGCCAGAATTGTGCTCGCTGGGGAATCAAAAAACACTATTCCACTCCATATTATCCCCAATCGAACGGACAAGTTGAAGCGGTCAATAAAATCATCAAGCATACCCTCAAGGCTAAACTTGGTGATTCTAAGGGGGGATGGGCCAAGGAACTACCCAAAACTTTGTGGGCATACCGCACCACTTTCAGAACATCCACGGGTGAGACTCCGTTAGCTTTAGCTTTCGGTACGGAAGCGGTTATTCCGGCAGAAGTCGAAATCTTGAGCCACCGAACTATGTGTTTTGGCGAACATACCAATGACCAGTAGCCGCCCTTAGCCGAACTTTGTTGGTGGAAAAAAGATACGAGGCCGACCTCAAGAATGCCATGTATAAACAAAGGTCAGAAAAATTTTATAACTCCAAAGTTCGGATCCGCAGATTCAAAATCGGTGAGCTCGTCCTCAGGCGAGCAAAGGAGGTCCCGGGTGGTGTGTTCGGCCAAGCGTGGGAAGGCCCATACTGAATATCGGAGTGCTTGCTAAACGGAGCATACGATTTGGAGACGATGGATGGAACTCCGCTTTCCTATTCATGGAATGCGTCAAATTTGAAAAAATATTATCAGTAGTGGTGAGCGCAACAGAAAAACTAAGATCGAGCACAAGCCTATGTTTATCAGTAGTGGTGAGCGCAACAGAAAAACCAAGGTTGAGCACAAGCCTGTGTTCGCCTGGTCACGAGCACATGGTCAGAAAACCTCTGCTCGCTCAAGACAAGTAGACCGACCACAAAAGTCGAGCAAGGGGTGTCGAACACATAATTAGAAAACCTCTGCTCGACCGGCAAAAGGCAAAGACATCAAGGCATCAATAAGGTTATTACACGAGTGTAAATTTGTAAGCAAGTCCTGTCTACAAAAAAGGAGTTTTAACAAGGTTGAATAAGAGCCTCAAAGATTAAAAACATCATGCGTGGTGTTTATTCATTTATCTAGTTTGTTTGGCCATATGCCCAATCGGGTCGCATCGCAATAAGACGACCAAAATCCAACAAGAATCGGACAGAGCAGAGTTTGTGTTTGCTTGGCGAAAGAACGTGTACTTACCATGCTCGCAACAAAGCACTCATTGAGTACATAGGTCGCACCATAAATAAGACGACCAGAGCAGAAGTGATCGCCAGTTACGTAAGTCGATCACGAACGAGAACGGGTTGCACCTAAATAAGCCAACCATCATGATTGCACCAACGTAAGACAATCATAAACCGAAGTCAAGTCAAACACAGACACATCAGATGGTTCAGTTCTTATACGGAAAAACAGGCGCTAACGGCCAAACATACAAGAAGACCAGCTAGGAGTCAAACATCAAAAAGGCCATTCCAGCCAAACATAAACAAGGTAATTCTAGCCTAACACAAAGATACTTCAAACTACAAACCAGAAAAAGCTTAAAAACTTCGAAGTCACCAGAGGAGGAGTAGTAAGAGGAGTTTTCTATCCTTGAATGCCTTTCTCGCCACCATGAGTACCATGCTCGCCACCATCCCGAGCACTCTGCTCGTCACCTGAAATTTTGTCTCCAGCCTGCTCGCCCGTGTTGAGGTTATCCCCTTCCGGCTCCTTGATCGCCTCATCCTCAGGAGGATCAACTACCAAAACCCCTTCTGGTAAAAATGAGAAGTCCATACCAATGTCCTGAAGGTCGGCAAAAGGGAGATCGCGACCAGGGACCGAAGGATAGTCGACCAACCATTCTTTCAGATCGGTTTTAAATGGCTCGAGCTGGTCGACCGAAAAGACACGACGTGCTGTGTGCACAACATCCGTGAAAGCACAGGCATAAGAGAAGTTGATCATCTCCTTATGATAATCTTCTGTGAACATCTTCAACATCTTAACACCAGAGTTTACAAAGAAAAAGTCTAAGGAAAGGGCTCATTATCCAGAGTCGGCGGAAGAGAAAAGCTGAGTGGTCCCATCTTATCCTGACTGCCCTGTTCGCCGCCATCCAGAACACTCTGATCGCCACCAACTCGAGCCCTCTGCTCACCAACGCCCTGAGCGCTCTGCTCGCCTCCAGCTGTCGTATCACCCCCATGCTCGCCCACGTTCGTGTCCTCATCATCAGATGGGGGGTCGGCCATCTCGACTCCCTCTGGCAAGAACAAGAAATCAAGGCTGATTTCCTGGAGATCGGTAGATAGGAGATGGTGACCAATGACTCACACTAGTTTGGACGAACACGGACCTCCCCAGTTCGGACTTTGGTGATGACCTGTTCCCTTTCTCGGCGATGAGATCGTCGGCCTTTACGGCGAGGACCAGCCCGCCTTTTCGGCGTCGGCTTTTCGCTACCTCGGCGATGTTCAGTCCGCAAATTTAGCGAAGTATTCTCCGCCTTCTCGGCGATGAGATTGCCCGCCTTCATTGGCATTGACACGTGCTCGCCAGAAGTGGTCGTCGATGAGCATAGAAAAGACTCGTACAAGAGGGCTCGCTATCTCGGAGTACGAGCACAAAAAAAAATTGACGACTAGCGTACGAAAGATCTTCAACCCAGAGACTCACAAGCGATTCAAAGAATCTACGGACAACCACCCCTCCAGCACCGAAATATGACGACTAGAACAAGAAGGTATAAGCAACAACAAGCTTTGTGTTCTCGATTTGGCATCAATTGAGTGATGGTAATGTCTCACTCAACGAGCAAATGGGAGATCACCGGATGAAGAAGGAATGATTGCCTCGGGATACGCCCTACGGAGAACGAAACTGATGCCTCGATCTCCCTCGCTAAGGCCTTCAACAGTCGGGCCCCCATGACGAATGAAAAGCGGCCCGACTGGGGGGTATTGTTGTGCACATAAATAATCTTTCCTGCCACGTGCTCACACGACGAACACGTGGACCAGTAAAATAAAGGTGCCCGCTAGCCCATCAGACAAGTGTTCACCAGTTGGATACACATCCCGCTCATCCATCTCATGCTTTCGCCAGAGCACGCCCGATTTAAGCGACGGAGGGTTTGGGCACCGAAGCCATCATCTTTGCAAAAATTATGCTCTCCCGGCAACCCAGTGACCATTCAACAAGACAGGCGAACACGGGTAATGGTCGAGCAAAAAACCAGACGAATAGAGAAGGAAAGACAAAAACTAGATGAACAGAGAAGGAAAGACAAAGCCCGGATGAATAGAGAAGGAGAGACGAAACCCAAACTAACAGAGGAGGTAGGACACACTCGCCTCCGAAGGCGAGCAAACAGCAAGAACCAAAGCATTTGGTTTACAACAACGTTTTCCAGGCAAGCAAAGCAACCTATCGGGGAGCGAGCACACATACATGGTTAACAGAGGTCCGGTAGAGTGGAGAGCAGAAGAGTGTGCTCGCCCCCTAGGGCGAGCACAGAATCAAGGCCGTGGTGTTTGGTTTGCGGCCACGCCCAATGAACGACCACAAGGGCCGAGCCTCATGAGTGCGAATATCCACCAGGTAAGCACAAGAATCGGGTCACCCACGACGCCACCATCACCACCTGGATGACAAGTCGAATACTTCTCGAGCAAGTAAAGACAAATGTCAACCAAAGAAGCACAAACATAAAACGTAGCAACACCACATAGATTCGTGCATGTTAAGAAATCGCCAGCTCGTGCTAGCCAGGATACCACCAGCTCAAGCCTTGACACCACCAGCTCATCCAAAGCCTATAAATAGGCCCAAAAATAACAAAAGAAAGGTTCAGAAAAATTCCCAAGTACTCACACATATTCTCCAAATCACCATCTTTCATAAAAGGAAGTTTTCACCACGAGTAGTATTGTATACTGTATACTTGAACCTCGCAATATAACATCCCTAGCTTAGAATGCCCAGAGTAGTCATTTATTGATGAACTGGGTCAACAATTTCTTGTTATTTACTGTAATATTGTACACGTACTTATTTTGTTTGTGAGTTGTTTTAAAATTAGCCACATAGTATTCTCATTAAAAAATGACTTGCAACAATCAGTTAACTTGCCATCACAACTGATCACACGAAAAAGTTTTGTAAGTCTTTTTACCCCTCCCCTCTAGACTTCCACCTCACTAAAACCCGTTCCGGACCTACAGAAACACCCGACACCCGAATGGTTTAATAAGTGCATAATTTGGAGGATTGTGAAATAACAACTTAAACAGAGATATATCACCAAGAATAGAAGAAGAAAACCTGTTAATCACGAATACAACGGTAGTAAAGGCATCAAACCATAAAGAAGTTATGGAATTAGCATGAAACAACTTAGACAAACCAGTCTCAGATATATGACGATGCTTGCGCTCAGCACGACCGTTCTGCTGAGGCGTATACGAGCAAGATAATCGATGGTGAATACCGTGTGCAGACATAAATTCATTAACCTTAGAATTCACAAATTATGTCCCCCCATCACTCTGAAAAACTTTGATAGTGGTTGAAAATTGATTACAGACAAAGGCATGAAACCGAACCAACACATCAAAATATTCAAATTTTGCACGCAAAGGAAAGAGCCATGTAAATCGAGAAAAATCATCTACAAATGCAGCATAATAACGATATCCATCACAAGTAGCAATCTGGGCAGGACCCCATAAATCACAGTGAACCAAATCAAGAACACAAACAACACGTTTATCATTCAACGGAAAGGATAATCGTTTACTCTTGGCCAACTGGCAAGAGTAACAAACAGTAGGATCCAGTGATAGAGATGTAACAGTCAAATGACCTAATTTATTCAAACGAGAAATGACTGAAAATGGGACATGCCCCAGGTGTAAATGTTATAAATTGTAACTAGATTTTAAACCTTTAGTTTGAATAGCAACGACCAAAGCAGGAATTTCCCGATCAAGCACATAAAGTCCTCTATCACATCAACCCTGAGCCAGTATTCTCTTGGTGGCCCGATTCTGAATAGTGAAACAAGTATAAAAAAACACCATCAACTGGATAATCAGAGGTTAGTTTGCTGATACATAAAAGATTCTTAGTAATGTGAGGCACGAACAAAACATCAAGTAAGTTAACATCATCAATTAATTTTCTAGTGCCAATATGAGAGATATTTAAAGATTCACCATTACCGATAATCATAGAACCTTTACTAGAATACAACTCATATTTCTCGAGACGTCATGTGAGCAGAAGCACTGGAATCCAAATACCAGTTTGATGTAGGTTCGGAGATGTTGCAAGAGGCATTGAAGGCCTGGGCAAGCTAAACAGTAGGAGAATTTTGGGAATTCAGGAATATAGGACACTTGTCTGCATAATGTTCCCCTCGACAAATTTGACAACGAGGCACGTAGGGTTTGTGCCCCCATGCCCCCCGTTATGGTTTTGACCACCTGAATTTGAACCATAACCATGCTACTGCTGAACCATACGTTGAACCCCCACGGTTTGAAATATTCTGCCCATAATTAGTACCATGTTTTGGATGGCCACCACCAAAGGATTGTTGCTTATTCATGTTGCCACCACCACGGGATTGTTGTTGGTTACCCAAACGCAAACTATCATTCGCCATGAAAGCAGTAGGAGTTAGATTCAATGAGCTCTCCATGGATCCAATCATGATGTCATATTGAATAGCCTAATGAAGAATGGTCCGGAAAGACGGGACCGGATCTATCGCCATACGTGTGTCTACAAAACCGGCAAACTGGAGCCCTAATCCTCTGAGAAACCAGTGTGATTTGTCGGATTCAGGAACGGAACGACAAATAACGGCCAATTGATCACAAAGGGACTTGAACTTATGTCCATACTCCTCGACCGATAGTGCATCACGACGAAGAGAGAGGATTTTCTCGCGTAGCTGGTTCACGCGCGACACTAATGAGTGAGAAGAGGCTTCCTCCAAAGCCAACCTCAGTGATAGCCTCCTCAGTGAGTGTGGACCCCAAATTTTCCGATCACATTTGTCGTTTAAAGAAAGCTCTTTATGGCTTGAAGCAAGCCCCACTTGCATGGTATCAGCCATACTGATCCAGAAAATCCTAATCTAAACTTCTGCCGCTTTATTTCTTCTGTGACTGAGTCCCCGTCATACCTTGGTCTTCATTTACTTTGTGACCTGGTCCCCGTCACAAACTCCAGCTATTCATCCTCTCACTTCCCAATCAATGGTGGCTACAAACCCTAATGATCCCATTCCAATCGCAGCCATGAGTGCGATGATCCTAATCCATTTGACGTCCACGAATTTCCTGGCGTGGAAACGACAAGCCTTGCCGATTATCGAGTCTTTCGACTTGCTTAAATTCATCGATGGCAAGACAGTTGCGACTTCTCCCACCATTACCGCCAAAAACAGTAGCGTTTCACCAAACCCCACGTATAGTGTTTGGCGAAAGAAGGGCCAGAAGCTTTTAAGTGTTCTGGTTTCCACACTCCCCAACAATAATAATATATATATATATATATATATATATATATATATAGCATTGAGATGAAACTATGGCATTGAGATGAAAATTATTAAATAAATTAATTGGTAGAGTATATAAACGTAGCATTGTTCTCCATAATCACGGCCGCCTTCTCCGCCATGCGAGTTCTCAATTTGCAGAATTGTAAAGGTATAATGATAGTAGTAATTTGTTAATTTTTTTGTCATTTTTATTTTTGTTGTTGATGAATAGTGGAGTGAGAGTGAGCTTAAATTTTTGCTGGTTTCTGTTTAAAGGTGTGTGTTTTAGTTGGTAATTGCTCGAAAAGACAAAAGATTCCCCCTTTCTTTAAATGTACCATCCCCGGAGCTTTTGGCCGCCGCACAATGCTGCCGCTGTACCGGTAATCATATCGACTACTTTGATGGTGAGCCCAATACACGTTTCTTTTGAAGGGCTGGAAATGCTTGACAGGGTGAAATTCCATCGTCAATTTCAGAAAAGCTTGCTTAATTTCTTCTTTGCTCGCATCCTTGTGAACCCCTCTTTATTAACTTGTAACGATCCATTTTCATAATTCTTCTTTCTGGGTTGTTACTATTTTGTTGTGTTTATTGTGAATTTCCTACATCAGTTAATCTGTCGATGAAAAATGGGGCGGTGAGCGGCCGCGCTAATACAATACACATCGTGTTTACAAATGAACTCATTTATACAAATAATTTATTTATTTTTCTTAAATTTTAGATGAAAATCAAGAAAATTATATCACTGGTATAATATTACAATTATCAAATGAATAAATGCATAAGCTTAATAAAAAAAGAGGCTATCTTTTATTCTATAAAGTAACAGCTCTGTTGACACCACTCAACAGTGAGGAAACCACCACACCTTTGAAAGCACCCTCACACACATCATCTTCAATCGCGACACCAACAATACGGAGTGTAACTCCTCTCTTTAAATAGGTGAGATAACAAAAAAATTCCCTCATAATAAGCAAATAATAAAGAGGAATTAATGTCATCAATTAAATTATCAAAATTACTATGATTAAATTGTGAAAAAAAAGGACTGAGATCGATTGATGAAGATCCAATGGTCCAGGAAAAAGAGCGGGAAACCAAAAGTCAACATCCGTAGATACAAAATATAACTAGAAAATACTACAAAATATAAACATAAAATTAGATTAGTTAAAATGTAGATGAGAGGGGAAAAAAGATGAGCATGTACAAAGAATAAGATTGTGTGTTTACCCATCGATTTTGAATTCAACCTGTTTGACCCTTGCACGAATACATGTCTTAATTCCCTGGGAAGTACCCTAAAAAAATATTAACAATAAATAAAAAGATTAGTATAAAAGATGTATAATCTAGATATCTAAATCATAAATAAATTGAAATATATACATAATTCAAATAATAAAAATGAAAAAAAAATAACATACGAAAATTTTTACCAGATAACATAGATATATAGAGAAAGGCATTTGTGCAGCAATTTGATGCACCTCTTGAATATTAGGAATCTAGAAAAAAAAAAAAAATTAAACAAATCAACATTTAATAAAAAAAAAACTAATCACTCTCCATATGGGTACATCGGATTCATAATCCGGTGATATTGAGATAATTTCTTCCAAATTAGACATTAATGGAGGCAAAGAATATGAAAGAGGCAAAGAATAGAAAAAAAAATCATAGAGTGTAGCTTTTATATAGGAATGAATCCGCCACTAATTAAATGACTCCACTACTTTTCAAGACATAATTAAATGAATATGTCACTAATTATGAATTTTGAATACTAATAGATGGAATTAGTATGATTATGGAACTAACATTTGGTGCTTAATTTATGAGAATATTGATAAATTGGTACGCCAGATCGTGAATGCAATTAGTGTCTTTTAATTAGGAAGACAAATTGAGATTCATTTTAAATTAATAAATAAAGATAAAATTTGTTTTCTTTACTTTAATATTTTAAAATATGTTATTTTAAATTTCCAAAAAAAAAAAGAGTTTGTGTCTTATTATTTTTTAAAATAAAGATTTTATATTTGAGTCGTGGACGATCGAAAATATCTAATTTCTCCCTCAAATTTGCGTCAAATTTGATAAGATTTGATATTGATTGTTTCCTTTATATATATATATATATATATATATATATATATATATATATATATATAACACTATCAATCAATAAAATTGAGTAGACACAATATCCATTTTACAAAAAAAAAATCTTAATTTATGTTATTTCATAAAACAATAGTAATAAGTTTTGGAATAAGCAATATATATTTATTTTTATTATTCATGCATGCCTATAATATATATTAATTTTTTTAGGAAGGTGATTATTGGAACTAATAGGATACTTAGAGCTTTACTAATAAAATTGTTATATGAGGGAATAAATATATGCATTGACCTACTTAATTTTACCAATAATAGAGCCAATGGCGGAATAGGTTATTAAGAGAATATTGTGTTCCTCAATTATTAAGAAAATCACTGGTTGATTAGATTGTTTAAAATACCATGACAGTTGTTGATTAAATTAAAAAAATAAAAATCAATTGTCAAAATATTCCCGTGTTTAATACCCAAAATACAACTGACTGCGGTACACCCAAAATACATGTCATATATATATATATATATATATATATATATATATATATATATATATATATTGAGATGAAAACAATTAAATAAATTAATTGCTAGAGTATGTAAATGTAGCATCGTTCTCCGTAATCGTGGCCGCCTTCTCCGCCCTGCGAGTTCTCAATTTGCAGAACTGTAAAGGTATAATGATAGTAGTGATTTGTTAATTTTTTAATCATTTTTATGTTTGTTGTTGATGAGTAGTGAAGTGAGAGTGAGCTTAAATCTTTGTTGGTTTCTGTTTAAAGGTGTATGATTTCGTTGATAATTGCTTGAAAAGAAAAAAGATTCCCCCTTTCTTTAAACGTACCATCGCTGGAGCTTCGCCACACAACGCTGCCGCCGTACGGACAATCACATCGACTACTTTGATGGTGAGCCCAATATGTGTTTCTTCTGGAGAACTGAGAATGCTTGACGGGGTGAAATTCCATCGCAAATTTCAGAAAAGCTTGCTTAATTTCTTCTTTGCTCGCATTCTTGTGAGCCCCTCTTTATTAACTTGTAAAGATCCATTTTCATAATTCCTCTTTCTGGGTTGTTAGTATTTTGTTGTGTTGATTGTGAATTTCCGACATTAGTTAATCTACCAATGAAAAATGGGGCGGTGAGCGGACGCACTAATACAGTACACAACGTGTTTGCAAATGAACTCATTTATACAAATAATTGATTTTTTTTCGTAAATTTTAGATGAAAATCAAGAAAATTATATCACTGAAATAATATTACAACTATCAAATGAATATAGGTGTAAGGTTAATAATAATAAAAAAAAAATATCTTTTATTCTTTAAAGTAACAGCTTTGTTGACACCACTCAACGACGACGAAACCACCACACCTTTGAAAGCATCCTCACACACATCATTTTCAACCGCGACACCAACAATACAGAGTGTAATCCTCTCTTTAAATATGTTAGATAACAAAAACTTTGCCCTCATAATAAGCAAATAATAAAGAGGAATTAATGTAATCAATTAAATTATCAAAATTACTATGGTTAAATTGTGAAAAAAATTTAGGGCTGAGATCGATTGATGAAGATATAACGGCCCAGAACAAAGAGCGGGAAACCAAAAGTCAACATCCATAGGTGTATTATATATTTATAAATTTTTCCATATTCTTCTAGTTTTCTTCAGTTTTCTCATCCTCGCAATTTTATAGGTCCTTCCGTTCTTTATTCTCTCGATTTTCTAACACACTTTTTCAGATACTTCTGCACTATTCTCATGTTGTTCTTTAAATTTATAATTTTTTTAGCTTTCTTCGATTGTTCTTCATCTCTTTGGGTTGAGAATTTTTTTTTCGCGCTGGTACTGATTTTTGTTCATGTGATAACATGTTTTCCTTCATACGGCAAACACTTTTTTGTTCATGTAGTAACACGTGATTTTTTAATAATATGTAACACTGTTAACATGCCTTTGTAATACGGTGTGAATACTCATGTGTTACCATATAAACAACAATGTGTTACCTTGTGAACATTAATATGTTACATTATGTTTTAATATGTGTTACATAAGATATGAAGTTTTTTTAGTATAAGAATGTAGTAATATTTACGTATATGCAGTAACACGTGGAGAATGATAGTGTAATTTTTAAAAAAATAATAATGTAATTTTTTTTCACTTAGTTTTACATTTCGTTTTTATAAGTATCACACTTTTTTCATGTAGTAGCACACACATGTAGTAACACACATAAAAACTTGACAAAAACAAACACATGGAGAATGATAATGTATTTTTTTGGAGAATGATAATGTAATTTTTTGGCACAACATTTAAAAATTATGTGCTCAATAAGAATTGATCCTGCAACCAAATACATTAACAATAGATTTGAACCATTAAGATACAACACAAATTTGGTAAAGATATCCTTCTATAAATATATACACGTCGACACCGATCGAATTTAAGGAGCGACCCGCC
Source organism: Stenogyne calaminthoides (assembly GCA_037126765.1). NCBI lineage: Eukaryota > Viridiplantae > Streptophyta > Magnoliopsida > Lamiales > Lamiaceae > Stenogyne > Stenogyne calaminthoides. The sequence goes on from JBBCBC010000021.1 coordinate 22,121,421, forward strand.
CATAACCCACGAATTCTTGATCTTTTACCTTAATTATACTAATATTGCACATGCAATATTTCACATGAGACGTACTCAATAAAAATTTATGGTACACAGTGCCCAAGTTATTAGCACCCCCTACAATGAGTTCCCTACCCCCACCCCACACCACTAGCAGATTGAGTTCAAACCCAAAGAAACACCCTATAATACCTTATTTCCTATTATCTTTCTCGTCGATTTTTGAGCGAAAAATACTTCCCCAACCATTGAAAAAAACCATTAACAAAGTTCACATGTCATCCGCCGCCGAGTTACGTCGGCCACCACCACCCACCACTGTCGTCGCCACAACTATGGGTTAAGGTTTAGCGTTGAAAATATTTTAAGAATATGTTTTTTATGTTGAATATGTTGGGGTTATACGTGAAAGTATGCTTTTACTTTGTATAACCTATGTATTAAACACTTATTTACTAAAATAAATTATTTATCACCGTTGCTTTAAATATGATTGAATGTTATATATATTTATTGCAAACCGTTCATAAAATAGCACGTGTTACACTGTAGTTAACGTGGTGATACCAGATCACAGACGATCACGTTAATAGTCCCTTGTAAACAAGTGCGTGTTTCACAACTTAGATAGATCTGAACAATCTATTGGTAGAAGTTGATGTGCAAAGCTCAAATTGGCTTGTCTTGACCGAGAGATTACACTAGTGCATTTGATGAGCTGAAGCGAACCTACAGAGAGGATAAACTCATTCGCACTAACTTATGGGATGAAGAGTTAGACCTCAGTGGTTGTTGATTTCTTAATCTATGTCACTTAATAAGGATTGTGTGTGATTAGTAATTATAAATTTTACTTATAAATGGGAAGAGAATCACTGGGACTTCGATACTCTATATCTTGGGCAATAATATTAATTACATGGCAGTTGCTAAATTAATACAGAGAATCGTGTGCTTGGAGAGTCTTGCATGATTAGTCCCCTTGGTGGGCTCAGAATCTTTATCATACAAATCTTGCAAGTGGAATTAATTTTTCGGTATAGATATAATGTTGATATAGGTCCCGAACGGGTTTCAGTGAGGGTGGAAGTCTAGAGGGGAGGGGTGAATAGACTTCCAAAACTTTTTGTGGATCAGGTGTGATATGCAAGTATGCCTGATCAGAGTGCGATGTTAATCAGTATGAACTGATATCCGACTTACTGATCTGTATAAACCAGATCAGTTCGGCGTCTATCAGTTTAACTGATGGTGCGGAAGATTAGTTAACCCCTGTGAAAATCAGTTTTACTCAAACAAAGATTCTGACCAATCTGGTTCAGATCAGATGACAAAGGTGTCAAACTGATCAGATCAGAAGCTTGATGCTAGTCTGATCCAGGTACAGAATATGCATGCAGATAACAAAGAGTAGTATGCAGATAAGTGTAAAGCAAAGTAAAGGCACACAGATTTATAGTGGTTCGGACAACTTGTCCTACGTCCACTCTTCTCTATCAGCAGGAGCACCAACTTAACCAATTGGACTTAGTTTAATGTGTTAGTCCAACACAATACAACCAATAGATGTTTCACGAGTTCTCACTCAACCGATCCCAGAAATCAGATCTAGATACCCTAGATTGAAATCTTGTTATAACAAACTTAACCTAACTTTTGTTTGGGTATAAGATTTGTGATGTTCCAACTGGAATACTATCATATCTTCTAATTAGCATAAGGCTGGAGGATAAGTATTCTATGCTAAGAACAATGGGATGAACACTTAAGAATAAATCTTGAGTTTGTGTTCTTCGTGCGGAAATATGCTTGTGCTTGAGCTTGATGATAATTTCCGCAACCTTACTATGAAGGTTTGATCCCATATTTATAGGCACGAAATCGAACTAGCCGTTGGAGAGCAATTCAAATTTTGGTCTATTTAAGGTAGGTTTGCAGGTTCGATTTGACGTGCTTTAGGGGCGGCATGGCCGAAAGCATGCAAGCTTGTCCATTCTAGCCGTTTGACACTGAACCACTTTTCTGCAGACTGTCAGTACTCCGTACGTGCATTGTCGACTCCTCATTGGCTATCAAGTACGATTCGCAGCACTTGAATAAGTAACAAGGTTGACATTCTTCTTGTCTGAACACATTCCTCGTACTAGGTAACACGGACGTAGTTACTTGATGGAGTTGACACAGATCAGTTCTAACACTGATTTGTCTACCTGATTTAGGTCTTCTGCTCGTAAGTTGTCTTAGCACAACTTACTGACCTTATCTTGTTGTCATCTGATGTAGGTCTTCTGGATGGTCTTCTGTCTTGAACTCTTCTGCTTATTTGCTTCTCGGCTTATCTGCTTTAATCACCAGATCTTCAGCATATCTGATCTTCGAGTTAACTGATCTTCTGATCTTCAAGACTTAACCTATACATATTGAGTTCCCCCTCAATATGTGACCTATTTGTTACTTCAGCTGTCTATACATTTCAGCTGGTCATCTTATCTGCTATCTATATCATCAATCAGCTAACAGGTCTGACTGGTCCTATTACATTATCTGTTTTGGAACTTCCATCGAAACTATAAATTTCCCAACAATTTCCCCCTTTTTGATGGAACCAAACAGTTAATTAGAAAAATAGATAATCAAAAGTAAACAATCAGATAACAACACATAGTTCAGAAGACAATGAGAGGTTTTCTTAGAATCAGAAAAAGATAGGATATTTTATTATCAACGATGTACGATTACAAAATATAGCAAAAATACCTATCAGCTGATTCTAAGTGTCTTCTGATCTGATCACGTCCGATAGTGAAACTTCTGGAGTTCTGGAGGAATGTTAAATACTTTGTACATTCTGTCCATCAGAGCAGCTAACCGATCTTTCTTGATGATCCCACCCATCTTGGCAAACTCATAGTACATCTGCTTGAAGCGCACTGGATCAAGAGATTTGTCTGATCGAAGAGGTGGAAGGATGGTCTCAAATGGAGGTGCTTCAGGAATCAGGCCCATATCCTCACCTTCAGACATTACCAAGTAGTAGAAATGTGGGTGTTTTGTCTCGAGCCAGCTTCTGAATTCTTCATTGAATTCGTCCTGATCATCTGTCGTCGGGATCTTCTCCAGAACATATACATCAATCAGCCACTCTCCTCTAACTTTATCCCATTCTGGCAGCCAGTTCTTCTTTGAGACCAGAATGTCCTTGACAGGAGCATGTAAGGCTTTCTCTTCCCATGAAACATCATTTGCTGAAGCGGCATTCTTCCTCTTTCTTCTTACATATCTGGTCGCCAGCCCTTTGCTCTCAGCAAACTTCTTCTTTCTCTCTGCTGCCTCAATAACTGCCCTTCTGGCTTTCTGCTCTTCTTCTTGTCGTGATTAATTGCACCCTTGCTTCGTCCGCTTGGAGGTTGGGCCGATTTCCACAACTTGCTTCCATCTCTTTCTGACTATCAGCTTGGTTTCTTCCTCTTTTTCAGCTAGTTTCTGTATTAGCTCAAGACTTTTGGCTTGTCTTCTGCTTCAAGTCTTTTCTGAACTGAGGATCTGAACCACTTCAGATATCATAGTCTTCTGTTCAGAAAGTTCTTTTCCCTGAGCTGCTATGGCTTCTCCATGCTGTTCAACTGTTTGAAAGAGTTCCACCAGTTCGGTGTCGGGAATGTTCACAGTTGGTATTGAAGGTTCTGGCATGGCAGATGGTTCAGCAGACGGTTAAGACGGTACAGGATGAGGTTTCAGCTAGTATCAACTGCATCTGTTTTTCTGGCTCTTGTCCTTCCCCCTTTTTGGTTTCATCAAAATGTGGTGACAACCTGTTTGACAGATTCACCAGCTGAGTGGAAATCTCCTCCTTTAGACTTGCAATATCCTTAGGCGTGGCAAACGAAGTTTCTAGGCTCAGAAGCCTGTTCAGACCAGATTCAATGGCCTTCTTGGATTGGATAATAGAACCCTCAAATCATTTCCACCCTAGATCCAGGCAAGTTTATGTTCGTTCTAAGGATCCCCAGACACTTTCCAGCAATATTTGTGTGTCGCCCAACATGGAGGTCTGGAGCCTTAGCTTCTCCACAAACGGATCAACCCGCTTCATCACCGATTTGAGAATTTGATCGTGCATGAGCGTGATCTTGTCGACGGTCAGCTTTCTCTCCTTTTCTAGCAGACCGCCTCTCTCCTCCTCGAACCGTTTCATCAGAGCTGCTGTAAGAGTGGTGAATTGAGTATCAATGGAAGCCTTTACCCCATCCTGTATCTTTGAAGAGATGTGATCTAGGGTATCGGCACTCAAAGTAGCAGTCTGACCAGATGTTGATGCCTCGCCAAGCTGGGTCTCATCTGCAGCACCCACTCTTGGTTCCTCAGCAGCTTTCTCGACATACTGGTATTCTTGGTCCAGCCATTCTTCTATCCTTGGAATCTTGAACCTATCATGTATTAACCATCTGATGTCGTCATCAGAGGCTAATTCTACCACACTTTCCACTCCTGCATTCGCCAAGCATTTCACCTCCAGATCGACGAAGTAGTCCTCGGGGAGAGACTTCATCAGAATCAGAAACTCCTCTACACTTTTCAGCCTTATGTCCCTCCAGAACACAATCTCCTCTATCTTTTCCTGAGGACCTGGATGGTTGAAGAGGTCCATGCAGATGTCAAGCAGATAAGCTTTGATATGTTGCTTCAGAATGTATACCACCGGATCTTCTTCCTCAGGCGTTCCTAGCCGAATCCTCGTGTTAAACGGATTGTGGGAGACAGAGACATATCTGTCATCTGTCGGCTCAGTCTCCATGAGCGGCTGTTCCTCAACTGTTTCTTCTTCAAGTTCTATCTGCTTCTCCGGGATGGGAACAACTGGATCTGGTGTAGGTGTTGGTTCTGGAATAGGTATTTGTTCTGGCTGTGGAGAAGTGGGAGGTAAGTCAGATATGGGTTCAGCTGGCTGAGGTGGGGGTGAGGGTGACTTGGATGTGGGAGTAGGGGATCTCTCTTTTCGGAACACAGTGCTAAGAGGCATGGAATCAGAAGGTGATTCCTCCCCAGATGGTGCAACCTCTGCTTCCCTCTCAGCTACACTTTCAACAGTTCCCTCCAACATCTGCTCCTCCTGAACAGCTTCTTTTTCTAAGCTGTCAGTTCGTTCTGGACTCTCAACAGCTTCCACATCTGATTCCAGATGAATCAAATCCGTCTCTCTTCCAATCTGTTCAGGCTCGCGTGTCTCCGGTACTGGCTCAGATGGGTCCGCCACTGCCTTCTGCAGAATTGAAGTGATCTTCTTCTGCTTCTTCTCTGCTGCCTCTGGCTTCTTGGCCAGAGTTTTTCTCTTCATCCTCTTGGGAGCAGTCTGTGTCTCAAACAACTCGGCTGCCTTGGAGCTTGCCTTCTCCTCTCGTTCTGGGCACATACAGTGTTGGATCATCATCAGATTACCCAGATAACGGTTCATCCTTCCTCAAAATGGCCTTAAACTTTGCCAAATAGACTTTCTTTCCTTCCTCATTCCACTCGAAGTTATCTGGCAGCTTGTCATCTAGTAGAATTGACACTTTGTGGATATATGAGCATTTCACAGTCAGATAAACTTCATTTCTCTCGTTCAACTTGAACTTGTCCTTTTCCTTCAGCAACCTTGACTTAAACAGTCCAGCCCAATTTAGATTTTCGGTCTTGCTGATTATTGATGTCATCACATTCTGCTTCACAGCAGTAAGAGCATCTAGACTGTGTGTGATACACAGAATCACCTTGGACACGATCTCAAACAGAAGAAGATATTTCCGTCTGAGATGTGGTGCTTTGATATTGAATACTTGCTCTATGTTGGCCGGTCTTAACAAGACATCGTTCAAGTAAGTTTTCTCGTCGACTCCTGTTGTGAATGTGGTTGGATCAACGGTTCTAGATTGAAGACCAAAGATTCTGAATAGGTCTTCATTAGTAACAAGAATGTCGAAACCACCTACGGATGACTTCAACCTGCCTTCGTCATCCATCTCGAGATTGTACAGGAACTCAAGGGCTTCATACGTATGTACAATATCTTGGTGTTTGTAGAAGAATTGTTCAAGTCCTACAGCCCGGAGACAATCCAAGATCTCCTTTGATTCAGCATCCGTCGTCGTGTTGAAGATAACATATTTTTCATCGATGATGTCTTTCTTCATTGACAGAAAATTGCACATCTTTTTACCCTGGCCTGAAATTGCTGATAAATGTGTCATTTCTACATCAGAAGAACAATTTAGTGAGAGTTTGAGTAAATTATATAACAAAAACAGCAACAAAACAACTCAAAACATCAACTAAGGCACAGTTTTGCACATGGATCTCATGATAGGTATATACGCATATTCGTAAATGTGTAAATCAAACATTAACTTAAACAAAGCTTTAATCCTATAAAATATATCAGGAGAAATCACAGTTTGTAGGAAATATATCATAAGCAGTGTAGAACAGTGAAATCCACATAATATCACATAGTAATCACTTAGAAATTACCAAAAATCGATTCGAAAGTTGGAATATTTTGAAATAATCGATTTGTGTTCTCTCAATTGAATCGAGTCTTGCACAGAGTAGTTATGGAGAATTCTGGAATATTTCAAAAATGTGAAGTTGAAAGAACTTTATGGTTTTAAATGGTGCGAGGGAAAAATATTTTACACAGATTCCCACAAATACTTGAGTATTCGTGTTTTGAAATGAACGGCTTAGATTAAGCGGTCGTAAAGTAAAATAATCGTGCGGTCAAGAAAATTTTCTGAAAGTATTTTGGACGCGAAAATATGCATTAAAAGCTAATAAATACAAAAACCCCACGTTACATTTAATGCTTGCAGGGCTTGCGTCATAAAGTAAGGTGAACAGTAATCATTACAGAAAAGTAGATAAGTTCAGATAATGTAAACAGAGAACGTATCTGACTGGTTGATGTTGTAATCAACCAGTTACCAATTGTATCTGATCTAGCTTTTCTGATTTGTTGATCTTACTGTGTAGCTTATACCTTAGCAAATTTTCCCAACAATGTGTTTATCCCTCAAATCAGGTTCCTTCTGACCCAAAAACCCTTAGTCAGTTGAAGTTCCCCCTTCACCTGGCATTCCTTTCTGATCAGTTCCCCAAATTTTCCCAACAATGTGTTTATCCCTCAGATCAGGTTCCTTCTGACCCAAAAACCCTTAGTCAGTTGAAGTTCCCCCTTCACCTGGCATTCCTTTCTGATCAGTTCCCAACTGATCTCTTCTGATCAGATGAAGTTCTTTCTTCATCTGACCATCTTACCTGGTCAATCTCTTAATCAACTGGTGTTTGAGATTAATCCACCAAAGTAATCTAGTGCATCTTCTCATAAATCCAGTAAACCTAGCTCATTGCATAGCTCTCTGAATCTAACTTCAGCTAGAGGTTTGGTTAAGATATCAACTCTTTGCTTATCAGTATGGATCTTTTCCATTCTGATGTTCTTCTTTTTCTGATCCAAAAGAAGTCATCATGGTCTCGGATAAAGTGATGTCCGATGTCCACATGCTTGCATCTTGTGTGTAGAATCGGGTTCTCGAAAGTGATAGCAATTGCACTATTGTTAATATCTTCACCGTCTTCAAATAAACACATACGTAGCTACAATGTTATAATCCTCAAATAGTGACATAGCTCTAGAAAGCAAGCATTGAGAACAACAACTTCCTCGGCCATATATTCTCGCTTTCCCCGTTTAGTAGAGTAGATGTGACAACAAATTTCTGCTTCTTAGAGAACCAAGAGACCAACTTACTTCCCAAAAACTGACAGGTACCCGAGGTTGATTTTCTGTCTATCCTACAACCTCCATAATCAGAATTAGAGTACCCACTAAGCTCTAGATTATCATCTTGCATCTTGGATACCATAAACCGAGGTTTACAATACATTCTTTTAGATACTTAAGAATCCGCTTAGTCGCTTCCGTGGGCTTTTGCTTTGGATTTGCCCGAATCGCACACATACACCTACTACGAAGGTTATATCTCTGTCCGGCGGTCGGTATAGTAGTGATCCAATCAAAGCCCTATACTCTTTTCTCGATTAGTTTTCTTACCACCTTCATCCGATCCATTTTGAAAGAAGTCATCATTGGAATTTTTTGATCCTTTTCGCTTCCTTGCAATTCTCAACACCATACTTAGCCAATAAATTCCTTGTGTACTTCGCCTGACAGATGAAGATCCCTGTGTGAGCTTGTTTGACTTGTAGACCTAGAAAGTAGCTCATCTGACCCATCATAGACATCTCAAATTTCCCTTGCATCAGTTTACTGAATTTTTCGCATAGTTTCTGATTAGGAGAACCAAAGATTATATCGTCCACATAGATCTGATCCATCATAATATCTTCACCGTCTTCAATTCTGAACAAGGTCCTATCAATCAAGCCCTTGGTGAAACCATTCTCTGTCAAGAACTGGGATAGTGTATCATACCATGCTCTAGGAGCCTGTTTTAGCTCATAAAGAGCATTTCTTAAACGGTACACATGGTTGCTCATTTCAAAGCCAGGAGGTTGTTCAACATAAACTTCCTCAGCTAGTACCCCGTTTAAGAATGCACTCTTTACATCCATCTGATACACAGTAAATCCCCTATGAGCTGCATAAGCCAGAAACAGGCGAATGGCTTCCAGGCGAGCGACTGGTGCAAATGTTCCATCATAATCAATCCCTTCTGATTGTGAATATCCCTTAGCAACAAGTCTTGCCTTATTTCTGGTTATCACATGGTGCTCATCCTTCTTGTTCTTGAAGACCCACTTAGTACCAATCACATCTTGATGAGTTGGTCTGTCTACAAGTTCCCAAACTTGATTTCTCTCAAACTGCTCTAGTTCTTCTTGCATGGTTTGAATCCAACTTGCATCTTGTAGAGCTTCTTCAACTGTGAGTGGTTCCTTCAAAGACAGATAACAACAATACATTGCACTTTCACCAATCTGATGTCTAGTTTTGACTCCATCAGATGGGTCTCCGATGATCAGATCAGTTGGATGACTGGTTATCCAGGTCCTTCTGTCCTGATTATCATCAGTTTGGAGAACATCATCCTCTTCTGATAAAGATTCATCACTAGAGACTAGGAGAGGTACTTGAGTAGGATCCACTTGGCATGGACATATCTCAGCTGATGTTGGACTCATCATGTGCTGAAGTCTGTCCGCCGGAACATCAGGTGTTTCCCCTGAACCAGATGGTTTAGTTGTTACTGTCTCAGCTGTACCAGCTTCTTCACTGACAATTGTACGTACCTTGAGGTCTGATTGACCTGGTGAATCATCAAGGTCAAAGTTAGGAACATATATAGTGAAGTATTTTGGATCCTTTTCTTTGAGCCTTAACTAATCCATTTTCAGGGAATCTGGTTTATCAGGTACATCTTATTCTGCGGCAGATTTCTCTTGATCAGATGTTGACTCATCAAAGACCACATGAGGTGTTTCTTCCACAACTAGGGTTCGTTTGTTGAAAACCCTAAATGTTTTGCTGGTTGAGGAATATCCTAAGAATATACCCTCATCTGACTTTGCATCGAAGGTTCTCAACTGACTCTTCCTATTGTTGTGTATGAAACACTTGCACCCGAACACATGACATTAGGAAACACGAGGTTTTCTGCCCTTCCACAGTTCATAAGGTGTTTTAAAGTGAATCTTAGTTAGAGAACATCTGTTCTGGTTGTGACAAGCAGTATTGATAGCTTCTGCCTAGAAATGGCTTTGTGTTGCATGCTCAGCTAACATGGTGCGTGCAGCTTCTTTAAGAGTTCTATTTCTTCTTTCTGCTACGCCATTTTGTTGTGGTGTTCTGGAAGCTGACGTCTCATGTTGTATACCAAACTCAGAGCAAAAATCAGATATAAATTGATTTAAGAATTTTGTACCTTTATCTGATCTGATTTTCACTATGCTGAGACCCTTCTCATTCTGAATCTTCTTGAGAAGTTCAGGTAACTTTGTTGTAGTTTCACTCTTCTTATACAAGAATACAACCCAGGTGAACTTGGAATAATCATCCACGATCACCAGAGTGTATTTCCGTCCACTGAAACTAAGAGGCGTAACTGGTCCAAATAGATCCATATGGAGCAGTTGCAGTACTCTGCTGGTTGGAGTAGAAGGTATCCCTTTGAATGAAGCTTTTACTTGTTTTCCCTTCTGACATGCGGCACATGTCTGATCCTTAGAGAATACTTCATTCGGAAGACCTTCAACCAAGGACATCCTTGCTATCTTGTTAAGAGTTTTGAAGTTCAGATGGCTCATTCTCTTGTGCCAGAGCCAACTGGAGCTCTTTGAACTCTTAACAATCAAGCATGCATTTCTTGGGCAACTGTCATAATCTGCTGTATAAATCGTTCTTATTCTGGAGCCAGATAGCAAGATCTGTTGACTCACTCGATTTCTGATTGTGCATTGATCTGATGAGAACTCAACATTAAATCCGTTGTCGCAGAACTGTGATACAGATAACAGGTTGTGCCTTAAGCCGTCAACGTATGAAACACCTGTAACCTGTACATCATCGTTCACTAAGGTTCCAACTCCTCTGGTAAAACCAAAGTTGTCGTCCCCAAAGAGAACTCGTGGGCCTAGTTTCTCAATGTAATTGTTGAGGAGATGTTGACTTCTAGTCATGTTCCTTGAATATCCACTACCTATGTACCAGATAGTTGCTTGTACACCTCCTTTATTAGCCAGTCCCACTCGAGCCTGCGAGCAAATCAGATTTTAGGTACCCCAGTAGAACCAGGTCCTGGGGGGTTAGATTAGAAGTACCTTTCGGGATCCAAATAAATCTGGCACCTTTGTTGAACACAGAAGGCTTGATTTGTCTCCCATAAACATCTACATAATCATACATTTCTTCATATGCAATCTGATTAGTATGATTATTAGTGTGAGCCTTGGATGAATCAAAATACTTGGGATTTTTCATTGATACTTGTCTTCTTTTAATCCAGTGGGGCTCAGGTGCAGCAACCCTAGGTTTCTGATTGTAAGGGTAGGTACGACTGCTACCATTAAAAGATTCATATCATTCTAGCATAGATGGTCTTAGCAGTTTACCCTTAGCTTGCTTGTTAAGCAGCTTGGATTGAGTTGACTTAATTTGGCATCGTCTCTCGGAGATGGTCCAGATCGAGGCCTACTCGAAATTGATTTGGTTCTCACTCGGTCTCTTGAAAGAACAAGATTCTTCTGTTGGTTCCTCGGCTGATGTCTAATCGATTAGGGGTCTATTTCGCTTCCTTTTTAAACGATCGGCACTTCGCCTTGCTGGTCACCGATCCTTTTCCTTATCGTCTGATTTGGCTTTTCGTGTATCTTGATCAAAAACTCGTTTGGGTTACACTTTTCTGATGTGAACCGGACTGGGCTTTTGAGGATCCAAAAGGGTTCTCATTCCCAATTCCCTTCTTATCAATTGGCGTACGAAAATAGTTGTTCAAATCTTGAATAGTCTTAGATGATTTTGTGAAAAACTCTATTTTCTTATGCAAACTGTCCTTAGTAGTTTTCAGATTCTCATGCATTCGGAAGAGTTCATCAAACTTAGCCTGAAGGACTTTGAGTTCTCCAGCTTGTCGTTCATTGAGAACCAACTGTTCCTTAATTAGATTTCCTTGATCAGTAGAACCGACTTTCAGAAACTCCAGTTCTTTAGTCATCTTCTGAACAATTTCAGCTGATTTTAGTTCAGCTGCTTTACTTGCCTCAATATCCTTGACAAGCCGAATATTCTCAGCCCTTAGGTTATCGTTCTCAACTTCCACTCATGTATAAGTATCTATTGCATTAGAGATATCATCAAGCAATTGGTCATTGTAGACTTGCAGGTTAATCTCTCCAGCAGATGTGCTCAGCATAACAGTGTAGAACAGGGAACCACAATAGGTTTAGAGATTACCTCAGATTGGTCAATTTCTCTGGCCATGAAACAGATGTCGTCATCAGATGAGAAGTTCATATCATCAACATCATCAGTTGTGGTAATCTGACAGAAATCTTCAACAGATGAGTAGCCTGAGTCATCTGAAGGTAGATAAGAATCATCAATGCTAGATGTGTCGGCAACCATTGCTTTTCTATCTCGGAACCTTTGTTCCTTCATTCGCTTTTCCTCTCTCTTTAATTGGGAGTCGGGGGGAAATCAAAAGATCAGTGGTAGTTTTTCGACAGTTGTAGCAAACCCTTGAGTCTCCAGAATTTTCTCTGTTAGGTAAATCATTTCTTGATGCGATCCGTCGAGAGACTTTCCCACCTTGTCTCATGTCGAGCCTCTCTTATCTGATCTCTCATCTCGTCTATTCTCTCTGCGATCCTCTCTACGATCATCTTTCCTTTCATCTCTGTGATCATCTTTTCGGTCATCTCTTCTGTTATCCCTATCATCTGAAGAATAATATCTTTCTTGTGATCTGTCAGAAGATCTTCGATCTCTTCCTCTGCTTCCTCTCTACGATCATATTTCCTTACTATGAAGGTTTGATCCCATATTTATAGGCACGAAATCGAACTAGCCTTTGGAGAGCAATTTGAATTTCGGTCTATTTAAGGTAGGTTTGTAGGTTCTATTTGACGTGCTTCAGGGACGGCATGGCCGAAAGTATGCAAGCTTGTCCTTCCTAGCCGTTTGACACTGAACTACTTTTCTGCAGACTGTCAGTACTCCGTACGTGCGTTGTCGACTCCTCATTGCCTATCAAGTACGATTCGCAGCACTTGAATAAGTAACAAGGTTGACATTCTTCTTGTCTAAACACATTCCTCGTACTAGGTAACACGGAACTAGTTACCTGATGGAGTTGAGACGGTCGGTTTCTAACTTTCTTGATCCGCTTCTCTACGTGATTTAGGTTCTTTCCGCTTTCGTAAGTTGTCTTAGCACAACTTACTGACCTTATCTTGTTGTCATCTGGTGTAGGTCTTTTGGATGGTCTTCTGTCTTGAATTTTTCTGCTTATCTGCTTCTCGGCTTATCTGCTTCAATCACCAGATCTTCAGCATATCTGATCTTCGAGTTAACTGATCTTCTGATCTTCAAGACTTAACCTATACATATTGAGTTCCCCCTCAATATGTGACCTATCTGTTACTTCAGTTGTATATACATTTCAGTTGGTCATCTTATCTGCTATCTATATCATCAGTCAGCAAATAGGTCTGACTGGTCCTATTACATTATCTATTTTGGAAGTTCTATCGAAACTACAAATTTCCCAACAGTTGAGTTGTCCTTACTCCAAGGATAAAGATATTAATTAATATAAAACTTTTTAGTGGCTTAATTAATTAATGGACAAAATAAAGATCGAGACTTGAAATTCAAACAATGACAGTTGGATATATGTGCCCAACTTGATTTATTTTGTCTTGATACTTGTTTTAATTTCATACATTATTATTTGTTAATGTGTTTGCATGATTTTGAATTGTCAAAAAGAAAATCTCACTTTCAAAAATTACTAAGTATGTTTTGTTGACAATTTTATTTCGGATAATAAAAGTACGTCAATTTTGACCTCCATGATTTATTATTTGTGAATTCTCTTGGAGAAATTTCCCTCTCGGAATGACCAAAAGATGAATTTCACATGAATAAATTCCCAAAAGGATAATTGTGAATTATTATTAGTGGCGACGATGAACCTCCCCTCGAGGCTCGTTCAAAACGAAGTAATAATTATGTATTTAATCATGGTTATTACTTAGGTATAAAATTGATATGCATATACTTCTCCGAAATCCCTGTCAATTTTATATTGGTCAAGTGGGAGCCAACTATTAATTTTTGAATTAAAGGTTTGTAATTGTTCTTGTTTGTAACCTGCTTGAATGTGTTTAAATAGACAATTCACCCCACGTGACATATTTAAACTATTTTGAGATGTCGGCTGATGCATATTCATATTATTTTGAGATTTTGATATGAATAATGTGATCGAAATTATGTGATAATTTTGTGCTTGTACAATTGTTATTTATTTCAGTTCAACATGTCGAAACCTTTTAATCCACTGAAATATATGCTCAAAGAACATCAACTTACTGGTGAAAACTGTGTAATTTGGAAACGTAATTTGAAATTTGTCCTCACTGCAGAACCCAAGCCTGATAAACCTACAGAAATATCAACTAATGCGGAGGGATCCTTGTATGATGTCTGGGAGCGTGCCAACGAGCCTATGAAATTTATAATCTTGACTTCATTGTCTGATGATTTAAGATATATTCACAAAGGTGATGAATCTGCTGCAGAGATCATGGAGAGACTTGAAGAAATGTTTTTAACAGAAAACCGCACTCAGTTTAATTATGATGGCGTGGCAAGGCTTAAAATGACGGAGGGAACACCCGTGAGGGATCATGTTCTCAAAGTAAAGCGCCACTTTAACAAGCTTGCTTACATCGATACTAAGTATTGTAATGGGGCTCAAAATGATTTCTTGTTCCTAACTCTTCCAAAATGTTTCGATGAGTTTTACTGTAGTTTTATGATGAGCGATCACATGTTCACTGTGGATACTCTGCAAGAAGTTTTGGAAACAATAGAGAAATATTTGGGACAAGAAGATGAAGCTTCGGTGACTAAGAACCTTCTCTCAAAATCTAGGCCAATGGAGGTTAAGATTGATGAGGAGATGAACGGTGTAGACCAAAGCAACCCCACTACTAAGAAAGGTAGAGGAAAGACGGTCAAATGGTTGGGTGTCAGAAGGAATCCAAAGGGGAAGTGTTTCAACTGCGGTGAAAAAGGACATTAGAGGGATGTTTGTTCCAAGCCCAAGCGGGCTGGAAAGAAAGGTAATTTTCACGCACTAGTTGTTGAAACTTATTTAGCGGCGTATGCTTCCCACTTGTGGGTACTTGATATGGGATCCACTGATCATGTTTGTTTCACGTTGCAGTGTTTCAAGCTAACCCGACAACTAAGTGGAAATGAGATCCTCATCACACTGGGCGATGCTATGAGAGTAGCAGCTGAAGCAGTGGGAGACGTGCACCTGTCTTTTGAAGACATAATTTTAGTTTTGAGAGACGTTCTTTATGTTTCTGTTTTTCGGAAAAACCTTATTTCAGTTTCTAAACTATTTTCTGATGGATATTCTGTTCGTTTTAATAAGCAAGTTATGATGTGTTTATCTGTCATGAAACTTTTTTTAACAATCTCTATACTATTAACTGTGCACGCCACTCACAAAATGCATCTTATAACACATCGATTGTTTCGAACAATAAGAGAAAACGTCAGATAACGTGAACGAAACACATCTTTGGCATCTCAGATTAGGTCATATTAATCTGAATAGGATTCAAAGGTTGGTGAAAGATGGTTCGTTGGAGGACCTACAACTAGAACCACTTCCAACTTGCGAATCATGTTTAGAGGGTAAAATTACCAAGAGGGCATTTGGAGTCAAGGGGACTAGAGCCACAGAAGTGTTGCAAATCGTTCACACTTAGTGTGTGGTTGAATGTCAACCAAAGCTAGAGGTGGCTACGAGTATTTTGTGGCTTTCATCGATGATTACTCAAGGTTTGGGTACACTTTCCTTATGAAGCACAAATCGAAAACCTTTAATAAATTCAAAGATTTCAAAGCCGAAGCTGAAAAGCATAGGGAAAAGAGTATCAAGTTTCTACGATCTGATCATGGAGGCGAATACCTCAGTGATGAGTTTTTGAACTACCTGTCAGACGAGGGTATTGTTTCCCAGTTGACTGCACCCGAAACCCCTCAACAAAATGGGGTTGCAGAACGAAGAAACATAACATTCTTATAAATGGTCAGATCCATGATGAGTTATTTAGATCTACCCAAGTCATTTTGGGGTCACGCCTTGGAAACAACAACTTATGTTCTGAACTTAGTGCCATCCAAATCGATTCCCAAAACTCCGAGAGAGTTGTGGACCGGACGCAAGCCCAGTCTGAGACACTTGATAATTTGGGGGTGTCTGGCATACGTGCTAGACAAGGAAGCCGGTAAGTTGGATGCACCTTCGGAGCTAAGGCTGTTTATAGGGTATCCCATTGGAACGAAGGGGTGCATGTTCTATGGTCCTGAAGATCAAAAGGTGGTAATCAACACGCACTTTAGATTCTTGGAAGAAGACTATATGAACAATCAAAAGTCCAAAAGTGAGATTACCTTAGATGAATTAAGAGGGTAAACTCTTATACCATCTATACAAGATGATACCAAGCGTCACACTGACACAACCAGAACCTCGTCGTAGTGGGAGGGTTATCCGACAACCTGAGAGATTCATGGGGATAAGAGAATCTTCGGATTTGATCCCCGGGGATAGTGAATCAGACCCCTGGTCCTACAAGGAGACAGTCCAAGATAAGGATTCAGAATCCTGGCAAACTACGATGGAAGCCGAGATGGGCTCAATGGATCATAATCGAGTGTGGGAGCTAGTTGAACCACCCAGTGGGGTAAAATTCATTGGATGCAAGTGGGTCTACAAGAGGAAAATAGGACCGGACGGGAAGGTGGAAACCTTTAAAGCTAGACTAGTGGCAAAGGGATACACTCAGAAAGAGGGTATCGATTATGAAGAAACCTTTTCGCCTATAGCCATGCTTAAGTCCATCCGTATTCTCTTGGCAATAACTGCACATCTAGATTTTGAGATCTGAAAAATGGATGTCAAGACAGCTTTCCTTAACGGAAGTCTTGACGAGGAAATCTATATGCAGCATCCCAAAGGTTTTATTATGAAAGGCTAACATCACCTTGTTTGCAAGCTGATGAAGTCTATTTATGGACTGAAGTAAGCGTGCCGCGCTTGGAACCAATGTTTTGATCAGGTAATTACATCTTATGGGTTTTATCAAAATAATTTCGAAAGTTGTTTGTATAAGAAGTGTGACGGAACCGCCTTGGTATTCCTAGTACTATACTTAGACGATATTCTGCTCATCGGAAACGATGTAAAGGTTTTGTCAGACGTAAGGTTATGACTGTCAAAACAGTTTGATATGAAGGACTTAGGGGAAACCGGTCACATTCTTGGGATCAAGATCACTCGAGATCGCAAGAAAATGATGATAGACTTATCGCAAGCTTCATACATAGATACAGTTTTAAAGCGTTTCAGCATGCAGGATTCCAAGAAAGGTTTTGTACCTTTCGGACATGGAATCCATCTATCCAAAGATATGTGTCCTAAGACACAAAAGGAGATAGATGACATGAGAGGCATTCCTTATGCGTCGGCAGTAGGAAGCCTCATGTATGGAATGTTGTGTACGAGGCCGGACATCTGCTATGTCGTAGGCATGGTAGCAAGATATCAAAGTAACCCCGAAAATCAACACTGGACTGCTATTAAAAACATTCCGAAGTATCTAAAAAGAACTCAGGATAGAATGTTGGTTTATCAGTCAGACAACTTATTTTCGGTGGGACACACGGACTCAGATTTCCAATCGGACCTAGATTCCAGAAAATCTACTTCAGGTAGTATGTTTTGTCTGGGAGGAGGAGTTGTAACATGGAGAAGCATTAAGCAAAAATGCATCACCGATTCTACCATGGAAGCCGAATATGTAGCTGCTTGTGAAGCAGGGAAAGAAGCGTTGTGGCTAAAGAACTTCTTAGTGGACTTGGACGTTGTTCTGAATTTGCCCAGCTATCACGGTATTCTATGATAACGTCGGAGCAGTTGCAAATTCAAGGGAACCGAGAGCCCACAAGGCCAAGAAACACATTGAAAGGAAATATCATCTTATACGAGAAATCATTAAGAGAGGAGATATAGAGGTGTAAAAGATCACATTGGAAGACAACCTAGCCGATCCATTCATAAAGGGTCTGCCTCAGTTAACATTCGAGAGACATGTGGAAGGAATGAGTGTCAAGAGCGTTGCCAATCTGCTTTGAGTATAAGTGGTAGAAATGTTATTAGGTTGATGTAGGTGACATTAGATATCACCTAGTAATAAATTAGATATACTGAGGTATACTTAAAAGCAAACTTTGAGTATAAGTGGGAGATTGTTAGGGTTATACGTGAAAGTATGTTTTTACTTTGTATAACCTATGTATTAAATACTTATTTACTGAAATAAATTATTTATCAATGTTGCTTTAAATATGATAGTTTTTTATATATATTTATTGCAAACCATTCATAAAATAGCACGTGTTACACTGTAGTTAACGTGGTGATATCAGATCACAAAAGATCACGTTAACAGTCCTTTGTAAACAAGTGTGTGTTTCACAACTTAGATAGATCTGAACAATCTATTGATAGAAGTTGATGTGCAAAGCTCAGATTTGTCTTGACCGAGAGATTACACTAGTGCATTTGATGCGCTGAAGCGAACCTACAGAGAGGATAAACTCATTCGCACTGACTTATGGGATGAAGAGTTAGACCTCAGTGGTTGTTGATTTCTTAATCTCTATCACTTAATAAGGACTGTGTGTGATTAGTAATTATTGATTTGACTTATAAATGGAAAGAGAATCACTCGGACTTCGATACCCTATATTTTGGGCAATAATATTAATTACATGACAGTTGCTAAATTAATACAGAGAATCGTGTGCTTGGAGAATCTTGCATTATTAGTTCCCTTGGTGGGCTCAGAACCTTTATCATACCAAATCTTGTAAGTGGAATTAATTTTTCGATATGGATAATAATGTTGAGTTGTCCTTATTCCAAGGATAAAGATATTAATTAATATAAAGCTTTTCATTGGTTTAATTAATTAATGGACAAAATAATCTTAAACACGGGAAATAATAACCGGGAGCCATATTACCGTAATATGGGTTGAGATGGATAGTGCAATATTAATTATATAGTGGAATTAATTAATATTAATGGGCTGAATAATATTGTGGCTCAATATTGGAATTCAGAAGCCCATTGGAAGGTCTATCTTAATTCTCCTAAAGCCCCCTCAAGTAGCCCAATTAAAGTCTGTTAAATAAAAGGTGCTTAAAATAAATTAAATTCTTTGTTGCATATTTTCCTTAAAATTCAAAATTATTAAAGAAAAAGAAGGAGAAGAATTTTCTTGAAAATATATTATGGAAATAAGATAAGTATTCTTGAAATACAAGTTTATCCCATAAATTCAAGAAATCTCCCACTTGGTCTCTTTAGTTGTAAATTTCGAAAAATAGAGAAATAAAAGGGAAGAAAGATTTTCTTGATTTTCTTGGAAAGATTTTATGGAAAAAGATATGTATTCTTGGAATACAAGAATATCTCATAAATTCAAGAAAGATCCAATCTTGCAAATCTCCCTATTTATTTTTGAAAATTAAGCTAATAAAGGGTGTGAAATTTTTGTGGAAAAATACACATGGAAAGAAGAATGTATGAGATATTTTCAAGATTTCTTGGAGATCAAGAAAAGATCTTTCCTAACCCTAATTTGACTCCAAATTTTCGTTCCCCCTCTCTATTATAAATAGGGGATGAATTTTTCATCCCCAACACAATTCCATGTGCTGGAACTATTAGAACTCCACAAAGATGGTGCAACAAATTATTTAATTTTTCTTTGTTTGTTAATTGTTTTCATTGGAGAACCTTCCACCAAGGTTTTGAGCAAGGACTTGGGAATACTTGAGAAGGACTTTTGGTTGGTTGCCAGATACCTGATCCGCCTGTCTCAGACCGTCTCTCCAATAGTTACGTTTACGTGAACTCCTAGAAATTCCGCATGCTAGGATCTTTTACGTGAATTATTGTTTGCATGTTGTTGTTGGATTGATTATTATTTGAATTCACGTAGGTAAATTCATGCAAGTAATAATCGTTAATTTAAATTTATGTTTATAAGGTCATCCCGATAGATCCTGGCATAAAGTATCCCAACAGAATATAATAAATGATTTGTGCACTAATGTATGATATATTACTCGAAAAAATTTGGGTTATTGCGAAAAATTCTAGGTTTTTACGCATTTTTGTGAACTCAAATTTGAATTTGATTTTTCCCAATTTGTTGAAAAAATTTCGAAAATAATTTCAAAAAATGTACAAGCTTTCAGAACTTCTTTTTTTTTCTTCAAATTATTATAAACTAAAAATAAAAATAAACTTTAGGAAAAAGTTTCGAAAAATCGCCTAATTTTCAAAAATCTTTCTCAAAAAAAAACAGATTTTCAAAATTTTTAGTCGAGATTTGTTCGAAAATTTGAAAAACCAAAGTCTAGTTTTGCATATATCGAGATTTAAAAAAATGCGTGAAACCATTAATATGATCATATTATCCTATTCAAAGTTTTTATTTACCCAAACTGCAATCATATTCATAATAAAGTCACAAATAAACAATAAACATTTATAAAAAGGGGAAATTTACCAAAAGGTTAAACCATAACCTAAA
Organism: Stenogyne calaminthoides; assembly: GCA_037126765.1. Taxonomy (NCBI): domain Eukaryota; kingdom Viridiplantae; phylum Streptophyta; class Magnoliopsida; order Lamiales; family Lamiaceae; genus Stenogyne; species Stenogyne calaminthoides. The sequence continues at coordinate 22,141,833 of JBBCBC010000021.1, forward strand.
TTAAATTTAAAACATGATTTCGTTTGAAAATGTTAAATCTTTGCTTGTTAGGCCCTGGTGGAAAAACCCATTTTGCGCGTGCGGAAGCAAAACATGACAAGCGATGCATAAAAAAAATAGGGGAGAAGGAATGGTGATTCTAGATTTTTCTCTTTTAAGCTCATGTGTTGTGTTTTGCTTATGATCGAATGCATATGACAAGATAAGAACGTAAAGCAGTAAACAACACAACAATGTATAGTGGTTCGGAGACTCAATCTCCTACATCTACTCTCCCTGTTCCTAGGGAAATTCCTTCAAACACTTCCTAAGGCTTTCTGACTACCTCTGTAGTTTACTAATCTTTCTACTTTGAGCTTTCTGACTACCTCTGTAGTTTACTAACTCAAACTGGACTTATCACCCTCTCGGGCTCGCCTCTAGATGTTTAACGAGTTCACACTCCAATCGGGACTTATCACCCTCTCTCGGGATTGCCTAACAACTACCTCACTTCACCACTATTTATCTCTTACGAGAATGGGGTTTGGGTTTGGTGTTGTCTCCAACTATGGTGAGATTTTCCCTTACATTTGTTTAGCCTCAATGCTAAGGTTGGGAAAATCTCTTTAAGCTTAAGATACATCGTGGGTTACTTAGATTGGGTTCTAGAATACTCTTTGAATATATTTGTATATCTACAGACTTGTGTTCTAGGGTGGGAAAGCTTGAGTATATGTTCTCTTAGCTCTGTAGCATCATTGATATCTTCTCCGTACTTCCACACGTAATAATGTAGGAAGAACTTGTATTTATAGTGTGGATTTGAATGTTACCGTTGGAGAGAATCACATTCAAATCCATACTATTCTTTGTAAGTTCTGCACTTTTTTCAGTTTGGTTGTCTTCCTCTCATTGGTCCACGTCATTTGGATTCCAAACAAGCTATATTCCTCGGCTTCTTAACCGGAACATTAGGATATCTTGAGCATTCGATACATTCTTTGAGTCTTGATAATTCTTGTGCCTTGATATCCTTTGTCTTCGATCTTGATATCTTGATCTTGAGTCTTGATGTCTTGAGTCTTGAGATATCTTGTCTTCATCTTTGAGTCTTTAGTTTCTCGATCTCATCTTTGAGTCTTCATCTTCTGATCTCATCTTTAGTTTCTTGATTCTCGATCTCATCTTTGAGTTTTGATTCTCGATCTCATCTTGAGTCTTGATTCTCGATCTCATCTTGAGTCTTGATTCTCGATCTCATCTTTGAGTCTTGATTCTCGATTTCATCTTGAGTCTTGATTCTCGGTTTCATCTTTGAAACTTGAAACTTGATTTCATCTTGAAACGAAACTTGATTTCATCTTGAAACCGAGTTTCTTGAAACTTCTTGAGTCTTCAGAATCTATCCTGATCTATATTTGCTGACTATACATTGTGCAGATAACATCCTGAACACTCTAAAACTTAATCCCGACTCATCTATCAAGATTATCCTGAATATGTCATACTCAGGGGTTTTGGGATCTAATCAAAATCTTCTTTATTAAATTGATTTCCCAACAATTTCCCCCTTTTTGATGATGCCAAAACCATCTTGTTACAAAAACACTTAACCTATACTCAGGTTTTGATTTTTTCCTATTACAAGATTGGTATATCTCTCAACAATTACTTCAGCAATGAATCTTCCAACAATTTCATCACCAAACAAAAATAATCAGGCATATCAAATATAAAGACATGTAAAAAGATAATGAGGTATTATCTTTGAGCATAAAGATAAAGTTTCATTGATTGTATGTTATCAGTTATAGATCACAATGAACTTATCAAAAGTAAAGACAAAACATAAAGAATTACAAGTCTTCAGTCTTGGTCTTCAGTCTTCTTTGATCTTCAGCTCGGCTCTTGGCCTCAGGTCTATCTGAGTTCTCAGTGTCTTCAGTGACATACTGATTCTCAGGTTTCTTGATTCTGCAGACCTTGCGATCGAGGCATCTTGACACTTCCGGGCTTCGAGTTCGGTTTCTTCGACTTGAACATCCCCGACCCTCGGTCTATTTTTTTCTTATCGAGTCTCGATCTTCTTCGAGTCTCGAGATTACTTTTACACAAGCTATCTGATTTCTTCTTTGCCTGATCTGATCAGCTCGATTGATTAGATCAACACATCTTCAGATCAACATATCAAGATAACATCTGGTAAGTACCTTATATCAGGTAAGCATATCAGGTTATCATATCTGATCTTGATCACGTCTGATCTTGATCAGTCTGTTTTGCTCATCTTCTGATTTGCAACCTTCTCTTACGATTCTTTGGCTTTTAGCTTTTCTTCTCTTCCGATTTTGCCTTAATTTTCATCAATTGACTCAAACGAACTCATTTAACTCATATGATCTCAATCAATCTCGTCTGCAGCTTCGTCTGATCTTGATCATCTACTTCTGATTCCGTGAGTTCCCCCTCAATTTGTTCTCTCGTTCCCCCTCGACTTGTTATCTGTAAATTATCTTGAATAACACAAGTTGATAATATTTTGGCATGGTTCATCAAAACTCAAATATCCAACAAGGACGCCAAAACATTAAGATATATGCATTTTTAAAGAAACGGGTTTTCCTTTAAAAAAATCGATTCAGTGGTCACTCTGAAATTAGTGAACCTTTTGAACTCCTGCTCTGATACCACTTGTTAGGTCCTGGTGGAAAAACCCATTTTGCGCGTGCGGAAGCAAAACATGACAAGCGATGCATAAAAAAAATAGGGGAGAAGGAATGGTGATTCCAGATTTTTCTCTTTTAAGCTCATGTGTTGTGTTTTGCTTATGATCGAATGCATATGACAAGATAAGAACGTAAAGCAGTAAACAACACAACAATGTATAGTGGTTCGGAGACTCGATATCCTACATCCACTCTCCCATTCCTAGGGAAATTCCTTCAAACACTTCCTAAGGCTTTACATTTACCTCGGTGTGGTTTACTAACCTTTCTACTTTGATCTTTCTAACTACCTCTGTAGTTTACTAACTCAAAAGCTGGACTTATCACCCTCTAAAACTCGCCTCTAGATGTTTAACGAGTTCACACTCCAATCGGGACTTATCACCCTCTCTCGGGATTGCTTAACAACTACCTCACTTCACCACTTTAGTTATCTCTTTACGAGAATGGGGTTTGGGTTTGGTGTTGTCTCCAACTATGGTGAGATTTTCCTTACATTTGTTTAGCCTCAATCTTTAAGGTTGGGAAAATCTCTCTAGCTAAAGATACATCGTGGGTTCTTAGATTGGGTTCTAGAACATTCTTTGAATATATTTGTATATCTCTGGACTTGTGTTATAGGGTGGGAAAGCTTGAGTATATGTTCTCTTAGCTACTGTAGCATCGTTCTTATCTTCTCCGCACTTCCACACGTAATAATGTAGGAAGAACTTGTATTTATAGTGTGGATTTGAATATTCTGGATTGGAAATCACATTCAAATCAATCTTATTCTTTATAAGTTCTGCGACTTTTTGGTTTGGTTGTCTTCCTCTCATTGGTCCACGTCGGTTTGGATTCCATGGCTATATTCCTCGGCTTCTTCGCCGGAACATTAGGGATATCTTGAGCATTCGATACATTCTTGAAGTCTTGATGATTAATGTGCCTTGATATCCTTTGTCTTGATCTTGATATCTTGATCTTACGAGTCTTGATGTCTTAGTCTTGAGATATATCTTTGAGTCTTCATCTTTGAGTCTTGATTCTCGATCTCATCTTGAGTCTTGATTCTTAGTCTCATCTTTGAGTCTTGATTCTCGGTCTCATCTTGAGTCTTGAAACTTGATTTCATCTTTGAAACTTCGGTTTCATCTTGAAACTTTTGAGTCTTTAGAATCTATCACGATCTATATCTGCTGATTATACATTGTGCAGATAACATCCTGAACACTCTAAAACTGAATCCTGACTCATCTATCAAGATTATCCTGAACATGTCATACTCAGAGATTTTGGTATCTAATCAAAATCTTCTTTATTAAATTCATTTCTCAACATCTTTGCAATGTCGGCCACACAAAACGAGTAGATTATTGAAAAAAAAAATTAATTCAAGAGAAGATTTTTTTTTTCAGAATTCATTTTCTGTCGTGTTTTTGTTTCCCTGTATTTTCTAAAAATGGGGGTGCGAATAACCTGGGCCAATAGACAAACCAGACACTATTAGCAGCCCATCTATTAACAATATTTGAATCCAAAAACAAAATTCTGGCCCAAAACAGGAAGAAACCTGAACTAAAACATAAAAATATTCAACGTCTAAAATTACCGGCGAAATCAAGAACGGCGGCTCTTGCCGGAAATCGAATGCGCCGGCTCAAGATATACGCCGAATCTGAGTTCTAACCCATAGTTAATCGATTTAATTGCTTCAAATCGGCTGCTTCTAAAAAATAGCACAAACTCTTTCTGCAAATCGTCACCGGGAAAACAGATGGTAATTCCGACTTTATCTCTTTATTCATGTATTCTTATTTTCTAATTTTGAGATCAGAAGGAAGTGCTATGTTTCAGGAGACCTTTTAGTTGATTTTTTTGTCTATTCATTACGAGTGAAGTTTGCGGTTTTTTTTTTTTTCCTGTTATTTGATTGTAATGATATGTGCTGAAATCGCAGGAATTTGAAATAATATAAACTAGTGTGAGTACATGTGTAATTGCAGATGGAGGATCTATTGTTTTTTTTATTTGGGTTCGTGGGCAACAGAAATCGAAAACTATACAAAATATTGAATTTCAACTTGATGTTTATGTAATTAAAGGATTTATGTCAATTGCATTTGATAAGTTGATTTGTAATTGGAAGCAAGTTTGATGGCGCTTTTGACGATACCAAGTCTATATAAATATTACCTCATAGTTCAGACGTAACTTAGTTAGTGCAGACTTTTTCCAGAATTCATCATTGGCATTGGCTAATGTGTTCTTATGGTAGTAATGCTTTTAGGAGGCCTGGAAATACTGTTTGTCGCACAATAATGAAATTGAGGGCATAATGCACTGTGTCTCGACCAGATTGCTTGATGATAAATAATAGAGGGGGATCAGGAAAGTAGAGTAATAAGTTTTAGGCTTGCTTAAGAAGTTTTGTGATGTTTGGTTTCATTTCCAGTATTTTGGTGGAATATATTTGGGATAATGGGATTGAGAAATATGTGTAGATTGTAAATATGATGCATTTTGGACAAAATTTCAGTTCTTGTTGTCTTTTCTTGTATTGTTGTGGACAGTCAGGGAAATAGTAAATGCTTTGCCTGTTTTCTTTTTAATTGGTTGTGGTATAATTATGTACAAGAGTATAAACATTTTTATCTCTTACAGTGAGTTATTCATATTTTTGAAGAAAGCCTAACTACAAAACCAAAATGCAAGAGGCAAACACTTTTTTCATATTGGGAGAATAAAAATAGAGATAGAAAATGAAAACAAGCACAGGCTTACAGGGGAAAGTAAAAGTATACCTTGCTCAGGGTTGGAAGAGTGGGGTACTTCTGTATAAGTTTATAAATGTCTTGCTCAACACATGCTTAGGTTCCATGCACTCGTCACGTATTGGATGATGCACGGCCAGATACAAGTTTCTGTGTAACACCAGATTCTCACCCTAAGCTCACGTTGATGGAGAGTTCTTTCTGTCATTTTCTTATTTTGTATCAGAATTTGTTACAGCTAGCATATAGTGTGCTGTTTGCATTTCATTGGTTGGTGAGTCACTATATAAAGAGCACCTGCACCATTGCTTTTCACATATACAAATCCAGTATTGCATTTGAATATAAAATACAAATTTCATCTCTGAGTTTTATCTTCAGTATACAGAAATATTCAGATCTGTAATATCTTCTTTTAGCTTTCTTTTACTAATGGATTTTACTTGGCTTTTCTCAACAACTATACTGTAATATTTGAATGTCGTCGTCCTGATGAGAGAGCCCCGCGGTTTATTTAAGCATCTTTGTTTTGTCTCTTATGGGGCAATGTACAAAGCACATCTATTGTATGTATTGACTGATGTGCATGTTGTGTTTGATCATTGTGTGAAATACAAATAGCAGTATTTAATAAATGAGGGTTACCAAAAATCTAATGCTAATCTTTGATTTTTATTTTGTCTAGGTGCGCTTACAGCATGATCCCTTCCTCAATGAACTTACTAACATGTTTGAGCGAACTACAGAAAAGGGCTCTGTGTGGGTTACTTTGAAGCACTGTGAGTATCTTTTGGATATCTTTTGTCTTCTTCCTTTTTACCCCTGGGATATCTTTTGGTAGACGTAGACTAATGTTTTTCCTATTTCTTCTGTTGGAAGTTGATTATACTTTTGTTGCTCCTTTACTCCCTTCCAGCTTCTGACAAGTCTAAGGTGCAAAAGAATAAGATGAAGACGGCTGGGGAGAAGATTGAATTCAAGTGCCTTATTCGAGCTACAGATGGGAAGAAAAACATTTCAACAATGGTAGATATTCTAGCTTCCCCTCTTTGGTATCTGTCTTCATTCTATATGCAATTCATACCTCACTCCTCATGGACTCTCAAAGAACTATGAGTAGGGAAATAAGCATTGTTAAGTTATTGTCTAACATTATTACCCTGATGATGTTGTAATTGCTCTGATGTGCCTAATTCTTTGTTTCTCACTAATCATGCATGTCATATATATATACATACAGGTCTAATTATGACCTATCTTTTACTGACATAATCACGTTAAATTCCAGAGACATTTAGTTTATAAAAAGAATGCTAAAAGCCAAGGTGTCAAGATAACTCTTCAATCAATCGTCTCCAGTACCGCCTAATTATTGCTTGGATGTAGGGAGGGGGTTATTTGCAACCTTATTTCACATGTTATAAAAACATATATTTCATCATTTCTAGTCCTTAACTATTCATTCAGTATGATATACTCCCTCCGTCCCGAAAGACTCTGCGCCAACTTTTCGGCGCAGAGATTAAGAAAAGTTGTTTTATGGGGGGTAGTAAGTGTGTATGGGGGGGTAGTGAGTGTGTGTTGTAAGGTTATAAGTTGAGAAGAGTGTGTCCATTTTTGGTGTGCAAAGTCTTTTACATACCAAAAAGGAAAGTGTGCTAAGTCTTCTGGGACGGAGGGAGTATATATTTATTGAGGTCAAATCTCAGTCTCGCATCCGTCCTGGAAGATGAGATGCTTCTGTATTTGCTTTTCAGAAGTAATCCTTTGTTTGCTGATGGCAGCAAATATTGATTTCTTGTTCAGCTTCTCCCGCACTCGATGCTTTAGTTTCAGACTCTAGGATTCAACAATATGTTTCCAAACTGAAATCCTAAAGTGATAAGTCTTAGCACCCTGGTCTTTAATGTTTACCATCAGTTGAGGATCAAACCTACTTCTGTCCAGTCAAATACGACTCAAGGACCAGTTTTTTTTTTTTTCCCGCTTCCATTGTAAGATGCTTTGTATTTTAGTTTCAGTTTGACATTTAGTTTGGGTCAGGTGGTTGATCGTATTGCACATTTGCGTCTTAATTTTGTAATTCGTTATACAAGTGTGTGTAACAATTATTTAGGACTGCCTATACTAAAGATACCGTGTTTGATTGGTATGGGACAGGTTGGCCCTAAAGATCATCAACGATTTCAATCGAGTTATGCGACTATCTTGAAAGCTCGGATGACTGCATTGAAGAAGAGGGAGAGGAAGGACAAGAAAAAGGCGGCAGATTCTGATAAGAAACAGGATACAAAGAAGCATGCTAAAACCCTTAACTGATCTTGATTTTCCTTGGTTCATTCTCTTTTGCCACATACAATGTATGACTTCTACATTTTGCCTTATATAGTTTTGTCAGGATTTGGTTATCACATTTTGCTGATTACAGTATTGGATTTTTCTTACAAGCTTATGCATTCAGCATTTTGGTTTGTAGTTTTTGCATACCACATTAACTTTGGCACTTACATCATACACCAGATTATCGATGGTATTTGTGTATGTTTATTGTTTGTGTAGCCCATGATATCATAGTGAAATGGAAAGAATCTTTTGATGAGAATTCTTGATTTTGCAAATAAATCTGTCTTTATATTTTATGGAAATATATGTCTAGATGTACTTATACGGTTATACCATTAGTCCATTTCTACAGGCAGATTAAATTCAACTACATATCAACGGATATATGTATTGTAAATATATTAATATATTGTGGACATTACTTTTATGGGCTTTAGAAGTCTATGGTTTTTGGAGCCACTAGTTTTATAACACGTGAGATGCACGTTATATTTAAATTTTCAAGTAGTTGACATATTAGGGGTAGAAAATATACTGATTATACTGATATACCGGGCTTACCGTATCGAAAAATACCGAATTTACCGGAATTAGTATAAAATTTTGGAAGGTCCGTATACCGGTATATCGAAATTTTTTGGTATACCGATAAATACCGATATACTGTTCATATACCATACCATTATATATATATATATATATATATATATATATATTATTTTTTATTTAACTAAAATTTTAAAATTTTAGTTTACAAACTCTAGCCTTAGTACTTTCTCTCTCTCTGGACTCTTTTTCTTTTAGCATTTGTTGAAACATGGATTATATTATTTTTAATATTTGTTGTATTGATCAGTTAGACTACTAAGATATATGTTAAAGATAAATTATTATTCATAAAATATAGGTCTTTTTTTAATAAATAATCAGGGTATGAACGGTACCGAATTTTCAGTATGAAATGGTATACCGTTAATTCGGTATATATCGAAAATTTCAGTACGATGTAGTGTACCGAAATTGCGGTATAGTATGGTGTACCGAAATTTCGATACGGTATAGTATACTGAAAATTCGGTACGGTATACAATATGAAATTTTAGCATATCGAAATTTTTGGTATTGTAGGGTATGAATATTCTCATACCATAAATTCCGGTACGGTATATAGTATAATTGTTACGGTACGATATACGGTATAATCGTTCTGATGCGATATCTTTATAAAACCGTTACGGATGCATTTATGCGATATCTTGACCTTAGACACATGTTCACTTGAATTGATTTAAATACTTGATATTTTACAAGTCATTAGAAAGACGATTTTTTCTTTCTCTTTTTCTTTTTCCTTTATAATATTGCCTATTCGCCTAACCAAAAGAGGATAAGTGTACACAATTTTACATTTGCTAATGTATAAGTATAAACAACTTTCCATAAGTCACTTTTTCATTGACTCAAATGTTTAAGGAGTATCCACCACTACAAAGGATATTCAACCAAAAAACACAATGTCTAAACATGATCTCCAAAACCAATTATTATGGGTAGCAGATCCTCAAATTATTTTTTGAATTAGAATAGATGTTAGCAAAGGGACTCTGAGCCATATCTCCTTGTAGAAATCCCCTCGTGCAATTTACCAATATTGATGAGAGTTATTTCTATTTGTGTTTTGGAAGTTGCTGATCTACTATAAGGCATTGAAAACAACATGTATGGCGTATTACCGAACGCAAAGATGTAGAATTTGTCGTTAACTAATCCATCTACATGGAGGAATAAATAAAATTATGATTTTTCAGAGGAATACAATTCTCTAAAACCTTATGAGAAACACAACACATGCGCTAAGTATACCCTTCTGAAAATGCTTGACCTCAAACCCATCTGTGAATGTCTTCCGAACTTGTGCACAAGACATAACCAACTTAATTAATTATTCTCATTATAATTAACAAAGAAATAATTTCACCCTCATGAACGATGATTTTATCCTTTTGATAGTGACTAACTTAAATTTTAAAATCAAAGCTTCTTGTTTCAAGATATGCTTCTCTCTAGATCTCAGGTTCGAAACTCCTTAGGTTGGATCAATTCTTGAGATGGTCCAATTCATACAGAGCTCTGCTCTGGCTTGAAGTGGGGCTCCCGCTAGTGTACGGTGAGTTCTGGTCCTCTCGATTAGTGTGTTTGGAGTCGGATACCGAGTTATAAAAAAAATCAACAAACGAATACCAAAGGAGCAAAAACCGAATAAAAAAAAAAAAAAAAACCAATTGAAATACTAATGTAATGAAAAAATAATAATTATAGTATTCACAAAGAACAATCAGAAGCTATTTAATGAGTTTCCTAATCAAAATGCAAAAACTAATTTCTACAACCTTCAAACGAATTTCTACTATACATTTTCAAAATTCTTTAATACATTTCCAGGTCCAAAGAATCATGATCTTCCGTTAATCATAAAGAATTTTGTTTGACCGATAAGCTATAAATATTAAAACAAAAACAAATACACAAAAGAAAGTGCAACTGTGCAAAAAGAGTGGGTCTCATGTGCACTCGGATGCACCGTACACTTATAAATTATTTTAGAAGCGTGCAATTATACAAAGTAGAAGCGTGCAACTATACCAAATAGAAACATGCAACTATGTTCCCATATTAACAGTTGTACTTTTTTATGTAAATAAGTCGCACTTTTCAACATAACAAATTGCACGCTTAAAAAATGCATTATGAGTGCACAGTACACCCGAGTGCATATAAGACCAAGCCGTGCAAAAATAGAAGACTTGCTCTTATCTGCTCAGCTTCCTTTTTTTTTTCTCTAACTGGGATTACTGTAAACCATATAGGAACCATCAGATAATTTCAAAAGAATAAAAATTAAGCTTTTCAAAAAAGGCATATCTAATATCCAAAAGTAGAGACTTCCAACACCTATCATAGAGATAACAAACCAGCGTCAGTTCTCAGAAATTTGTTAGAAGAGTCAAAATTTTAATTTCCTTTCTACGCCTATTATAATGATAGTAAGGTTGGTAATAGTACCTTGAGTAGTGACAGATTCAAAATTTAAATAACTATATAAATACTAAAAATAATCAAAATGTAAAGCGCGGGAAATCTGCAACTTGAAAACATATAATATTAAGAATTACAGATAATTTTTTTAATGCAAAATTAAATACATTTGTTTATGTATTTTTGTAATCCAAAAGTAAAAAACGTAAACTAAATAATATATTTATATACAAATTAACTAAAATTAGTCAGCTGCAAAAAATAGAGATTTTATCAAGTTAAGAGTTCGAACACCGGTTTTTTGAGTTGCAACATCAAACCCAAAGTATGGCAATGATGTTAACAGTTTAACACATTATAGACAGACAAGATCACTAATTGCATATCACAATTGGCAATAATATTGTATCAACACGGCGAAAGTAATAACTGGATCTACAGAAATATTTTTATGCCTACTTATTATTTTGATAATTAGACTTAGGATTCTTATAAACAATGAAAATCGTGTTTGAAAATGGTGGATCATAAAACTATGAATTGATAGATACAATTTTGTCACCTTAGTACAAATTTTGATGTAACTCTTTTGAGATTTAGAAGCCACATTATGATAGCGACACGTACGGCTTATATTAATAAATTATGAATACAATGTCACAATGAATAATGTTATATCACAAACAACGAAGTAAAATAATGATACATTTTTTACAGTTAAGATGAATATTGATTCATTTTTAATTTATAACATTGAACTGGGTTGACCGAAAAGCGTGGGGTGACCGGAAGACGGTAGGACACCATCATGTGCCGTCCAATTTGCCGCTTTCTAACGGGACTTCTTTAGTGCCCTCCTCGCTTTCTCTAGTGTCCTCTCTTGTTTATGAGCATTTTGGTGGCCTCCAAGTGTTAGAGAAGACGAAAACTCTCTCCTGCAATACATGAATACAAAAACTTTTGACCTGGAGGAGGATTCAGGATTACCGAGTTTTGGATATGGAAACTCGCACTTATCTTCATTGTGTGTCTGAGAGAGTTGATTGAATGATGAATTATACATTGCATGCATGTTATATAAAATAATTTCTTAAATAATAATGAAAATTATTGGTGAATCTTTAGGAAAAATATCCGAGCTATTGTTAATGGTTTTCTTCTTGAAACGTTATTTAATGTATTTCCATATGTGCATGAGGTAATTGGTAACAAGACAAAAATTAGTAAATTATTTGATTGATGGAAAAATAAATAAACAAGGTGTTTCATAAAAACGAATGCAATCGACATTTGAAACCCGGATAAGATAGAAAATAGAAAATTCTGGAATGAAAAATAGAAAATCTATGCATAAAAATAGATATAGTTGGAGACAAATTGCTGTTATCGACGATTCTTTTTATGAATAAATGATGAAAATAAAATATGATTAAAATTAAATAAATAGAGTAAAAGTGAAGAAATGGAAAAGGGAGGGAATAGATAAAGTGGGAGACAAATTGCTGTTATCGGCGATTCTGTTTATGATTATGTGTATCAATAATTACGTATTATAGTTTCTATTGTATGGAAATTTATTGAATTGCTATCAATTTTAGGTACTTACAAATTTCATTTGATATGAATATTAGTATTTCAATTCTGGAATCAATAATTTTCATCTCATAATATTTTGTGCCTGATTGACCAAGGCCATTAAATTCATGAATATTGACGAGAAAATGAATACCTTTTTAGTTTTTTTTTAGTGAAAAATATTCAAAGACAGATTATAAAAGTCAATCAAATCAATTCAACAATTAACCTTCTATTATTATTCACATGTAAGGCAAACAGACACTTTGGTTAAGTGTATTTCTCAATGAAGGACCTTAAACCTGTACTCTTGCAGAAATTTTATAGCATTGAAAAGAAAGAAAATAGATAAAATCACAAAGGCCAACCTTCTTCATGTGCAAGTCCCTCTATCTCAACAAAAGTTGGGCTTCCTTTCATCCGATAAAATTCATTATTATGCATCATAAATTTTAGATTAGTTTCACCAGTGTTGAATGTTGATCTTAAATAAGCATAAAATGCTAAATTTCATCAAGACCCTCTATTACATTCACCAAGATATCAATAAATTTATGGAGTAAGATATATTTCATTTAACAACTTTATGCTGGTTTCTTTTAGCAAATTAAGTTTCTTATGCTTCAATTTGGTTAATCACTATATATATATGTGTGTATATATAGTGTAAAGTCTCACACAACCGTCAAACATTACTACACATTATCTTAACAAACCATGCAGAGATTATCAAACTATACAAATCGAAGAAACAACATAAAGAAAAAATGCAACTATCCGCAGATACTACATAAATCAAGAACCCGGCCCACTCCTGTCGGGAACTAAATCAACAAAATCAATTACTTGTATTGCTCACCTTTTTATCGCAGCCAACACTTGGTCATTGACATAACCTCCATCAATGAGCCTCCCCGGGATCAATTATATTCAATGAAGTGAAACCATAACTAGCCTCGGAGCTTCCAGCTGAAAGAAAATACAAAAATTAAATATAATAAACATTCACCAAACATTAATTGTAATAAAGGTTTTAGAATAAATTAAAACCTTTCTCTATAGTCTGATCTGCATCAATTTTCTTATAAAAGGAAACCAAATCAAAATCATCTTCACAATCACCAACCACTGCAAAGCAAATATTCTATGTCAAATATTTAGTCTGACAATTCTTTGCCTCAAAATAAAATACATAGATATTCACATCAACGTCTAAGGAAAGCAAACAACTAAGGATAGCAGCAATAGAACAAATCTTCAGCAGAAGTTCAACTAAGTAACTGAACAAACATAACCTTTTTTGGCATTTGTTTATTTATTAGGAAAATTTTCACAGTAAATTTATATTGCATAATATCCTTATAAATTTCTCTATTTACCTTGAAATTGAAATTTGAATAGAGATGTCGCCTTGACGCATCAATGTGGAGACTCGGCTTGCAACTGTCCTCAATCCAACTTTTTGTTCATCATATGTTACCTTCCAATCATTATCAATAAGTATTAAAAATAAAAAGAGTATCACAATCTAGGGTTTAAATCCCAAAGAAATTAAAATTTATCATGTTATTTATAAAGTGCTTACTATTTGGATCATTTATCTCAACATAATCCAGTTATCAAAGGCAAAGAAAGACGTAGCCAAACTCCGAATGTAAATTATCAAGAATCATAGTCATAAATCAAATTAATGAAACGAAGTACAAGTTACCTGGAAGAGCAGGAGAGGAAGGCCTGCTGAAGATGGGGAAAAAAACAATCAAAGCCCTAAATCCGAATAAATCTGCTAAACCCCAAATAAAAAGCATTTAAATTCAAAGCGCAAAATCTAATTAAAGAAACGAAATCCAGTTTACCCAGCGACAAGGGCGGCGGCGGGCGCAGTGGTGGACGCTGGAGACGGATAGTCGCACGGTTCTGCTTTCTGAAAAAAGAGAAACAAACAATAATCAGACTGCTTTCTGAAAAAGGAGAAATAATGAAAGGTAAATTAATTAAAATAGAAATATTAGAAGGGATGTAATTGAACATTATAAATAGTGGCAATGATAAAAGGGTTCAAAAATGATTTCTCATCTCTTGCTTACAATACATGTATACAAAACTTTTGACCTGAGGAGGATTCAGGCTTATCGAGTTTTAGATCTGGAAACTCGTGCTTGTGTATCTTCATTGTGTGTCTGAGAGAGTTGGTTGAATGAAGAATTATACATTGCGTGTTAATTGTTTTCTTCTTGGAAAATTATTATTTAATGTATTTCCATATGTGCATGAGGTATTTGGCAACGAGGCAAAAATTAGTAAATTATTTGATTGATGGGATAATAAATAAATAAGGTGTTTCATAAAAACGAATGCAATCGACATTTAAAAACGGAGAAGATTGTGGACTACAAATTCTGGATATAAAAACCGAAAATCTATGCACACAAATAGATATACTTGTAAACAGGTTAGATTCCCCTGCCACATCTAACTATAAAGTTTATACTTCTGTTTTCCTGCTTGTATTTCTATATTTATAATACTTGTGTTTATTTAAAATAATGTAATAATAATATGAGCAAAGAATAAATGAGAAAAATAAAATATGATTAAAATTAAATAAATAGAGTAACAGTGAAGAAAGGGAAGAGGGAGGGAATAGATAAAGTTGGAGACAAATTGTTATTTTTGGCGATTCTGTTTATGTATATGACTATCTATAATTACGTATTATAGTTTCTGTTGTATAAAAAAATATTGATTTGCTATCAATTTTAGGATCTTACAAATTTGATTTGATATGAATATTAGTATTCCAATTCTGGAATCAATAATTTTCATCTCATAATATTTTGTGCCCGATTGACCAAGGCCATTAAATTAAAGAATGTTAACGAGGAAATGAACACCTTTTTTGTTTTTTTTTTAATGAAAAATATTCAAAGACAGATTATAAAAGTCAATCAAATCATTTCAACAATTAAACTTATTATTCACACGTAAGACAAATAGACACTTTGGTTAAGTGTATTTTTTCAGTAAAGGACCTTAAACATGTACTCTTGCTGAAATTTTAGAGCACTGAAAAGAAAAAAAATAGACAAAATCACAAAGGCCAACCTTCTTCATGTGCAAGTCCCTCTATCTCAACAACAATTGGCTTTTTGCATCATATAAAATTCATTATTATGCATCATAAATTTTAGATTAGTTTCACTAGTGTTGAATGTTGATCTTAAATAAGTATAAAATGCTAAATTTCATAGAGACCTTCTATTACATTCACCAAGATATTAATAAATTTATGGAGTAAGATATATTTCATTTAGCAGCAGCTTTATGCAGGTTTCTTTTAGTAAATTAAGATTCATATTCTTCAATTTGGTTAATCACTATATATATGTGTATATATAATGGAAAGTCTCACACAACCGTCAAACATTACTACACATTATCTTCACAAAACCATGCAGAGATTATTAAACTATACAAA
Source organism: Stenogyne calaminthoides (assembly GCA_037126765.1). NCBI lineage: Eukaryota > Viridiplantae > Streptophyta > Magnoliopsida > Lamiales > Lamiaceae > Stenogyne > Stenogyne calaminthoides. The sequence continues at coordinate 22,157,726 of JBBCBC010000021.1, forward strand.
TCAAAGAAACAACATAAAGAAAAAAATGCAACTATCCGCAGACACTACATAAATCAAGAACCCGACCCACTCCTGTCGGGAACTAAATCAACAAAATCAATTACTTGTATTGCTCACCTTTTTATGGTATCCAACACTTAGTCATTGACATAACCTCACTCAATGAGCCGTAAGCCGGGGGGGGGGGGGGTTCAATTGTATTCAATGTCTTGAAATTATAACTGGCCTCGGAGCTTCCGACTGAAAGAAAATGCAAACATTAATTATAATAAACATTCACCATACATTAAGCGTAATAAAGATTTTAGAATGAATTAAAACCTTTCCCTATGGTCTGATCTGCATCAATTTTCTTTTAAAAGAAAATCAAATCAAAATCATCTTCACATTTACCAACAACTGTTAAAGTAAATATTCTATGTCAAATATTTAGTCTAACAATTCTCTGCCTCAAAATAAAATACATAGATACTCACATCAATGTCTAAGGAAAGCAAACAACTAAGGATATCAGCAATAAAACAAATCTTTAGCAGAAGTTCAACTAAGTTACTGAACAAGCATAACCTTTTTCGACATTTATTTATTTATCAGGGATTTTTTTTCACATATAACATTTATATTGCATAATATCCTTATAATTTTTTCTAATTACCTTGAAATTGCAATTTGAATAGAGATGCCGCCTTGACGCATATCTGACATATTACCATGTGGTTCAATGAAAGTGGTCATTGATGTTGAGACTCGTATTGCCAATGTTCTCAATCCAGCTTTTTGTTCCACATATGTTACCTTCCAATCATTATCAATGATTATTAAAAATAAAAAAAGAATCAGAATATAGGTTTTAAATCCCAAAGAATAAAAATTTACACTGTTACTTGTAAAGTGCTCATTATTTGAATCATTTATCTCAACAGAATCCAGTTCTCAAAGGCAAAGAAAGACGTAGCCAAACTCCGAACGAAAATCATCAAGAATCAAAGTCATAATCAAATTAATGAAACGAAATACAAGTTACTTGGAAGAGCCAGAGAGGAGCCGGAGCAGCGGGCCTGCTGAAGATGGGGGAAAAATAAATTAACAATTCATAGCACAAAGTCTAATTAGTGAAACGAAATCCAGTTTATCCGGAAGCAGTAGGAGAGGAAGCTACAAGGGCGGCGAGGAGGGTGGCGGGGACGGCGGTGGCGGCGGGCGCAACTGTGGGCGCTAGAGACAGATAGTCGCATAGTTCTGGTTTCTGAAAAAAGTGAAACAAACAATAATCGAACTGCTTTCTAAAAAAAAGAGAAACAATGAAAGGTGAATTAATTAAAATAAATTAAAATTGAAATATTAGAAGGGATGTAATTGAACATTATAAATTATGGCAAGGGTAAAAGGTCTGAAATAATTTCCCATCCCTTGCCTGCAATACAGGCATACGAAACTTTTAACCCGAGGAGGATTTGGGCTTATCGAATTTTGGATCTGGAAACTCGCGCTTGGGTATCTTCATTGTGTGTCTGAGAGAGTTGATTGAATGAGGAATTATACATTGCATGTTAATTTTTTTCTTCTTGAAAAATTATTTAATGTGTTTTCATATGTGCATGAGGTATTTGGTAACAAGGTAAAAATTAGTAAACTATTTGACTGGTGAGAAAATAAATAAATAAGGTGTTCATAAAAACAATTGATATTTGAAACTGGAGAAGATTGTGGACTACAAATTCTGAAATTAAAAACAGAAAATCTATGTCATCAACTGTAATCATTATTGACGTTAAATCTCTGAAGAATAGGCTTAATTTAGTTACAAACCTTCAAACATTGTTAGAAATAAATTTACGGATTGCAGTTGGTAAAATTTGCAGCATAAACACACCACAATCGTGGATTTTAATCCCAGACACATTCCCGTTTGATGTGTTTGCATAACGACTCAAATTTGAGACATAGTCATCTAGAAATTTCAACTCTTAAATCCACTTACACACTGCTAGTTTTTGATTCTTATCAAGTGTGTAAGCGACTTTCAGATATTTTCATGTATTCTCATCCTTTTTCAGAAACTACGTTTGTATATACTATTCAATGCATCGTGGGACTTTGAAAATGAAAATCATAAACAATGGAAATCATGTTTGGAAATGGTGGATCATAAGACTACGAATTGGTAGATATAGTTCTGCCACCTTAAAAAGAATCTTGATGTAACTCTTTTGAGATTTAGTAGCCACATTATGATAGCGACACATATGGCTTATATTAATAAATTATGAATATAATGTCATAATGAATAATGTTACATTACAAACAATGACGTAAAATGGTAGATGAATAATGATGCATTTTTTACCGTTAAGATGAATATTAATTTATTTATAATTTATAACACTAACCTGGGTTGACCAAAAAGCGTGGAGTGACCGGAAGACGGTAGGACATCATCTCGGGCCGTCCAATTTGCCGCTTCCTAACGGGACTTCTCTAGTGCCCTTTTCGCTTTCTCTAGTGCCCTCTGATGTCTATGAACATTTTGGTGCCCTCTCTCTCCTACAATACAGGCATACATAAACTTTTGATCTCGAGGAGGATTCGGGCTTATCGAGTTTTGGTTCTGGAAACTCGCGCTTGGGTATCTTCATTGTGTATATGAGAAAATTGATTGAATATTGAATTATAAATTGCATGCATGTTATATAAAAGATATTCTTAAATAATAATGGAAATTATTGGTGAATCTTCAAGAAAAATATTCGAGCTATTGTTAATTTTTTCTTCTTGAAAAATTATTTAATGTATTTCCATATGAGCATGAGGTATTTAATATCGAGGCAAAAATTTGTAAATTATTTGATTGATGGGAAATAAATAAACAAGGTGTTTCATAAAAACGAATGCAATCAACATTTGAAACCGGAGAAGATCGTGGACTGCAAATTGCGGAATTAAAAACAGAAAATCTATGTCAATAAAAGGGGGGGGGATTGAATGCGCTCCAACTTGCATAAAATAACAGGAATTGTTGATGTTACCACCGGTGATACAACATTGGTTACAACATCCGTGATTCGACCTTTCTTCTTAACCACTAACACTTTGTGTTCAATATTGCCTTTGATGTTGTTGATTGCAGGTTGATGATCCAGGATGTTCCTCAAGATTCCAGAAGGTTCTACAAGCTTTAGGAATATGCAGGAATAGCCTAGATCATGCGGCTGTTTTCCAGAACATTAAAGAAGCCCACTAACACGGCAGTTGAGCGTGAAATCATAGGTTAGTGGTGGAAGAGTTTTCTAGATCCTTTAAGGAGGCTCTATGGATGAAAATTGCAGCGTACGTGAAGTCTATAAATAGAGAGGGTTGTATCGTTCATCAATGCAAGGTGAAAACCGAGTGAAGCAAAAATCAAGTATCAACTGTTGAGTGATTTAGTGCATCCACAGTGATAGGGTTGTTGTCGTGGACTTTTGGGTACAACAAGTGAATACAGGGTTTGTAGACACTTCGAGTATCAATAGATTAATTGTATGTGGAATGTTAGTCTCGGTGAAGATAGTTTCATACACACATGAGAGATCAACTTTGGTAGTGTAGAGATACACCTAGCCTTTTGATCTTAAACCTAGTTTAGATCTTGTTTAAAGATGATTCGATTTGTGAACCTCTTTGTACTCATTATTTTGTTAAATAGTGATTTTGACCATAAAGCTGATCAATCTATTTCATATAGATTGTGCAAAGTTTTGAAACATCGTGTGTTGTGTTCTGAGTCTTCCACTGTTTCTCTCTTTTAGATGTTATTTTGAATGTTATAACATTCATTGCAACATTACTCTGATTTTACTTAACACAACCCCGTTTCACACACTTTTAGTTGGCACTAGAGCCAAAACTTAATTTTACTAAGTTAGATCCTGTGTCAAGTGTGTTGTTTTTGTTATGACGATGGAATATCCACTTACTCCACAAAGTTTGAGACCACCAATTCTTGATGGTACAAACTATGCGAATTGGAAACCTAAGATGAGGATGTACATCAAGTCAATTGATGAACGTGCTTGGAGAAGTATACTTTCAGGATGGACACCTCCTAAGAATGCAGCAGATGAAGAAGGAGAAGTTACAGTTAAACACGAGCTGGATTGGACTAATGACGAAAGTATAACTTCTAGCTACAATTCTAAAGCTTTGAATGCAATATTCACATCAACTGATATGACTATGTTCAAAATCATATCAACATGTGTTTCTGCAAAAGAAGCTTGGGATATCAAGAGCACAATGAAGGTTCAGATAGTGTTCGAAGGTCCAGACTTCTAATACTCGGGATAAAGTTCGAGAACTTGAAGATGAAGGAGGATGAAACAATTTCTTTCTACAATGAACGGATTACTGAAATTGTCAATGAAGCTCAATCTCTTGGAGATCCCATCTCCAATGTAAGGTTGGTTCATAAGATTTTGCGTACTGTACTTAAGAACCTCGATGCAAAAATTTGTGAAATTGAAGAGGCAAGGGATACAAATACACTGAGTCAAAATGAACTAATCAGCATCCTACGTGCGTATGAGATGAATACAACTGAGAAGGATGAAGGAGTTGATGCAAAGAAAGTAGTGGTGTTCAAAGTGAAACATCTTCAAATGTTGAGCAAGTTTCGTTTGTGACTGAAGCTGATTCTGAGGATGATGTTGCTTATTTGTGTTCTAACCCCGATGAGTACATTGTTTTTATGACAAGTCAATTCAAGGCTTAAATGAAGAGGAAGACAAGCAAGTTCATAGGCAACAATCAACCAAAAATTCAGATCAATAACTCTCCAAAAACACCTGAAAAGAAAGGTAATGCATTCCAACCAAGACAATTTAGTAATGAAATCAAAGGCATGTATGACAAAATTGACCCTAAATATAGAAAGTCTGTTCAATGTAATGCATATCATAGGTATGGTCACTATGCGAATGAATGTGCTAATACCTTGCTTAAACTGAAATTGAACTTCAATGCTACTTTAAGTGATGAATCTGATGAAGAGCATGAAGATGAGAAAAATAAAGAACGTGCATTCTTTGCTAGGATAGACTATGATGATTCCTTAGATGTGATTTGGACTATTCTGATTCTGATGTTGAAATAGATGTTACCACATCTGGAGTAACATTGGATGAGAATTGTTCAACAAAAATTGTTAATTGTTTTAATGGTTTAATTGATGAAGGAACATCTGACGTGAACAATAAACATGTGGACCAGATTGTAAAGATTATTTTGATAAATGGAATCTCAAAATTATATTCTAAAGTTCATGACTAAGAAAAATGATGACTTGAGAAACTCACTAATCAAACTTGAAGCTTTCATAACTAGAAAGGATTTGGAAATTTCTAAATTCAAAGAAGAATTGAAAAATTCAACTTTATGTTTTAAGAAATATTCAAAAGGAACTAAAGTTTTAAAAGATGCTTTGACGATTGATAAATCTAATATTACTGGTCTAGGTTTTGATACTACTTCTAAATGCTTTAAAAAACTTGTAAAGTTTGTTAAAGCTGGAATTAAGACAAATGTTGAAATTCCAGTAGAAACAAAGGTTCATACTAAGAAGAAGAAAAGGAAGTATGTATGTCATTATTGTTCTGGTTATGGTCATATTCGTCCATACTGTGATAAGCTGAAAAAGGATATGAAGGTGTTGCATACAAAAACGTCACATTCTAAGTCACATTTTGCTAAAACTGTATGGGTCAGAAAACAAAAAGTGTCTTGTAATGTTGTGTATACATCTCTGAAAGCATGTGTGTTTGGTTTATGGTATTTTGACAATGGTTGTTCAAGGCACATGACTGGTCACGTGAATTTCCTGTCTAATTATGGAAAATTTGATGGAGAAAATGTCACTTATGATGGTGGTTTTAAAGGAAAAATTGTTGGGAAAGGTCCTCTCAATGTTGAAGGATTTCCTAAGTTGTCTAATGTCTTACATGTTGAAGGTCTGCTTGCTAATTTGATAAGTATAAGTCAACTATGTGATGACAATTTGCATGTGAAGTTTGATTAGAATTCTTATTATATTCTGAATAATGAAAATGAGTGTCTCGTGATTGGTAATAGGTCAATTGATAATTGCTATCTTATTTGAACTAACAATGTTTGTAATCTTGCCAAAAATGCTGAAGAAGTTTTATGGCATCAAAAACTTGGACATGTTAATTATAGGAATATCCAAAAACTTGTGAAAGTAGGTGCTGTGAAAGGTTTGCCGAAGCTAAAGATAGGAGAAACCATGATTAATGGTTCATGCCATAAAGGTAAACAGGTTCAAGTGTCACACAAGATGTTGTCACATTGTTCGACAACACGGTGTTTTGAGCTACTACATATGGATCTTATGTGTCTTATGAAAACAGAAAGTCTTGGAGGTAAAAGGTATTCATTGGTTGTGGTAGATTATTTCTCTAGATATACCTGGATTGAGTTTTTAAGAGAAAAATCTTCGAACCCCCAACGTAGGAAGAGGGAAATTGGATGACACCCATCATCAGATACCTACAAACAGACGACCTTACACAGGAAAGAACCAAAGCTCACCAATTACAAATGAGAGCAGCGAGGTACACCCTGATCGAGGGCGACTTGTACAAACGCGGTTTCGGCCCACTCCAGAACAGGGGTAGTGTGTGGGAACCACATCGAGGGGCAATCGTTAGCTCATAAGACAACGAGACAAGGCTACTTCTGACCAAACCTAAGAGGAGATGCGATCACAAACGCAAAGAAGTGCCACAAGTGTTAGTTTTTGCACCCTCAATCAAAGTCACCCCAGAGGAGCTTGCTAGTATCCCCAGTCCATGACCTTTTGTGAAGTGGGGGATAGACATCATTTGGCCACTCCCAACAGCTCCGGGTAAAGTCAAATACGCCTTGGTCGCGGTAGATTACTTCACAAAATTGGCCGAGGCAGAGGCACTAGCAACTATAGACCAAGATCACATCATTAAATTCATATGGAGGAATATAATCTGCAGATTCGGTCTACCACAAGCGATCATATCTGACAACAGGAAACAATTTGATGGGTTAAAGATCAATGTTTTTTTTCCGGAAGTGAAAAATCATGAAGTTATTCTCCATACCCTACCATCCCCAGTCGAACGGACAGGTCGAAGCCATCAACAAAATCATCAAACACACTCTAAAAGCAAAACTGGAAGAGGGAAGGGGAAGTGGGCTAGCGAGCTCCCGGAAGTTCTGTGGTCATATAGAACGACCTGCCAAAACTCAACTGGTGAGACACCATACTCCCTAGCCTATGGAACAGAAGCAGTCATCCCATTGGAAATTAGCATCCCGAGTTATCGGATGTCGCAGGTCGCCAATGAAAGCAACAATGAGGCCCTAGCTCGCAATTTGGATCTCCTGGAAGAGAAGAGATTGGAGGCCAACCTGAGGAATGAGGGGTACAAGAAGCAATCAGAGAAGTACTATAACTCCAAAGTGCGATTCCGAAAATTCAAAGAGGGAGATATGGTACTCAAGAAATCACTAGGGATACCTAAGGGGACGTTCGAACAGAATTGGGAAGACCCTTGGAAAATATCAAAGTGCCTACCTAATGGAGCATACGAGCTCGAGAGCTCGAATGGCACGCCAGCCCAATACCCGTAGAATGCGATCCACTTGAATAAATACTACCAATAGGTCGCAGGTTACCACAACTGTATCTACAAAATCGAATTATAATAAAATCATTCATTTGTTCAAGGATTTTCTTACATTGTGCTCAAACCAAGGGAGGTCTCCTATCAAGATACCGACCTCCCGAAGGACGACTTTCGACATACCGACGATTTGGTCGCTACCCATAGGATACGACCTCATCGCGACTTCATAAGACGACTAAGCAAAGTTCATAAATAAACCGAATTCACATAAGACGACAAGAACAAGTTCAGTTCAATCGCAATGACAATAAGACAATAAGAACATAGAAATTATCAAAGTCGTGGAAAGAAATCAAGTCAAAGCATAGTATGAAAGAGAATTTGGATTTTCATTAATGTAAAAAGGTCCGGTGGCCGGTACAAGGAACGGCCCGGAGGCCGCTGTTGGGAAATTAGGGGTGCCTGGATCTATTCGAGATGATTTTAAATACATATTTAAATTAATCAATTAATTACTAACATGAATTAATCCTAAATCAATTCAACATAATAATTAATAAACGAATAAACAACATGCGTACACGTAATCCACGTAAATCCTAAGCATGCGGAATCTAGAAGTATCGAGATTACTAACCTCTTGTAGAGACTACGGATGAGACAACAGATCAACCAAAGAGTCTTCCCAAATATGTCCCAAGTCCACGAACGCAATCCGGTGGGAGGATTCTCACGAACGATTTTAACAAGAGGAAAAACAAAAATATTTTGCCACCACCTTTGTGGATTTCTAATATTTCCAACACATGGAATTGCAGTTGGGAATGGAAAATTCATCCCCTATTTATAGGGCTAGGGTGGCCAATTTTTTGGAGGAAAAAATAAGGAAGAAAATCTTTTTCTTGGTCTCCAAGAAATCTTGAATATATCTCCTATATTCTTTTCTCCTTAATTAAATTTTTCCATAAAAATCTTATTCCCCTTTATACCTATTTTTTAAAAAAAATACAAGGAATAAAGAGTCAAGATTTGACTTCTTGAATTTATGGGATAATTATGTATTCCAAGAATACTTATCTCTTTCCATAAAATCTTTTCAAGAAAATCAAGAAAATCTTCTTCTCCTTTAATCCTACAATTTTCAAAAATTTCATAGAAATATTAGGAAAGAATATTTTCTTCACTCTTTCATTAATTGGACTTTAATTTGGGCTATTTGAGGAGCCTTTAGGAGAATTAAGATTGGACCTCCAATGGACTATTGAAACTATAATATTGGACCAAATATTATTCAAAGTCCATTAATATTAATTTATTCCACTATAAAGACAGCTCAACATTATTATCCATACCGTAAATAAATTTCCACTTGCAAGATTTGATATGATAAAGGTTCTGAGCCCACCAAGGGGACAAATCAAACAAGACGTACTTGCACACGATTCTCCATATTAAATGTCAGCAATCGTCATGTCATTAATAATATTGCCCAAGATATAAGGTATCGAATCCCAATGATTCTCTTCCTTTATAAGACAAAGCAATAGTTATTAATTTCACACGATCCTATTTAAGGGATGGAGATTGAGAAGCAACACACCACTGAGGTCTAATTCTTGTATATTCAGTACAGAAGAATTTATCCTCCTGTAGGTCCTATTCAGCGCATCCAAATGCACTAGTATAATCTCTTGGTCAAGACAAGCCAATCCTAGTCTTATACATCAACCTTTCATGATGGTATGTTCATTTCCATCTAGGTTGTGAATTTGCACTTAATTACGAGGAGCCATTAATTTGATCTTCTGTGATCTGGTATCACCAAATTAACTACAACGTAATACGTATTGACTTTATTGAACGGGTTTGCAATAAAGATATATAACATTCATTCATATTTAAAAGCAACAATGATTAATAATTTATTTCAGTAAATAAATGAGAAAAACATAGTTTGGTTATACAAAGTAAAAGCATACTTTTCAGTATAACCCCAACAATCTCCCACTTATACTCAAAGTCTGCTTTTAAGTACACTACAACATGTCTCGTGTTCTATGTGACATCTAATGTCACCCTACACGAACCTAATAATTTCTCCCACTTATACTCAAAGAAGATTGACAACGTTCTTGACACCCATTCCTTCCACATGTCTCTCGAATGTACTCTGAGGCAGACCCTTTGTGAATGGATCTACTAGGTTGTCTTCCGATGCAATCTTTGCCACCTCAATGTCTCCTCTCTTAACGATTTCTCGTATAAGATGATATTTTCTTTCAATGTGTTTGCTGGCCTTGTGTGCTCTTGGTTCCCTTGAATTTGCAACTGCTCCAGGCATTATCACAATAGACCGTGATTGTGCTGGGCAATTTCGGGATAACGTCCAAGTCACTTAGGAAGTTCTTGAGCCAAACCGCCTCATTCGCCACTTCACAAGCATCTACGTATTCGGCTTCCATGGTAGAATCGGCGATGCATTTCTGCTTTACGCTTCTCCATGTTATGGCTCCTCCCCCCATGCAAAACTCACTACCCGAGGTAGACTTTCTGGAGTCTATGTCTGATTGGAAATCCGAGTCCGTGTAACCGATGGGGATTAGACTGTCTGACTGGTAAACCAACATTCTGTCCCGTGTCCTCTTCAGATACTTTAGAATGTTCTTTACCGCAGTCCAATGTGTTTTCCCCGGGTTGCTTTGATATCTAGCTACCATGCCTACGGCGAAGCAGATATCCGGTCTCGTGCATAACATTGCGTACATGAGGCTTCCTACAACCGAAGCATAAGGGATGCCTTTCATGTCATCTATCTCATTTTGTGTTTTGGGACACATTTCCTTGGATAGATGGATTCCATGTCTGTAGGGCACAAAACCTTTCTTGGAATCTTGCATGCTGAAGCATTTCAAAACAGTGTCTATATAAGAGGCTTGTGAAAGCCCAATCATCATTTTCTCGCGATCTCGAGTGATCTTGATCCCTAGGATGTGATCGGCTTCACCTAAATCCTTCATATCAAACTGTTTTGACAGCCATGCCCTTATGTCGAATAATACCTTTACATCGTTTCCGATGAGAAGTATGTCATCAACGTATAGTACCAAAATTACCAATGCAGTTCCGTCACGCCTTTTGTAAACACAACTTTCAAAATTATTTTGATCAAAACCATAGGATTTTATAACTTGATCAAAACACTGATTCCAAGCACGAGATGCTTGCTTCAGCCTATAAATGGACTTCTTGAGCTTGCAAACCAGATGCTCTTGACCTTTTTCAATGAAGCCTTCGGGTTGTTGCATATAGATTTCTTCGTTAAGACTTCCATTTAGGAAAGCTGTCTTGACATCCATTTGCCAGATCTCAAAGTCTAAATGCGCAGCAATCGACAAGAGAATGCGGATGGACTTGAGCATGGCTACTGGCGAAAAGGTTTTCTCATAGTCGATCCCTTCTTTCTGAGTGTACCCTTTTGCCACTAGTCTTGCTTTAAAGGTTTCAACCTTTCCGTCCGGTCCCCTTTTTCTATTGTATATCCACTTGCATCCAATGGGTTTTACCCCATCGAGTGGTTCGACTAGCACCCATACTTTGTTGTGATCTATTGAACCCATTTCGGCTTCCATTGTTGTTTGCCAATAAGTTGCATCTTTATCTTGGATCACCTCATTGTAGGACTAGGGATCTGATTCTTCGCCTGAGATCAAGTCCGAAGACTCTCCAATCCCTAAGAATTGCTCGGGTTGTCTAACAACCCTCCTACTACGATGAGGTTCCGGTTGAGAAGGCGTGACATTTGGTATATCATTTTGTACAGTTGGCAATGGAGTTGGCCCCTTAAGTTCTTCCAAGGTAATTTCACTTCTAGGCTTTTTATCGTTCATATAGTCTTCTTTCAAAAATTTAAAGTGCGTACTGATTACGACCTTTTTATCTTCGGGACCATAGAACATGCATCCTTTCGTCCATTCGGGGTACCCAATGAACAACCTTAATTCCAAACGTGTATCCAAGTTACCAGCTTCCTTGTCCAACACGTATGCCGGACACCCCCAGATCCTGATATGTCCATAACTGGGCTTGCACCCTGTCCACAACTCTCTCGGGGTTTTAGGAACTGATTTGGATGGCACTAAGTTTAGAATATAGGTTGCTGTTTACAAAGCATAACCCCATAACGATTTTGGTAAATCTGCATAGCTCATTGATCTTACCATTTCTAAAAGCGTTATATTTCTTCATTCTGCAACCCCTTTTTGTTGAGGGGTACCGGGTGCAGTCCATTGGGATGCAATCCCCTCTTCCGACAGATAGTTCAAGAATTCATCACTGAGGTATTCGCCTCCATGATCAGATCGTAGAAACTTGATAGTCTTTTCCTTATGATTCTCTACTTGAGCCTTAAATTCTTTGAATTTATCGAAGGTCTCAGATTTATGCTTCATTAGGAAAATGTATCCGTAGCGTGAGTAGTCATCGATAAACGTAACGAAATACTCGTAGCCACCTCTAGCTTTGATTTGCATTGGACCACACACATCGGTGTGAACTATTTCTAACACTTCCTTAGCTCTAAGCCCCTTGGCTCCAAATGCCCTCTTGGTCATTTTACCCTCCAAGCACGATTCACAAGTTGGAAATGGTTCAACCTGGAGAGACCCCAATGTACCATCTTGAACCAACCTTTGAATCCTTTTTGGGTTAATATGACCTAATCTTAGGTGCCAAAGAAGTGTTTCGTTCACGTTAGCCGAATGCTTTCTTTTACATGAAATAGTAGATGAGTTATACAATGCATTTTGTGAGTGGTGTGTGTTGGGAAATTATGGGTGCCCGGATCTATTCGAGATGATTTTAAATACATATTCAAATTAAATAATTAATTACTAACATGAATTAATCCTAAATCAATTCAACATAATAATTAAACAACATGCGTACACGTAATTCACGTAAATCCTAAACATGTGGAACTAGGAGTTACGAGATTACATACCTCTTGTAGAGACAACCGTTGAGACCCGATGGATCAACCCAAAGTGCCTTCCCAAATATGTCCCAAAGTCCACGAACATAACCCTGTGGGAGGATTCGCACGAACGATTTTAACATGTGAGAAAACAAAAAATATTATGCTACCACCTTTGTGGATTTCTAATAGTTCCAACACATGGAATTGCACTTGGGAATGAAAAAGTCATCCCCTATATATAGGGGGGGGGGGGCGATTTTTAGGGCTAGGAAAATAGGGAAGAAAATCTTTTCTTGGTCTCCAAGAAATCTTGAATATATCTCCTATATTCTTTTCTCCTTAATTAAATTTTTCATAAAAATATCTTCCCCTTTTTATCCCTAATTTTTGAAAATAACAAGACATAAAGAATCAAGATTTGACTTCTTGAATTTATGGGATAATTATGTATTCCTACAATAATTATCTCTTTCCATAAAATATCTACAAGAAAATCAAGACAATCTTTTCTTCCTTTTCATCTACATATTTTTGAAAAAATAAGCAAGGAAATATTAGCAAAATATTTTCTTCTCTCTTTCATTAATTGGACTTTATTTTGGGCTATTTGAGGGGCCTTTAGGAGAATTAAGATTGGACCTTCAATGGACTATGAAGCTATAATATTGGGCCAAATATTATTCAAGTCCATTAATATTAATTTACTCCACTATAAAATTAATATTGAACTATCCATCTTAACCCATATTACGATTTCACTATAATATGGCTCCCGGTCATTATTTCCCGTGTTTAAGATTATATTAGTCCATTAATTAATTAAGCCACTGAACAAGCTTTATATTAATTAATATCTTTGTCCTTGGAGTAAAGACAGCTCAACATTATTATCCATACCGGAAATAAATTTCCACTTGCAAGATTTGGTATGATAAAGGTTCTGAGTCCACCACGGGGACAAATCAAGCAAGACGTACTTGCACGCGATTCTCTGTATTAAATGTCAGCAATCGTCATGTAATTAATAATATTGCCCAAGATATAAGGTATCGAATCACATTGACTCTCTTCCCATCATAAGTCAAAGCAATGGTTATTAATTTCACACGATCCTATTTAAGGGACGGAGATTAAGAAACAACACACCACTGAGGTCTAATTTTTGTATATTCAGTACCGAAGAATTTGTCCTCCTGTAGGCCCTTATTTAGCGCACCTAAATGCGCTAGTGTAATCCCTTGGTCAAGACAAGTCAATCTGGGTCTTACACTTCAACCTTTCATGATGGTTTGTTCATTTCCATCTGGGTTGTGAATTTGTACTTAATTACGAGGTGCTATTAAATTGATCTTCAGTGATCTGGTATCGCCAAATTAACTACAACGTAATACATACTGACTTATTGAACGAGTTTGCAATAAATATATATAACATTCATTCATATTTAATGCAACAGTGATTAATAGTTTATTTCAGTAAATAAATAAGAAAATTCAGTTTGGTTATACAAAGTAAAAGCGTACTTTTCAGTATAACCCCAACAATCTCCCACTTATACTCAAAGTCTACTTTTAAATATACTACAACATATCTCGTGTTCTATGTGACATCTAATGTGACCTACACGAACCTAATAATATTTCTCCCACTTATACTCAAAGCAGATTGGCAACGTTCGTGACACCCATTCCTTCCACATGTCTCTCGAATGTACTCTGAGACAGACCCTTTGTGAATGGATATGATAGGTTGTCTTCCGATGCAATCTTAGCCACCTCAATGTCTCCCCTCTTAACGATTTCTCGTATGAGATGGTATTTTCTTTCAATGTGTTTGTTGGCCTCGTGGGCTCTCGGCTCCCTCGAATTTGCAACTGCTCTGGCGTTATCACAGTAAATCGTGATCGTGCTGGGCAAATCCGAGATGACGTCCAAGTCCACTAGGAAGTTCTTGAGCCAAACCGCTTCCTTCGCTGCTTCACAAGTAGCAACGTATTCGTCTTCCATGGTAGAATCGACGATGCATTTCTGCTTTACTCTTCTCCATGTCATGGCTCCTCCCCCCATGCAAAACACACTACCCGAGGTAGATTTTCTGGAGTTAAGGTCTGATTGGAAATTCGAGTCCGTGTAACCGATGGGGATTAGACTGTCTGACTTGTAAACCAACATTCTGTTCCGTGTTCTTTTCAGATACTTCAGAATGTTCTTTACTTCAGTCCAATGCTCTTTCCCAGGGTTACTTTGTTATATATTACCACCATGCCTACGGCAAAGTAGATTTCCGGTCTTGTACATAACATTGCATACATGAGGCTTCCCACAGTCGAAGCATAAGAAATGTCCTTCATGTCATCTATCTCTTTCTGTGTCTTGGGACACATCTCTTTGGATAGATGGATTCTGTGTCAATAGGGCACAAAGCCTTTCTTGGAATCTTGCATGCTGAAGCACTTCAAAACAGTATGTTGGGATATTTTAATTTTGATGAATTATGCCAAAACATTATCAACTTGTGTTATTAAAGCTAATCTACAGATAACAAGTTGAGGGGGAACGAGAGAACAAGTTGAGGGGGAACTCATGGAATCAGACGAAGATGATCGAGATCAGATAAGGCTGCATATAAGACTGATCGAGATCAGATGAGTTCCGGAGTAACTAATGAGCTGAGCAAAATCAGAAGAAAAGAAAAGGTAAGCCAGCTGGTCAGAAGAATCAGAAGTGACCAGATCAGATGACCAAATCAGAAGAGGAGGTTGCTGATCAGAAGAGGAGCAGATGAGACTGATCGAGATCAGACGTGATCGAGATCAGATAAGATAACCAGATACAACTAAACTGATATGCTAACCTGATGTACTAATCTGATGCAAATAAACTGATATGCTGACCTGATGCTATACTGATCTGATCAGGTGAGCTGATCAGATCAGGCGAGAAGAAATCAGAAGAGAAGTCATTGGAACCAGAATACTGATCAGATAGCCTGAGTGCAAGTGACCTGAGGGTCGGGATATCTGAAGTCAGAAAAGCTGAACTCAGTAAGCCTGAGTGTCAGTATGCCTGATTAGACAAGGTCCGCTGAAGAGAAGTCTACTGAATCAAGAATCCTGGAGACTCAGAAGATCCTGAAGAATATAGCCGTTAGATTCAGCTGACGTGGAAAAATGAGAGGAAGAAAACAAGCCTGAAAAAGCTGCAGAAGCTACATAATATTATGGATTTGAATGTAACTCTATCCAACGGTAACATTTAAATCCACACTATAAATACAAGTTCTTCGTTCATTATTCGTGTGAGAAATGCGTGAACCATCGAGCTACATAGCTATATCATCCAACATTTCCACCATAGAACACTGAGCAAGAAATACACGCATATATTCAAGAGTGTTCTACCCTAGATCTAAGCACAAATATAATATCCTAAGCTTAGAGAGATTTTCCCATCTATAGCATTGAGGCTAAACAAATGTAAGGGAAAATCTCACCCTAGTTGGACACCAAACAATTTTTACCCAAACCGAGTGTTAGGTTAAGTTTTGTTAAGCAAGGATTGTAAGTTAGTTGGACTAGCTTACTTTCTGGGTATGAGTGAGAACTCGTTAAACATCAAAGCAATCCCGTGAGGGAGGGTAGGCAATCCCGTGGAGGGTGATAAGTCCCGAGAGAGTGAGAACTCATTAAACATCTATTATATCGTGTTGGACTAACACGCAAAACTAAGTCCAATTGGTTAAGTTGGTGCCCCTGCTGATAGGGAAGAGTGGATGTAGGAGTTGGACTCCGAACCACTATAAAATCGTGTGTTCTTTACTTCTTTATGTTCTTACATGCCATATGCATTCGATTATAATCAAAACACATCACATAGATTTAAAAGCAAAAATTTGGAATCACCATTCCCTCACCCCTGTTTTATATGCATTACATGATATTTAACGCATTCATGGGTTTTCAAAATGGGACCAACAATTGGTATCAGAGTCAGAGTTCAAAA
Organism: Stenogyne calaminthoides; assembly: GCA_037126765.1. Taxonomy (NCBI): domain Eukaryota; kingdom Viridiplantae; phylum Streptophyta; class Magnoliopsida; order Lamiales; family Lamiaceae; genus Stenogyne; species Stenogyne calaminthoides. The sequence goes on from JBBCBC010000021.1 coordinate 22,174,357, forward strand.
GTTCACTGTTTTCAATGTGACCATCGGAACTGATCTTTTTCAAAAACCCGCTTTCTGTAAAAATGCATATATTTTAATGTTTTGGCGTCATTATCAAAAATGGGGGAAATTGTTGGGATATTTTAGTTTTGATGAATTATGCCAAAACATTATCAACTTGTGTTATTAAAGCTAATCTACAGATAACAAGTTGAGAGGGAACGAGAGACCAAGTTGAGGGGGAACTCATGGAATCAGACGAAGATGATCGAGATCAGATGAGGATGCAGATAAGACTGATCGAGATCAGATGAGTAAGATGAGTTCCGGAGTTAACTATTGAGCTGAGCAAAATCAGAAGAAAAGAAAAGCTAAGCCAGCTGATCAAAAGAATCAGAAGTGACCAGATCAGATGACCAGATATGGAAGAGGAGGTTCTTTAGTCGAAGAGGAAATAGATGAGATCGACGAGATCGACGGCGTGATCGAGATCAGATAAGATAACCAGATACAACTAAACTGATATGCTAACCTGATGTACTAATCTGATGCAAATAAACTGATATCTTGACTGATAAGCTATCTTCGATCCGATCGTGAGCCGATCGATCAAAGTAGAAGAAATCAGAAGAGAAGTCATTGGAACCGAATCATCGACGATAGCTCGAGTGCAAGTGACCTGAGGGTCGGGATATCTGAAGTCGAAAAAAATTTCAACTCGAAGAAGCCCGAGTGTCAAGATGCCCGATTAGACAAGGTCCGGCAAAGAAGTCTCATCAATCAAGAATCCCTTGAGACTCGTAAGATCCTCAAGAATATAATATAAGTAGATTAGATTCGGTGACGTGGAAAAATGAGAGGAAGAAAACAAGCCTGAAAAAGCTGCAGAAGCTACATAATATTATGGATTTGAATGTAACTCTATCCAACGGTAACATTTAAATCCACACTATAAATACAAGTTCTTCGTTCATTATTCGTGTGAGAAATGCGTGAACCATCGAGCTACATAGCTATATCATCCAACATTTCCACCATAGAACACTGAGCAAGAAATACACGCATATATTCAAGAGTGTTCTACCCTAGATCTAAGCACAAATATAATATCCTAAGCTTAGAGAGATTTTCCCATCTATAGCATTGAGGCTAAACAAATGTAAGGGAAAATCTCACCCTAGTTGGACACAAAATAATCTTTACCCAAACCTAGTGTTAGTTAAGTTTTGTTAAGCAAGGATTGTAAGTTAGTTGGACTAGCTTACTTTCTGGGTGTGAGTGAGAACTCGTTAAACATCGAAGCAATCCCGTGAGGGAGGGTAGGCAATCCCGTGGAGGGTGATAAGTCCCGAGAGAGTGAGAACTCATTAAACATCTATTGTATCGTGTTGGACTAACACGTAAAACTAAGTCCAGTTGGTTAAGTTGGTGCCCCTGCTGATAGGGAAGAGTGGATGTAGGAGTTGGACTCCGAACCACTATAAAATCGTGTGTTCTTTACTGCTTTATGTTCTTACTTGCCATATGCATTCGATTATAAGCAAAACACATCACACAGATTTAAAAGCAAAATTTTGGAATCACCATTCCCTCACCCATGTTTTATATGCATTACATGATATTTAACGCATTCATGGGTTTTCAAAACGGGACCAACAACTTGTATCAGAGCCGGAGTTCAAAAGTTCACTGTTTTCAATGTCACCATCTGAACTGATCTTTTTGAAAAACCCGCTTTCTGTAAAAATGCATATATTTTAATGTTTGGCGTCATTATCAAAAACGGGAAAATTGTTGGGATATTTTAGTTTTGATGAATTATGCCAAAACATTATCAACTTGTGTTATTAAAGATAATCTACAGATAACAAGTTGAGGGGGAACGAGAGAACAAGTTGAGGGGAAACTCATGGAATCAGACGAAGATGATCGAGATCAGATGAGGCTGCAGATAAGACTGATCGAGATCAGATGAGTAAGATGAGTTCCGGAGTTAACTAATGAGCTGAGCAAAATCAGAAGAAAGAAAAGGTAAGCCAGCTGATCAGAAGAATCAGAAGTGACCAGATCAGAAGAGGAGGTTGCTGATCAGAAGAGGAGCAGATGAGACTGATCTAGATCAGACGTGATCGAGATCAGATAAGATAACCTGATATAACTAAACTGATATGCTAACCTGATGTACTAATCTGATGCAGATAAACTGATATCTTGACTGATGTTATAATCGATCCGATCGTGTGAGCCGATCGATCAAAGCAGAAGAAATCGGAGAGAAGTCATCGAAGACAAGTCATCCAAGTCATGTTCACCGAGAACCGTATCACCGATCGATAGCTTTCGAGTGCAAGTGACTGAGGGTCGATGTCGTCGAAGAGAGTGAACTCAAGAAGTCCGAAAGGCCAAGATGCCCGACGTATAAGGTCCGGCAAGAGAAGTCTGGTCAATCAAGAATATCAAGACTCGGAAGATCCTCAAGAATATAGCCAAGTAGATTCAAATTTACATGGACCAATGAGAGGAAGACAACAAGCCTGAAAAAGCTGCATAAGCTACATAATAGTCTGGATTTGAATGTAACTCCATCCAACGGTAACATTCAAATCCACACTATAAATACAAGTTCTTCCTTCATTATTCGTGTGAGAAATGCGTGAACCATCGAGCTACATAGCTAAATTATACAGCATTTCCACCATAGAACACTGAGCAAGAAATACACGCATATATTCAAGAGTGTTCTATCCTAGATCTAAGCACAAATGTAATATCCTAAGCTTAGAGAGATTTTCCCATCCTTAGCATTGAGGCTAAACAAATGTAAGGGAAAATCTCACCCTAGTTGGACACCAAACAATCTTTACCCAAACCGAGTGTTAGGTTAAGTTTTGTTAAGCAAGGATTGTAAGTTAGTTGGACTAGCTTACTTTCTGGGTGTGAGTGAGAACTCGTTAAATATCGAAGCAATCCCGTGAGGGAGGGTAGGCAATCCCGTGGAGGGTGATAAGTCCCGAGAGAGTGAGAACTCATTAAACATCTATTGTATCGTGTTGGACTAACACGTAAAACTAAGTCCAGTTGGTTAAGTTGGTGCCCCTACTGATAGGGAAGAGTGGATGTAGGAGTTGGACTCCGAACCACTATAAAATCGTGTGTTCTTTACTGCTTTATGTTCTTACTTGCCATATGCATTCGATTATAAGCAAAACACATCACATAGATTTAAAAGCAAAAATTTGGAATCACCATTCCCTCACCCCTGTTTTATATGCATTACATGATATTTAACGCATTCATGGGTTTTCAAAACGGGACCAAGGCAGTATCTATGTATGAGGCTTGTGAAAGCCCGATCATTCTTTTTCTGCGATCTCGAGTGATCTTGATCCCTAGGATGTGACCGGCTTCCCCTAAATCCTTCATATCGAACTGTTTCGACAGCCATGGCCTTACGTCTAATAACACCTTTACATCATTTTCGATGAGCAGAATGTCTTCCACGTATAGTACCAAAAATATCAATGCAGTTCCGTCATGCTATTTATAAACACAACTTTCAAAGTTGTTTTGATCGAAACCGTAGGATTTTATAACTTGATCAAAACACTGATTCCAAGCACTGGATGCTTGCTTCAGTCCATAAATAGACTTCCTAAGCTTGCAAACCAGATGCTCTTGGTCTTTTTCAATGAAGCCTTCGGGTTGTTGCATATAGATTTCTTCGTCAAGATTTCCATTAAGGAAAGCTGTCTTGACGTCCATTTTCCAGATCTCAAAATCTAGGTGCGCAACAATCGACAAGAGAATGCGGATGGACTTGTATGGGCGAAAAGGTTTCCTCATAATCGATCCCTTCTTTCTGTGTGTACCCTTTCGCCCTAGTCTTGCTTTAAAGGTTTCAACCTTTCCGTCCGGTCCCCTTTTTCTCTTGTATACCCACTTGCATCCGATGGGTTTTACCCCATTATGTGGTTCGACTAGCTCCCACACCTTGTTGTGATCCATTGAACCCATCTCGGCTTCCATTGCTGTTTGCCAAGATTGAGCATCTTTGTCTTGGATCGCCTCGTTGTAGGACCATGGATCTGATTCTTCTGCGGAGATCAAGTCCGAAGACTCTCCGATCCCCAAGAATCTCTTGGGTTATCTGACAACCCTTCCACTACGACGAGGTTCCGGTTGTGTAGACGTGACAATTGGTATATCATTTTGTACAGTTGGCAATGGAGCTGGCCCCCTAAGTTCTTCTAAGGTAATCTCACTTCTAGGCTTTCTACTGTTCATATAGTCTTCTTCCAAAAATCTAAAGTGAGTACTGATTACCACCTTTTGATCTTCGGGACCATAGAACATGCATCCTTTAGTTCCTTCGGGGTACCCTATGAACATCCTTAATTCCAAACGTGCATCTAATTTACTGGCTTCCTTGTCTAGCACGTATGCCGGACACCCCCAGATCCTGATGTGTCCGAAACTGGGCTTGCGCCCCATCCACAATTCTCTCGGGGTTTTAGGTATCGATTTGGATGGCACTAGGTTCAGAATGTAAGCAGTTGTTTCTAATGCGTAACCCCAGAACGATTTTGGTAAATCCGCATAACTCATCATTGGCCTTACCATTTCTAAAAGCATTATATTTCTTCATTCTGCAACCCCATTTTGTTGAGGGGTACAGGGTGCAGTCAACTGGGACGCAATCCCCTCTTCCGATAGGTAGTTCAAAAATTCATCGCTGAGGTATTCGCCCCCACGATCAGATCGTAGAAACTTGATAGTCTCTTCCTTTTGATTCTCTGCTTGAGCCTTAAATTCTTTGAATTTATCAAAGGTCTCAGATTTATGCTTCATTAGGAAAATATATCCGTAGTGTGAGTAATCATCGATAAAAGTAACGAAATACTCGTAGCCACCTCTAGCTTTGATTTGCATTGGACCACACACGTCGGTGTGAACAATTTCTAACACTTCTTTAGCTCTAAGCCCCTTGGCTCCAAATGCCCTCTTGGTCATTTTACCTTCTAAGCACGATTCGTAAGTCGGAAATGGTTCAATTTGGAGAGACCCCAAAGAACCATCTTGCACCAACCTTTGAATCCTTTTCGGGTTAATATGACCTAATCTTAGGTGCCAAAGAAGTGTCTCGTTCACGTCAGCAGAACGCTTTCTTTTACATGAAATAGTAGATGTGTTATAGGATGCATTTTGTGAGTGATGTGCACAGTTAATAATATAGAGATTGTTCCGTAAAGTTCCACGACTGATAATCACATCGTTACGAAAAACAGTAACATGTTTATTAAAACGAACAGAATATCCATCAACAAAGAGTTTAGAAACATAAATAAGGTTTTTCCAAAAAATAGGAACGTCTATAGAACATCTCTTAAAGTCTTGTCTTCAAAAGACAGGTGCACTTCTCCCACTGCTTTAGCTGCCACTCTCGTAACATCACCTAGCGTGATGAGGATCTCACTCTCACTAAGTTGTCGGGTCTACTTGAAACCCTGCAATGTGAAACATACATGATCAGTGGATCCCGTATCCAATACCCACGAGTGGGTAGCACACTCCCCTAAACAAGTTTCAACAACTAGTGCGTGAAAATTACCTTTCTTTCCATTCCTTTTGGGTTTGGAATAGGCCGACCCCCAATGTCCTTTTTCACCGCAGTTGAAGCACTTCCCCTTAGCCGGATTCTTCACTCCACCTTCCCTCTTCACCTTTCCTTTGCCTTTGGCAACACTCGAGTTAGCTTGGCTTTCGCTTTTGGCTTTCTTATTCCTCTTGCATCCCTTTGGCCTAGAAGAAGAAGATGGACCAACTGCCGCTAAGGCTTGGCTGCTCTCTCCCAAAATTCCTTCAGCCAAGACAAGAGCTTGCAATCGATCAGGCAAAGTGAACTTCTGATTTTTCATTTGATAATTTAGCCTGAACTGCTCAAAGCTTTTGGGCAGGGAATGATGTATGAAATCGACCTGTGTCTCGATGTCATATTCAGCTCCAAGCACCTCGAGTCTGTTGAGGTGAGCCATCATCTGGAGAACATGATCCCTTACGGGTGTTCCCTCCACCATTTTCATAGAGAGCATGTCCCTCATGGTGATCTGCTGAGCCACACGGTTTTGATGTTGAAACATCACTTTAAGATTGAGCATGATGTCCGCAGCGGTATGACATTGAAGCCAAGATGGTACACTTTGCCATTTCGTTAGAACGATCCCAGTCAGCATATTCTTTCTTAACTGTTTTGGTTGACTCGTCAGATGGCTTTTCTGGTTTGGGCGTAGTAAGAACCCAGTTATGGCTTTGTGCAGTGAGGACAATAGTAAGTTTCCGATACCAATCAACAAAGTTTTCTCCAGTGAGAAGGTTATCTTTCAGTATATTGAACAGTGGATTAAAAGGTTGCGACATGATGATACTGAAAATAAACACACATTTCGTATCAATATACGGATCAACACAAAATTAAATCACATAATTCGATCACATGATTCATATTAAAATCTCAAAAAAATATGAACATGCATCAGCCAACATCTCAAAACAGATTTAAATGAGCCTCGTGGGAGGGTCATCATTTAAATCACATTCAAGCAGGTTACAAACAAGAACAGTTACAAACCTTTAATTTCAAAGAAAATTAATAGTCGGCTCCCACTTGTCCAATATAAAATTGACAGGGACTTCGGTGAAGTATATGAATATCAATTTTATACCTAAGTAATAACCATGATTAAATATAGAATTACTACATCGTTTTGATCGAGCCTCGTGGGAGGGTCATCGTCGCCACTGATAATAATTCACAATCATCCTTTTTGGGAATTTATTCATGTGAAAACTATCTTTTGACCGTCCCGTAGGGGAATTTCTCCAAAAGATTCCACAAATAAATAAATCATGGAGGTCAAAATTAATTTGATTCAAAACCAAATTAATTATCAAAATATACTTAGTAATTTTTAAGTTTGAGATTTTTCGTTGGGCAATTCTCATGCAAACACATTTAAACAAATTAAATAAAGCACAAGAAAATACGACAACAATATATCAAGCAAAGCAGAAAATAAACACATTGGACACAAATTATCCAACTGTCATGGTTTGATTTTCCTTGGCTTGATCTTGAAGAAACGCCGTCTTGAATTTCTCCCACTCGTTCGTCTCAAAAAAATTCATCTCGAAGCGCCACGCCAAGCAGCTCGCAGCCAGAATGCACGCCCGCATCTAGCCGGCCGCTTGGCCAAGCGATCACGCCCGTGCGCCTAGGCAGCATTCCTTGCGCGGGCTGCCCGTCGCTTGCATCCGTCTCGCTTCCGCCATCCACGCTGACGGACTAAGCGTCTACCGTCTTGCGCCACCCACCCACTCGGTGACGTCGTCCAGCGCACATACATACAGTTTCCTCCTCATCGCACGTTTATTTGGCGACGCCGCCAACGCATCGTTCCGGATCCATTTTAATTCCTCGCCTCCGTCTTCGTCTTCGATCAAGTTATAATTTATTTAACGAAAAATAAATACACCTTAAATTTAGATTAGTCTATTACATTGAACAAATCAAATAACCTAATCTACTCGTGGATTTTCTCATGAAAAACAAATTCGAACGAGTCGAATTAAAAAACATTCATTCATACGCATGAAAATTAAACACATTAAATACCATGACAATTGAATACCTGCAAAACAGATCTAGCAATTCTACTATACAATTTCCATTTAATGTCCAACAATAATTTAAATAACAATTTAAAAGTCAGAGCTCGAAACCAGAGCTCTGATACCAGTTGTTGGGGAATTATGGGTGCCCGGATCTATTTGAGATGATTTTAAATACATATTCAAATTAAATAATTAATTACTAACATGAATTAATCCTAAATTAATTCAACATAATAATTAAACAACATGCATACACGTAATTCACGTAAATCCTAAACATGCGGAACTAGGAGTTACGAGATTACATACATGTTGTAGAGACAACCGTTGAGACGATGGATCAACCCAAAGTACCTTCCCAAATATGTCCCAAAGTCCACGAACGTAACCCGGTGGGAGTATTCGCACGAACGATTTTAACAAGAGAGAAAACAAAAAATATTATGCTACCACCTTTGTGGATTTCTAATATTTCTAATATTCAGCGCACCTAAATGCTCTAGTGTAATCCCTTGGTCAAGACAAGCCAATTTGGGTCTTACACTTCAACCTTTCATGATGGTTTGTTCATTTTCATCTGGGTTGTGAATTTGTACTTAATTACGAGGTGCTGTTAATTTGATCTTCAGTGATCTGATATTACCAAATTAACTACAACGTAATACGTACTGACTTATTGAACGGGTTTGCAATAAATATATATAACATTCATTCATATTTAATGCAACAATGATTAATAGTTTATTTAAGTAAATAAATAAGAAAATTCAGTTTGGTTATACAAAGTAAAAGCATATTTTTCAGTATAACCCCAACAGTGTGCACAGTTAATAATATAGAGATTGTTCCGTAAAGTTCCATGACAGATAATCACATCGTTACGAAAAAAAGTAACATGTTTATTAAAACGAACAAAATATCCATCAATAAATAGTTTAGAAACTGAAATAAGGTTTTTCCAAAAAATGGGAACATAAAGAATATCTCTTAAAATTAAAAACTGGTCTCCAAAAGACAGGTGCACGTCTTCCACTGCTTCAGCTGCCACTCTCGTAGCATTGCCTAGCGTGATGAGGATCTCACTTCCACTAAGTTGTCAGGTCCGCTTGAACCCCTGTAACGTGAAACAAACATGATCAGTGGATCCCGTATCGACTACCCACGAATGGGCATGTACTCCGCCAAATAAGTTTCAACAACTAGTGAGTGAGAATTACCTTTCTTTCCATTCCTTTTGGGATTGGGACAGGCTGACCTCTAATGTCCTTCTTCACCGCACTTGAAATATTTTTCTTTCGGTTTCTTTTGGACCTTTAGCCAACTGGCCTTCTCACCCTTTTTCTTAGTGGCCTTACTTTGGATCGGACCATTTATCTTCTCAACGATCTTACCCACCATTGGCCTAGATCTTGAGAGAAGTTTCTTAGTCACCAAAGCTTCGTCTTCTTGTCCCAAATGTTTCTCTATCGTCTCCAAGATTTCTTGTAGAGTATCCATGGTAAACATGTGATCACTCATCACAAAACCACAGTAGAACTCATTAAAACACCTTGGAAGAGTTAGGAACAAGAATTCGATCTGAGCCTCATCACAGTACCGAGTACCGTGGTAAGCAAGTTTCTCAAAATCGCGTCTGATCTTGAGAATGTGATCCCTCGTGGGCGTTCCTTCGATCATTTTTAGCTTTTCCACACCATTTTGATGAGACTCTTTGGTCATATTGCTCTCTGAGGAAAACATTTCCTCAAGACTTTGTACAATTTCCGCAGCCGAATCAACCCCCTCATGAATGAGTCTCAAATCATCAGACAGTGAAGTCAAGATTACGAGTTTCATTGATTCGTTTGCTTGCTCCCAGATTTCGTACATACATCTTTCTGCACTTGATGACCTTTGAGTTGGTTTTTCAGGTTTTTGCCCAGCAAGAACCCATTGATGATTTTATGCAGTGAGGACAAAATACATATTACGTTTCCAAATGTCATAGTTTTCACAAGTGAGTTGGTGTTATTTGAGCATATATTTCAGTGGATTAAAAGGTTATGACATGATGAAACTGAAAATAAACATATATCTTGTGTCAATATCCGGATCAACACAAAGAAAATCACATAATTCGATCACATGATTCATATTGAAATCTCAAAAAAAAAATGAACATGCATCAGCCAACATCTCAAAACAGATTTAAATGAGCCTCGTGGGAGGGTCATCATTTAAATCACATTTAAGCAGGTTACAAACAATTACAGTTAAAAACCTTTAATTTAAAAATTAATAGTCGGCTCCCACTTGACCAATATAAAATTGATAGGGACTTCGGTGAAGTATATGCATATCAATTTTATACCTAAGTAATAACCATGATTAAATACAGAATTACTACTTTGTTTTGAACGAGCCTCGTTGGAGGGACATTGTCGCCACTAATAATGATTCACAATCATCCTTTTGGGAATTTATTCATGTGAAAACTATCTTTTGACCGTCCCGTAGGGGAATTTCTCCAAAAGATTTCACAAATAAATAAATCATGGAGGTCAAAATTAATTCGATTCAAAACCAAATTAATTATTAAAACATACTTAGTAATTTTTTGAGTTTGAGATTTTTCGTTGAGCAATTCTCATGCAAACACATTTCAACAAATTAAATAAAGCATAAGAAACAAAACAACAATAAATCAAGCAAAGCAAAAAATAAACACATTGGGCACATATTATCCAACTGTGATGGTTTGATTTTTCTTGGCTTGATCTTGAAGAAACACCGTCTTGAATTTCTCCCACTCGTTCGTCTCGAAAAAAAATTCCATCCTTTGAATGCCACGCCATGGCGGCGACTCATGATCGGGATGCACGCCCAAGATCCGCCGGCTACTTGGCCGAGTGATCGCACCAAGCGCCTAAGCGCATCGCCACAAGACGCTCTTCACGGGTCTCACGAGGCACCACGCGTGCCGTACGCCTTCATGCCTCGGCCGCCACTTTCGCCCATGCTCGTCCAAATACCGCCATGCGCTTTAAGCGCGATCTGCCCCCGAAAACTTTGTCCACATAGCGACATCCGCGTCATCGCGTGCCTCCTCCTTGCACGTTTAGCGATGCACGTCACCCACTTACGGTTCCGGATCCGTTTTAATTTCTCGTCTCCCTCTTCGTCTTCGATCAGGTTATAATTTATTTAACAAAAAATAAATACACCTTAAATCTAGACTAGTCTATTACACTTGAACAAATCAAAATAACCTAATCTACTGAAAAAACAATTTTCTCAAAAAACCAAAATTCATACGCATGGAAATTAAACATATTAAATACCATGACAATTGGAAACCATTCATTCATAGCAATTCTATGGAAATTTAAACAACATAATTTAAATAACCATTTAAAAAATTGGATACATATTGGGAAATTAGGGGTGCCTGTATCTATTCGAGATGATTTTAAATACATATTTAATAAACGATTAAACAACATGCGTACACGTAATCCACGTAAATCCTAAGCATGCGGAATCTAGGAGTTACGAGATTACTAACCTCTTGTAGAGACGACAGATGAGACAACGGATCAACCCAAAGAGCCTTTCCAAATATGTCCCAAGTCCACGAACGCAATCCGGTGGGAGGATTCTCACGAACGATTTTAACAAGAGGAAAAACAAAAATTATTTGCCACCACCTTTGTGGATTTCTAATATTTCCAACACTTGGAATTGCAGTTGGGAATGAAAAATTCATCCCCTATTTATAGGGCTAGGGTGGCCGATTTTTTGGAGGAAAAAATAAGGAAGAAAATCTTTTTCTTAGTCTCCAAGAAATCTTGAATATATCTCCTATATTTTTTTCTCCTTAATTAAATTTTTCCATAAAAATCTTATTCCCCTTTATACCTATTTTTTTAGAAAAATACAAGGAATAAAGAGTCAAGATTTGACTTCTTGAATTTATGGAATAATTATGTATTCCAAGAATACTTATCTCTTTCCATAAAATCTTTTCAAGAAAATCAAGAAAATCTTTCTTCTCCTTTAATCTTACAATTTTCGAAAATTTCATAGAAATATTAGGCAAGAATATTTTCTTCACTTTTTCATTAATTGGACTTTATTTTGGGCTATTTGAGGGGCCTTTAGGAGAATTAAGATTGGACCTCTAATGGACTATTGAAACTATAATATTGGGCCAAATATTATTCAAAGTCCATTAATATTAATTTATTCCACTATAAAATTAATATTGAACTATTCATCTTAATCCATATTACGACTTCACTATAATATGGCTCCCGATCATTATTTTCCGTGTTTAAGATTATTTTAGTCCATTAATTAATTAAGCCACTGAACAAGCTTTTTATTAATTAATATCTTTATCCTTGGAGTAAAGACAACTCAACATTATTATCCATACCGAAAATAAATTTTCACTTGCAAGACTTGGTATGATAAAGGTTCTGAGCCCACCAAGGGGACAAATAAAACAAGACGTACTTGCACACGATTCTCCATATTAAATGTCAGCAATCGTCATGTAATTAATAATATTGCTCAAGATATAAGGTATCGAATCCCAATGATTCTCTTCCTATCATAAGTCAAAGCAATAGTTATTAATTTCGCACGATCCTATTTAAGGGATGGAGATTGACAAGCAACACACCACTGAGGTCTAATTCTTGTATATTCAGTACCGAAGAATTTATCCTCTTGTAGGTCCTATTCAGCGCATCCAAATGCACTAGTATAATCTCTTGGTAAAGAAAAGTCAATCCGAGTCTTATACATCAACCTTTCATGATAGTTTGTTCATTTCCATCTAGGTTGTGAATTTGTACTTAATTACGAGGAGCAGTTAATTTGATCTTCTGTGATCTGGTATCACCAAATTAACTACAACGTAATATGTACAGACTTTATTGAATATTCAGCGCATCCAAATGCACTAGTATAATCTCTTGGTAAAGAAAAGTCAATCCGAGTCTTATACATCAACCTTTCATGATAGTTTGTTCATTTTCATCTAGGTTGTGAATTTGTACTTAATTACGAGGAGCAGTTAATTTGATCTTCTGTGATCTGGTATCACCAAATTAACTACAACGTAATATGTACAGACTTTATTGAATATTCAGCGCATCCAAATGCACTAGTATAATCTCTTGGTAAAGAAAAGTCAATCCGAGTCTTATACATCAACCTTTCATGATAGTTTGTTCATTTCCATCTAGGTTGTGAATTTGTACTTAATTACGAGGAGCAGTTAATTTGATCTTCTGTGATCTGGTATCACCAAATTAACTACAACGTAATACGTACAGACTTTATTGAATGGGTTTGCAATAAATATATATAACATTCATTCATATTTAAAAGCAACATTGATTAATAATTTATTTCAGTAAATAAATGAGAAAAACACAGTTTGGTTATACAAAGTAAAAGCATACTTTTCAGTATAACCTCAACAGCCACTACAAAAGGAGGCCCATAGGCCAATTACATCAAGAAGCCTGAAGGCCATATCAAAGCAAAAAGAAAAAACCTACCAACTCCCATCACCATCGTGCCCCGCCCACAGGGTTCTCTCCCAAGCCGTCGTCTCCTGCTTTCCCTGGGCCCAGACCTCCAGGCCGACCTGCTCCACATCTGTCGTTGCCCTCGCCTCCGCAGCGGGCTGTGAGGCCTCGCCCTGTTGCTCGTCAGGGGTGGGGAACATGATCTGCCCCTGATTGGGAAGAAGGACAAGTCAACACCCAACACCTCCAGATCCCGGATCTCCAGCACGATGTTGGGATTAGAAGGGTTATCACAAATGAAGGCCGCCAGCTCCTCGACCATACAGGAAATGCTGACGGTCGGGTCTGTCCGGCGATGAGCTCGTATGGCCCCTGTTAAAGCTATGTAATATACGAAGTTCACATTCCTCTCCTCCTTCTCGAAGTCGGCAGCTTGGGAGGCCACTTTCCCTTCAGCCCTCGAGCTCTGAGACCTTCTGGGCAAGCTTAGAACTAGAGGTCTCCACCTTTTTCTGCACCTCATAAGCTGCGAGCAGCGACTTACTATGCTCACTGTATAACTTGCGATGCTCCTCCAACTTCTGCAACTCGCTCTCAGACTGCCCACATGCCTTCTCAAGGTACATCACAGACTGTTGGGCTTTATCATCGGTCGTCTGGCATCGGAGCATGTTCTTCATAGCCCAGCCCATGTAGCTCGGCCACTGCTCATTAAGACCTTCTATTGTGACGTCCCTCGACCTTAGAGAGTTTAGGACCTCGGGGGTGAACTTAGCAGGGGTAATCGACGGGCTGCAAAAGGAGGTAAGTTAGAATAGTGAAGAGGTACATTTTAAGGCTTCCAAATCATAAGACTTACTCTTTAACCCAATCCTTATCCCATCCGACCCACGAATGGTCATCCGAATGCCGACCTCCAGTAGGCGGAGGCACTGCTTCAGCTAGCGAGCATGGGGGCGACGACCGGGCCCTGTGTTTGGCCCCACTGGAACATTTCCGCGTGCGCTCAAGCGTTGGGGAAGAGACCACCTTTGGACATTTCCTTTATTCGCAGCGGAGGGGCTTGTGGGTGCTGGAAATGGCGGAGCAGCGGCCTCCGACCTCTGCTTCATGGATTCGAGAAGTGACCTTTTTGTGGCTTTCCATCAAGAGGCAGGCGGTCCTCGCCAGTATACAGGGAAATCTTCGACTGCCAAAATAGAAATGAAGTTCGTAAGTCGCATGAAGCCATGTGTAAAAATATATATATATATATATAGAAGTGTTGGAAGAAAAACTCATGGGGAATATTTAAATGTCGAGGATACGTATACAGCCCGACCCAAAGTCACTAAAGCTCAGTACTAAGGAATTCGATGTCTCAAAAGCAAGCTTCCGTATCACACACCTTCTTGAAGGCCTTGTTAAAATCCCAGTACAAATCCTTGGCCCGGGGCACGAACGCTGCCAGACAAGAGAGGAATTAGATCAGTACAATTATCGTAGAAAGGAAAAAAGATCTTACGGTGTTCAACACGGATTGCATAATCCATAGGCACGTGAATGGCTAAGGGGCTCGCGGGATCCATGGACTCCCATGCTCCGCCGATGAACCACCACCTCTGGTGCCAACCCTCGGCCTTATTTAGAATACATCTCACCAGCTCCTTTTCTTGCGAAGTCGGACATTGTTATAGCCACCCGCCTGTTGAATCGAAGACAACAAGTATTTCAACTCCCCGGGAGTCGGCATCCTATACAGGCCGCCTGCCCCAGCACTATCATAGTGGATAGGATATAACTCCTATTGTAACTGGCTTAAACTTGCCCAATTTATCAATAATTTTGTGTTGTGTACGAACTAAAAGCAATAAAAATAGTAGAGAAGAATGAGAGTTTGGTGACCCGGTTGGTCCTTTGAATTAGACTATGTCTGGGGGCGTCCAAGCCAGGTGTTTGTATGTAATATATTTGCCTAATATGCTAAGGTTTTCAACCTATTACAAGTGTGGCCATTGAGGCCTATTTATATTATCATCCCCGCTTCTTGAGCGGGAATTTACATAAGGAATAGGTGCCCATGAACGGGCTACAATTCCGAAAATTGTTGATTCCGCCTTGACAACCTAGAAGTCGCGTGTCTTCAATGCGCACCAATCACGGGACGAACTTTGGGGGCGGATTTCGTGGCATGTCAGGCACTATCTTTGACCATCCGAGCTGCACACTCAGGACTCATGTAGGTCGTGCCCGACTCGAGGATGCAAAATGTAAGTCGCGCTGCGACCTCTTGAGTTTTTGATCCTAGTCACTGGGCGACCTGCCATTTCAGCGTCCAGAGGGTAAGTTTTATCCAGAATGGGCGTGTTGGTCCCGCGGTCTTCCTACAGAGGCCGCTACCTGCCAGTCTTTGCTAGACTATTTGTTATCCTCATGGCCAAGTAGGAGGTCGGAATTATTCCTGCTACAACAATTGCCCCTCAAGTTGAGGTTGCGTTTTCTGCACCGGGGCCTTGACTTGACATATGGATTGAACCGACTTGCGACCATCTGACCTTGGAATCTTTCTCTTGAGGGACTCTGTCCTCGGGCAGGTGAAAAGTTACCTCGATAATCCGAATCGTCGCATCATATTTCCCTCGATCACAAGGATTTGAAATGATGGCGTGTCAGGGTGATGACGCGAGGTACTGCAAGTTGGCCCAATGGGGTGTCGTGGTGGGATTCATGCGCTGCTCCCACGTCTTATTGTTGTTCGGGGGTCAAAGTCTGGTTAATTTCACTTTGGCCCCATCTTCTTCCTCTATAAATAGGCGGGAATTGTGTTTCAAAAAACCTTATTCCCTGCAAAAGTTTCGAAAAATTTCCCAAGTTTTCTTTCTAATTTTTGTTCTCCGTCCGCCGGAAGTAGCTTCTCGTGTCATCCGAACGAAATTTAACACAGGTAAAAGCTTCATTTTCCTTTCGATTGTATGGATCTTAGAACTCCTATTGCTCTGTTTATCTCTCAGCCCATGGTGGCTTCTTCCTCATAAGAGGGCGATATCCCTCTTCCCTGCGTCGTCGCCGCCGAAGCTCTGAGTTCGCCACTAGGCGCACGGGCAAAGGTCCGTCAGCCAGGGTTATGGGCGACCATCTGGAAGATGATGCTAACGACGAACTAGTGGATGATCAATTCCTGGAAGAGTTGGCTGAAACAATCCACCTCCCTCCATTGGATGTTGATCTCCTCCGTTCCGCCTCGGTGGGTCCTTCTGACCCGGCTCCTGATTATGGGGCCTATTAACGAGTTTTTGACTATGAGCTGTATCATAGCTGAGCTCCATAAAAGTGACCTGAACGTCAGTATCGCAAGTCGGTCGCGTTTCAGTTCGCCGCGTCAGATAAGAAATATCGGTCGGTGCTTTCTGACCGGTACGTACGAGGACTTCGCCACTTGTACAAGGTGCCTCGGGACGTGCATTTCTATGGGTCGACTCTCGACAAAAGCACTGATTAGCCTCCTCCAGGAATGATAGCCGTGAATGAACCTTCTATGTCAGCGGGGATTCGATTTTCGCTGCACCCGACCATCTCTCACCTGCTAGCGGCCTAAAATGTGAGTCTTACGCAAATAAATCCAAACGGGTGGAGTTACATTATCTCCACCATGGTCGTTTTGGGGCAGGCCGGCTTGAAAATATTGCCCAATCTCGAAGAGATATCCCACACGTGATGTCGCCCATTGCTTAGGCCGGAGACTATCATGCCGTGCGGCTTCGCAAGGGTAAAGAGCTCGTAAGCGGAATCCCAAACAAGGTCGATGGGTGGCACCAGAAGTGGTGGTTTATCGGAGGGGCATTGGAGTCGGTGGCCCCCTCCAGCACTTTATCTATCCGAGTTCCCACGGATTACGTGATCCGTGTTGAAAATGGTACCTCTTTTTTTATTTTTTGTGCTCGATTTGTACTGATCTAATTCTTTTCCTGTCTTGCAGTGTTCTCGCCCCAATCCTCCGAGCTATATTGGGATTTCCTTGAGCCATTTAAGGAGGTTCGAGATACACCCCCGAGATGGCGGGACGTCAACTTGCTGAACTCTGAGCTCGAACGCTTGTTGGCTTGGTTATACACTTACCCCCGTCACCTTAGGATTCCTTGTAAGTTCTTGTTATGCTTCTTCAACCGCATTTCACAATTTTGCACTAATGATTTTTCCCTTGTCTTATGATAGATCCAGATCCCAACCTTTCGCCGTCAGCCTTCTGCTTCTGAAATGGCTTCTCGACCAAGTCGGTGCTCGGCTCTATGAGACGCCTACCCACCCCAACTTCTTCAATGCCCCGATCCAAACTCCGCCTCCTGTTTCCGATAGGGGCAAAAATAAAGTTGTCGAATCCACCCCTGCGGCCGGTGAGCGACCTCATAAGAGGGTGCAATCGGAGGGCGGTATGCACCGATCCACAACAAGTTGGGATTCTGGCAGGGGGGCTCCCAGCTCGACTCCTTTGTCGACTCCTGTCTGGATGGGAGGCCACCATCCGAACGATGATTCCTGGATCAGATAGGATGAGGAGACGGTGAAGAGGTAGGTTGGTGCAACTTTGATTGTGATGTTAAATCTAAAGTTGAAGTTTAATGTACGTTTTTCTGCATTGCAGCCAGGACCTGACGCCAAAGAAGTTTTCGCCAGAGGTGCTAAGCTTTCTGAGGTCCAGGCTTCCCGCCCTGGAGGGTGTGCCCGACGACTGGCCCAGCTACTTGGCGCGGACGATGAGGAACGTGCTGCGTGTGTGGATGAAGGATGATCACTCCACTGCCCGTAGCCAAAAGGTCACGGGCAATATGTATTCGGCTATCGTCCACACCCTGAAGGCCGCTCTCTACATGGAGAAAGCCTGCGCCCAATCCGAGAACGAGCTATCCAATCTGGAGAAGGCCCGGACAACGACCTCCGAGAAGGCCAAATTGCTGATAGCTGCCCACGAGGTGCAGAAGAAGCTGGAGGTTGCCAAGGCTGACCTGGCCACAAGGGTCTCGGAGCTTGAGGGCCAGCTGAAGGAGGCTGAGGGTGAACTCGGGGCGGAGAAGGATGTCGTGGCCTGGCTGAAGGAGGAGCTGACCAGCAAAGATGTCGAGGTCGGGGAGAGGTTGGTTGCCAAAGACGAACATTTCAAGCTGGTCGAGGAGCAGAATGCCAACTTTGCTTATGTCGTGGCGGTCGCAGGTGCCATCCGAGCTATTCGTCGGAAGAATCCTGACGCCGACCTCACCGACATCGTGGCTGAGCTGGCTGCGTATGTTTGCGACTCTCCCCCTGCCCCCAACGTCGTGCTGGAGATTAAAGATTTGGAAGAAATGGGCATTGATTTGTCCTTCTTCCCCAACCAAAGCCGGATCGTGCACCCCACTCCCGACCCTAATGAAAGGGAACTGGGTGACTCTGAAGTGGTCCTCGAATCTCAGACGGGAGAGGTTGGAGGCCAGAAGGAGATCGCTGGTGTTAATGTTAGTGTCCTAGAGACAATCTATTGTAAGGACATAATACTCGATGATATTCAGTTTGATTTAATATTATATTTCCCTTAATATTAATATATGGCAATACACTTGTTTGAATATTATGTTTGATTGCTTGCATTTATTCATACAAGTGTTCCCATGAGTCATTGCTGTCATTGAGGTTGTGAGAACTCAGATGACTTAAGCATGATTCTCAAATAGCCCCGATCAAAGATCATCAAGAATCGGATATTGATGATGCAATGGAGATTGGTGTGCGATCTGCATCATACTCTTAGAGAGTGTAGTAAGATCTCACTTACTACGAGATACTAGGTATCTCATGATGGATGCACAAATACCTTAGAGGGTATTGGTATACCCATCCGAGAAATCGTTTGATGTAGTTTCACTATATGTGTCTACGGGTGTCTCGGTTAGTGGGAGCGATGCGATACTCCTTTGACTTGAGGTCAATAAGCACGACATGTGTGGGATGATGAACTTTGACCATGACCGACGCTTGCACCCGTCTATGGGTAGATATGGTTTGGATTGAGTTCATCACGAAGTGCATGTGCGTGGTAGTTGAGCCAAGAATATGATTCATTCCTCAAAGTGGATTTAAAGAGAATACTCATCTTCTCATCATAATTGGATCAAAGTCATCGGCCGATGCACGTCAACATAGACTTTGTGGCTAAGTGTGACATACATGATCAATTAGTGATTGTAGATAAATTGATTAAGTTATTTGAATAGACACTTCATCATGTTCAAGATTTAATTGAGTATTCGTGAATGAAAGAAGGAAATCGTAATAGCCCATGTTTCAGTTACAGGTAGTTGCATATTTCCTCGCAACGTACCTCATATATTGAGAATGTCTGATTTATTGTCTAGGGTTCAATTAAGACTGTTAGTTTGACTAATCGCTCGATATATGAGGGCCTATGGGTCACACAACAAGTAATGTTTGTTTACTAATTATAGTTGGTTGATTAAATGTTAAATTGGATTTAATATTTAATTTATGTAGAAGTAATTAATAATAAATTAATTTGAAATTAATTATTATTAATATTTAATTAAATTGGATTTAATTAAATAAAAATTCCCAATAATTATATTTGGAATATAATTGTAGGATTTAATGTATATGGAAATAAATCGTAGAGATTTTCATATAAGACATTTAAATTCGTAGAGATTTATATTTAGGGAATTAAATTAAAAGAAATTAATTTAATTCAAGATTAGGGATTTTATTTACCTAATTGGGCTAGCTTGGGAAATAAGCTAAGTCTCCCTATATATACAAGCTCTTAGGAATTCACAAACGTATCACTTCATATTTTTCCATAAAATCTAGAGTTTGGATTTTCCTAGCAAATTCATCTCGGGGATTCAACGCTGGCAGATCTGTGCAGATTAGTAAACGACTGTTACGTGGATACCATAGTTGAGAAATCCGTGTACGAATTGCTGTAAGAATTCTGTTTATGTTTACTCGTATTTAATTATGCAATTAATTGTTCGTTGTTGGTGAACTGTTTATTTCCGCTGCGCATGTATTACGTGTTTACGTGCCTCTAAATTCCAACGGTGGTATTAGAGCTCAGGCTCTAATGATTGCATAATAGAATTTTGTTCGTTTTAATTACTGTTCGGCTAATACTTAGTTTAACCACACAAATTGGAATCTGGTATGTTGGCCGCAACTTTTAACCAAACAGCAATTAAAATTTGTTATGGCCATTAGTTTGTTTAATTGAAACACACATGTTTCTTTTTTATCTTAATTACTCATCTCTCTCATCCGCCTAGGGTTTTCTGTGAAAAATCCTCCGCCGCCCACCATCCTTGAAACCGCGCCGCTTCGTCCTTACGCGCAATCGACGACGTCGCTTGAGTATCGCCACTGACTTGTGGCGTCGTCCGTGTGCATCGTCCTAGGCGGCGGCGTCCTCGTCTCGTTACTGATTCGATTGGACAAGCCCCTAGTTCGACGTGTTTCACGGCAACGTGCCACAGATTTCTTCACGGCATCGCGTTTCCGAATTGACCCTCGCCGCGGTCGTTGCGACCTTACACGATTCACGAAGCTTCGCTATCGGCGCCGATTCGCCCTCGATCTGAAACCTCCGTCTTTTGATTTGATTCGAGATAATGAGGTGCGGGTGCCTGCATGTTTCTGAAATTGGTTGCAGCGGCGAGTCGCCCACACGCGCCTAGCGGCGGCGGCGACTCGCCGGCACGCGCCACATGCTTGTTTCGTTTTGGGGCTTATATTGTGCAGTTTGTTGCTGCTGAATTTTGGGTGTTTATCGGTTTCATTGGGACTGTTTGAATCATTTGATAAACATGAACCCCAAAGTTTTACTGTGATTAATTGGATTGAATCTGATGAACTGATGTTAAACTGTTGGTGTCATTTGTCCCAATTGGAAAACGGTTTTGGGCTAGGATGAGGGAGGGGTTGCTTTGCAAATTTGATTTTAAATAGGCCTAACTGTGCAAATTTTTGAAATTGCACTTGAGCCTTCTATATTTATTAATTAAAATTAAATTGAATTTAATTTGTTAGAATTAATAAAATTTGGGTTTTAGTAAAACGTATTGGTTGGACTAATAACGGACTTAATTAATTGGATTAATTAAAAGATTAATATTAATAATGAATTTAAATATTAAACTTAATTCTAAAATTGGATTTTAAAATTCTGGTTTAGAGAATTAAACAAATTATTAATTTTCACTTGGTTAAAATGTTTTATATTATGTTAACGCATTTTAAGTCCTCATTATAATTGTTTGGGTAGACGGCGCCCAATAATTATCGAACCGTATTAATTGTTTGGGTAGACGGCGCCCATATAAGTGTTAGTCCGTGTAAATCATGTTTGGGTAGGCGGTGCCCAATAATTGCTCAAATTTAATGTAGATTAACATGTTGGATCTCGATTAAGCAATTAATACCCCGCTTTTTTTTAAACGTTCCTCACTAAAATATGATTTTTCGTTAAATTGAATTATGCCTTCCATCAAAATTAAAAGTAAATCGGAGATTTCGTTCCAATGAGTATTTAAGGCCCAAGTCTTTTGCTCGGATCTACATCTAATGGGACTTTTATAGGGACACGAAGTGTCGTCGCTTGATGGTTGTAAATCAACTTGACTTTGTTTCACCAGCCCAAGCAGGGAAACGAAAGTCAAGGGGCATCCGATTGAACTAGGTTCAATCAACTAGGAATTGTAGTTTTTGCAATTGGTTTGGAGACCTACCAGTTATGCTATTGCAGTAATCAGCCCAAGCAGATATTGTAATAGTAGGAATGTGGATCCTAGTCCATTACAATTTATATCTGATATAAATTCATACTCTTCCGATGAGGTCGTTGAGTACGTGAAAATAATGGAGACAAAATAAACACAAAAGAAAGACCATGTTTATTTTGATTGCTGAATATTGATCATAGAAATTATGTGTTTAATTCACGTTTTATTTTATTTCTCTTGGTTAGTTGAAATGTATAACTGTTATTGAGATGTGTTTTGGAAACAAACAAATTGGTTAGGCCAAATTTTCTGGACTGGCACCGAAACGTGCGTTTGGTGCTAAGGCAAGAAATGATTGAGTATGTGTTGGACACGTCAATCCCGGTTACCCCTGAATCTGGTTCCCTAGGCAGTCACGTTTGACGTAGCAGCTCAGAATAAGCATCAAAAGGATGCTTCCTAGATACAGTGTGTGATGTTGCTCGGCATGACTCCCGAATTACTTAAGGCAACATGAGAAAATGGGTGTCTGAAGGATCTCTTTGATTCTGAATCTCGTTTTGAGATTTATGAAATGATGAGAGATCTGTTTAGATGCCGGTTAGCTGAAAAAGGGAATGTTTCACCTCATGTGCTTAAGATGATAGGCCTAATTGAGAAACTTGGTAATTTAGGCTTTGAGCTAAAAGACCGACGTTTTCATTTATGCTATCCTCCAGTCGCTCTCGGATTCGTATTTTAGCTTCATTGTGAACTACAATATGAATAAGACGGATGCGACCATGCCTGAACTTCACAACGTGCTCAAGACTTTTGAGTTCACTATCATTAAGATGGTGTTCAAAAGAAGGAGCGGATAGACAAGGCTATGTGCCTCTACTGTAAGTAGAAGAGGGCACCGAAAGAAGGACTATAAGGTTTTGGTTGCTGGAAAGAAGGCACTAAGTGCTTCTAGCACTAGAACATGTATGTTTGTTATTAAGATAAACATGTCCACTAATAGCGCTAACTGTTTGATATTGGATACCGGATTTGGCTCTCACATTTGCACTAATGTGAAAAGGGCTCATATGTCATAGGATAGTTAGGGCGGGTGAAGTCGTCTTACACGTGGGAACGGAGCAAGAATTTCTCCTGAACGTGTGGGGACTTATGTGTTAGACTTACCCTTTGGTTTTAGATTAGAACTTAATGATTATCATCTAGTTCTTTCTATCACTCGCAACATGTATTTGTTGCATTATGGATATGATGTTCTTAATGTACAAAATAAAATACTCAAACTTAGTAATCATGAAAACCCGACTTACTTATGGCATTGTAGAACTTGATCATGTAAACGAGAAAAAAATTGCAAGGTTAAGAAAGTTAGACGACTTAACCCCATTCGACTGTGAGTCTTATGGAGATTTTGAATCTTATCTCATGGGCAAGATGATCAATGGACCCTTTTCTGGGAAAGGGGTGCATGCCAAAGAAGTTCTAGAGTTGATCTACAATGATGTTTGTGGACCATTGCCCACTCTAGCTAGGGGTCTCTTCGGATACTTCATCACTTTTACTGATGATTTCTCAAGATACGGATACGTGTATCTTATGAAACACAAATTCGAATCTTTTGAGAAAATTCAAAGAGTTTAAGGCTGAAGTAGAAAATCAACTTGGTAAGAGTATAAGACTCTTCGATCAGATCGAGGAGGTGAATACCTTAGCCATGAATTCATTGATTACTTGAAGTTACATGAAATCCAGTCAAAATGGATTCCTCCCAGAACACCTCAGATAAACGGTGTGTCCGAAAGGAGAAACCGAACCCTGTTAGACATGGTGAGGTCCATGATGAGCTTGTCCTGTCTCCCAACATTCTTATGGGATACGCGTTACAAACCTCAATTTACATTCTGAATAGGATTCCATCTAAATCGATTGAGCATACACCATATGAACCATGGTGTGGCAAGAAGCCAACTTTTACACATATCAAACATGGGGTTGCCCCGTGATTGTGAAAAAGGATGCTTACCGACAAGTTGGAATCAAAAGGTGAAAAGGGTTACTTTGTGGGATATCCTAAGAAAACTAAATATATTACTTCTATCTACCTGAGAAACAATTAGTGATTGTTTCTAGGCAGACTAAGTTTCTCGAAGAAGACTATGTCTTTAAGGAACAAGGTCGTAAGCTGATAGAACTTGAAAAAATTCAAGAACCACAAATTAACAAAGAGACTGATATCTTGTCAAAGCAACATGACAAGCAATCAGTGGGAGCATTCAACAACTTTCACAGTGGGAGTCTTTCACTAGGTGATCGTCTTTTAGCCAGTGGGAGCGTAATTGGAGTTGGCTTGCCTGTGCAAGAACCTCCAAGTGGGCTGAATGAGAACAATATAGTTCAAACTCCCGCCCAAGAGACATCTGAAAGTGTAGCTCTTGAGGACTCTCCGGACATTGATGAAATCGATGCACCACAAAATTTTCACGATCAGAATGTACAGCCTGCACAACTACAACTCCATCCATAAGATACGGTTACCTCTTAGAGGAACTCGATAGTATGGACATAACGGATAAGGACGATCCTAATTGACTTTTCTGAAGCAATATCAGATATTGATTCAGGGAAGTGACATGAAGCCATGAAATCCGAGATGGACTCGATGTACACCAATCAAGTCTGAGACTTGGTTAAGTTGCCTAAAGGGGTTAGACCCATATGTTGCTATTGAGTCTTCAAGCATAAGACTGATGCAAATGGCAAAGTACAAACCTAGGTTGGTGGCAAAGGGTTATAGTCAACGCGAAGGCATTGACTGTGATGAGACCTTCTCACCAGTTGCAAAGACCAAGTCCATTCGAATTTTACCTTCGATAGCAGCACACTATGACTATGAGATTTGGCAGATGGATGTCAAAACAACTTTCCTCAATGGAAAAATTGATAAGGAAGTGTTTATGACTCAACCGGAAGGTTTTATATCTAAGTCAAATTCTAATCTAGTATGCAAGCTAAAGATATGCATTTATGGATTGAAGCAAGCTTCTACGAGTTGGAATATCCGATTTGATGAAGCTATCAAGTTTTGACTTCGTCAGAAATTCAGAAGATCCTCGCGTTTATCGTAAACGCAGCGGGAAGAATATTGTTTTCATAATCGGGTATGTCGATGACATATTAATTTTGGGAAACAATATCCCGTTAATGCAGTCCGTTAAAGATTTGTTGTTAAAGACATTCATGATGAAGGGTCTTGGTGAAGCCTGCTACATCCTAGAGATCAAGATCCACAAGGATAGATCCAAGAGGATGTTGAGGCTGTCACAGTCCACCTATGTAGACAAGGTTGTTGAAGCGTTTTACGATAGAGGACTTTAAGAAAGGGTCTCTATCGGCAAATCATTGGATAAAGCTGTTAAAGAAGGATTGTCCTTCTGATGAAGCTGATATCAAGCACATGAAAGATGTCCCATATGCATATGCAATTGGGTCAATCATGTACGCCATGACTTGCACTGGGCCAAACGTGGCCTACGCCATCAACATCACTGATAGACATCAACAGACCGAGTGAATCTCACTAGATTGCTGTCAAGACCATTCTGAAGTATCTTAGACGAACTAAAGAATGTTTTCTTGTCTATAATGGACAGTCAGAACTAGTAGTCACTGGTTATGCTGACATAAGTTTCCAATCCGACTGTGATGATTACAAATCACACTCAGGTTATGTTTCGCTCTCAATAATGAGGCGGTCAGTTGGAATAGTTCCAAACACAAGGACCGCAGATTCAACAACCGAAGTTGAGTACATTGCTGTATCAGAAGCCTCAAGGAGGTTGTCTCGATTTTATAGTTCTTAAGAGAACTAGGGGTAGTTCCAAGTGCTAGTTGTCTAATAAAGTTGTATTAAGACAACGTTGATGCGAATGCGCAAGCAAAGGAATCGAGATCAGCAAACAGAAACAAGCATGTACCTAGACTTATAATTGATCCGAGAGATCATAAGGATAGGAGAAATAGAATTAAAATGTATTCTCACATATTTAATTTGGAAGATCATTTCACCAAAACACTGAGTGTTCATGTACACACTAGACATTTGATGGTCTAGGGGTTAGACATGTAAGCGATTGACACTAGTCCAAGTGGGAGATTGTTAGTGTTAGTGCCCTAGAGATAATCTATTGTAAAGACATAATACTCGATGATATTCAGTTTGATTTAATATTATATTTCACTTAATATTAATATATGACAATACACTTGTTTGAATATTATGTTTCATTGTTTGCATTTATTCATACAAGTGTTCCCATGAGTCATTGTTGTCATTGAGGTTGTGAGAACTCAGATGACTTAAGCATGATTCTCAAATAGCCCCGATCAAGGGTCATCAAGAATGAGATATTGATGATGCAATGGAGATTGGTGTGCGATCTGCATCATACTCTTAGAGAGTGTAGTAAGATTTCACTTACTACGAGATACTAAGTATCTCATGATGGATGTACAAATACCTTAGAGGGTAGTGGTATACCCATCCGAGAAACCGTTTGATGTAGTTTCACTATATGTGTCTATGGGTGTTTCGGTTATTGGAAGCAATGCGATACTCCTTTGACTTGAGGTCAATACGCACGACATGTGTGGGATGATGAACTTTGACCATGACCGACGCTTGCACTCGTCTATGGGTAGATATGGCTTGGATTGGGTTCATCACGAAGTGCATGTGCGTGGTAGCTGAGCCAAGAATAAGATTCATTCCTCAAAGTGGATTTAGAGAGAATACTCATATTCTCATCATAATTGGATCAAAGTCATCGGCCGATGCACGTCAACTTAGACTTTGTGGCTAAGTGTGACATACATGATCAATTAGTGATTGGAGATAAATTGATTAAATTATTTGAATAAACACTTCATCATGTTCAAGACTTAATCGAGTATTCGCGAATGAAAGGAGGAAATCGTAATAGCCCATGTTTTAGTTACAGGTAGTTGCACATTTCCTCGCAACATACCTCATATATTGAGAATGTCTGATTTATTATCTAGGGTTCAATTAAGACTGTTAGTTTGACTAATCGCTCGATATATGAGGGCCTATGGGTCACACAACAAGTAATGGTTGTTTACTAATTATAGTTGGTTGATTAAATGTTAAATTGAATTTAATATTTAATTAATTGAGAAGTAATTAATAATAGATTAATTTAGAATTAATTATTATTAATATTTAATTAAATTAGATTTAATTAAATAAGAATTCCCAATAATTATATTTGGAATATAATTGTAGGATTTAATGTATATGGAAATAAATCGTAGAGATTTTCATATAAGACATTTAAATCCGTAGAGATTTATATTTAGAGAATTAAATTAAAAAGAATTAATTTAATTCAAGATTAGGGATTTTATTTCCCTAATTGGGCTAGCTTGTGAAATATGCTAAGCCTCCCTTATATACAAGCTCTTAGGAATTCAAAAACGTATCACTTCATATTTTTCCATAAAATTTAGAGTTTGGATTTCCTAGTAATTTCATCTCGGGGATTCAACGATGGAAGATCTGTGCAGATTAGTAAACGACTGTTACGTGGATACCATAGTTGAGGAATCCGTGTACGAATTGCTGTAAGAATTCTGTTTACGTTTACTCGTATTTAATTATGCAATTAATTGTTCGTTGTTGGTGAACTGTTTATTTCCGCTGCGCATGTATTACGTATTTACGTGCCTCTAAATTCCAACAGCTGGGGCGTCGGTTGTGGTCCCTCCCAATGCGCAGGCCATAACCGACCTCTAAGGGAGGCATCCACAAGCTCAAGATCCAGGAGACGAGCTGCCCACACATCCACCAGTGTTATTCAACAACAATTAGGTGGGCAACCTTTGAACATAGTCAGTGGTGCTGCTGATGGGATTCTGGATGTTCTTAAGAATGATAACATCAAGAATCCCGATAAGATAAAGGAGATTGAGAAGTTGTTGAACTCCATTCCCAACATTAATTTTGATCAGCAGCCCCTGAAGTCAGTAGTCGTCTAGAAATTGGGCCTTGGTGAATTGCTCATTGTTTCAGCATCAAGATGTATTTTTGTTTTCTATTGGCTTTCAGCCGCCTGATGTAATTTGCCTTCGGGCTCCCTGATGTATCGACCTTCGGGCCTTTGTCATTAATGAAATTTCTTTTATCTAATCACTGTGCCGACTTAATTTCTTTATGCGACTTTAATATTTGCACATGTTCTTATCATCTTATTGTCAATGCGATTTTTTTTTGAACTTTGCTCAGTCGTCTTATGATGTTAGGGGAGGGTCGCACCTCAAAGCATGGCGACCTCGCCACAAGTATGTCGAAAGTCATTCCTTGGGAGGTCAATGTTTTACATATGCGACCTCCCTAGGTTTAACACATGCATCGATCAGAATAAAAATAACATTATTATTGACTTGTCCGAATCATTTACAATCAAAGGCGCGATTTCGAACCTATTGATAGTATTTCTTCAGGTGCGATGCATTCCAAGGATACTGAGACTTTATGCCATCAGGTTCCTCAAGTTCGTAAGCCCCATTAGGTAGGACTTTGACGACCTTGAATGGACCCTCCCACTCCTTCTTTGAATTGTCGAAGCCGCACTTTCGAATTG
The DNA here is from genome assembly GCA_037126765.1 of Stenogyne calaminthoides. Classification (NCBI taxonomy): domain Eukaryota; kingdom Viridiplantae; phylum Streptophyta; class Magnoliopsida; order Lamiales; family Lamiaceae; genus Stenogyne; species Stenogyne calaminthoides. The sequence continues at coordinate 22,202,923 of JBBCBC010000021.1, forward strand.
TAGTACTTCTCTGATTGTTACTTGTATCTAGCATTCCTCAAGTTAGCCTCTCAGTCGTCTTTCCTCCAGTAGGTCAAGATTTCTGGCTAGAGCTTCATTGTTTTGATCGATCGCTATTTGAGACATTCGCAGGGTCAGGAATTCGATCTCCGAAGGTATAACTGCCTTTGTATCAAAAGCCATTAAGTAAGGAGTCTCTCCCGTCGAATTGCGGCAGGTTGTTCTATAGTACCACAAAACGTCTGGCAGCTCGCTAGCCCACTTTCCTTTCCCTCCCTCAATCTTAGCTTTCAGGGTATGTTTTATGATTTTGTTCACGTCCTCGACTTGACCATTCGATTGAGGGTGGTATGGGGTAGAGAAGAGCTTTATGATTTTCCATTTTCTGAAGAAATTGTCGACCTTGAAATCGTCGAATTGCTTCCCATTATCTGATATAATTGCTTGGGGTAGGCCGAATATGTAGATGATGTTCCGCCATATGAATTTGATGACTTGATCTTGATCTATGGTTGCCAAGGCCTCAGCCTCGGCCCATTTCGTGAAGTAATCTATCGCGACTAGGGCATACTTGACTGAGCCCGGGGCTGTTGGTAGTGGCCCTATGATATCTATCCTCCACTTCGCAAAGGGCCAATGACTGAGGATGTTGGTGAGCTCTTCTAGGGCAACCTTAATTGATGGTGCATGAACTTGACATTTATGGCACTTCTTGGCAAAAGACATGGCATTGGCTCTTAACGTCGGCCAAAAATACCCTTGTCTTGTAGTCTTATGAGCGAGTGATTGTCCCCCGGTGTGGTTTCCGCATACTCCTTCGTGAATATCTCGCGTGATAGTTTGCCCCTGCTCTTATGTGACACATCGGAGCAGTGGAATGCTGAAACCTCATTTATACAACTCGTTATTGACCAATGTGTACCTTGTTGCCCGTAGCTGCAACTACTTTGCCCGAACTCTGTCCATTGGTAGTGTCCCGGTCATCAAGTAGTCAATGATGGGTGTCATCCAGCTCACGCTCGGGGTGTCTAGGGTAGCGACCGCTGTATTAGCAGTGGAGGGGTGGGAGAGCTTCGTGATGGTGACATCCTTCATCTCTGCCAGCCCCTCCGAAGTCGCTAGTCGTGCCAATGCATCGGCTCATGAGTTCGCATCCCTTGGTACTAGCTTGATGTGGATTTGTTCAAACTTCAGGCAAAGTATTTTGACGACCACTTGATTGGTCGACATCCTTTCATCTCGGGCTTCATACTCCCCCGACACTTGGCGTGCCACAAGCTGGAAGTCTGTATGTACTTGAAGTCTTTTTATACCCATTGCTGCGGACATCTCCAGGCCACTGATGAGTGCTTCATATTCAACTTCGTTATTGGTGGCCGGGAAGTCGAAAGTGATGGCGTTTTGCAAAGAAGTTCCATCCGGAATGGGTAATATAACCCCTGCCCCCGATTTATTGGCAGTCATTGATCCGTCTACATACAATTCCCATGGTGGGTCTGTTGAGCTGCTGGCCCCTGGGGCGAGAGTTAACTCGACGAGGAAATCGGCCAGAGCTTGGGCTTTTATTGCAGGTTCCGGTGCGTAGGTCACCCTGTACTGCCCGACCTCGATGGCTCATTTAAGGCACCGGCCTGACGTATCAGGTCGATGAAGTATGTTGCGAAGGGGCAAGGAGGTGAGGACTTCGACTTGGTGATCGAAGAAGTAAGGCCTTAGCTTTCTCACGCTCATGACTAGGGCATAAGCTAATTTCTCTAGGGGAGGCTATCGCTGCTCTGTGTCAGTTAACGTTTGACTTACGAAGTATATGGGAAGATGAACCCGACCCTCTGCTCGCACAAGTACTGCGCTCAAAGCGGTCTCCGAGGTCGCTAGGTATAAAAGCAACTTCTCGCCAGTGATTGGTTTGGCTAAAATACTGACGTCGGTCAGATAAGCTTTGACCTTGTCGAAGGCATCCTGACTTTCAGTCGTCCATTCGAACCTTGCCTTCTTCCAGATGGTGTCGAACATTGGCTTACATTTATCCCCCATTCGTGATATGAATCTGTTTAAAGCGGCCAGGCACCCTGTCAATTTCTGAACTTCTTTCATGGTTGTGGGGGCTCCCATATCCAAAATGGCTTGGACTTTGGTTGGGTTTACTTCAATCCCTCGTTTGCTGACTAGATGCCCCAGGAACTTTCCTGACTCCACTTCGACATTACACTTTTTTGGGTTAAGCTTCATGTTGAACCTCGTGAGGATCTCAAAAGCCTGCGCGAGGTGAGCCAGATGCTCTTCCCTTCTCAGACTTTTGACGACGATGTCGTCCACGTATACCTGCATCAATTTGCCTATGTGCTCGGCAAACATGTGGTTAACCAGTCTTTAGTACGTGGCTCCGGCGTTCTTTAGACCGAAAGTCATTCTCTTCCTGCAATACATATTCTTCTCGGTCAAGAATGAAGTGTGTTGCCGGTCTAGTTCGTGCATGACTATTTGATGATAACCGGCGAATGCATCCATGAATGACATCATCTCATGGCCCGCCGTGTTGTCGATCAGGTGGTCAATTGATTAGGGTCTTAATTGCTTGTGTGATGGTCATTTTTTGTGCCTTATTTGATGTGATTTGAGCTCATTTGCAATGAAAAGTGCTACTAATCCCGTTTATTTGAGAATGTGATGAAATGTGTAGGAAACGGGTAAAAATGAGTAAAAAGTGGTGCAAAACTGGTCTGATTTAAAAATATGTTTCAGAAGAGGGTTGAACCATTAGAAGCACATTGAAAAGAGGGTTTCAACAGAAAAAGAATCAACTCAATCGGAGTTCGGGAGCTCAAGTTATGAGCGAAATAAAAGTGTTGCGCAAAAATGGAGAAAGAGAGGCTGCTCGGCTCGAGCAACATTGTGAGGGTCGTGCAGGTCCTAAAAGCGGGCTTATTGAAATGCGATTTTGAATAAAATGCCTTCCAGGACTTGCTCAAGTCGAGCAACCATGCTCGACCTCCCTTTAGTCGAGCAAGGGAGGTTATCGAGCGAATTTTTGAAGTTTTGAGTTGCTCGACCCAATTTTGGTCGAGCAACACAGCTCGAGTCGAGCAGCCTGAAAAAAAGAAAACGTGTGCACGATTTCACACTTGCTCGAGTTGAGCACCTCTGCTCGAGTCGAGCAAGCCAAAATATCTGAGGTCCCCCATTCTGACCTAGGGACACGTGCCAGAGGAGCCCAAAAGCATATAAAAGGCCTCAGCTCGTTTTTTTCAAGGGAAGACAGCTGGAATTTCTAGGGATAAGATTTTGAGCATTGTTTTTCTTCAAGAGATGGCCCCAAGTGATACTTTTCAATTTTGCTAAGTACTTTTGAGTGTAGATCTTTTAGAATTCATAGTTTAGCTAGATTTAAGAGTTAATTGCATTTACAAACAAGGATTGAAGGTGTTTATGCTTTTCATTTCAAGTCTTCAAGAGGTGATATCTTTCATTTATTGCAAGTTTTATTCACTATTTCTTATGGGTTTGTTTTATATTGTCATTTTAGCCATGTGTTTCTCTCCTAGAACCATGGGCTAAGCTTATTTGCTTTGGGTGTTGGATATATGTGGGGAAATTGATGGGTATGTGAACTAATTTCTTGATTATGTCTATGTGGGTGATTTTCTATGGTTTCTATTGTTGTGGGTTTAATGCTTCAAATATCTTGTTGATTCTATTAGCTAGCATTCTTATTTTGGTTATTACAACTAGGGTTGGATATGCTTGATTAAGTTGTGAGTGTGAGTCTTAATTTGGGTAATTTGATGTTACTTAGTAGCTAGTTCAATCAAAAGTTGGTTAGTGGCTAGAACGACAACAATAGACATTAATCGAGTGGAGGTCGTCTATGAGATTGGTGAGGAGACGATGTCTAGGAATTAGTAACCGTGTTGAAACTGTCTATTCATCACAATCTTGAGAGATTATGGGATTAATGAGGTGCTAGTTAATACACGTTGTTCACCTAGGCCTCAAAAGGGATTGGTCTACACATTTTTGTGATTGCTCCTAGCTAAATCACCACTTATGACATAATTGAGTAGTTGCTTTGTGAACTTGTTAGTGACCCCGCATAAGGAAAACACCCGAAGCAATTCTCTCACCCTTGCACTTTCCCTCGAAAGTTAGTTTTAATTGCTTGATTACTTTTTGTTCTTACTTTACTTGATTTGTAGTTAATTGTTAGTTTTAATTCTAGTTGTCTTTAATTGAAATTTGGTACGTGAGTTAATTTGTTTTTTTTTTTTTAAAAAAACTTTTATCGCTTCTATAATACCATGGATACATATAACTTTGAGGGTACACTTCTCTCCTAGTCTCTTGGGTTCGATAAATACTTGGTCAAATTACTACACTACTACGACGATCCCGTACTCTTGCGGGGGAGTACAAAAATATTTTTAACCAAAAATTCCGACCAAGTCAATGGCGCCGTTACCGGGGACTAGTTGAGAGCTTGTTTAGATGGGACTTGAAGTTAGTTAAGTGATATTAGTAGTTGCATTTAATTCTTAATTTATTTCACTCTTCGTGTTTCTTCTTGTGGTATTGTCACTTGATCATTTCTTAGGTGTATGATCACAAGAGCACGACGGGGAAACCTTGAACCGATAAATCTTGAGATTGAAGTGGTGTTAGTGTTAGTGTCCTAGAGACAATCTATTATAAGGACATAGTACTCGATGATATTCAGTTTGATTTAATATTATAGTTCATTTAATATTAATGTATGACAATACACTTGTTTGAATATTATGTTTGATTATTTGCATTTATTTGTACAAGTGTTCCCATGAGTCATTGCTGTCATTGAGGTTGTTAGAACTCAGATGACTTAAGCATGATTCTCAAATAGCCCCGATCAAGGATCAGCAAGAATGGGATATTGATGATGCAATGGAGATTGGTATGCGATCTGCATTATACTCTTAGAGAGTATAGTAAGATCTCACTTACTACGAGATATTAGGTATCTCATGATGGATGCACAAATACCTTAGAGGGTATTCGTATACCCATCCGAGAAACCGTTTGATGTAGTTCCACTATATGTGTCTACGGGTGTCTCGGTTAGTGGGAGCGATGCGATACTCCTTTGACTTGAGGTCAATACGCACGACATGTGTGGGATGATGAACTTTGACCATGACAGACGCTTGCACCCTTCCATGGGTAGATATGACTTGGATTGGGTTCATCACGAAGTGCATGTGCGTGGTAGTTGAGCCAAGAAAAATATTCATTCCTCAAAATGGGTTTAGAGAGAACACTCATCTTCTCGTCATAATTGGATCTAAGTCATCGGGCGATTCACGTCAACTTAGACTTTGTGGCTAAGTGTGACATACATGATCAATTAGTGATTAGAGATAAATTAATTAAGTTATTTGAATAGACACTTCATCATGTTCAAGACTTAATCGAGTATTCGCGAATGAAAGGAGAAAATCGTAATAGCCCATGTTTCAGTTACAGGTAGTTGCACTTTTCTCGCAACGTACCTCATATATTGAGAATGTCTGATTTATTGTCTAGAGTTCAATTAAGACCGTTAGTTTGACTAATCGCTCGATATATGAGGGCCTATGAGTCATACAACAAGTAGTTCCCTTTTACGGATTATAGTTGGTTGATTAAATGTTAAATTTGATTTAATATTTAATTTATGGAGAATTAATTAATAATAAATTAATTTGGAATTAATTATTATTAATGTTTAATTAAATTTGATTTAATTAAATAGGAATTCCTAATAATAATATATGATATATTATTATAGGATTTAATATATATGAAATCAAATTCGTAGAGATTTGATATACATGGAAATTAAATCTGTAGGATATAATATATGGAATCAAATCCGTAGAGATTTGATATACATGGAAATTAAATTCGTAGAGATTTTATATATAGGAAATAAATCGTAGAGATTTATCTAAATAAAAATTTGGGATTTTATTTTCCAATCGGGCTAGCTTAATATTTAAGATGGGCCTCCCTATATATACAAGCTCTTAGAAATTCACATATAACGTTAATTCATTATTCTTCATAAGATCCAGAGTTATAATTTTCCTAGCAAATTCATCTCGGGATTCAACGTTGACAAATCCGTGCAAGTCCGTGATTGGGGATTATGTGGATACCATAGTAGAGAAAACTGTATACGAATTACTGTAAGAATTCTGTTTACGTTTACTCGTATTTAATTATGCAATTAACTGTTCGTTGTTGGTGAACTTTAATTTCCGCTGCGCATGTATCACGTGTTTACGTGCCTCTAAATTCCAACAGTGGTATCAGAGTTTCAATCTCTTATTTAATTGCTTAATTGATTTGATTGATTTATTTTTAAAATTAAATTAGATTTTCTTTTAAAAACTTCGTACAGCCAAAATTTGATTTTGACCGCACCTTGAGAATCAACTTGGTTGGGGAATATATGTTGCATATCCCCTCTTTTGCCTCTTGTTTTTTCTCGCCCACTTAGTCTTCCCAATTTCAGGGTTTTCTGGACAAACCCGCTGCTTCCACCCACCTTCATCCTCCGCCGTATTCACGTCCAGAGCAGAGCACCGCGACATCGCTCGAGCCGGCGGTGCAACGCCGCGGCTCGCAATGCCCGTGGGGTGCCGCAATGGGCGAAATCCAATTGATTAGACCCGCGGCGGCGTGACCTGGTTCAGTGCGATTTGCTTTGACGTTGGTCACGTCTCGTCGTCTTAGGCGGCAGCGTCTTTGTTTCGTTGTCGATTCGTTGATTGCGCCCCTGGTTCGTGCGATTCGCGGCAGAACACCACCACGTCACCTCCTCGATTTCAATTCGTGTCGATTCACGGGGGTTGCGTGTTATCTCATTTGACGAAAATCGCGATGCGCCGACGTGCCGTTCTCGATCTATTTTTGTCGTCTCTGGTTTGACCACAGATGGCGAAACAGATGGCGTCGTGAGTCTCCCTTGCACGCGCTGTGACTCGGCTGCAGCATCGAGTCGCCCGCGCGCGCCTAGCGGCGGTGGCGACTTGCTTGCACGCGCCAATTGCTATTGGTCAGATGCATCTGTACAATTTATTTTGGGATGATACTCTTGAGATATTTGTTTTTAGTTGGACTGATTCAAATAACTTGAGTAATCTGTTGACAGTTTATGATTAAATTGGATTGAATCTGATAAACTGTTGATGGATTGTTGATGTTGGCTGTCCCGATTTGGAAGGTGGAGTCCGGGCAGTGATGAGGGAGGAGTCGTTTTGTAAATTGGATTTCGAACAAGCCCCTCCGTGCAAGTTTTATAAATTGCACTTCAGCCCGTGGCAAATAATGATTGAAATCTAATTCTTAAAATTTTAATGAGATTAATATTTTAAGAATTAGTAATAAAAGTTGGACTTTTATTAATAATTAATTGGATTAATTATTGAAGTTTAATAATTTTAAAATTAAATTTAAAATTGGATTTTAAAATTCGTTTTAAAAGAATTATTATATCTCACTAAAATGTATTAGTTGGACTAATGACGGATTTAATTAATTGGATTAATTAAAGGTCAAAATATTATTAATGAATTTAATTATTAAAACTTGATTTTAAAATTGGATTTTAAAATTATGGTTTAAAGAATTAAACGAATTATTAATTCCCACTTGGTTAACGTGTTTTATATTCTGTTAACACCTTTTACGTCCGCATTATAATTGTTTGGGTAGGCGGCACCCAATAATTATCGGACCGTATTAATTATGTTTGGATAGGCGGCGCCCATATAAATGTTAGTCCGTGTAAATCATGTTTAGGTAGGCGGCGCCCAATAATTGCTCAATTAAGCAATTAATACCCCGCCTTTAAAACGTTCCTCACTAAAATATGATTTTCATTAAATTGAACGATGTCTTCCATCAAAGTTAAAAGTAAATCGGAGATTTCGTTCTATTGAGTATTTAAGGCCCAAGTTTTTTGCTCGGATCTACATGTAACGGGACTTTTATAGGGACACGTAGTGTCGCCGCTTGATGGTTTTAAATCACCTTGACTTTGTTTCACCAGCCCAAGCAGGGAAACGAAAGTCAAGGGGCATCCAATTGAACTAGGTTCAATCAACTAGGAATTGCAGTTTTGGAATTGGTTTGGAGACCTACCAGTTATGCTATTGCAGTAATTAACCCAAGCAGATATTGTAATAGTAGGAATGTGGATTCTAGTCCATTACAATTTATATCTGATATAAATTCGTACTCTTCCGATGAGGTCGTTGAGTATGTGAAAATAATGGAGACAAAATAAACACAAAAGAAAGGCCATGTTTATTTTGATTGCTGAATATTGATCATAATAATTATGTGTTTAATTCCCATTTTATTTTATTTCTCTTGGTTAGTTGAAATGTATAACTGTTATTGAGATGTGTTTTGAAAACAAACTAAATTGGCTAGGCCAAATTTTTTGGACTGGCACCGAAACATGTGTTTGGTGCTAAGGCAAGGAAAGATTGAGTACGTGTTGGACACGTATATCCCGATTACCCTTAAAACTGGTACTCTGAGACAGTCACGTTTGACGTAGCAGCTCAGAAGAAGCATCAAGAGGATGCTTACCAGGCTCAGTGTGTGATGTTGCTCGGCATGACTCCCGATATACATAGGCAACGTGAGAAAATGGATCTCTTCTAGGTGCTCCAGCATCTGAAGGATCTCTTTGATTCTGAATCTCATTATGAGATATATGAAGTGATGAGAGATCTGTTCAGATGCCGGTTAGCTAAAGAAGGGAAGATTTCATCTCATGTGCTAATGATGATAGGACTAATTGATAAACTTGGTAATTTAGGCTTTGAGCTAAAAGTCCGAAGTTTTCATTTATGCTATCCTCCAGTCACTCCCGGATTCATATTTTAGCTTCATTGTGAACTGCATTATGAATAAGACGGATGCGACCATGCCTGAACTTCACAACGTGCTCAAGACTTTTGAGTTCACTATCACCGAGATGGTGTTCAAAAGAAGGAGCAGGTAAACAAGGATGTGTGCCTCCACTGTAAGTAGAAGAGAGCACTGGAAGAAGGACTGTAAGGTTTTGGCTGCTGAAAAGAAGACACTAGGTGTTTCTAGCACTAGAACATGTATGTTTGTTATTAAGATAAACATGTCCACTAATAGCGCTAACTGCTTAGTATTAGATACCGGATGTGGCTCTCACATTTGCACTAATGTGAAAGGGCTCTTGTGTCATAGGGCAGTTAGGGCGGGTGAAGTCGTCTTACACGTGGAAATGGAGCAAGAGTTGCTAACTGAACGTGTGGGGAGATATGTGTTAGACTTACCTTTTGGTTTTAGATTAGTCATTTAGTTTTTTCTATTACTCGCAACATGTAATTGTTGCATTATGGATATGATGTTCTTAATATACAAAATAAAATACTCAAACTAAGTAATCATGAAAACCCGACTTACTTATGGCATTGTAGAACTTGATCATATAAACGAGAAAAAAATTGCAAGGTTAAGAAAGTTATACTACTTAACCCCATTCGACTGTGAGTCTTATAGAGATTGTAAATCTTATCTCATGGACAAGATGATCAATAGACTCTTTTCTAGGAAAGGTGTGCATGCCAAAGAAGTTCTATAGTTGATCCACAATGACATATGTGGACCATTGCCCACTCTAGCTAGGGGTCACTTCGGCTACTTCATCACTTTTACTGATGATTTCTCAAGATACGGATACATGTATCTTATGAAACACAAATCTGAATCTTTTGATAAATTCAGAGAGTTTAAGGTGAAATAGAGAAGTAACTTGGTAAGAGTATCAAGACTCTTCGATCAGATCGAGGAGGTGAATACCTTAGCCATGAATTCACTGATTACTTGAAGTTACATGGAATCCATTTACAATGGACTCCTCCTGGAACACCTCAGATGAACGGTGTGTTCGAGAGGAGAAACCAAACCCTGTTAAACATGGTGAGGTCCATGATGAGCTTTTCCTATCTTCCAACATTCTTATGGGATACGCGTTACAAACCTCAATTTACATTCTGAATAGGATTCCATCTAAATCGGTTGAGCATACGCCATATGAACTATGGTGTGGCAAGAAGCCAACTTTTACACATATTAAACATGGGGTTGCCCCATGGTTGTGAAAAGGATGCTTACCGACAAGTTGGAATCCAAAGGTGAAAAGGGTTACTTTGTGGGATATCTTAAAGGAACTTAAAGGATATTACTTCTATCTACCTGAGAAATAATCAGTGATTGTTTCTAGGCAGACCAAGTTCTCAAAGAAGACTATGTCTTTTAGGAACAAGGTCGTAAGCTGATAGAACTTGAAGAAATTCAAGAACCACAAATTAACAAAGAGACTGAAATATTGTCAAAGCAACATGACAAGGAATCAGTGGGAGCATTCAACAACTTTCACAATGGGAGTCTTTCACTAGGTGATCATCTTTCAGCCAGTGGGAGCGTAATTGGAGTAGGTTTGCCAGTGCAAGAACCTCCAAGTGGGCTGAATGAGAACAACATGGTTCAAACTCCCGCCCAAGAGGCATCTGAAAGTGTAGCTCTTGAGGACTCTTCGGACATTGATGAAATCGATGCACCACAAAATTTTTCACGATCAGAATGTACAGCCTGCACAACCACAACTCCGTAAGTCAATTAGGAATCGTAATCCACCCATTAGATACAGTTACCTCTTGGAGGAACTCGACAATGTGGACCTACCAGATAAGGACGATCCTAATACTTACTTTGAAGCAATATCAAATATTGATTCAGGGAAGTGGCATGAAGCCATGAAATCCAATCAAGTTTGGGACTCGATGTACACCAATCAAGTCTGGGACTTGGTTAAGTTGCCTAAAGAGTTTAGACCTATGCAAATGGCAAAGTACAAACCTACAAAGCTAGGTTGGTGGCGAAGGGTAATAGTCAACGCAAAGGCACTGACTACGATGAGACCTTCTCACCAGTTGCAAAGATCAAGTCCATTCGAATTTTACTTGCGATAACAGCACACTATGATTATGAGATTTGGTAGATGGATGTCAAAATAGCTTTTCTCAATGGAAACATTGATAAGGAAGTGTTTATGACTCAACCATAAGGTTTTATATCTAAGTCAAATTCTAATCTAGTATGCAAGCTAAAGAGATCCATCTATGGATTGAAGCAAGCTTCTAGGAGTTGGAATATCTGATTTGATGAATCTATCAAGTCTTTTGACTTCATCAAAAATTCGGAAGATCCTTGCGTTTATTGTAAACGTAAAGGGAAGAATATTGTTTTCATAGTCGTGTATGTCAATGACATATTGATTTTGGGAAACAATATCCCGTTAATGCAGTCCGTTGAAGTTGGTTGTCGAAGACCTTCATGATGAAGGATCTTTGTGAAGCCTGCTACATCTTAGGGATAAAGATCCACAAGGATAGATCCAAGAGGATGTTGAGGCTGTCACAGTCCACCTATGTATACAAGATGTTGAAGCGTTTTGCGATAGAGAACTCTAAGAGAGGGTCTCTATCGGCAAATCATGGGATAAAGCTGTCAAAGAAGGATTGTCCTTCTGATGAAGCTGATATCAAGCACATGAAATATGTCCCATATGCATATGCAATTGAGTTAATCATGTATGCCATGACTTGCACCAGGCCAAACGTGGCCTACGCTATCAACATCACTGATAGATACCAATAGAATCCGGGTGAGTCCCACTGGATTGTTGTCAAGACCATTCTGAAGTATTTTAGATGAACTAAAGAATGTTTCCTTGTTTATAGTGGACAGTCAGAACCAGTAGTGACTGGTTATGCTGACGTAAGTTTCCAATCCGACTATGATGATTACAAATCACAGTCAGGTTACGTTTCACTCTCAATAATGAGGCGGTCAGTTGGAATAGTTCCAAGCAAAAGGACCGCAGATTCAAGAATCGAAGTTGAGTACATTGCTGTATCAGAAGCCTCAAGGAGGTTGTCCGGATATTATAGTTCTTAAGAGAACTAGGGGTAGTTCCGAGTGCCAGTTTTGTAATAAAATTTTATTTAGACAATGCTGGTGCGATTGCGCAAGCAAAGGAACCGAGATCAACAAGCATAAACGAGCATGCACCCAAACATATCATTTGATCCGAGAGACCATAAGGATAGGAGAAATAGAATTAAAATGTATTCCCACATATTTAATTTGGCAGACCCTTTCACCAAAACACTGAGTGTTCATGTACACACTAGACATTTGATGGTCTAGGGGTTAGACATGTAGGTGATTGACTTTAGTCCAAGTGGGAGATTGTTAGTGTTAGTGTCCTAGAGACAATCTATTGTAAAGACATAATACTCGATGATATTCAGTTTGATTTAATATTATAGTTCATTTAATATTAATGAATGGCAATACACTTGTTTGAATATTATGTTTGATTGTTTGCATTTATTCATACAAGTGTTCCATGAGTCATTGCTGTCATTGAGGTTGTGAGAACTCAGATGACTTAAGCATGATTCTCAAATAGCCCCGATCAAGGATCATCAAGAATGGGATATTGATGATGCAATGGAGATTGGTGTGCGATCTGCATCATACTCTTAGAGAGTGTAGTAAGATCTCACTTACTACGAGATACTAGGTATCTCATGATGGATGCACAAATACCTTAAAGGGTATTGGTATACCCATCCGAGAAACCTTTTGATGTAGTTCCACTATATGTGTCTACGGGTGTCTCGGTTAGTGGGAGCAATGCGATACTCCTTTGACTTGAGGTGAATACGCACGACATGTATGAGATGATGAACTTTGACCATGGCCGACACTTGCACCCGTTTATGGGTAGATATGGCTTGGATTGGGTTCATCACGAAGTGCATGTGCGTGGTAGTTGAGCCAAGAATAGGATTCATTCCTCAAAATGGATTTAGAGAGAATACTCATCTTCTCGTCATAATTGGATCTAAGTCATCGACCGATGCACGTCAACTTAGACTTTGTGGCTATGTGTGACATCCATGATCAATTAGTGATCAGAGATAAATTTATTAAGTTATTTGAATAGACACTTCATCATGTTCAAGACTTAATCGAGTATTCGCGAATGAAAGGAGGAAATCTTAATAGCCCATGTTTCAGTTACAGGTAGTTGCACGTTTCTCGTAACGTACCTCATATATTGAGAATGTCTGATTTATTGTCTAGGGTCAATTAAGATCGTTAGTTTGACTAATCACTCGATATATGAGGGCCTATGGGTCACACAACAAGTAGTTCCCTTTTATGGATTATAACTGGTTGATTAAATGTTAAATTAGATTTAATATTTAATTTATGGAGAATTAATTAGTAATAGATTAATTTGGAATTAATTATTATTAATGTTTAATTAAATTGGATTGAATTAAATAGGAATTCCCAATAATAATATATGGTATATTATTGTAGGATTTAATATATATGGAATCAAATCGTAGAGATTTGACATATATGGAATTTAAATCCGTAGAGATTTATATTTAGAGAATTAAATTAAAGGGATTTAATTTAATTAATGATTAGGGATTTTATTTCCCAATCAGGCTAGCTTAAGATTTAAGTTGGGCCTCCCTATATATACAAGCTCTTGGAAATTCACAAACAACGTTAATTCATATTTTCTCCATAAGATCTAGAGTTAGAATTTTCCTAGCAAATTCATCTCGGGATTCAACGCTGGTATATCCGTGCAAGTCCGTAATTGGGGATTACGTGGATACTGTTGGTCCCGGTGAAAACGAGTCTTACACGTGTATGGGGGGGGAATACACGTGTTCAGTGATTATAAAACTTTTCTTCACTGAGGTCAGGTTGTCCTGATGATTTGGCCCTGAGAAGCACAGATCGCCCTGAGTCAAAGTCTACCTGAGACAGTGATCCTGAGCTGCTTTCAGAAGCCTCAGATAATCCCAACTGATCCTGAGTTTTCAGAGATCCTGAGCTGCTTGAATAGCTACTCAGATGTGCGGAATGGTTGGCCCTAAGTTTATACTCGTTTAATGCTTTGCTGAAAACCTTCCTTTTAATGAAATAGTGATTAAGGCTATGATTCAGTTAGATGCAACTTCAGTGGATTGAGTCCAACTGAATATCAGTGAAAATATGCCTTCAGTTAAAGATATGCAACAGTTAATCAATGCAGTACAGAAAGCAAATAACACAACAACTTATAGTGGTTCAGAGACTCAAGCTCCTACGTCCACTCTCTCTGACCTTCAGAGAAATTCCTTAAACACTTTCCTAAGGTTTTCTGACTACCTCAATGTAGTTTACTAACCTTTCTATTTTGAGCTTTCTGACTACCTCTGTAGTTTACTTACTCAAAACACACACAAGCTTTCTGACTATCCATGATAGTTTACTCACTTCTTCTCTAGAGTTTTCTGACTACCTCAATGTAGTTTACTAACTCTTTACAACTCCAACTCACCAACAATCACACTCCAACTACCTTACAAAGGGTTTGGGGTTTCTTGGTTGGTTTTCAACTAGGATGAGATATCCTTTACAATTAAGTACAATGCAAAGGCTAGGATATCTCTACTAAGCTTTGGATATATCTTATCAAAACTAGGCTTAGTGAATGAGCTCTCTTCAATGTAAAGCACTTGGGAAATTCTTGGGTTTTCAAGTGCTTCAACTTGCAATAATAAGTTTGAGCTCTTGAGTTGCTTACAAATTTCCTCAGTTGTGACCACATCTTCATTGGCATCACATACCTGAGTCTGAACTGGTGTCTGTTCAGATTGGTCAGCTTTTGTGTGTTGGCTTTCCTTCAGTGGAGAATTTCCATCCCGAGTCTCACCATCCTGAGTTCCATCCTGAACTTCTTTGTCTGAGTCTGAATCACTCCATTCATAGAAAGTGACTGACTTCTTCTTTTCAGGTTCATAGGATGTTTTGTCATTCTTTTTCAGGCTAAGTATGGTGATTCTCTTGGTCAGTTCTCCTGCATCATGTTCATGTTTCTTCTGAACACAAGTAGATTCATCAAAAACAACATGAGGTGTTTCTTCCATAATAAGAGTCCTACAGTTGTAAACTCTGAAGGCTTTACTGACTTCAGAATATCCTAAGAATATTCCTTCATCAGCTTTGCTATCAAATGTTTTCAACTGATCTTTACCATTATTGTGTATGAAACACTTGCAACCAAACACACGAAAGAAAGAAACAAGAGGCTTCCTTTCATTCCAAAGCTCGTATGGAGTTTTACCTTGACTCTTGGTCAGCATGGATCTGTTCTGAGAATAGCATGTAGTGTTGACAGCTTCAGCCCAAAATCTTTTAGGAATATCAGCTTCAGCTATCATTGTCCTTGCAACTTCTTCCAGAGTCCTGTTTCTTCTCTTAGCAACACCATTTTGTTGAGGGGTCCTTGCAGCTGATGTTTCATGAGTTATTCCATTTGCTGCACAATAATCAGATATACTATGATTTATAAACTCAGTTCCTTTATCTGATCTGATTTTGACCACACTCAGATTCTTTTCAGTACTGAGCCTTTTCAGTAGTTCAGGCAGTTTTATCTGAGTCTCTTTCTTACTGAGTAAGAATATGACCCATGTATATCTTGAGTAGTCATCAACTACTAGGAGTGTATATTTCCTGCCATTTGTGCTCACTGGTGTTACTGGACCAAAAAGATCCATATGCAACAATTGAAGTATTCTTTCAGTAGAAACATCTACTTTGCTTTTAAATGATGCTCTAACTTGTTTTTCTTTTTGAGAAGCATCACAGATATGTTCTTTACTGAACACTTCATTTGGTAACCCCCTCACAAGTGCTAATCTTGCGAGTTTGTTCAGGGTTTTGAAATTCAGGTGATTCATCCTTTTGTGCCACAACCAACTGGTAGCTGTGGAACTTTTTGCAACCAAACATGTATCTTAAGGAGTTGAACTCCAATCAGCAAGATACACATTTCCTTTTCTAGTACCAGTTAGCAGAATTTTCTGTGAGGTATCATCTTTCACATAACATAAGTTCTTTGAGAAATCAACATTAAATCCCTTGTCACAGAATTGGCTTATTGAAAGCAGGTTATGCTTCAAACCAGATACATATGAAACACCATGGATATGAACAAAATTAATTTCAAGAGTTCCATATCCTTCAGTCTGTCCTTTGGAGTTATCTCCAAATGTGATCTGAGGGCCTTTCTGCTCAACATAGTCAGTGAGTATTTGCTTATATCCTGTCATATGTCTTGAACATCCACTGTCAAGATACCATACAACAGGAGCCATTTCATCTCCACTCATCAGTGCTATGTGATCTTCATTCAGCTCAGTGCCCTTGTTTTTCACCTGAAAAACAGATCAATTCTTAGGTACCCATTTGGTGTAGGGTCCTACCAGGTTAGCTGTACCTTTTGGAATCCAAATCTGCCTGACAACTCTAATTACTTTAGAGTGGCTGATCTATCTTCCATAAACATCTACATACACATTTACCACTCTAGGTGCCTTAGCAGTGTCCTAGGTATGAGTGCTAGCCTTGGCATGAACATGAGCCTTAGAATTTTTCTTGGGTACAGGCCTTTTGTTCCATTGCTTTGGCTTTTGTGCAGCTGGTCTATGTCTTTGTTGACTTGGGTTCAGGAAACCTTTACCCTTAGGCAAGTGGGGTTTGGGTTGCCTGTACTGAGATTAGGGTCTTTCAGTAATCTGGGGACTTGGTCTTTTCAGTTGAGAATGTCTCTGCTGAGTGTTTCTCTTCTGAAAATTCCTCTGCTGGTTCAGTGTAGATCTTTTCAGGTTTGCATTCTTAGCCTGAGGCTTTGAAGTACTAGCCTGAAAATTTCCTACTGAGTGGTCAGGTTTTCTAGCCTTTTCCTGAGGTTTGGGCTTTCTTACCTGAACATTCAGTTTTTCTGGAACCATAGGTCCTTTTCCCTTGTCTAAAACTTTGGGCAATTCTTCAGTCCAAGATTTGGTGCCACTTGTTTAACAAAGACAGTCTTTGTGCTACTAGAAGCGAGATTCGAGATGACCTTGTGAGGTTCCCCGAATGTATCCCAATCCAAATTTTTATAGTGGCGTGTCTCGATAACTCCTAATTTCATCTATTACTTTAGATGCGAGAATTCAATAGAGCTAGCTTTCTCTGACTATCCTCACACTTTTTTAGTTTCATGCTTCTCAAAGAGGTCATTGAACTCGGTTCGATGTCAATCTCCTCGATTGGATTTCTCTAGTTTTCCATTTAGGGTCTCTATCAACTTCTCTTTCTCTCGAGAGTTGTACTTTCGTAACATCTAGTTCATCAATAGTTCCCATCAATTGAGAAGTGATCTCAAAGATTCTTAGAGTCTTTCCACTTTAGATTCTCGTGATCGGTTTTTGTTCTCGCTCTTGAGTTTCATTCAAATAGTTCTTGTAACACAAAGATAGTCCTTCATAAGACTCTCAAAAGAATCCATCGGTCAAATTGATTTGTTTACGATGAGAACTTGACAACTCATGTGCTTGTGTAGGAGCAACAACAGAGATAGAAGAACTTACCTCTCCTACACCATAAGAAGATGTGTCATCATCGTCACTTTACGAGAACATCTCATCCGAGGAAATGGAACTTTCTTGGACTCCTTTTCTTTCTCAAAGAATCTCGTGAGAAGTGTATCCCATATCTTCTTTGTAGTTTCACAATGAGAGATCTTCCTCATAACACCATCATCAATAGTGCTATATAATGTATCTTTGGCAATATAGTCAAGATTGACTAACTTCCTCTCATCAGGAGTAAATTGATCATCAGACTTTGGAAATTCAGTCCTGGGATCATTTCTCTCATTTTCAGTAACTCTGGGATTCACTACAGTGAATTTGAATGGTCCTTCAGAAACCACTCTCCACATTCTTTCATGCTTAGAATACAGGTGAGCCTGCATTCTTAATATCCACAAATCATAGCTCTCAACTGAGAACATTGGAAGTTTCTTAGAAGGCATTATGTCCGAGCCTTGTAAGATTTCAGCAAATAGATCTTTTCAGTAGACCACAAGAATCTTTTAGCAAATAAGACTCTGGCAACCAAAGCAAATGGTCAAGCGAACCACTGCTCCGATACCACTTGTTGGTATCAGATCAGAGATAAGTTTTAAAATAGATCAGTTCAGGTGGTCACTCTGAAATTAGTGAACCTTTTGAACTCCTGCTGTGATACCACTTGTTGGTCCCGATGCAAATGCGTCTTACACGTATGGGGGGGGAATACACGTGTTCAGTGATTTTAAAACTTTTCTTCACTGAGGTCAGATGGGTCAGGTTGTCCTGATGATTTGGCCCTGAGAAGCACAGATCGCCCTGAGTCAAAGTCTACCTGAGACAGTGATCCTGAGCTGCTTTCAGAAGCCTCAGATAATCCTAACCGAGCCTGAGTTTTCAGAGATCCTGAGCTACTTGAATGGCTACTCAGATGTGCGGAATGGATGGCCCTAAGTTTATACTCGTTTTATGCTTTGCTGAAAACCTTCCTTTTAATGAAATAGTGATTAAGGCTGTGATTCAGTTAGATGCAACTTCAGTGGATTGAGTCCAACTGAATATCAGTGAAAATATTCTTTCAGTTAAAGATATGCAACAGTTAATCAATGCAGTACAGAAAGCAAATAACACAGCAAGTTATAGTGGTTCAGAGACTCAAGCTCCTATGTCCACTCTCTCTGACCTTCAGAGAAATTCCTTAACCACTTTCCTAAGGTTTTCTGACTACCTTAATGTAGTTTACTAACCTTTCTATTTTGAGCTTTCTGACTACCTCTGTAGTTTACTTACTCAAAACACACACAAGCTTTCTTACTATCCAAGATAGTTTACTCACTTCTTCTCTAGAGTTTTCTAACTACCTCAATGTAGTTTATTAACTCTTTACAACTCCAACTCACCAACAATCACACTCCAACTACCTTACAAAGGGTTTGGGGTTTCTTGGTTGGTTTCCAACTAGGATGAGATATCCTTTACAATTAAGTACAATGCAAAGGCTAGGATATTTCTACTAAGCTTTGGATATATCTTATCAAAACTAGGCTTAGTGAATGAGCTCTCTTCAATGTAAAGCACTTGGGAAATTCTTGGGTTTTCGAGTGCTTCAACTTGCAATAATAAGTTTGAGCTCTTGAGTTGCTTACAAATTTCCCGAAACCTTCAATGTAGAGGGTCACAAGTATTTATAGGCAGACACCAAGGTCACTCTTGAAAAACTATCCGTTAGAAGAGATAGCTTCATGAGTTTCCTCTTATGGTGTGTGATGAATGACTATATTTAGGGTTTAAATACTCCCTAGCATGTTTTAGGCAATATGCCTTTATGCAGCCAGTCACCACTTTTTGCGATGCGAAACATAGTACTCTTGACATGCTTAAGTGACTGTCATTTTCGAAGGTCGATGGAAGGTGCAGTCTTTGTCTTCTTCTGATTGGCTCTTGTCTTCAGTAAACGTAGACAAACATAACGGCTCTTTTTGGTCAATATCTCTGAGTGATATAACCTTAACAACACTTAGGTTTTAGTTCCTTTTTATGCTGCGTGTGAATGTCTTGGGCAATATCTATTTTCTAAATAATCGCGTTCTTCTCGATGTGTATCCTTGAGATAGATATTTTCGGTGCCTCGGAGCATTAGGGTTATCTTGAGCATTGATATATTCTTGAGTCTTGATAATTCTTGTGCCTTGATATCCTTTGTCTTGATCTTGATATCTTTAGTCTTGATCTTACGAGTCTTTTGAGTCTTTAGTGTCTTCTGAGTCTTCAGAGATATCTTGACCCGATATCTTGAGTCTTGATTTCTCGATTTCTTTCTCGTTTTGAGTCTTGATTTCTCAATTTCACCTTTGAGTCTTGATTTCTCAATTTCACCTTTGAGTCTTGATTTCTCGATTTCCTCTTGAGTCTTGATTTCTCGATTTCATCTTGAAACTTGAAACTTCGATTTTCATCTTGAAACTTCGATTTTCTTCTAAAACTTCTTGAGTTTTTCGAATCTAACTTTGATCTATATCTGTGACTATACATGGTGCAGATAACATCCTGAACACTCTAAAACTGAATCCTGACTCATCTATCAAGATTATCCTGAACATGTCATACTCAGGGGTTTTGGGATCTAATCAAAATCTTCTTTATTAAATTCATCTCCCAACAGATACCATTGTAGAGAAAATGTTATACAAATTATTGTAAGAATTCTGTTTACGTTTACTTGTATTTAATTATGTAATTAATTGTTCGTAGTTGGTGAACTGTTTATTTCCGTTGCGCATGTATTACGTGTTTACGTGTCTATAAATTCCAACAAAGATATGTGTCCGGAAAGATGCGGGGGGAAGAGGGTTCAGAGATTTACATCTATTTAACATTCGTTGCTAGCAAAGATTGGCTGGCGACTTATTAAGGATTCCCAAGCTCTTGTATGCCGTGTGATTAAAGCAAGTTATTTTCATCACGGGGATTTCTTGACAGCCCAGGTTGGGCACAACCTGAGTTACATATGGAGTGGGATTATGGCAGCTCAGCCCCTTGTTCGTAGACGGGTCAAATGGAAGATTGCAACGGGAGAGGAAATTTTGGTATGGCGAGACCCATGGCTGAACTATGATAGGAATTTTGCAATACAAACACCTCATATTCACGAGGTGGAATCATTGCGAGTAGCGGAATTAATGAAACCAGGCGAGAGAATTTGGAATAGAGAACTTGTGGAAGCCATATTTGACGAAGACGATATTGTTAAAGTGTTGCGGACACCTATTGCACCACAAGGCAACAAAGATTCTTTTGATGTGGCACTTTAGCAAAGATGGGAAATACTCAGTAAAGTCGGGCTACAGATTGGCTACCTCGATTGCTTTTGACCAAGACTTAGAGGTGGAGGGGGAGTGGAGAACGCTTTGGAATTTGAGGGTCCCTCCAAAAGTGAAGGATTGTATGTGGAGAATTTGTAGGGATGTGTTACCTCACAAGGTAAATCTCAGACAAAAGCACATAGTAGCGGATACAGATTGTGTTCTGTGTGAGAGGCCGATAGAGAATTCATGGCACTTGTTTTTTGACTGTGATTTTGTGAAGGAATGTTGGCAACATGCACACCTTTGGACCATGATTGACGAGGAAGCTTACCTTGTAGAGTCGGCATCAGAACTGTTGGGAGATGAATTTAATAAAGAGATTTTGATTAGATCCCAAAACCCCTGAGTATGACATGTTCAGGATAATCTTGTAGACTGAGTCAGGATTCAGTATAGAGTGTCCAGGAAGTTATCTGAACCATGTATAGTCAGCAGATATAGATCAGGTTAGTTTTTGAAGATTTTGAAGACTCAATAAGTTTCAAGAAATCAAGACTCAAGAAGTTTCAAGAAATCAAGACTCAAGAAGTTTCAAGAAACCAAGACTCAATAAGTTTCAAGAAATCAAGACTCGATAAGTTTCAAGAATCAAGTCTCAAGAAGTTATCAAGAAATCAAGTCTCGCAAGAAGTTATCAAGAAATCAAGACTCAAGAAGTAAATGAAGTCTCAAGAAAAGTTGTCAAGAAATCAAGACTCAAGATGACATCAAGACTTAGTATGACACCGAAGACTCAGTATGTCACTAAAGACTCAGTACGACACTAAAGACTCAAGATAAGTCATCAAGACTCAAGATGACATCAAGAAACTGAAAGACTCAAGATGACATCAAGACTCAAGATGTCATCAAGACATCAAGACTCGTAAGACACCGAAAAACTCGGAAGACATCAAGACTCAAGACATCAAGACTCGTAAGACATCAAGACTCGTAAGACATCAAGACTCGACGACATCAAGAATCAAGATATCAAGACACAAAAAGATAATCAAGACCCAAAGAGTTACCGAAGACTCAAAGAAGATATCAATACTCAAAGATAACCTCCGAATGTTCCGAGACACCAATAATATCTATCCAAGACTACAAAACCGAGAAAAACACGAATATTCAGAAAAATAGATATTGCCCCAGACATTCATATGAAGACAAAAGGAACTAAGTCTAAGTGTTATTTAAGGTTATCTCACTCAGAGAGATTAACCAAAAAGAGCAGTTATGTTTGTCTACATTTACTGAAGACAAGAACCAATCGGAGGAAGACAACAACACAGACTTTTCATCGACAATCGAAAAGCGATGAAAGTCATCAAGCATGTCAGTTGTACTATGTTCCAGACTGCAAAAAGTGGTGATTGGCTACATGAATGAATATTTCCTAAAACATGCAAGGGAGTATTCAAACCCTAAAAATAACCGTTCATCAAACACCATAAGAGGAAACTCATGAAGCTATCTCCTCCAACGGATAGTTTTTCAAGAGTGACCTTGGTGAAGTTGCCTATAAATACTAGTGACCCTTTACATTGAGAGGTTACGGGAAATTTGAAAGCAACTCAAGAGCTCATTCGTATTATAGCAAATTGAAGCACTCGAAAAACCTAGAATTTCCCAAGTGTTTCACGTTGAAGAGAGCTCATTCACTAAGCCTAGATTGATAAGATATATCCAAAGCTTAGTAGAGATATCCTAGCCTTTGCATTGTTCTTATTGTAAAGGATATCTCATCCTAGTTGGAAACCAACCAGAAACCCAAACCCTTTGTAAGGTAGTTTGAGTGTATTTGTTGGTGAGTTGGAGTTGTAAAGAGTTAGTAAGCTACAATGAGTTAGCCAGAAAACTCTAGAGAAGAAGTTAGTAAGCTACTTGTGGTAGTCTAAACACTTGTGTGTGTTGAGTTAGTAAGCTGTAGTGAGTCAGCTAGAAAACTCAAAGTAGAAAAGTGAGTAAGCTACAGTGAGTCAGCCAGAAAGCTTTAGGAAGTGGTTAAGGAATTTCTCTGAAGATCAGAGAGAGTGGATGTAGGAGCTTGAGTCTCTGAACCACTATAATTGCCGTTGTTGTTTTTGCTTTCAGACAGCATTATTATCTCATTGCATGTTTTTACACCGAAAGCATAATTCAATCGATATTCAAATGAACCAATCCAATCGAACTTGCATCAAACCGATCACAAATTTTAATCACTATTTTATTAAAAGGAAGATTTTCAAAGAAAGCTAAAACGAGTATAAACTTAGGGCTAACCATTCCAAGACACTTGAGTAGTAGCTAGAACAGATAGTTACCAAATCGAACTAACTCTCATCGAGGTTCAAGAAGATAATTATCCGATCCAAGCAAACCAGATCTCCGATAAAACTCAGCTCGGGCATTAATCTGTCTTCTAAAAGCAACAAGATCATTGTCTCAAGAGACTTTTTACTCGTATGATCCAGGCTTCTCGTACAAATCATCAAGACAACCCCGACCCATCCGACCTCGAAAGAAAGAAAAGTTTTAAAAATCGCTGAACACGCAGTATTCCCCTCCATACACGTGTGAGACTCCTTAGCACCGTGACCAACAAGTGGTATCGTAGCGAAGATTCAATTTGACCACTAAATTTTGTTAGCCATAGTCTATTTTGGTTTGAAGACTCGTGGTCTAATCAATGTGATCTGCTTTGGTCGATATCTTACAAGGCTCACCATCATGCCTTCTAAGAAACTTCCTATGTTCTCTGTTGAGAGCTATGATCTATGGAGATTAAGAATGCAGCTCATCTCAGATTCAAAACATGAAAGAATGTGGAGAGTGGTTTCGAAGGACCATTCAAATTTATCATAGAATCCTTAATCATCGATATCGAGAGGAATGATCCCAAAGATGAATTTCCAAAGTCTGAGGATCAACTTACTCCTGATGAGAGAAAGTTAGTCAATCTTGACTACATTGCTAAAGATACTTTGTATAACACTATTGATGATGGTGTTATGGGGATGATTTCTCACCGTGAAACCGCAAAAGAAATATGGGACACACTTGTCATTGCTATGTGTCAAGGCACGATCATATTAAGGAAAACAAACTTTCATTTATTGGAAAGTTTGATAGCTTTTAAAATGGAAGAGAGTGAATCCATTGACAAACTTGAGGTCGATTCACTAAAGATCATGAATGATCCGAATGCTCTTGGCAAAAGATACCCACAGAGAGAAGTGGCACTGAAAATTCTTAGAGGATTATCTAAGAAATGGGATATACATGCTGTGGTGATTGAAAACACCAAAAATATTGATTCCATGCCATATCAACAAGTTTTCTCTGAACTGAAAGCTTATGAGCTTGTGATTGACAAGAAATCTAAGAAATCGATAAAGAAAAGATGATTCTTCATCTAAGAAGAATGTGGCTTTCAAAGCCAAAGAAAAATCCTCAGAAGACTAGAGAGTTCGAGAACTCACTTGCCAAAAATCAGGATGAGCAGGAGGATAAGCTAGTACTGATGGCAAAAAGGTTTGAAAGACTCAATAGTAGATATGGGAAATATAAGAAATATTACAGGAATCACAGGTACAAGAGAGACTCAAAAGCTGAGGACAGATATACTGAGAAAAGAAAGGACCAGAAAGCTGAAGGATCCTCATCCAAAAAGAAGGACTCCAAGACCAAGGAGGAAAGTGATCAGGATGATGATGCCAACATATGCTACAACTGTCAAAAGAAAGGTCACTTTCAATATGACCGCCCCGAAAATGAAAAGCAAAGAAAGAAAGGAAAAGACAAGACAATAGATCGATGATGATGCCAACATATGCTACAATCACAAAAGAAAGGTCACTTTCAATATGACTGCCCCGAGCCGAAAAGCTAAAGAAAGAAAGGAAAGACAAGACAAGAGAGACAAGAAGTTCTCCAGCAAGAAAGCCATGATTGCAGAAGAGGAAGAACATTCTGAAGAAGGTTCCAGTTCCTCAGATGAGATTTTCTCAGATAGTGACAGTGATGATATCTGTCTTATGCTTGTAGAAGAGGTAAATTCTTCTATCTCTGTTGTTGCTCCTACACAAGCACATGAGTTCTCAAGTTCAACTGTAAACAGTAACTTTGACCTGATGGATTCATTTGAGAATCTTATGAAGGACTATTCTCGTGGTTACAAGAACTCTCCATCGAAACTCAAGAGCAGAACAAGGAACTGACTGCTAAGAATCTGAAGTGGAAAGACTATAAAAATGCTGAGATCACTTCTCAATTGATGGGAACTACTGATGAACTAGATGTTCTGAAAGTACAACTCTCAGAAAAAGAGAAGGTGATAGAGATCCTGAATGGCAAATTAGAGAAATCCACTAAAGAGATTCAGCTTATCAGAACTGAGTTCAATGACCTCTTTGAGAAGCATGAAACTCTAAAGTATTGTGAGGATAGTGCGCAGAGAAAGTTAGCTCTATTGAATTTTGCATCTAAAGTAATAGATGAAATTCAGAGTTATCAAAGACCTGCAACTATAAAAGCTGGATTGGGATATATTCCAGGGGGAACCTCACAAGGTCTTCTCGAATCTTCGCTTCTAGTAGCACCAAGACCGTCTTTTGTTAAACAAGTGGCACCTAATCTTCTTCATGAAGAACGAATGTTCTTTAGTTTTAGACAAGGGTAAAGGACCTATGGTTTCGAAAAAAGCCAAGGTTCAGGGAAGAAAGCCTGCACCTCGTGAAAAGGCTAGAAAACCCGACCCGCAGAGTAGGAAATCTTCAGTCAAGATTTCAAAGCCTCAAAGCTAAGAATACCAACCTAAAGAGATCTCAAGACCAAACCATCGAGGAATTTTCGGAAGAGAAACACTCAGCAGAGACATTCTCAACTGAAAAGACCAAGTCCTCAGATTACTGAAAGACCCCAATTTTAGTACAGGCAACCTAAACCCCACTTGCCTAAGGGTAAAGGTTCCCTGAACCCAAGTCAGCAGAGACAGAGACCAGTTGCACAAAAGCTAAGGCACTTGAACAAAAGGCCTGAACCCAAGAAGAACTCTAAGGCTCATGTTCATGCTAAGGCTGGCACTCATACACAGGATACTGTCAAGGCACCTAGGGTGGTGAATGTGTATGTAGATGTTTATGGGAGACAAATCAGCCACTCTAAAGTAATTAGAGTTGTTAGGCAGATTTGGATTCCAAAAGGTACAGCTAACCTGGTAGGACCCTACACCAAAGGGGTACCTAAGATCTGATCTGTTTTTCAGGTGAAGGAAAAGGGCACTGAGCTGAATGAATACAACATAGCACTGATGAGTGGAAATGAATTAGCTCCTGCTGTATGGTATCTGGATAGTGGATGTTTAAGACATATAACAGGATATGAGCAACTAATTACTGACTATGTTGAGCAAAAAGGCCCTCAGATCACATTTGGAGACAATTCCAAAGGACAAACTGAAGGATATGGAACTCTTGAAGTTGATTATGTTCATATCCATGGTGTTTCATATGTGTCTGGTCTAAAGCATGACTTGCTTTCTATCAGTCAATTCTGTGACAAAGGATTCAATGTTGAGTTCTCAAAGAACTTATGTTATGTGAAAGACAATACTTCACAGAGAATTTTACTGACTGGTACTAGAAAAGTAAATGTGTATCTTGCTGATTGGAGTTCAACTCCTAAAGATACATGTTTAGTTGCAAAAACTTCCACTGATACCAGTTGGTTGTGGCACAAAAGAATTAATCACTTAAACTTCAAAACTCTGAACAAACTTGGAAGATTAGCACTTGTAAGGGGGTTACCAAATGAAGTGTTCAGTAAAGAACATGTATGTGATGCTTGTCAGAAAGGAAAACAAATCAGAGCATCTTTTAAAAGCAAAGTAGATGTTTCTACTGATAGAATACTACAACTGTTACATACGGATCTCTTTGGTCCAGTAACACCTGTGAGCACTAATGGCAGAAAATACATACTTGTGGTAGTTGATGACTACTCTAGATACACATGGGTCATATTCTTACTCAGTAAGAAAGAGACTCGCATAAAATCGCCTGAACTCATCGAAAAGGCTCAAGATCGAAAAGAACTCGAGTGTGGGTCAAAATCGGATCGATAAAGGAACCGAAGTTTATCAATCATATTATATCCGATTATTGTGCAAAGAAATGGAATAGCTCATGAAACATCACCGCAAGGACCCCACAAAATGTAATGGTGTTCTTTGAAAAGAAGAAATAGGACTCGAAAAGAAGTCAGAAGGACAATGATTGTTTGAAGGTTTATATTCCTAAGAGATTTTGGGTCAAGCTATCAACACCGCATGCTACTCTCGGAAATGCATCCATGCCGACCAAGAATCAAGGAAAAACTTCATATATGAGCCGTGGAATGAAAGGAAGCCTCTTGTTTTTTTTCTTTCGTGTGTTTGGTTGTAAGTGTTTCATACACAATAATGGTAAAGATTAGTTGAAAACTTTTGATAGCAAAGCCGATGAAGGGATATTCTTAGGATATTCTCGATGTCGAAAAAGCCTTCGTGAGTTTACAAATCAGAGGGACTCTTATTGTGGAAGAAACACCTCATGTTGTTTTTGATGAATCTACTTGTGTTCGTAAGAAACAGAACATGACTCAGAGAACTCGATCAAGAGAATCACCAGACTTAGCCCAAAAAGGAATGATAAAACATCCTCCGAACTCCGGAAAGAAGAAGTCACCACTTTCTATGAATGGAGTGAATCGACTCGAACAAAAGAAGTTTAGGATGGAAAAACTCAGATGATGGTGAGACTCGGGATGGAAATTCTCCACCAAGGAAAGCCAACACACCGAAGTCGACTAATCCAACATACAACAGCTTCGGACTTCGGGTATGTAATGCCGATGAAGATGTGGTCACAAACCGAGGCAAACTCGAATGTATAAAACCAAAGGGGAACAAATGTCTCTGACAATGTTCTGAATGGAATTTCCCCTGAGGAAGATGATTCCCTTTCTCTTTTTCTCGTTGTTTCCTAATTTAATGAACTACCCGAACCTAACATTTCGGATGTTGAGGATACTACTGAAGGGGGAACATCCAGGAGAAAATGGTTGGATAGTCATCCTAAAAGTCAGATTGTGGGTGATCTATTAGATGGTGTCAAAACAAGAAGGTTCCATGGAGAAAGTGCTTTATTCTGCTGCTTCCTATCTGAAAAAGAACCTACTGAGATTGAAGAAGCTCTACAAGATTCATTTTGGATTACTGCTATGCAAGAAGAGCTGAATCAGTTCTCAAGGAATGAAGTTTGGGAGCTAGTGGATAGACCTAAGAGGCACAATGTGATTGGAACTAAGTGGGTGTTCAAGAATAAGAGAGATGAAAACAACAACATTGTGAAAAACAAGGCAAGGCTAGTTGCACAAGGTTATTCCCAAGAAGAAGGCTTGGATTATGATGAAACCTTTGCACCTGTTGCAAGACTAGAAGCCATCAGATTGTTTCTTGCATATGCTGCCCACATGAAATTCACAGTCTATCAGATGGATGTGAAAAGTGCATTTCTGAATGGTGTGCTTAAGGAAGAGGTTTATGTGGAACAACCTCATGGTTTCAGACAGAATGACCAAGTTTACAGGCTCAGGAAAGCCTTGTATGGTCTTAAGCAAGCACCCCGAGCATGGTATGATACCCTTTCTCAGTTTCATGCTGACCATGGTTTTATCAAAGGAACTGTTGATAGGACTTTGTTCAGGATAGAAGATGGGAAAGATATCTTACTTGTTCATATTTATGTAGATGACATCATATTTGGATCTCCAAATCATCAGTTATGTGAAAAGTTTTCTACCCTGATGAAAGAAAAGTTTGAGATGTCAATGATGGGGGAGATGAATTTCTTTCTTGGACTTCAGGTGAAACAAACTAAGGAAGGAATTTTTATCAATCAAGCAAAATACACCAGAGATCTGATTGCAAAGTATGGTGTACAGAATTGCAATGCAGTTAGAATTCCTATGAATACTAACTACAAGATGGATCCTGATCCTGAAGGCAAATCAGTAAATCACACTGATTATAGAGAGATTATTGGATCATTGCTATATCTCACAGCAAGTAGGCCTGATATAACATTTGCTGTTGGGATATGTGAAAGATACCAAGCTAATCCTAAGGCTAGTCACATGGAGGCTGCCAAAAAGATATTGAAATATCTTAAAGGCACTGTGAATAGAGGATTATGGTATCCAGCTGATGATAACCTTGAATTAACTGGTTATTCAGATGCTGATTATGGAGGATGTAGAATTGGCAGGAAGTCCACCACAGGAACTTGTCAATTTCTTGGAAGTAAGCTGATATCCTGGTTTTCAAAGAAACAGACCTCAGTAGCAACAAGTACTACTGAAGCTGAATACATGGCTGCAGGAAACTGTTGTGCACAGATTCTTTGGCTAAGACAACAATTAAGGGATTATAAGATTATAGCCAATGAAGTACCTATATTTTGTGATAATAATAGTGTTATTGCTATTTCACAAAATCCGGTATTGCACACCAGATGTAAGCATGTCGATATCAGACATCACTTCATCAGAGATCATGTTGAGAAGAAAGACATCAGGATGGAGAAGATTCATACTGATAAACAGAGAGCTGATATCTTGACTAAACCTTTGGCTGAATCAAGATTTAAGGAACTATCTGTTGAATTAGGGATGTTCGATCCAGGTGTATAGAGCAAATCTGAAAAATTGAAGGTTTTCAGATGCATGAAGTTTTCTCAGGATTTTACTGAGAAACTCAGGATAAAATTGAAAGTACTGAACTCTGAGTCTTGGGAAACTCAGATATCCTGAAGATCAGTACTCAGTATTATACTGACCTCGTTCAGTACTCAGTATCATACTGACCCCTTTCAATACTCAGTACTATACTGATCTTTCTCAGTACTCAGTATTATACTGACCTCGCTCAGTACTCAGTATTATACTGACATTTTATCAAGGTCAAAACTTAGTAAGACTGATGGAGGAAATTAGTCTGAAGAAGTATTGACTCATGCAACACATTTATTGTCTAACTGAATCTCAGTAATCATTGGCAATAAATAAACACCTGAAGGAATATTTGGGCGGGACCTTTGAAATACACGAAGAAAGTCAATGGTCTGCAGGAACAGTAATTAAATGCACTGTTCATTAATCACCAATAAGGTTAAATTGACGGCTAATATTTGTGAAATCATCCTTTCATATACCCGATTTAGTCGGTGTTTAATCTCAACCGTCGATTTCTTCATCTATACGATTTTCCATGAATCAAATCCTGTATATCTATTGAAGAATTCCTTCAAAGCCCAATTCCAAATAGCCTTCATCTTCAAAACACTCTGCTTCAAAAACTCCCAATTGCCCAGAAATTATCATCTTCTTCAAAACCCTTCACAAAAATTCTTTAAAAAATGACGTTCTCTGTATACGACAAGCTTGCCATCTCTAACAAACCATGGTACGAATACATCGTTTCTCTCGAAAGCTCATCAAACGCAACTCACGAAGTGGAAGCATTGCATATGATTTGATTGGCAAAGCTCACTTGCCTGGTTGCGAATCAACCAGAGGCAGAATACGCAAAAGAGGTAATAGAGTTTATCTCGAATTTGAAATTAGATGATGAGGATTGTATAGAATCACAGATTACAGTCTCTAATTTAGAGCATAGTTCAAAGTATGTGGATTTTGTTAGGGAATTGTATATCATTCCTAAGAATCTTAATGCCATATACGAATTGAGCGATAGAGGAGAAGACCCTACGGTGTATATGATGGGTAGGGAGCAAGAATATCTGGATAGGATTGCATAGCATCCAGTAAAGTTCGAAGCAACTCTGAATAAAAGGCATTTAAAGCCTAAATATCGAGTATTGCTGGACATTGTGAGTAAATGCATAATGAGTAGGTCCAGCAGCTTTAAACAAATAAGTACGCC
Organism: Stenogyne calaminthoides; assembly: GCA_037126765.1. Taxonomy (NCBI): domain Eukaryota; kingdom Viridiplantae; phylum Streptophyta; class Magnoliopsida; order Lamiales; family Lamiaceae; genus Stenogyne; species Stenogyne calaminthoides. The sequence continues at coordinate 22,233,783 of JBBCBC010000021.1, forward strand.
AAAGTTGAGGTTAATGGCGGCGATTGAAGATTCACCCACCACTGCTTTCAACTGGTTACATTATTTAATCAAAGTGGTGAGTGATCAAGACAAGCAAGTACAGAAGGTGAATGGGTCTGTTGTCATCAAAGGGAAGATTCTTCATGCAACCAAGATTGCATTCATCTTAGAAATGTGCAGAGAAGAGGAGGACATTTTTGCCAATTCCTCAGCCTTTCCAAAGTCAAAAATTCTATTCAAGCCACCTACAACTAAGAAGACTTTGAAAGGAAGGAAAGAGAAAAGTTCCAAGTCTCAGGAGGAGACCGCTGAAGAAGGAGCTGATGAAGCCCAACAAGCCAGGGGGAAAGCCCTGATGGACGTGAAAAGAGAGAAGGGAGAGACTCTGAAGAAGAAATCACTGGCCCCTCAGAAACGCAGAAAAATTCAAACTATTACTGAGGAGGAGGTCAGTGACACTGAGGAAGTCCAACCTGAAGGCCAGCAAGGACTGAAATCTCCATTACAAGTTCTGGCTCAGGTTGTGACAATTGCACAGGAAGAAACTGAGGAACAGGTTTTCTCTGAGGTACTCAGAACATCTCTGAGCTCAGACAAAATATCTCAGGAAATATTCAAGGGACCACAGGTTCCTACTGAAGAGATACCTGTTCAGACCTCAGATCAAACTAAACCTCATGATCTGCTGAATTTGGATGCGACCCTGAGTGAACCATTTCTCAATCCCTCAGCATCTGAACTCATTCAATCTGATCCGACTGAACCTGAGAGCCCAAAGCTGAAGAAGGGAGAGGCAGAAGAGACTGAGTGGCACAGCAAGGGGGAACAGTTCATTCTGGACAGATACCCTGAGCTGAGCTCATATCCTGACCTTCAGGATCTCTTCTTCAGACTCAGAACCACAGTCTATATCCTGAATCAAACTCTTCCAGAGATGCTGAATATAGCCTCCTTCAGAGGAGAGGACTGGTGGAATGCTGAGGCTGCTGTTCTAACAGAGTTCTCTGGATTCAGGAAGACAAAGCTCAGGATGAAAAATGCTGATTTTGATGAGCTAGTCAAAAGGAAAGTGGCTGAGAGGAGGGAAGCTGTTGGTGATGCCTCCAGTTCTAAGGATCAAGATAAAGAGGGTGACCAACAAGAGGATCCTGAAAAGCAATCTCAGATGGAGAAAGAAACTGATGCTGGTCAGACTGATATCTCACATCCTCAGACTGAAGTTAGCACTCTTCAGGTAACTTTTGGTACCATTAAACATTATGCCAAAGGTACTAGAGTTCCTATCTTTAAATATGTTATGTCTGATATGCAGACTAAGGCTCAGGTGGAGCACCCAGATCAGGTGGACAAAGTTGTATACACTCTAGAGATTGATCTCAGTCCTATCTTGGACAAATTGGAGAAGGTCGTGCCAATGGTGGAGAAAATTACCTAAATTGAAGAAACCTTGGCAAGCCAATCTCAGAAGCTGGAAACACTGAGTTCATCTTCAGACATGATGCAGCTTCAAACATCTCTTGCTGATAAATTGACTACTCTGGAAGGAAAGGTTGATGTAGTCAAAGATGAGATCGATGCAGAGATGAAGCAGATGTATCAGGAAAGAACTGCATATCTAGAAGCAAAGCTAGTTGAGAAGAATGATCTGATGATCAAGACAGCTATTGAGGAAATGGGCTCTATGCTCATGACCAAGATGACAGAGATGATGCAAAATGTCTTCTCACACTAGTTTGCACCTCTTTCTGAAGAGTTCTCAGTAGCTAAGAATCACATGAGGAGGTTGGAAGATGAGCACAATCAGTTGGCAGGGGAAGTGCGCAGTATAAGCAAATAGCAATATCATATGGATACCACACTTTCTCAACTTCTTCCAAGGTATGGTGCCAAAAGGGGGAAAGGCCTGGTGGCAAGCTTAGTGAATTGTTGGCACAAACCTTGAAGAGAAAGGCTCAGAAAGAAGCTGAAGAGAAAATTATTGCTGATGCCTTAAAAGAAGTGGAAGCCACTGAGAAGCTCAAATTCAATGAAGCTGAAGAACCTATCTACACTCAAGTATCTAAGCAAACAATTCAGGAAGCAATTTCTGAGAAACTGAGTGGTAGAAGGATGGTGGAAACAAGCTAAGCCGGTGAAGATCAAGTCAAACTTGGAAAGAGAAAGGCTGTGACATTTGTATAGCAAGAGAAGAAGAAAAGAGCTAAAGCTTCTAAGTCTACTCAGAGGAAATTGATTATAGATTTTGAAGAATCTGAGGAAGAAGCTGAAAAAGAAGTCTTTAACACTAAGAAAGCTCTGAAAACCCTTCAAGTTGAAAAAGAGAAGAAAACTAACATACTTCAGATCGTGTGTTCCCGTGATCGTGAAAAAAGAAAAGAAGAAGAGCGCGAAAAAGAATAAGTGGTTTCAAGAAGTTCTTGTGCAAGAGGAGGGGTACAGAGAAAGCTCAGAAATGGCCGCACATTGACAAATGGATGCCTATTCAGTTCAATGATGCGTGGGAGGAGATAAAGAGAACCTTCTGGTTCTACTATGAGATTCTGAGAGAATGGAGGGGGAGCAGCTCGGATATTAATGAAGCCTTCATTGAGTACTTATTGACATTCTATCCTAAGTACCTACAAAGTTGGATCAACTTGGCAGATGAAGGTAATACTCAGATAGTTGCCCCTGGTCCATATACTTACCCAGCTCCAAGACTTGAGAATGGCTATGTGAATGAGACAAAATTTCTCGGAGATTGCTTTCAAGATGCCATCCAACTAGGCCTGACAGGAAACAACCCAGATATCATCAAAGCAAGGGATGAACTGAAGAAGAGATATTATGGGATGTTCAACCTAGAAGTGCCTGAGGATGAAGTTGATGAAGACTGAAGATTCTGTACTTCTATTTTTGTTTGTTTTTCATTGTAATTTGTAACTCTGATCTTACATCAATGAAAATTTATCTTTATGCTCAAAGATAATATCTCATTATCTTTTTTGTTGGGAGATGAATTTAATAAAAGATTATATGATTTTGATTAAGATCCCAAAACCCCTGAGTATGACATGTTCAGAATGATCTTGATAATTGAGTCAGGATTCAGTTTTAGAGTATTCAGGATGATATCTGCAAAATGTATAGTCAGCAGATATAGTTCAGGATAGGTTCTGAAGACTCTGAAGAACTCAGTAAGTTTCTAAAGAAACCGGTTTCAAGATGAAATCAAGTCTCAAGACTCAAGATGAAACCGAGAATCAAGACTCAAACAGAAATCGAGATCAAGACTCAAGATGAAAAACCGAGATATCAAGACTCAAAGATGAAATCGAGAACCGAAGACTCAAGATGAAGACTCAAGATATCACCAAGATAAACTCAAGACTCGTAAGACCCCAAGACTCGTAAGACTCGTAAGACCCTCAAGACTCGTAAGACTCAAGACGTAAGATCAAGACCGAGAAATCAAGATCAAGAATATCGAAGAACAAGAATTATCAAGACTCAAGAATGTAATCGAAGCTCAAGATGAACCTCAATGTTCCGAGGCAATCAATATATCTATCCGGCGATGCAATATCGAGAGAAACGCGATGCCTTAGAAAGTTAGATATTGCCAAGACATTCAAATGCGCATAAAAGGAACTAAGTCAAGTGTTGTTAAGGTTATATCAAACTCGTAGTTTGTAACCAAAAAGAGCCGCTGAAGGTGTCTACCTTTAATCAAGACAAAAGTCAAAAAGAGGAAGACGACATCATACCATACCGACAATCGACAAAGGACAAAGTCAAAAAAAAGATGTCGATGTCACGAAAAGTTCCAGATCGCAAAAAAAGTGAAGACCGCTACATGAAAGGCTATTTCCTAAAACATGTTAGGGAGTTTCAAACCCTAAATATAGCCGTTTCTCACACACCATAAGAGGGAACTCACGGCTATCTCTCCAACGGATAGTTTTCAAGAGTGACCTTGGTGTATGCCTATAAATACTTGGTGACCCTCTACTTTGTAAGGTTACGGAAATTTATACGCAACTCAAGAGCTCAAACTTATTCTTGCAAAAGTTAAAGCACTCAAATACCTTGAATTTCCCAAGTGCTTCTATATTGAAGAGAGCTCACTTTACTAAGCCTAGATTGATAAGATTTATCCAAAGCTTAGTCGAGATATCCTAACCCTTTGCATTGTGCTTCATTGTAAAGGATATCTCATCCTAGTTGAAACCAACCGAGAAACCCCAAACCCTTGAGAAGGTAGTTGGAGTGTGTTTTGTTGGTGAGTAGAGTTGTAAAGAGTTAGTAAACCACGAGTAGTCGAAAAACTCTAGAGGAGAAGTTAGTAAGCTACAGGGGTAGTCTGAAAGCTTGTGTGTGATTGAGTAAGTAAACTACGGAGGTAGTCAGAAAACTCAAGGTCGGGTTGAGTAAGTAAACTACGTGGAGTAGTCGTAAAAAACTCGGGGCGAAAGTTGAGTAAGTAAACTACGAGGTAGTCAGAAAGCTCAGAAGTTGATAGTGAATTTCTCCGAAGAGTCAGAGAGAGTGGATGTAGGAGCTTGAGTCCCTGAACCACTATAACAGCTGTGTTCTTTATTGCTTTCCTTATCCGTATGCTTAATCGCTGCATTGACTTGATTTTGAAAGCATACTTTTCACTGATATTCAGTTGGAATCAATCCACTGAAGTTGCATAAGTGAATCACAGCCTAATCACTATTTCATAAAGGGAAGGTTTTTCAGCAAAGCTTAAAACGAGTATAATCTAAGGGCCAACCATTCCGCACGACTGAGTAGCTAGAACAGATAGTTATCAAACTGAACTCTCTTCTGAGGATTCAGTAAGCTAGTTATCTGATCCAAGCAACTCAGGATCTCGACACTCGAGATTCGGGCCAGATTATCTCGAGGTATCCGAAAGCGACTCGGGATCACCGCTCGAGAGACTTTGACTCAGAGCGATCTGCGTGCTTCTCGAAACCTAATCTTCGTGATTATCGACCCAAGTCGACCTCTCAAGAAGAAAAAAAGTTTTAAAATCAATGAACACGTGTATTCCCGCCCCACCTGCTGTGTTGACCAAAGTTTTTATTTTCAAAAATACTTGTGGTCTATCTGAACTGATCTTAATTGCTGAAATTTTTTCTTTTCAAAAAAAAAAAAAAAAAATGTCTTCTAAAAAACTTCCCATGTTCTCGAGAGAGAACTATGATCTATGGAGACCGAGAATGCAGCTCATCTCAGATTCCAAACATGAGTGTATGTGGAGAGTGGTTTCTCAAGGACCATTCAAATTTATCGTGGTGAATCCTGCAATTACGTAAGAGGAGAGAATTGATCCTAGAGCAGAATTTCCTAAGTCTGATGACCAACTAACTCCTGAGAGGAGAAAGTTAGTCAATCTAGACTACATTGCAAAAGACACACTATACAATACAATTGATGATGGTGTGATGGGAATGATCTCTCACCGTAATACCTTGCTAAAGAGATATGGGATACACTAAATTTGTTATGTGCCAAGGCACGATCATATAAAAAAAACAAACTTTCAAAGGGGCAATTGGAAAGTTTGACAGTTTTTGAATGGATGATGGTGAATCAATAGACAAATTGGAAGTCGATTCACTAAAGATCATGAATGATCTAAACGCATTTGGAAAGAAATATCCACAAAGAGAAGTGGCATTGAAAATTCTTAGAGGTCTTTCTAAGAAATGGGATATTCATGCAAAGGTGATCGAAAACACCAAGAACATTAGTTCAATGCCATACCAACAAGTCTTCTCTCGAAATGAAGCCTATGAATTTGTAATTGATAAAAAATCCAAAAAGGTCGACAAAGAAAGATGATTCTTCATCGAGTAAGAATGTGGCTTTAAAAGCCAAAGATAAAACCCAGAAAACTAGAGAGTCTCGAGAACCCCATGCCAAACATCGATGAGCTTGAGGAAAAGCTAGCACCGATGGCAAGGAGGTTTGACAGACTTAATAGTAGATTTGGAAAATACAAAAGCTATTACAGAACCACAGTACCGAAGAAAAAACCCGAGGACGAGATCAACCGAGAAGAAGAAGGACTGAAACGTCGAAGGATCTTCATCCGAAAAGAAGGACTCCAAGTCCAAAGAAGAAAATGATCGTGGATGATGATGCCAACAGATGCTATAATTGCGGAAGAAAGGTCACTTCCAAAGATGATTGTCCGAGTTGAGTGCTAAGGAGAGAAGAGAAAGACAAGCTAAAAGAGACCGTAAGTTCTCAAGCAAAAAAGGCCATGGTTGCGTAAGAAGAACACTCGAGGAGGGATCTAGCTCTTCGATGAGATATTCTCGACAAAGGAAAGTGATGACATCTATCTGATGGACATTGAGGAGGTAAACTCTTCTGTCTCTGTTGTTGCTCCTACACTAGCACAAGAGTTTTCAAGTTCCACTGAAAACAGTAATTTTGACCTGATGGATTCTTTTGAGAATCGATGAAGGATTATGGTTGTTTTGCAAGGACTGCTAAATAAAACTCAAGAGAAGAATAAGGAACTGAATGCTGAAAATCTAAAATGGAAAGACTCTAGCAAAACTGAGATCACTTCTCAATTAATGGGAGCTACTGATGAACTGGATGTTCTGAAAGTACAACTCTCAGAGAAAGAGAAGTTGATCATGTCCCTAATCAAAAAGCTAGAGAAATCCACTAAAGAGATTCAAATTAATCGAATCGAAGTTCAATGACCTCTCTGAGAAGCATAAAACTCTACAGAACTGTGAGGATAGTGCACATAAGAAGTTAACTCTATTGAATAAAGCATCTAATGTGATAGATGAAATTCAGAGTTACCGAGATCTCGCCACTATAAAAACCGGATTGGGATACACTCTGTGGGAACCTCACAAGGTCATCTCGAATCTTTGCATCATGTAGCAAGAAGACTATCTTTGTAAAACCAAATGGCACCTACACTTCAAGTCAAGTAATGCCCAAGGTTGTAGACAAGGAAAAGGACCTATGGTTTCAAAGAAACCTGAATGATCGTGTTAGAAAGCCCAAACCTCGTGTAAAGGCTAGAAAACCCCGAAAGCAAATCGATTGAAAGTTTCGAACAGTACTTCAAAGCCTCAAAGCTAAGAATGCAAATCAAAGGCTCCACATCGAACCATCGAGGAATCCTCGATGAGAAACACTCAAAGAGAGACATTCTCAATCAAGAGACCAAGTCCTCAAGATAATCGAAAGACCAGTTTCAAAGATGCATAACCTGAACCTCACTTGCCTAAAGGTAAAGGTTATCCGAACCCGAGTCAACAAAGATTTAGACCAACGCATTAAAAGCCCAAGCATCCAACAAAAGGCCCGAACCAAAGAAGAATTCAAAAGCCCATGTTCATGATAAAGCTAAGCACACATACACGTAAAAGTCGCTAAGGCACCCAGAGTAGTAGATGTGTATGTTGATGTTTATGGAAGACAAATTAGCCACTCTAAAGTGATTAGAGTTGTCGCAGATTGGATTCCGAAAGGTACATCTAACCTTGTAGGACCCTACAAAAATTGGGTACCTAAGAATTGATCTGCTTTTTTTGAGGAAAACAAGGGCACTAAAACTCGACTAATGATCACATGGCACCGATGAAAGCGAGATTAAAAAGCTCCCGACATTTGGTATCTTGACAAAGGATGTTCAAGACATATGACATGATACAAGAAGACACTCAAAGGACTATGTTGAACAAAGAGGCCCACGATCACTTTTGGAGATAATTCCAAGGGACGAACTGAAGGATATGGAAATTTGGAAATCGACTCAGTTCATATCCATGGTGTTTCATATGTATCTGGATTGAAGCATAATTTGCTTTCAATTAGCCAATTCTGTGATAAGGGTTTCAATGTTGAGTTCTCTAAGAACTTATGTTTTGTGAAAAATGATACATCACAGAAAGTTTTACCGACCGTACAAAAAAAAAGGAATGTGTATCTTGTCGATTGGAGTTCTCGCTCCTAAAGATACATGTTTAGTTGCTAGTTTCCACGATACCGCTTGGTTATGGCATAAAAGAATGAATCACCTAAATTTCAAAACCCCGAACAAGCTTGCAAGATTAGCTCTTGTGAGAGGGTTGCCTAACGAAGTGTTCAAGAAGGAACATATTTGTGATGCGTGTGCGAAAGGAAAAATGAGCAAGAGCATCATTTAAAAGCAAAGTTGAGGTTTCTACTGAAAGAATACTTCAGTTACTGCATATGGATCTTTTTGGTCCTATAACACCAGTAAGCACTAATGGCAGGAAATACACATTGGTAGTAGTTGATGACTACTCGAGATATACTTGGGTCATATTCTTACTCAATAAGAAAGAGACTCAGATGAAGCTGCCAGAGTTACTGAAAAGGCTCAGTATTGAGAAAAAATCGAGTGTGGTAAAAAATCGATCCGACAAAGGAACCGAATTCATAAATCATATCATATCGATTATTGTGCGGATAATGGAATTTCACATGAAACATCACCGCAAGGACCCCTCAAATGTAATGGTGTTCTTTGAAAGGAGGAAATGGGACTCAAAGAAGTTCGCAAGGACTATGATAAATGGGTTGACATTCCTAAAAGATTTTGTCTTTCAAGTCGCAACACAAAGATGCTACTCTCGTAAACAGATCCATCTTGACCAAGAGTCAAGGCAAAACACCCTATGAGCTTTGGAATGAAAGGAAGCCTCTTGTTTTTTTCTTTCGTGTGTTTGGTTGCAAGTGTTTCATACACAATAATGGTAAAAAATCAGTTTGAAAACTTTTGATAGTAAAGTTTGATGAAGGAATATTCTTAGGATATTCGAAAGTCAAGAAAAACTTTCGAGTTTACAACCTGTAGGACTCTTATTGTGGAGGAAACACCTCATGTTGTTTTTGATGAATCTATTTGTGTTCGGAAGAAACAAGAACATGATGCTTGATGAACTAACTAAGAGGATCACCAGATTAAGCCCTGAAATGTAAAGATAAATCATCCATCGAACACGAAAAAGAAGAAGTCACTCACATTCTATGATTGGAGTGACTCAGACTCAAATAAGGAAGTTCAGAATGGAATTCAGGATGGTGAGCCTCAGGAAAACCAACACTCCAAAGGTGACCAATCTGAACAGACACCAATTCAGACTCAGGTATGTGATGCCAATGAAGATGTGGTCACAGCTGAGGCAAATTCTGAATCTATCAACCAAAGGGGAACAGATGTCTCTGACAATGTTCTGAATAGAATCTCCCCTGAGGAAGATGATTCTCTTTCTCCTTTTCTGTTGTTCCCTGAGTTTGCTGATTTAACTGAACCTAACATCTCAAATGTTGAGGATATTATTGAAGGGGGAACATCAAGAAGGAAATGGTTAGATAGTCATCCTACAAGTCAGATTGTGGGTGATCTAACTGAAGGTGTTAAGACAAGAAGGTTCCATGGTGAGAGTGCACTATTCTGCTGCTTCCTTTCAGAGAAAGAACCTGCTGAGATTGGTGAAGCTCTACAAGATTCTTATTGGATTACTGCTATGCAAGATGAGCTGAATCAATTCTCAAGGAAGTTGGTAGATAGACCTGAAAGGCACAATGTCATTGGAACCAAGTGGGTTTTCAAGAATAAAAGAGATGAAAACAACAACATTGTAAGAAACAAGGCAAGGCTAGTTGCACAAGGTTATTTCCAAGAAGAAGGCTTGGATTATGATGAAACCTTTGCACCTGTTGCAAGACTAGAAGCTATCAGATTGTTTCTTGCATATGCTGCCCACATGAAGTTCACAATCTATCAAATGGATGTGAAAAGTGCATTTCTGAACGGTGTGCTTAAAGAAGAGGTTTATGTGGAACAACCTCCTGGATTCAAACAGAATGACCAAGTTTACAGGCTCAGAAAAGCTTTGTATGGTCTCAAGCAAGCACCCAGAGCATGGTATGATACTCTTTCTCAGTTTCTTACTGACCATGGTTTTGTCAAAGAGATCGCTGATAGAACTCGCTCGTGATAGAGGATGGGGGAGAGATCTTACTGGTTCAGATATATGTTGATGACATCATTTTTGGATCTCCAAACCATCAGCTGTGTGAAAAGTTTTCAACACTGATGAAAGGCAAGTTTGAGATGTCAATGATGGGAGAGATGAATTTCTTTTTAGGTCTTCAAGTGAAACAATCAAAGGAAGGAATATTCATCAACCAGGCAAAATACACCAGAGATCTGATTGCAAAATATGGTGTACAAAATTGCAATGCAGTTAGGATTCCTATGAATACTAACTACAAGATGGATCCTGATTCAGAAGGCAAATCAGTGAATCATACTGATTATAGAGGAATCATTGGATCATTGCTCTATCTCACAGCAAGTAGGCCAGATATAACATTTGCTATTGGGATATGTGCAAGATACCAAGCTAATCCTAAGACTAGTTACATGGAGGCTGCCAAAAAGATACTAAGATATCTTAAGGGCACAGTGAATAGAGGATTATGGTATCCAACTGATGATAACCTTGAATTAACCGGTTACTCGAGATCTTCGACTATGGAGGTTGTAGAATTGACAGAAGTCCACTACGAGAACTTGTCAATTTCTAGGAAGCAAGTCGATATCTTGGTTTTCAAAGAAATGCACCTCGAAAGAGCAACCAAGACTACTAAAAGTCAATACATGGTCATGAAGTCATTGTGCTTTCGATTCTTTGCCTCGCATAACAATTAAGGGATTATAAAGTTGAAGCCAATGAAGTACCAATATTTTGTGACAACAATAGTGCCATTGCTATTTCACAAAATCCGTTATTGCACACCGATGCAAGCATGTGGATATCGACATCACTTCATCGTCGAGATCATGTCGAGAAAAGGACATAAGGATGAAGAAAATTCATACTGATAGGCAAAGAGCTGATATCTTGACTAAACCTTTGGCTGAATCAAGATTTCAGGAACTTTTAGTTGAATTAGGGATGCTAGAACCAGGTGTATAGAGTAAATCAGAAAAATTGAAGATTTTCAGATGCATGAAGTTTTCTCAGAATTCTACTGAGAAACTCAGATAAAATGGAAATACTTGGGCGAGTCTCGGTGAACTCATATTTACCGAAGGTCAAGACTCGAGAAAGATCTTGAACCCATTCAAGACTTCAAGATATTATCTTGACATTTTATCAAGGACAGTACTCAGTAAGACTGATAGAGGGAAATTAGTCTGAAGAAGTAAAAACTCATGCGACTCATTTATTGCTCAAGTAAAACTCAGTAATCATCCGCAATAAATATAAAACACCCGAGGAATGTTTTTGGCGGATCGTTTTAAATTAAAGAAGGTCAATAAATCATTTAATGCTCATCACATTATTGACCAATGAGGATTTTTTTGCGGCTTATCTTTTTAGAGATTGTTTGTTCAGATACCCGATTAATCGGAGATTAATCTCAACCGCTTTTTTCACCTAACCAACACGATTCTCCACGATCTCGGCTATATATACCCTTTTAAGCCATTCAAGCCAAAATTTTATCAAACCCTTCGCTCCCAAATCCTCTCCGAATTAAAAAAATCCCTTTGCCCGTAAATCTCCAAACCCTAAACCTTCATATTCTTAAATCAATCTCTAAAATGGCCCCAACCATGTTCGAAAATTAGCCATAACCAACAAAGCCGTGGTACGAAGTTCGTTGTCTCACTTGAAAAGCACAACCAACTCAAAACCGTAAGAGGAGGCTCGCGATATGATTCGATCAAAAATCACCCATCTAGTCGCAGTTTCGACCAGCACCAGAGTTCACAAAAGAAGTAATCGAATTCATCCGTAATTTGAGAATAGATGAAGAAAATGGTATGCATTCTTCGATTACCACATCACATTTAGAGCATTCGTTAAAATACGCCGATTTTGAGAGGATTTGTGCATAATTCAAAAAATCAATGATGTCTTTGAGCTCGTGATAGAGGAGAGGATCCCGCGATGTATATGTCGGGTAGAGAGCAGGAGTACCTAGATACGATTGCTGAGAATCCTGTTAAATTTGAGGCGACATTGCATAAGAGGCATCTAAAGCCACAATATCGTGTGCTGATGGATATTGTGAGCAAGTGCATCATGAGTCTTCTTGGGGAGTTTTGAGCAGATTAGTACCCAAGCTCGATCGATGGCGGCATCGAGGCATCTCCTACCACCGACTTCAACCGGCTGAAATTTTAATTCGGAGATGGTGACGAGCAAGCCAAGGTCATAAAAAGGGTCAATGGGACAATCATGATGAAAGACAAGATCCACCATGCCACCAAAATTGCTTATATTTTGGAGATGTGCAGAGAGGAGGAGGATATCTTCGCCAATTCAACCCCATTCCCTAAAACCAAAATTCTCTTCAAGCCCACTGCTTGTGAAAGAAGGTGCCATTCGAGGAAAAGAGAAAAAGAAGGTAGAATCACCTTCTGCGGTCTGCCGAGAAAGAGACCCAACAAACCGGGGGGAAGGTTCTGCTGGAGGCAAAAATGGAGCAAGGAGCAAAACCTGTTGAAGCGAAGGATCTTGCTCCAAAGCGCAAAAAGATTGGTGGTTCTCATCGACGGGCGAAGCGGTGATTCCGGCGGAGATTCAACCCAAAAACAAACCCGCCGAGTTTGCCATTACAAGTGTTGGCTCGGGTTATCTCTAGGACACAGATCGATCGAGGAGCGTGTCTTCTCCGAGGTGCTCGAGACATCACTAGGCCTTGTATAAAATTTCTCAGAAATTTTTAAAGGAGCTCGACCTCGAAATGCCTACCTCGGATGTGCAGTGCTCGATGTAAGAGCCAAACTCGAGTCGATCCAAGATGTGCAGCTCGGACCGACGAGCCAACTCGATTCAAACCGAGGATATGCCACCAGCCTCGTAACCCACTCGATGCAAACCGAGGACCAATGCACAAACTTCGACACTACCACGAGGCTCGGGGAGCAAAATATTCTTGATGAGCTCCAGAGTGATCCATCGCTGATCCCTTAGCGTAAGCTTCTATCGAACCGTAGAGCCCGAGATGGAAGAAGGGCGAGGGTCAAGAAGGTGAGTAGAGGAGCAAGGGGGAACGGTTCATCCTGATCGCTACCCCCCGAAGCTCACCATACCCGATCCGCAAGATGTTTTCTTCAGATTAAGGACGACGGTATATCCTCAATCGACTCTTCCCCGAGATGCTTGGACATTGCCGATTCGTTCAGGGGAAGACCGGTGGAATGAGGAGACAACCTTCCCGACCGACTTCTCGTGGTTCGTAAGACAAAGCTCAGATGAAAAATTCGATTTTGATGAGCTGGTTCAGAGGAAGCTTAGCCGAGAAGAAATCAATCAAGTTGGTGCCCGAAAGCGTGAGACAAATCCAAAGATGGAGATGGGGACCAACAGGAGATGCCGAGGATCGGCCTCAAATGGAAAAAGAGACTTCATTCTGTCGATCAACCTCGTCGATCGAAGCTAGCACTCTTCGTGATCGAGGCTCAAATGGAGACCGGAGCTCGTGGATGAAGTCAAGCTCAGATGATCAAACAAAGACAGAAGGTCGCAAAAGTTCCCGAGATTGATCTCACTCCCCGTAATGGAGAAACTTGAGAAGATTGAGCCAATGACTATCAAAATTGCTCGATAGAAGAAACGCTACAATCAAGCTCGCATAATGGAAGGACTTAGCCATTCTTCAGAACTGGTGCAGATACAAAACACTCTGACCACTCAGATGACCTCCATGGAAGAAAAGCTGAATGAAAAGCTGGAGGGAGTCAACGCAGAGTTAAGTGCTGAAATGAAACAGAAGCACCGTGAATCGATCAATTTCTAGAGGTGAAACTAGCAGAGAAAAAAAATGAGGGTGTCTTGACGATCTGCTTTGTTGAGGAAATGAGCTCAGTGCTCATGACCAAGATGACAGAGATGCTTAAAGATGCACTCTCTGGCCAGTTTGCCCACATATCTGAAGAACTTTATGTGGCTAAGAACCACATAAGGAGAATGGAAGATGAGCAAGATCAGTTAGCAGGAGAGATCCGCCGTGTGAGCAAAGAGCAGTATCACATGGACACAGCTCTCTCCAGACTTCTTCCAAATTACGGTGCCAGGAAGGGGGAAAAGGAAGGTGAAGACCTCAGGAAGTTCATGGCACGTACTTTGGAGAAGAAGGCTCAGAAAGAGGCTGAAATGTACAATCTAGCCAAAGCCTTAAAAGAAGTTGAAGCTACTGATAAATTGAAATTCTCTTAAGTGGAGAAGCCCATCTACACTCGAAGTTTCGAGCAAACCATGCTTGAGGTTGCAAGAGAGAAACCGAAAAGGTAACTAAGGTTGGAACAAGCCAGCCGGTGCCGAATCGCTATGAAGAGGAAAAAGCCTTGGGCATTGTTCAACCCAGAAGAAGCGTGCTAAGGCTTCTAAGCCAATCCAGAAAAGCCGATTCGATGATGAAGATGCGTAAGAATCTGAGTCTCAACCTCAGAAGAAAGTCTTCAACACCAGAGATGCTCTGAATACACTCCAAAAAGAACAAGCCAAGAAAGCTGCTGCTTCGGTCTCAGGAGCTTCTGTGATCAGAAAGAAGATAGACGAAGAGCAGAAGCGAAGGAGTGACTTCGAAGTTTATGAGCAAGAGGAAGGAACATCGAAAGCGCTGAAGGGCCCCCACGTTGATAAATGGATGCCCATTAAACTCAACGACATGTGGGAAGAAGTGAAGAGAACCTTCCGTTCAATTACGATGTTCTCGTGGAAATGGAGAGGGAAGGCTCGGATCGTAACGAAGCTTTCATTGAATATCTTCTAACCTTCTATCCAAAGTATCTCCAAGGTTTGGATTAACCTTGCGGATGAAGGTAGAGTACGATAGAAGCCCCGGTCCATATTCCTATTCTCCTCCAAAGACTTGGTAATGGCTTGGTAAATGAAAAGCCATTACACAAGAAATTGCTCAAGATCTTTGGGTCGGTTAGGGATTAACGAGGAACAATCCGGACATCATCAAGGAGAGGAATGAGTTTGAAGAAAAGATTTTTCGAATGTTCAACCCGGAGGTGCCGGTGATGAAGTGGAAAATGAAGCAAACCAAGAGCCGAATCAAGATCAAGATCAAGAACTCAGAAGATTCTGTAATCTTTAAATTTTGTCTTTTTGATTTTGTTGATAAAAATCTCATTGTAATCTGTAATGGTATACTTATCATCAATGAAGATTTATCATTTTGCTCAAAAGATAATATCTCATTATCTTATTTACATGTCTTTATTTTGATATCTTTGAATGAATGTCTCTCGAACCGATTGTATGATGATATGGGAGAAATTGCTTAAGTATTTGGTAATGATCTATTTAAGAAAGATTCATTCTTGAAGAAATCATTGAATGATTTAAATTGTTGGGAGATTATTTATTTAAAGAGATTCCTTCTTAAAGAAATTGTTGGGAGATTCTCTGCTCAGAACCAATCTTGTGATAGGATAAACCTGAAACCTGAGTATAGGTTATGTATTTGTAACAAGATAGGTTTTGGCATCATCAAAAAGGGGGAAATTGTTGGGAGATGAATTTAATAAAAGATTATATGATTTTGATTAAGATCCCAAAACCCCTGAGTATGACATGTTCATAATGATCTTTGATAATTGAGTCGATTCAGGTTTTAGAGTATTCGGATGATATCTCGCAAAATGTATAGTCGCAGATATAGTTCAGATAGGTTCAAGACTCAAGAACTCAAGATGTTTTCTGAAGAAACCGGTTTCAAAGATGAAACCGAAGTTCAAGACTCAAAGATGAAATCGAGAATCAAGACTCAGCGAGAAATCGAGATCAAGACTCAAAGATGAAAAAATCGAGATATCAAGACTCAAGATGAAATCGAGAACCAAGACTCAACATGAAGACTCAAGATATCACCAAGATAAAACTCAAGACTCGTAAGACCCTCAAGACTCAAGACTCAAGACTTCAAGACTCAAGACTCAAGACGATGATCAAGACCGAAAATCAAGATCAAGAATATCGAAGAACAAAGAATTATCAAGACTCAAGAATGTAATTAGAGCTCAAGATGAACCCAATGTTCCGAGGCAATCAATATATCTATCCGGCGATTCAATATCGAGAGAAACGCGATGCCTTAGAAAGTTAGATATTGCCAAGACATTCAAATGCGCATAAAAGGAACTAAGTCGGAAGTGTTGTTAAGGTTATATCAAACTCGAGTTTGTAACCAAAAGAGCCGCTGAAGGTGTCTACCTTTAATCAAGACAAAAGTCAAAAAGAGGAAGACGACATCATACCATCCGACAATCGACAAAGGATGACAGGGCCAAAAAAAGATGTCGATGTAATGAAAGTTCCAGATCGCAAAAAGTGAAGACCGGCTACATGAAAGGCTATTTCCTAAAACATGTTAGGGAGTTTCAAACCCTAAATATAGCCGTTTCACACACCATAAGAGGGAACTCACGGTATCTCTCCAACGGATAGTTTTCAAGAGTGACCTTGGTGTATGCCTATAAATACTTGGTGACCCTCTACTTTGTAAGGTTACGGAAATTTATACGCAACTCAAGAGCTCAAACTTATTCTTGCAAAAAGTTAAAGCACTCAAAATACCTTGAATTTCCCAAGTGCTTCTATATTGAAGAGAGCTCACTTTACTAAGCCTAGATTGATAAGATTTATCCAAAGCTTAGTCGAGATATCCTAACCCTTTGCATTGTGCTTCATTGTAAAGGATATCTCATCCTAGTTGGAAACCAACCGAGAAACCCCAAACCCTTGAGAAGGTAGTTGGAGTGTGTTTTGTTGGTGAGTAGAGTTGTAAAGAGTTAGTAAACTACGCGGAGTAGTCAGAAAACTCTAGAGGAGAAGTTAGTAAGCCATGTGGGTAGTCCGAAAGCTTGTGTGTGATTGAGTAAGTAAACTACGAGGTAGTCGAAAAACTCAAGGTCGGGTTGAGTAAGTAAACTACGTGGAGTAGTCAGAAAACTCAGGGCCGAGTTGAGTAAGTAAACTACGAGGTAGTCAGAAAGCTCAGAAGTTGATAGTGAATTTCTCCGAAGAGTCAGAGAGAGTGGATGTAGGAGCTTGAGTCCCTGAACCACTATAACAAATTTTGTTTCTTTATTGCTTTCCTATATCCGTGCTTAATCGCTTGCATTGACTTGATTTTGAAAGCATACTTTTCAATCGATATTCAGGTTGGAATCAATCCAATCGAAGTTGCATAAGTGAATCACAGCCTAATCACTATTTCATAAACGGAAGGTTTTTTCAAAGAAAGCTTAAAACGACTATAATCTAAGGGCCAACCATTCAAGACGATCGAAAGTAGCTAGAACAGATAGTTATCAAACCGAACTCTCTTCCGAGGATTCATAAGCTAGTTATCCGATCCAAGCAACTCAGGATCTCTCGACACTCGTGATTCGGGCTGGGATTATCTCGAGGTATCTGAAAGCGGCTTCGGATCACTGTCTCGATGAGACTTTGACTCGAGCGATCTGTGCTTCTCGAACCTAATCTTGAGATTATCGACCCAAGTGACCTCGAGAAGAAAAAAGTTTTAAAATCACTGAACACGTGTATTCCCCCCCATACACGTGTAAGACTCGTTTACACCGGGACCAACATTTTTACATGTCTTTTATGTTTGATATGCCTTATGTTTTGAAACTGTTGAGAATTGCCATTTTGGATTGTAATAGAAAAACTGAAACCTGAGTATAGGTTAGGTGTTTTTGTAACAAGATGGTTTTGGCATCATCAAAAAGGGGGAAATTGTTGGGAGATGGATTTAATAATGAGATTTTGATTAGATCCCAAAACCCCTGGGTATGACATGTTCAGGATAATGTTGTAGACTGAGTCAGGATTCAGTATAGAGTGTTCAGGAAGTTATCTGCACCATGTATAGTCAGCAGATATAGATCATGTTAGTTTTTGAAGATTCAAGACTCAAGAAAGTTTCAAGAAATCAAGACTCAATGAGTTTCAAGAAACTCAAGACTCAAGAAGTTTCAAGAAATCAAGACTCAATAAGTTTCAAGAAATCAAGTCTCGATAAGTTATCAAGAAATCAAGACTCGATAAGTAAGTTATCAAGAAACCAAGACTCGATAAAGTAAATCAAGTCTCAAGAAGTTCTCAAGAAATCAAGACTCAAGATGACATCAAGACTCAAGATGACATCAAGACTCAATGATGACATCAAGACTCAAGATGTCACTAAAGACTCAAGATGACATCAAGACTCAAGATGTCATCAAGACTCAAGATTTCATCAAGACACCGAAGACTCAAGATGACATCAAGACTCAAGATGTCATCAAGACATCAAGACTCGTAAGACACTGTGTTGGGATATTTTAGTTTTGATGAATTATGCCAAAACATTATCAACTTGTGTTATTGAAGCTAATCTACAGATAACAAGTTAAGGGAGAACGAAAGAACAAATTGAGGGGGAACTCACGAAATTAGAAGAAAATGATCGAGATCAGACGAGGCTGCAGACGAGACTGATCGAGATTAGATGAGTCGATGAGTTCCGAGTTAATCGATGAGCCGCGGCAAAATCGGAAGAAGAAAAACTAAAGCCAAAGAAATCGTAAGAGAAGGTTGCGATCGAAGAGGAGCGATGAGACTAATCAAGATCGACGCGATCGAGATCGATATGAAGAGGAGCGGATGAGATCGACGAGATCGACGTGATCAAGATTAGATATGATAAACTGATATGCTAACCTGATGTACTGACCTGATGTTATCCTGATATGTTGATCTAAAGAAGTGTTGATCCGACCACCAAGCCGACGATCGCAAAGAAGAAATCGATAGCCGAGTCAATGTGACCGAGGGTCAAGATGTCTGATTCAGAAGAGCCAACTCAAGAAGCCCGAGTGTCGAATGCCCGATCGCATAAGGTCCGCCAAGAGAAGTCTCACCAGATCAAGAAACCTCAAGGTTCGATAACTCAAGGTTCGGGATAACCTCAAGGTTCATATAACTCAAGGCTCGATAACCTCAAGGCTCAGATAACTCAAGGCTCGATAACTCAAGGCTCGATAACCAAGGCTCGGGATAACCCGAAGCTCGATAACTCAAGGCTCGATAACCTCAAGGCTCGATGCTCGATAACTCAAGGCTCGATAAATCAAGATCCCGAGACTAAGATCCTCAAGAATATAGCCGCGTTAGATTCAAATTTGGACGTGGACCAATGAGAGGAAGACGACACAAGCCCCAAAAAGCTACAAAAGTTACGAATAGTATGGATTTGAATGTGACTCCATCCAACGGTAACATTCAAATCCACACTATAAATACAAGTTCTTCCTTCATTATCAAGGTTGGAAATGTGTGGAAGTGTGTGAAATGCGTGAAAACACCATTGAAGCTACAAAGCCAAATCATATAGCATTTCCACCATAGAACACAGAGCTAGAAATACACGCATATATTCAAGAGTGTTCTACCCTAGATACAAATGCTATATCCTAAGCTTAGAGAGATTTTCCCATCCTTAGCATTGAGGCTAAACAAATGTAAGGGAAAATCTCAACCTAGTTGGAAACCAAACAAATCTTTAACCAAACCCAAAAGTTAGGCTAAGTTTTTTCCGCAAGATTTCAGACTAGGGATTCTAGTTCTGATTTCTGGGATCGGTTGAGTGTGAACTCGGTAAACATCTATAGGTAATCCCGTGAGGGTGATAAGTCCCGTTTGAGTGTGAACTCGGTAAACATCTGTTGGGTGTTGGACTAACACTTTAAACTAAGTTCAGTTGGTTAAGTTGGTTAAGTAGGTACCCCTTGTTAAGGGAAGAGTGGACGTAGGATGGGTTTCGTCCGAACCACTATAAAATCGTGTG
The DNA here is from genome assembly GCA_037126765.1 of Stenogyne calaminthoides. Classification (NCBI taxonomy): domain Eukaryota; kingdom Viridiplantae; phylum Streptophyta; class Magnoliopsida; order Lamiales; family Lamiaceae; genus Stenogyne; species Stenogyne calaminthoides. The sequence continues at coordinate 22,253,649 of JBBCBC010000021.1, forward strand.
TTCTTTACTGCTTTATGTTTATACTTGTCATATGCATTTGATTATAAGCAAAACAACACACACCTCGTTCTTAAAAGCAAAAAATTAGAATCACTCTGCCCTCACCCCTGTTTTATATGCATTACACGAGTCTTCCGCGCACATGGGATTTTCCACTAAATTGGGACCATCAATTGGTATCAGAGCTGGTAGTTCAAAAGATCACTGATTTCAAAGTGACCACCTGAACTGATCTATTTTTAAAACCTGTTTCTGATCTGATACCATCAATTGGTATCAGAGCGGGTTGTTCAAAAGTTCACAAGCTTTCAAAGTGAACAACTAAACTGATCATTTGAAACAAAAACCCGATCTCTGTATAAATGCATATATTTTAAATGTTTTGGAGTCATTATCAAAAAGGGGGAAATTGTTGGGATATTTTAGTTTTGATGAATTATGCCAAAACATTATCAACTTGTGTTATTGAAGCTAATCTACAGATAACAAGTTAAGGGGGAATGAAAGAACAAATTGAGGGGGAACTCACGAAATCAGAAGAAGATGATCGAGATCAGACGAGGCTGCAGACGAGATTGATCGAGATTAGATGAGTCAGATGAGTTCCAGAGTTAACTGATGAGTTGTGCAAAATCAGAAGTGAAGAAAAGCTATAGTCAGCAAATCAGAAGAGAAGGTTGCATATCAGAAGAGGAGCAGATGAGACTGATCAAGATTAGACGTGATCGAGATCAGATATGAAGAGGAGCAGATGAGACTGATCGAGATCAGACGTGATCAAGATTAGATATGATAAACTGATATGCTAACCTGATGTACTGACCTGATGCTATCCTGATATATTGATCTGAAGAAGTGTTGATCTGATCAATAAGCCGATCGATCGTGCAAAGAAGAAATCGATAGCCGAAATAATGTGACTGAGGGTAAAGATGTCCGGATTCGAAGAGCCAACTCAAGAAGCCCGAAAGTGTCAAGATGCCCCGATCGCATAAGGTCCGCCAAGAGAAGTCTGCCAATCAAGAAATCAAGGTTCGATAACCTCAAGGCTCGATAACTCAAGGCTCGGATAACCCCGAAGCTCGATAACCCTCAAGGCTCGATAACTCAAGGCTCAGATAACTCAAGGCTCGGATAATCAAGGCTCGATAAAATCGAACTCAAGGCTCGTGTGCTCGATAACTCAAGGCTCGATAGAATCAAGATCCTCAAGAATATAGTCTAGATTCAAATTTGACGTGGACCAATGAGAGGAAGACGACAAGCCTGAAAAAGCTGCAAAAAGCTACAGAATAGTATGGATTTGAATGTGACTCCATCCAACGGTAACATTCAAATCCACACTATAAATACAAGTTCTTCCTTCATTATCAAGGGTGGAAATGTGTGGAAGTGTGTGAAATGCGTGAAAACACCATTGAAGCTACAGAGCCAAATCATGTAGCATTTCCACCATAGAACACAAAGCTAGAAATACACGCATATATTCAAGAGTGTTCTACCCTAGATCTAAGCACAAATGCTATATCCTAAGCTTAGAGAGATTTTCCCATCCTTAGCATTGAGGCTAAACAAATGTAAGGGAAAATCTCAACCTAGTTGGAAACCAAACAAATCTTTACCCAAACCCAAAAGTTAGGTTAAGTTTGTTCCGCAAGATTTCAGACTAGGGATTCTAGTTCTGATTTCTGGGATCGGTTGAGTGTGAACTCGGTAAGCATCTATAGGCAATCCCGTGAGGGTGATAAGTCCCGTTTGAGTGTGAACTTGGTAAACATCTGTTGGGTCTTGGACTAACACGTTAAACTAAGTCCAGTTGGTTAAGTTGGTTAAGTAGGTGCTCCTTGTTAAGGGAAGAGTGGATGTAGGACGGGTTTCATCCGAACCACTATAAAATTGTGTGTTCTTTACTGCTTTATGTTTATACTTGTCATATGCATTTGATTATAAGCAAAACAACACACACCTCATTCTTAAAAGCGAAAAATTAGAATCACTCTGCCCTCACCCCTGTTTTATATGCATTACATGGTATCTTCCGCGCACACATGGGTTTTCCTCAAAATCGGGACCTTCACACTGAAAACTCAGAAGACACTGAAGACTCGGAAGACACTGAAGAATAAGAAGATACTGAAGACACAGAAGATACTGAAGACCCAGTAGTTACTGAAGACTCAGTAAGATACTGAATACTCAGTACAACCTGAATGTTCCGAGGCACTGATTAATATCTATCTGAAGACTACAAAACTGAGAAAAACACGAATATTCAGAAAAATAGATATTGCCCCGACATTCATATGCAGACAAAAGGAACTAAGTCTAAGTGTTGTTTAAGGTTATCTCACTCAGAGAGATTGACCAAAAAGAGCCGTTATGTTTGTCTACATTTACTGAAGACAAGAACCAAATAGAGGAAGACAGCACTGTACTTTACTGACACTGAAAGTGACAGGTCACTGAAGCATGTCAGTAGTACTATGTTCCAGACTGCAAAAAGTGGTGATTGGCTACATGAATGCATATTTCCTAAAACATGCAAGGGAGTATTCAAACCCTAAAAATAGCCGTTCATCAAACACCATAAGAGGAAACTCATGAAGCTATCTCCTCCAACGGATAGTTTTTCAAGAGTGACCTTGGTGAAGTTGCCTATAAATACTAGTGACCCTTTACATTGAGAGGTTACGGGAAATTTGAAAGCAACTCAAGAGCTCATTCGTATTATTGCAAATTGAAGCACTCGAAAAACCTAGAATTTCCCAAGTGTTTCACATTGAAGAGAGCTCATTCACTAAGCCTAGATTGATAAGATATAACCAAAGCTTAGTAGAGATATCCTAGCCTTTGCATTGTTCTTATTGTAAAGGATATCTCATCCTAGTTGGAAACCAACCAGAAACCCAAACCCTTTGTAAGGTAGTTTGAGTGTATTTGTTGGTGAGTTGGAGTTGTAAAGAGTTAGTAAGATACAGTGAGTTAGCCAGAAAACTCTAGAGAAGAAGTTAGTAAGCTACTTGTGGTAGTCTGAACACTTGTGTGTGTTGAGTTAGTAAGCTGCAGTGAGTCAGCCGAAAAACTCAAAGTAGAAAAGTGAGTAAGCTGCAGTGAGTCAGCCAGAAAGCTTTAGGAAGTGGTTAAGGAATTTCTCTGAAGATCAGAGAGAGTGGATGTAGGAGCTTGAGTCTCTGAACCACTATAATTGCTGTGTTGTTTTACTTTCCGTACTGCATTATTATCTGTTGCATGTTTTTACACTGAAAGCATAATTCACTGATATTCAGTTGGAACCAATCCACTGAACTTGCATCAAACTAATCACAGCCTTAATCACTGTTTTATTAAAAAGGAAGATTTTCAGCAAAGCTAAAACGAGTATAAACTTAGGGCCAACCATTCCGCACACTTGAGTAGCTAGAACTGATAATTACCAAACTGAACTAACTCTACTGAGGGTTCAGTAAGATAATTATCTGATCTAAGCAGCTCAGGATCTCTGATAAAACTCAGGCTCAGTTGGGCTAATCTGAAGCTTCTGAAAGCAGCTCAGGATCATTGTCTCAGTAAACTTTGACTCAGGGCGATCTGTGCTTCTCAGGGCCAAATCATCAGGACAACCTGACCCATCTGACCTCAGTGAAAGAAAAGTTTTAAAAATCACTGAACACGTGTATTCCCCCCCATACACGTGTGAGATTCGTTAGCACCGGGACCAACAGGAACCCATGATGCGGTTACTGTGCAGCAGCAAGGGAAGAATGATTGCAATGATTGCTTGGCAGGTGTGGAAGGAGCAGAATAGTCAATACTGGAGCGGTAATCATCGGAGCCCATGGGCTGCTTGTCGAGCAGCTGATATTGAGCTGAAAGAATGGGAGGCCGAGCAAATTATCAGACATGGCGAGCCAAAAAGATCCCCATGCAAAGCATGGCATCCACCCGATCGAGGGATTCTAAAGCTCAATGTGGATGCAACATTTTTCGACCAGACTTTTGAGATGGGGCTGGGTATGGTAATTCGTGACGAAAGTGGCCGATTTGTAAGAGGGAGGACTGTGGTGGTGCCGGGCAGAATGGATGAAGACACAGGAGAAGCGATGGGATTCTTAGAGGCCTTATCGTGGGCAAAGGAGATGGAGTTGGACAGGGTAGTTGTGGAAGGTGACTCAAAAAATGTTGTTGATGCAATCTTGCATAGCAGCAATGCGTTCTCGGTCTTTGGAGACTATATCAGGAGTTGCAAGAGTATTCTTGCCAGTACTCCGTCTTTTTTAATAAAGTTTGTTAGACGTGATGCAAATAAGTTGGCTAGGAGTTCTCGGTCTTACGATAGTCCGTTTATATGGGATGATCCTCCTCCCTTTGTGGATGGACTTCCTACAAATAATTGCACCTGCGAACGCGTAAAAAAAACGAAATTAATAATTCAATAAAGACTATTAATTGGTGGTAACATCAATTAATTATTCCTCTAATTAAGTCAATAATTAAAAATGAAAATAGAATATTTGACTCAATAATATTTTGAATTATTTATATACAATCAACATAAAATTAGTCACGATAAAACAAATCACATTCTATAATACATTACTTTTAAATGGAAAATTTGACTAAATAAATAAAATTTCAAGTAAACGCGGAAATTCTATTCAAAATATTGAAAAAAAAAATATCATTAATATAATTTAACTCAAGAAATAATTAACTTAATTTTTTTTTTAAATTTACACAATAAATTCTAATAATTTTTATTTTTTATCGGGCAAATGGTGACTCGAGTGGTGCTCTAACCGTTTGAGCTATTCCACTTTGTCACAATAAATAAATTCTAATAGTATTAGTTTTTTAATAAAAAAATATCGATTAATGCAATTACAATCATCTTATTTGTGTATTCTTAAAGATGATAGTCTTCCTAAAATCAAGATGATCATTAATATTTGAATATTAATTATTCAATTTAAATAATTAATGTAAATTTATTCGTGAAATTTAAATTAAATGCAACCTTACTTAGACCATTTTGATTTTTTTTAAAATCATAATTAATAAAGATCTACACTAGATTTTTGTTGTAATACAGAACAAATTGTTATAGATAGAATCAATCAAATCTTTCAATATCATAGTCATCGTCATCATAGAAATAATCGTGTATATCGGTAATTAATGATAATCGTGTATATCATCATCTACATACTAGTAATGATATATACAATTTTGAATCTAAAATTACATAATTAGCTAATGAATTGATTAAAAATATTTTAAATATTATTTTTCTTAAAATATATTTTCAAATAAAAAAATATTTTATTCTGTGAATATCTATGTGCCAACCACCCAATTTAATTGTTGACAGAAAATGGGTAGAGACTTTGAAATACGAAAGTTAAAAAGATTTGTCTTAGATTGTAAGAAAAAAATGATACCATGTTTTAATTGATAAAAACACCAAAGGTGGTGATTTTTATGGGCAGTTAACCCTAAAAATTACTGACGTAAAATTTAAAGTTAATAAAATTCGGATATTCAATAGAATAATTACTTAAAAAAGTAAATGAAATGCGTAATGTTATTGCATAATATGTGGAAAGACGTTGCGCACTCAACCTACTAATCCATACTCCCTCCATCCTATGATTTTGTTCACACTTTTTTTCTTTTTTTTTGGTGCGTCCCAACATTTTGTTCACACCCTAAAAAAGGAAAATCCTTTAAAACCTACACCCTAACAATATTCACATATTTATAAAAAATGCCATTATTTTTTCTTAATATATGTGCCACCCCACATGTGAAGAAGAGGAAGTATATTTTATTTATATCTTATCTTTGATATCAATTTTTTTATACCTACATGATTAATATTTTTATTTGTTTAAGCATTTCAAAGTGTTAAGACTAACAAGGATTCTAGGTTGCAATATAAAAATATTGATTCCAACTCAACTATGAATGACGTTATTAAATTTTCCAATTGAATTTTAAAAGCTGGTGATGATGACCTCGGAGATAGAAGAGATGATTTTGCTAATATTGAAATTCTCGAAGATAATTTGATTTACGATGTAAGTGATCATGTTGTTGATATAGTGCAAAGTATGTACCCATCCATAGCTGATAATTTATGTACACATAAATACTTTGAAGATAGGAAAATACTTGCTCCAACACATCGCGAAGTGAAATGAATTTTTATTAATGAGAAGCTTCTGTCTACGAAACCTGGTGATACAAGAGTATGTTTGAGTTATGTTAGTGTTTGCAGATCATATTTTCAGTTAGGAAATAATTGTGAGTTGCATTATGTTAATTCTTAAACTCTATAAGTATTCGGGACTTATGAACCACCGTTTGATTTTGATGGAAGCTTTTTCAGAAAAATTAACCAAAAGTCAGGTATGTGCAATTACTTGAGACTGATTGTCATGAAGCTTGGAAATTAATACATGATCGAAGCTAAAATTATATTATGAAGAAATATTGACAATAAGGTGTTCATCCCACAAATAATATTGAGTAGAAAAAACTATTATTATTATTAGTGAATATAATTAATTTAACTAAATTTAAAAAGAAACTATATTATTTTTATAATTATTTGATACAAGACCCATAAAATTTTATATTTTTAATTGATTAGAACTAAAACTCGGTAAAATCTACATTTTCTAAATTATAAATGTAAGTTAGAAAGTCATAATTTAACTGTGCATGTGATGCATAAATATTATGTTTCTTAAATATATAATTCGAACATTATTAGCTATATACTTATATAATGCATTATATATGACTTATTTTTTTTTATTATAAGAATTATAAGAGTACATAATAATGATAGTGAGTTATTTTATATATTATTGTAATACCCATAATTTTTAAAGAATAGATGTATTTATTTTTATATTAAAATTTCTAATGATAGATATTTTTAAAAGTTTGAGATTAATGTGGGTTTTAAAATATTTAGATGTGTTTTTTGTAAGCCATTAACTCCTAATTATTATAAAATCAGTTTTCTAGCCTTGAATTCTATGGAGTGATTAATTGGAATTCAATAGGAGGATTTATTGGGTAATTAGTATTGAGTCTTAATAGCCTTCAATCCCAAAAAATTTTCAACCAAAATTCCTCTTCCCTCAACTCTTTATATGCATGATTACCATTGGTAGTTAATCTCATAAATTATTTGAGTCTAGGCAAGTTCTTCACTATAAAAAAAAAAGTTTCTTCCCAATATATGTATATCACACCAAGCGTAGACCTAGAATAAAAGGGAAACACACTTCTATTTTTTCTATATTCTTCACATATACAATAAGAGTTACTTTTGGGGATGGCTGAACATTATTATGTACGGTTGCTGCATCAAGTATTTCATTACTTCTATCATATCCACAACATCATTTCGAGGTGGGGTTTTCTTTCGATGTTCTACAGTGGTTAGTTGAACAAGTTTAATGTTTAATGTTCTACTTTATCGAATGTGTGTCTCCTACGTGTTATGCTCCATGCAAGTTTATGTTCCATGTTATGATACACTACATGCTGTGTCCCATGAAAATTTCTACGTGTGGGAATATCGGGTCATCAGAAATGGCTTCGGGAAGGTTCACAAATTTTACGTGTGAGAATACCAAAGTCATTAAAACGTGTTGGTCCCGGTGTAAACGAGTGTCACACGTGTATGGGGGGGGGGAATACACGTGTGTAGTGATTTTTCAACTTTTAAAACTTTTACTGAAATCAGTGAGTTAGGTTGTCCTGATTTTCAGTCCTGAGAAGCACAAATTGCCCTGAGTCAAAGTCTACTGAGACAATAACACTGAGCGGCGTTCAGGGACTTCAGATTAGCTCACTGATCCTGATTTTTCTCAGAGTCCAAATGAGCTTGGAGTATATACTAATCTTACTGATTACTCAGGAGAGTTTATCAGTTTGACAACTATCTATACTAGCTTATCTAGGGTACGAAAAGTGTTGGCCCTAAGTTTATACTCGTTTTACTTTGCTGAAAATCTTTCCTTAATGAAACAGTGGTTAAGGCTGTGATCAAGTTAATGCAAGTTCAGTGGATTGATTCCAACTGAATATCAAAAATGCTTTCAGTGAAATATGCAGCACGTAATAATGCAAAGTAGAAAGCAAAAACAACACAGCAAATTATAGTGGTTCAGAGGCTCAAGCTCCTACGTCCACTCTCTCTGATCTTCATAGAAATTCCTTAACACACTACTTCTACTACCTCAAGCTTTCAGACTGAATTCAGCAGCTTACTAACTCAACACTACTACGAGTTTTCAGGCTGAACTACTGCAGCTTACTAACTCAACACACACAAGCATTCAGACTGAACAATCAGCTTACTAACTTTTCCTCTAGAGTCTTCAGACTGAACACAACAGCTTACTAACTCTTTACAACTCTCCCAGTTCCAACTACTACACACACAAACTTCCTAATCAAAGGGTTTGGGTTTGGTTGGTTTCCAACTAAGGTAAGATATCCTTTTACAATGAGAACATAAGTAAAAAGCTAGGATATCTCGAACTAAGCTTTGGATAAGATCTTGAATCTAGGCTTAGTAAATGAGCTCTCTTCAATGATGAAACACTTGGGAAAATCTAAGTGTTTCGAGTGCTTCACAAGAATGCTTGAATACGAATGAGCTCTGTGAGTTGCTTTGATTTTCCATATCCTTGAAGTGTTCAAGGCCTCTGGTATTTATAGGCAACTCTTCAAGAAGTCTTCCTTTAAAAAACTATCCATTGGAGAGATAGCATCTCGGGTTTCTTCTTTAAGTATATGGTGAATGGCTTCATTAGGGTTTGAACGAGCCCTTGCATGCTTTAGGAAATACCCAGACACGCAGCAAATCACAATTTCTGTGAACAAGGAAAATATCTCTGCTGGCATTCTTCAGAGAAATGTCGCTTTTAGTGTCAGGAAAGTACGCTGTTGTCGCCTCCTCTTTGGTCGACATCTTCCTTTGAACAGAGACAACAAAAATGGCTCTTTTTGTCAACCAATATTGAGTTGTTACTTTCCTTAGTGTTCACGAACGTATAACATTCTCTTTGCATGTACTCAGAATGAACAAACACTATTTAACTTGGAGTGACTTGTTCAGGTTCTGTTGATTCAGTACATAAGAGTCTTCAGGATCTTCTGATCTTCAGGTTCTTCTGATCTTTAGATTCTTCTGATCTTCAGGTTCTTCAAGTCTTCAGGTTTCTGTAAGTCTTCAGGATATACTGATCCTTCAGTATGGTTTAGGTCTTCAATATAGTTTGATCTTCAGGATACTTCTAATCTACAGATAAAGCGTTGAAACCTATTCTAACCTGAACTATGTCTGCTGACTATACATGGTGCAGATCATCCTGATAATTTGAAACCTGATCCTATACTATCAAGATCGTCCTGAAACATGTCATACTCAGGGGTTTTGGGATCTAATCAAAATCCCCCTTTTTGATGATGCAAAAACCATCTTGTTACAAGCTTGTAAACAGAATTAAACTTAACATCTATTCAGGTTTCAATTTATAAAGAAAGTAAAACAAGTAAGGCAACCATCATGCAATCAGTAAGATAATGAGATATTATCTTTATATCATCAGAAAATCAGTAGATTTTTCATTGAAGTTCAGAAACCATAAGTACAGATTACAATGGTGTTCAGGATTCTACTGATAACAAAATAGACAAACAAGAAAAACAAGATACATCATTCCTCTTTAGATTCGATCTCATCAGCTGGCGGCTTCAGGTTGAACTAGTCATAGTACCTGATCTTCAATTCTTCTCTCTTTCTAAGAGTCTTAGCATCTTTACCAGTCAGGCCCATATACTCTGCTTGTTCTACGAAGTCAGCATGGATGAAATCGTAATTAACCAATCCATTCTTGTATCTTGGCAGAGGGTACTTGATCATTCCAGGAACTTTTAACTGAAAACCTAAGGTGTCAAATATGTTAAACCATTTTTGGCAAAAATCAGTGTAGTTCTGAAGCAGATAGGCGATGAATGCTTCATCTCTGTCAGCATTGGGCTCGGACCAGTTCAACAACACATCATTGTTGAACACGAACTCTCTCTTGGCCGTTTCCCATCGATCATTCATCTCTATTGGCATCCACTTATCAATGTGGGGCCACTGCCTCTTCCTTGTCTTCGTTCCTCTCCTCCTCAGAATCATCCTCTGAAAACCTCCAAGTTTTCTCTTTGCCTCCTCCCTTTCCTTCCTGGTCATTTCTGACCCTGATACTGAGACTGCGGCCTTCCTCTTCTTTTCAGCCTCCAAAGCTTTAACTGTGTTGTGCCAGTCCCTGTTCAGCCTTTTGGTGGACACGTCATACTCACCAAATCCTTCCTTAAAAAGGTCATCAACATCAGATTCTTCCTCTTTCCCAGCCAGTTCCTGTGCAACCTCCTCAACATCTTCATCAAACTCAGTAACCAATTGTCTCTGAGTAGGCTTCCTCATGATCGGCTTAGCAAGCTGTTTGGACTTTAGAGGTTTTTCTACAAATGCAGCAGGCTTCTTCTGAGAAATCAGGATACCATAAGCTTCCCCCTGCTTACTGGATTCATGAGTCCTCTGCCTCTTCGTCCTTTCCTCTAAAAACTTCATCGCAGCCTCAGGATGAATTACTATTTCAGGCTCTTTTCGCTTTCCTCTCTGAATCTCAGTGAGAGCCTCTTCAGTAGATTTTTCAATTGGTGGCAAGACAACAAGCTTGTCGTAACTTTCCCCCTTTTTGGCATCATAATTTGCAATCAGTTCTGAAAGGGTTCTGTCCATATGGAGCTGTTCTCTGCCAATCGACCTCACCTCTGCAGCCACGTGAAAGTGTTCATCCTGAATGCGTTTCAGCACATTCAGCCCGATACTGGTGTCTTCAGCAAGACCACCGTAAGTTGCCTTCATCTTCTCCTTCAATGAGTTGCTCATCTCATCTACAGCTGACCTGATCATCTCCTCAGCCTTGGATTTCAGAAAATCCTCAAGAACTTTGGATTTCAGATCAAACTGTCTCTCCATCTCATCCTTCATAACCTTCGCCACATCATCCAACTTCGTACTGAAAGTAGTAAACTTACTATCAATTGAGGTAGATAGTGAAGTTACCTGAGCAGGTGTGACCATGGATGTGCTAATCGTCCTGATGATTTCACCCTGAGAAACTTGTGCCTCAGTAAGCTTTGACACTTTAGTAACTAGAGGTTCGAGCTTTGCCATCTGATCAATCATTGGCTCAGACATAGTTAGCTTCTCCAGAATCGGTGTGAGATCAGCAGTTGGCTGTGGGATTGGAATCTCCTCTTCTGCCTCAGTCTGAAGCCCAACTCCAATCGCTTCAGTAGCTTTGCTGCAGGCTCCTGAGGGGCTTCTCCGAACGGAATCACCTGAAGTTCAAGAACGTCCTGAGCTTCTTCCCCCTGAGCAGATGCTCCAGCCTCAGCAACTTTCTGACTACCCTCAGCAGGGTCCTGATCAGTGCGATCTTTGTCCTGAGCCTCAGCAGGCCTTTCAGGCTGTTCAACAGTCTGTCTCTCAGCAACCCTTTTCAGGACAAGGTCTTCAAACTCACCAGCCTTTATCCTTAGCCTCATCTTCCCAAGGCCTGAAAATGCATCCAACTCTGTCACTTCTTCAGCCCATAAATCTTCACCTCTGAAGTTTTCTATCCGCAACATCATGGTAAAGGATTGATTGATGATCAGCATGACAGTTTTCAGCCTGATAAACATATCCTAAAGATCAGGATAGGTGGCAAGGATTGGGAATTTGTCAAGTACAAATCTCAGCTTTAAGTCTCCATTCCCTTTCTTCAGCTTCACCTTTCCTGAGTTTAGGAACAGGTGATTCTTCCTCAGAGGTAGAATGCGCCTCTGAAGGTATGAAATTTTTTGGCTCTGAGGGGTGAATGGTTGGGATCGGTATTTGGCTAACTTCAGCAGGTTGTTGGGAACCTGTGAAGATTTCTCTCATAATTCTATCATCACCAATACTCGTGCTGAGCACCTCAGTAAAAACATCCTCTTCCCTCACAGTCTCAGGGATATTTGCGGTTTCAGTCTCAGCAGCCTGTGAGATTGCTTTCACCAGAGTATCGAGTGGAGATTTCTCCCCTTCAGCAACTTCACTTAATTTCCTCAATCTCTTCTTCCTCTTCTGCTCACCCTGAGCCTTCTTCTTCTCACCTGTTTCCCTCTTCACTCTCAGGAGTTCAAGTGTCTTTCTCCTCTTCTCAGGCTCCTCTACGACCTTCTCAGTAGCCTTCTTACCTTTTGAAAGGGTGATATCAGCAATATGAATCCTATCCTGATCTGATTCAGAGCTTTCCACCTCAACCTGCTCTGTCTCCTGTTCAGGCTCTTCCGGGACAGCCTGCTCCTCAGGCTCTTCCTAAGCAGTAGAGCTCGTACTTTGATAAGTTGCTTATCTTTTTTTTGTGACTTAGGCCTTCGAAACATGATTTTGTTTCTATTGAAAGCAGTACCAGATAAGAAAAACATGTTCTTCATTTGCAAGGTTTCCAGAAGATAGCTTATCTTCGCGGCAAACAACACCTTTCCGGCCTTAGTGAACGTCCCCTTATCATACTTAATCTTCTGATTTTGATTAAGTATACAACTCACCAAGAACTTCAACCAGTTGAAATCTCTTGTCTGTGAATCCTCAATAGCAGCCATTAACCTCAACTTATTCCGGCTAACCTGCTCTAAACTCCCAGAAGTGCTCATCAAACACTTCGCCACAATATCGATGAGGACTCGATAAACTGGTTTTAGACATTTTTTGTTCAAGGCTCCCTTCAACTCGACCTTTGAAACAGAAAATCTATCTAAAATCTCCTGCTCTCTCCCAATCATGTAACCCGCAGGATCATCTCCTCTATCAATCAACTCGAAAACATCGTTGATATTGTTTAAAGACAACCGTACCTCTTTGTTGGTAACCACCTCTGCTTTGGATTTTGCATACGTGCCAGAACTGATTTGTGAAACCAAAGTTCCGTTGGTGTCTTCTTGTAAGTTGACTACAAACTACAACACCTCCTGTGACAACTCCAGTTCTGGTTTGTTGCCGACCAATCTCCCCAAGTGTGCAAGTCGAAGCATATGAAGAGCTTCTTCTTCTATCAGTGTGCACTTGTTGTCGCCCATTTCTACAACATGCTCGAAGTAAGGTTTCTCAGTTTCTGCGAGATTCCTTATCATGCCGTGGCTGGGAAACTCCATTTGAAGATTGTTGGATTGAATATACGGAGGGTTTTGGATAGTTTGAACGTTTGTAGAAATATGCAGAGTGTAAATGATAAGTGTTTGGAGACACAGGGGTATATATATGATTTGCAAGGATAGATCAACGATTGAGATTAAATCCGAATAAACGGCTAAGATTTAATCTGGGGCTTGTAATAATCTCAAGATTTATTTGCTATTAATAGCAAATAAGCAGTAAAGCATTTTTAGTGGCAGCAAAATAGGGTGACAAATGATGTTTCACTCTAATCGAGGTAAACCCTTGATGTCCTACCAAAATTTTAGCCAATAATAAATCTTCAAACATTCCCGCTAAAAGTTCAGGTATCTTGTATTTATTTTAAATGATTACTGACTGAAATAAATACTTGTGAGTAAATGCATGTACCAAGTGTGCTTCCGGATTAATTGAGTACTTAATCCTTTCTGAACACTGACCTTGACGAAAATCGTCCTGATTCTCAGTTTCCATCCTGAGTGGTTTTTGTCCTGAGTTTTTCCTACTGAAAAACTTCATGCATCTTGAAGAACTTCTCTTTTCAGGATAAATTACTCACCTGGATTCAACATACCTAATTCAACTGATAGTTCCTAAAATATTGACTCAACCAAAGGCTTAGTAAGAATATCAGCTCTTTGTTTATCAGTATGAATTTTCTCCATCCTGATGTCTTTCTTCTCTAAATGATCTCTAATGAAATGGTGCCTGATATCTACATGCTTACATTTGGTGTGTAGTACAGGATTTTGTAATATAGTAATAGCACTGTTGTTGTCACAGAAAATAGGAACTTCATTGGCCATAACTTTATAATCTCTCAGTTGTTGCCTTAGCCAAAGAATCTGTGCGCAGCAACTTCCTGCAGCCATGTACTTAGCTTCAGTAGTACTAGTTGCTACTGAGGTCTGTTTCTTTGAAAACCATGATATCAGTTTGCTTCCTAGAAATTGACAAGTTCCTGAAGTGGACTTCCTGTCAATTCTGCAACCACCATAATCAGCATCTGAATAACCAGTTAATTCAAGGTTATCATCAGCTGGATACCATAATCCTCTATTCACTGTGCCTTTTAGATATCTCAGTATCTTTTTGGCAGCTTCCATGTGACTAGTCTTAGGATTAGCTTGGTATCTTGCACATATCCCAACAACAAAAGTAATGTCAGGTCTACTTGCTGTGAGATAGAGCAATGATCCAATGATCCCTCTATAATTAGTATGGTTAACTGATTTTCCTTCTAGATCAGGATCCATTTTATAGTTAGTATTCATGGGAATTCTAACTGCATTTCAATTCTGAATACCATACTTGGCAATCAGATCTCTGGTATACTTGGCTTGATTGATGAAAATTCATTCTGTAGATTGTTTCACCTGAAGTCCTAGAAAGAAATTCATCTCCCCCATCATTGACATCTCAAACTTACCTTTCATCAGTGTAGAAAACTTCTCACACAACTGATGATTTGGGGATCCAAAGATAATGTCATCCACATATATCTTAACAAGTAAGATATCTTTCTCATCTTCTCTCCTGAACAAGGTTCCATCCACAGTCCCTTTGGTAAAACCATGATCAGTAAGAAATTGAGATAGAGTGTCATACCATGCTCTGGGTGCTTGCTTCAGACCATACAAGGCTTTCCTGAGCCTGTAAACTTGGTCATTCTTGCAGAAGCCAGGAGGTTGTTCCACATAAACCTCTTCTTTAAGCACACCGTTCAGAAATGCACTTTTCACATCCATCTGATATACCTTAAATTTCATGTGAGCAGCATATGCAAGAAATAATCAAATGGCTTCTAGTCTTGCAACTGGTGCAAAGGCTTCATCATAATCCAAGCCTTCTTCTTGGGAATAACCTTGTGCAACTAGCCTTGCCTTGTTTCTTACAATGACATTATTCTCATCTCTTTTATTCTTGAACATCCACTTAGTTCCAATGACATTGTGCTTCTTAGGTCTATCTACTAACTCCCAAACTTCATTCCTAGTGAACTGATTCAACTCCTCTTGCATAGCAATAATCCAATCTGCATCCTGTACAGCTTCATTGTAGGTCCCGAATGGGTTTTGTGAGGGTTGAAGTCTAGAGGGGAGGGGTGAATAGACTTCAAAAACTTTTCGTGAATCAGGTGTGTTTTGCAAGTATGCCTGATCAGAGTGCGAAGTGAATCAGTTTGCACTGATATCCGACTTACTGATTTGTCAAGCAAATCAGTTCGGCGTCTATCAGTTTAACTAATGGTGCAAAAGATGTTAACCCGTGTGAAAAACCAGTTTTAATAAAACAACAGTTCTGGCCAACAGTTCAGATCAGAAGATTAAAGTGTCAAGCTGATCAGATCAAGAGCTTGATGCTAAGCTGATCTGGCACAGAATATGCATGCAGATAAAGAGTTGTGCAGGTGTGTAAAGCAAGATTAAAGACACACAGATTTATAGTGGTTCAGACAACTTGTCCTACTTCCACTCTTCCCTATCAGCAAGGGCACCAACTTTACCAACTAGAGTAAGTTTAATGTGTTAGTCCAACACAGTACAACCAATAGATATTTAATGAGTTCACACTCAACCAATCCCAAAAATCTAATCTAGAAACCCTATATAGAAATCCTGCTATAACAAACTTAACTTAACACAGTTTTGGTATAAGATTTGTTTTGTTCCAATTGGAATACTATCCTATCTTCTGATTAGCCTAAAGCTAGAGGATAAGTATTCTGCTAAGAACTAAGGGATGAACACTTAAGAGATAATCTTGAACTTGTGTTCTTCTTGCGGAAATCTTGAGAGCTTCTACTTGTGAATAATTTCCGTAACCTTACTCTGAAGGTTTGATCCCTTATTTATAGGCCTGGTTTCGAATTAGCTATTGGAGATCAATTAGAACTTCGGTCTATTTTTTAGGTAGGTTTGCAGGGTTGATATAATTCTTCTCAGAGTCGGTATGGCCTAAAGCATGCAACTTTGTCCTTTCTAGTCGTTGAACATTGAGCCTCCAACCCTGAGTTCTATTAGTTCCGTACAGTCGTGTCGATCTCTCATAGGCTAGCAAGTACCATTGAATCTGGTCTTGATAGGTTTTATGCTTGTTGTCTAATTGACCTTTCTGAAAGTATACTGAACTTTCAGAACACTTCTTGGAACTGAACAGATCAGCTGGACTGATCTGCCCTCAATGTGTGATCTAATATAACTTATACACCAGTTGTTCTATACATCAGTTATCAACTGGTCAACCTAGTTCTCAATATAAAACGTCAGTCAGCTAACAGTTTCTGACTGGTCCTATTACATCTATTTTGGAACTTTTATCAAAACTTAATAAATTTCCCAACAGTTTCCCCTTTTTTGATAAAACCAAAACATATGAGAAACCAACAATCAGTTGATATGAATAAAACGGTAAAGGACAGGTAATCAGAAGACAGTAAGATATTGTCTTAGGATCAGAAATAAAGTTTGTTTTTCATTAAGATAAAGTATTACATTGTACATTTTGAAAAACAAAAAACAGAATCTGATTCCCATGTCTTCAGATTCTGAGGTACATTGAAAATCTGGTACAACTTCCATTTGACATCATTGACTTGGCCTGGATCAGTGTTGGCAGCTTTGCCAATCAGATTATAATAAAACCTTTCAAACGCCAATCTATCAAAGGATCCATCTGCCTTTTTCTGATAGTCCAACACATCATATGGAGGATGTGTGATCTTAACATTGATGCTCTTGGCATCTTTCTGGACCTCCTTCAGAAAGTTAGGATGTTTTTTTTCCATCCAGTTCAGGAACTCCTCATCTGGAGACTCTTCTGAAGGCACAATGTCCAGTACGAAGGCATCCATCAGCCATTCTGCCCTGATCCCGCACCAAGTCTTCAATCTGGCTTTTTTTCTATCATCATTTCTGATGATGTCTTCTACTTTTCCTGGGATCAACGGCTGAACAAAATCTTTCCCAATCTGACCCTTTCTCAGCCTTTCAGAATATCTTCTGCTTAGTCCTTCAGACTCAGCCAACTTTTCTTTCCTTCTTTCTTCCTCATTCAGTCGGGCCTCCTCAGCCAATTCTTCTTCGGTCAGTCTGGAAGCTAGTCGTCTGTCTGCTTCTACCTGTGCAGCAGATGCACTCCTCGTAATTCTTTGAATAGGTAGAGTTTGGGGAGGTAGAAGTGCAGAATGCGACGGTCCAGTTCCTTTGCCCTTCATCTTGTCCCGTTCCAACCTGGCACGTACCTCAACTGCCATCTCATCTAAGCTTTGAAACATCTGACCATGTGACTCAATAGTCTGAATAAGGTCTTCAGTCATTCTGATTAGGTCAGTTAGTTTCTCAACCTGTCCTTCCCCCTTTTTGGTTTGATCAAAAAGAGCAATGATGTGGGAAGTCTTGGAGCCAAAACTGAAGGCTAGTGCTTTGTTGAGATCTGTGGCAGATAGGACTTGAGCTTGAACAGATAGTTCACTGATTTTGTTCACCAGCTCATACTTAGCAGTCTCTATGGCGATTGAAAATGTAAGGATCAGCTTATCAAGCTTTTCTTCGTTCCGCTTCAGTTTGTCCAACGCCACCATAAGAGAGACCTCCAGGTTGGAAATCTTTGCCAGATTGTCTTCCACTGTTTTGGAGAAATCTTGATGTCGGCTTTTATCTCCTTCAAGAAAGTTTTTTTTTCGGTTCGGTGACCTGGGAAGACATGTACTGTCTTTGCTCCTCCATAACTTTCTCAGAGGCCTGGCGATGATCTGTAATTGTTGAACTGATGGAGTTTGCCAGAACACTCTCAACTTCTTGTTGTAACAAATCCTTGAAGCATGATCTGATCTGTAATTGTTGAACTGATGGAGTTTGCCAGAACACTCTCAACTTCTTGCTGTAACAAATCCTTGAAGCATGATCTGCATCACAGGGATTGTCAGCATGGCCTGACCTGTTGGATCTTGAGATGTTCCAACATTTTCCACAGACACCTTCGCCTCCGGTGGTTGGTCACGTGCCGAAACACCAACATCACCTTCATCGGCAACTGCCTCCTCCTTCTGCAGTTCTGTTACTTCCACTGCCTCCTCAACTGATGTACCCAGCTTGCGGTAAATCAATTTCTTCACTTCAACTTCAGATAATAAAATAGTTGGGGAGCTCACTTCAGCAACTTTGCGTATTTCAAAGTCAAAATCGGAAAATTCATCAGCTCCGCCCAACTGTTCCATAATGATAATCAGATCTGTGAAGTTCTTCAGCCTCAAGTCTCTCCAAGACAGGATCTCCACAACCTCATCCAGTATGATCTGATGATCAGACAACTCTGGGTATTTACGTTCCAGTTCTCGTGCTAGCCTTAGTCTGGTCATGTGGCCAGAAACAGTTCTGTCCACTCTGGAATTATACTTGTCTGGTGAGGGTGGGATTTTTTTAGGGCATCTGTTGCATGACCTCCGTCACAACCTTTTCAGCCTCCTGCTGTTCCAACTCCGCAGCACGTTCTGCCAATAATTCTTTTTCAACACGCACAATCTGTTCCGGATCTCGGGCATGCATAAGAGTAGGAGATGGAGCCTGAGATTGGGGAGATGGAGATCGTGTCAGTTCAGCCCCGAAATCTCCTTTCTGCGGCTGATCAGGAGAACTTGCAGCTTGAGATTTTTGCTTCTCAGGAATGGCAACCTGTTTCTTGCTAGAGCCCGTGGACTTGCTGCCTGTCTGGCTCTTTGAAGACTTCTTCTCACTATCAGTTTCCTCCTCCTCAGTTCCTGATTCTATGAACAGATTCATTGGAGATCGCCTGTGTTTCTTCAATCTGCTGACACCAGATGTGCCAGCCTTGGTCTTCTTTTTCTTGCTAGGGACAGCAGGTGACTCAATCTCTTCTTCCTTAGTACTTTTTTTTTCTTGATGGTGATCTGAGGATCGGAATCAGATGGACCAAAAATCTTGACAGAATAGTTCAAAAGAGCCTTGTAGTTCTTGATGCCTTCTCTGTCCCATTCTTTCTGAGGTAGCTTGTCCCTGGGAATAACTGCCACCTTATTAAGATTCCCTATCCTCTTCTTCAGATAGACCTCCCTGCGTTCATTCTTCCCAAATTTCTGGTGCTCTTGTACCAGAACAGCCTTTAGCGCCCCATGCCAGTTTATATTTGAAGCTCTATCCACCATGGCAGCTAGGCAATGCAATTTAACAGACGTCAGTCCGTCCTGACTGAAGGAGATTCCAAGAATTATCTTTGACAGAACGTCAAAGAGCAATCTGTACTTTCTTTTTAACATTGGTTTGGTGAAACCAGATGTTTGTCCCTTGTCAGCATCCCGGAACAGTTCCTGCCGGATTTTGTCCTCATCTTCCTCGCGATAGTGAGCCGAAGATATTTTCCCTCTTGGTAGGGCAAAAATGCGTATCAGGTCAGCATTGGTAACCCTAATCTCTTCTCTGTTTACCATCGATGTGAATTCTTCTCCCGGAGATGTGATTTCCAAATTCCGGAGGAATTGAGAGCTCTCTTTGCATCACGGATTTCGGACCGTGAGCAGAATTGATCGAGGTGATTATCTCTTAAGATCTGTTCCACTTCCTGAGATTCAGGGTCTTGTGTAACTCCAAATATGACGTATCTATCTTCAACCACCTTCTTGGCGAGGGATGCATAGTTACACATAATTTTACCTAAACCGTGTGTAGCCATCTACAAGGAAAATGCAAATTCTATAAGTATTTATGAATAATGAAGAACAGGGGATGGTGAAATGAGTTAACTGCAATGCATATCACAAAAGACACACAAAATCACAAACATACATGATGTAGTTCATAATAAACACAAGCAAGTGCAATAAGCAAAGATTTATTTACCAGTGATTAATATTTGAAGAAGTTTTTTGGTAAATTTTTTTAAAAGGGTTTGAAAAGCTTGCTTTGCCGGAGTGAATAGGATTTTTGCAATAGTGCTTTGAGAGAAAAATTTAGGGCGAAGAAAGGTTTTGCAGAAGGGTTCCTACTATATATAGGCATTTTGGAGGGAAAGAGGTTTTTCGAGAAACGATGCGGTAATTCAATCGATTAATCGAGATGAATGGTCAAAATTAAGCGGCGAGTTTTAAAAGTAGATCGTGTGGTTAAGGATTTTAATTCGACAGCTTTTGGATTTTAAAAAGCGCAATAAAAGCCATTTAATACATGCTCCCCACGTCCGCATTTAATGTGTTGCAGGACGTGTTGGGATTATACTGAAAAGTATGCTTTTACTTTGTATAATCGAAACTGAATTTTCAGACTTATTTACTGAAATAAATTGTTTATCACTGATTCTTTAAATATGATTGAATGTTATATATATTTACCTTTGATAATCTGTTCAATAATTAGACTTGTTACATCAGTAGTTAATTTAGTGATACCCGATCACGTAAGATTAAATTAATAATCCCTTGTAACTAAAAAGTACGCCATTCACGACCTAGATGGAAATGAACAACCATCGCGAAAGGTTGAGGTGTAAGGCTCGATTGGTTTGTCTTGACCAAGAGATTACACTAGTGCATGACCGATCTTGTTGAATAGGACCCACTGAGGATAAATTCTTCGGAATCGAACAAGGAAGAATTAGACCTCGGTGGTTCGTTGTTTCTTAACCTTCGTCCCTTAAATAGGATCAGATCACGGGATTGGTAACTATTGCTTTGACTTATCATGGGTAGCGAATTAGAGAGAGATTCAATACTTTTTATCTTGGGCAATATCATTGGTCACATGTGATTGCTAAGATTTAATACGAAGAATCGTGTGCAAGTACGCTTGCTTGATTTGCCCCTTGGGAGGTTCATAAGTTTTATCATACCAAATCTTGCAAGTGGAATTAGTTTCCGTATGGATAATAATGTTGAACCGTTCCTCGACCAAGGACAAAAGATATTAATTAACGGAAAGCTATTTTAGTGGCTTGAATTAATTAATGGGCTAGATAATCTTAAACACGGGAAATAATGACCGGGAGCCATATTGATTGTAATATGGGTTAAGATGGATAGTGCAATATTAATTATGTAGTGGGATTAATTAATATTTATGGGCTTGAATTATATTGTGGCTCAATATTAGATATTCAAGATCCATTAGAAGGTCCAATCTTAATTCTCCTAAAGGCCCCCTGAGTAGCCCAACATATAGTCCAATAACTAAAAAGGTGATTAAAATAAAATAAATATTGTTGCTTTATATTTCCTCTTATTTTCGAAAATTATGGATAAAAGAGGGAGAAAGATTTTCTTTGAATTTTGTTATGGAATGAAGATATGTATTCTTGGAATACAAGATTGTATCATTAAATTCAAGAAATCTCCCACTTGGTTATACATAATGAAATTTCAAATTTTGGAAATATAATGGGCAAAAAGATTTTCTTGATTTTCTTGAAAAGATATTATGGAAGATATGTATTTCTTGAAATACAAGAATATCTCATAAATTCAAGAAGATCCAAATCTTGGATTCTTGCACACTAATATTTTCGAAAATTCCATAAAATAGAGGAGGTGGATTTTTGTGGAATATTTTAATTATGGGAAAGAGAATATATGGGATATATTCAAGATTTCTTGGTGACCAAGAAAAGTCTTATCCCACATTGAAAAACAACACAAATTTCGTCCACCCTCCCTCCTATATATAGGGGATGATTAGTTCATTCCCAAGTACAATTCCATGTGCTGGAAATATTAGCAAAACCACATAAGTGGTGCAACAAAGTTTATTTTTTCCTTTTGTCCGGATTGTCGAGCAAGGGCTAAGGGAATACTTGGGAAGTCCTTTTGGTTAGTCCGTCCGACCAAAGCCACTGCCATCCCGAGAGGTACGTTCACGTAAACCCGTAGATTCCGCATGCGTAGGTTTTACGTGGCTTTTTATATGCATGATATGTTGTTGCAATTATTATTTGAATTAATATAGGATTAATTCATGCTAGTAATAATTAATGAATTAAATTTGTATTTAAATATTCACCCCGAATAGATCTGTGCAACTCATTCCCCAACAGGACGTGCGTCATATGTACTTGAGTATAGTAAACTAGATAAGAACAGAGATAAACTGCAACAGATAAAAGAGATAGAAATGCGTATCTGATTGACTGATATTGTAATCAGTCAATACCACATGATGCCGGTTCTCAGTTCATCTGATCTGTTGATCTTAAGTTCTGCCTATCCCTTCCCAACATTTCCCAACAATGTTCCTCTATCAGTTTAACCTTTTTCAACACACATCCCATCAGTTGAAATTCCCCCTTCAACTGATCTTTTGTTTTTTGATCCGTTAATACGCAACTGATCTTTTCTGGTCAGATGAATTTCCCTCTTCATCTGATCTTCTCCCTTTTATCAGTTTCTTAACCAACTGGTGTTTGAGATCAGGCCACCAAAATATTCTGAGGCATCATCACCAAAGTCCAGTAGTCCTAGCTCATTGCATAATTCTCTAAATCTGACTTCAGCTAGAGGCTTGGTTAAGATGTCAGCTCTTTGTTTATCAGTATGGATCTTCTCCATTCCGATGTTCTTCTTTTCTGCATGGTCTCTTATGAAATGGTGTCTGATGTCCACATGCTTGCATCTCGTATGTAGAACAGGGTTCTGAGTGATACCAATCGCACTATTACTGTCACAGAAGATAGGTACATTGGTAGCAGTTATGTTGTAATCCCTCAGCTGCTGACAAAGCCAGAGCAGTTGGGAGCAATAGCTACCTGCAGCCATATATTCTGCTTCAGTGGTAGATGTGGCAACAGATGTTTGCTTCTTAGAGAACCACGAGACCAGCTTGCTTCCCAAGAACTGGCAAGTACCTGATGTAGATTTCCTATCTATCCTACATCCTCCATAATCAGAATCAGAGTACCCACTAAGCTCTAGATTATCATCTGCTGGATACCATAAACCTAAATTTACAGTACCCTTCAGATACTTAAGAATCCGCTTAGCTGCTTCTAGGTGGCTTTGCATGGGATTAGCTTGAAATATGGCACATACACCTACTGCAAAAGTTATATCTGGTCTGCTTGCAGTCAGGTATAGTAATGAACCAATCAAAGCCCTATACTCTTTCTGATTAGTCTTCTTACCTCCTTCATCTGGATCCATCTTAAAAGCAGTCAACATTGGAATTCTGAACTCCATACTTGGCCAACAAATTCCTTGTGTATTTTGCCTGACAAATGAATATACCGGTATGAGCTTGCTTGACTTGAAAACCCAAAAAGTAGCTCATCTAACCCATCATGGACATCTCAAATTTCCCTTGCATCAGCTTACTGAATTTCTCACATAGCTTCTGATTGGGAGAACCAAATTTAATGTCGTCCACATAGATTTGAACCATGAGAATGTCTTCTCCATCTTCTATTCTGAACAAGGTCCGATCAATCAAGCCCTTGGTGAAGCCATTCTCTATCAAGAACTGGGATAGTGTATCATACCAAGCTCTAGGAGCCAGTTTTAGTCCATACAGAGCTTTTCTTAAACAGTACACTTGGTTTCTCATTTCAAATCCAGGAGGTTGTTCAACATAAACTTCCTCAGCTAGTACCCCATTTAAAAATGCACTCTTTACATCCATCTGATACACAGTAAATCCCCTATGAGCTGCATAAGCCAGAAACAGCCGAATGACAATCCCTTCTGATTGTGAATATCCCTTAGCAACAAGTCTTGCCTTATTTCTGGTTATCACATTGTGCTCATCCTTCTTGTTCTTGAAGACCCACTTAGTACCAATCACATCTTGATGAGTTGGTCTATCTACAAGTTCCCAAACTTGATTTCTCTCAAACTGTTCTAGTTCTTCTTGCATGGCTAGAATCCAGCTTGCATCTTGAAGAGCTTCTTCAACTGTGAGTGGTTCATTCAAAGACAGATAACAACAATACATTGCACTTTCACCAATCTGATGTCTAGTTTTGACTCTATCAGATGGGTCTCTGATGATCAGATCAGTTGGATGACTGGTTATCCAGGTCCTTCTGTCCTGATTATCAGCAGTTTGGAGAACATCATCCTCTTCTGATAAAGATTCATCACTAGAGACTGGGAGAGGTACTTGAGTAGGATCTACTTGGCATGGATATATCTCAGCTGATGTTGGACTCATCATGTGCTGAAGTCTATCTGCTGGAACATCTGGTGTTCCCCCTAAACCAGATGGTTCAGTTGTTACTGTCTCAGCTGTACCAGCTTCTTCACTGACAGTTGTACGTACCTTGGGGTCTTTCTGACCTGGTGAATCATCAAGGTCAAAGTTAGGAACATATACAGTGACATTTTTTGAATCCTTTCCTTTGAGCCTTAGCTGATCCATTTTCAGTGAATTTGGTTTGTCTGGCACATCTTGTTCTGCGGCAGATTTCTCTTGATCAGATGATGATTCATCAAAGACCACATGAGGTGTTTCTTCCACAACAAGGGTTCGTCTGTTGAAGACCCTAAATACTTTGCTGGTTGAGGAATATCCTAAGAATATACCCTCATATGACTTGGCATCGAAGGTTCTCAACTGACTCTTCCCATTGTTGTGTATGAAACACTTGCACCCAAAAACATGGAAGTAAGAAACACGAGGTTTTCTGCCCTTCCATAGTTCATAGGGTGTTTTGCGTGTCAGAGAACATCTGTTCTGCGTGTGACATGCAGTATTGATAGCTTCTGCCCAGAAGCGGCTTTGAGTATCATGTTCAGCTAACATAGTGCGTGCAGCTTCTTTGAGTGTTCTGTTCCTTCTTTCTACTACGCCATTCTGTTGTGGTGTTCTTGCAGCTGATGTCTCATGTTGTATACCAAACTCAGAGCAAAAATCAGATATAAATTGGTTAAGGAATTCAGTACCTTTATATAATCTGATTTTTACTATGCTGAGACCCTTTTCGTTTTGAATTTTCTTGAGCAGCTCGGGTAGTTTGGTTGTAGTATCACTCTTCTTATACAAGAATATAACCCAGGTGAACTTGGAATAATCATCCACGACCACCAGAGTGTATTTACGTCCACTGAAACTGAGAGGTGTAACTGGTCCAAACAAATCCATATGGAGCAGTTGCAATACTCTGTTGGATGGAGGAGAAGGTATCCCTTTGAATGAAGCCTTGAATTGCTTTACATTCTGACATGCGGAACATGTCTGATCCTTAGAGAAAACTTCATTCAGGAGCCTTTCTACCAAGGACATCCTTGCTATCTTGTTAAGAGTCTTAAAGTTCAGATGGCTCATCCTCTTGTGCTAGAGCCAACTGGAACTCTTAGAGATTTTAACAATCAGACATGCATTTCTTAGGCAACTGTTCTAATCTACTGTGTAAATCATTCCTTTTCTTGAACCAATCAGTAAGATCTATTGAGTAGCTCGATTTCTGACTGTGCATTTTTCTGTCAAGAATTCAACACTAAATCCATTGTCGCAGAATTGTGAAATAGATAACATGTTGTACTTTAATCCATCAACATATGAAACTTCTGCGATTTGTACGTCATCGTTCACTAAGGTTCCGACTCCTCTGGTATGACCAAAGTTATCGTCACCAAAGAGAACTCTTGGGCCTGGTCTTTCAACATAGTTGCTAAGGAGAAACTGGCTTCCAGTCATGTGTCTTGAGCATCCACTATCTATGTACCAGATAGCTGCCTGTTCTCCACCCTTATTTACCAGTCCCAAGCGATTCTGCAAACAATTCAAACTTTAGGTACCCCAGTAGAATCGGGTCCTGGGGGGTTAGAGGTACCTTTCGGGATCCAAACATATCCGGCACCTCTGTTGAAAATAGAAGGCTTGATTTGTCTCCCATAGACATCTACATAGTCATACGTCTCTTCATATGCAATATGGTTCGTATGATTATGAGTGTGAGCATTGGACAAATCAGAAGACTTGAAATTTTTCATTGAAACTTGTCTTCTTTTAATCCAGTGGGGCTCAGGTGCAGCAGCCCTAGGTTTCTGATTGTAAGGGTAGGTACGACTGCTACCATTAAAAGATTCATATCTTTCTGGCATAGTTGGTCTTAGCAGTTTACCCTTAGCTTGCTTGTTAGACAGCTTGGACTGAGTCTGCATCAGCTGGGACTGTCCCTTTCGAGATGGTCTTGCCTGATACATACTCTGCTGATTCGGTTGTGGTCTCCTCAGAAGAACTGGGTTCGCCGGATGATACCTAGGCTGATGTCTAATCAGTTGAGGTTCATTTATGTTCCCTTTCTGACCTGACACTAGCCTTGCCTGATCAGCTGGTCCTTTTCCCTTACCAGATATAAATTTGGTATTTCGTGTATCTTGGTTAGAAACTCGTTTGGTTACACTTTTCTGATGTGAACCAGATGGGACTTTTGAGGATCCAGAAGGGATTTCATACCCAACTCCCTTCTTGTCAGTCGACGTATGAAAATAGTTGTTCAGATCTTGAACAGTTTTAGAAGATTTCGTGAAAACCTCTATTTTCTTACGTAGACCGTCCTCAAGAACTTTCAGATTCTCATGCATCCGGAAGAGTTCATCAAACATACCCTGAAGAGATTTGACTTCACTGGCTTGTTGTAGGTTAAGAACCAACTGTTCCTTAACCAGCTTTCCCTGATCAGAAGAGCTGACCTTCAGAAGCTCCAGTTCTGTGGTCATCTTCTGAACAGTTTCAGCTGATTTTAATTCAGCTGCTCTACTTGCCTCAATTTCCTTAACAAGTCTGATGTTCTCAGCTCTCAGGTTATCTTTCTCAACTTCCACTCGTGTATAAGTATCTATTGCATTGGAAAGATCATCAAGCAATTGGTCATTGTAGACCTGCAAGTTGACCTCTCCTGCAGATGTGCTCAGCACATGTGGTGTGGAAGAAGGAGACACAGAAGGTTTAGAGAATACCTCGGTTTGATCTAATTCTCTGGCCATGAGACATATGTCGTCATCAGATATGAAGTTCAAATCATCGACATCGTCAGTTGTGGTAATCAGACAGAAATCTTCAACAGATGAATATCCAGAATCATCTGATGGCAGATAAGAATCATCAATTCCTGATGTGTCTGCAACCATGGTTTTTCTGTCTCGGTACCTTTGTTCTCTTCTGTTCCGTTTCTCTTCTCTTTCTTTGGGAGTCAGGTCTGGACAGTCAGCACTATAATGACCTGGTTTCTGACAGTTGTAGCATACTCTAGAATCTTCTGTAGTATCTGTCAGGAGACTTCCCATTCTGTCGGTAGTCAGAACCTTTCCTATCTGATCGATCATCACTTCTGCTTTCTTTCTGGTCATCTCTTCGATCATCTTTCCTTTCGTCAGAATGATTGTCCTTCCTTTCTTCTCTTCTATTATCTCGATTTTCTAATGAACAATATCTCTCTTGTGATCTGTCAGATGAACGACGATCTCTTCCTCTATTCCTTCGATAGTCATCATAAAACTTCCTGCATTTGCCCATCTGAACATTTGTTCTTTCCAGCTTTCTTGTCAGTAGAGCAATTTGTTCAGCTTGACTGATGATGTTTCCAACTGGTTCCACAATTCGTGTACTACTACTTGCTGCCTGAAATGCAACAGATTTGGAATTGGAAGTAGCTTTAGCTGGGATTTCAAACTCATGGGCTTTCAAACTGAAGATTAGATCATTTGGTTTCATTGTAGAAACCCTAGATAGAAATCCTGCTATAACAAACTTAACCTAACACAGTTTTGGTATAAGATTTGTTTTGTTCCAACTGGAATACTATCATATCTTCTGATTAGCCTAAAGCTAGAGGATAAGTATTATGCTAAGAACTATGGGATGAACACTTAAGAGATAATCTTGAACTTGTGTTCTTCTTGCGAAAATCTTGAGAGCTTCTGCTTATGAATAATTTCCGTAACCTTACTCTGATGGTTTGATCCCATATTTATAGGCCTGGTTTCGAATTAGTCGTTGGAGAGCAATTCAAACTTCGGTCTATTTTTTAGGTAGGTTTGCAGGGTTGATATGATTCTTCTCAGAGGCAGTATGGCCGAAAGCATGCAACTTTGTCCTTTCTAGCCGTTGAACATTGAGCCTCCAACCCTGAGTTCTATTAGTTCCGTACAGTCGTGTCGATCTCTCATAGGCTAGCAAGTACCATTGAATCTGGTCTTGATAGGTTTTATGCTTGTTGTCTGCTTGACCTTTCTGAAAGTATACTGAACTTTCAGAACACTTCTTGGAACTGAACAGATCAGGTGGACTGATCTGCCCTATTTGAAATCTTCGGTTGTAAGTTGTCTGACTTCATCTGATGTCCTCTATCTGTCTTCAGTCTTGATATCTTCAGATCTTCAGTTCTTCTCTTTTGATCTTCATAACTGATCCTCATAACTGATCTTCAAGACTAAGAGCTATACACATTGAGTTCCCCCTCAATGTGTGAACTAATCTAACTTATACATCAGTTGTTCTATACATCAGTTATCAACTGGTCAGCCTAGTTCTCAATATAAAACGTCAGTCAGCTAACAGTTTCTAACTGGTCCTATTACATCTGTTTTGGAACTTTTATCAAAACTTAATAAATTTCCCAACATTTATAAATCTTAGTCGGTTCTTTTTAAGATAGGAAGCAGCAGAACAAAGCACTTTCTCCATGGAACCTTCTTGTTTTAACTCCTTCAGATAATTCTCCAACAATCTGACTTGTAGGATGACTATCTAACCATGTTCTCCTGGATGTTCCCCCTTTAGTATTGTCCTCAACATCAGAAATGTTAGGTTCAGGTAATACATTAAACTCAGGGAACAACACAGAAGGAAAGAGTGAATCATCTTCCTCAGGGGATATTTCATTTTGAACATTGTCAAGGACATTTGTTCCCCCTTGGTTGATAGATTCAGAGATTGCCTCAGCTGTCACCACATCTTCTTCGACATTACATACCTGATTCTGAACTTGTGTTTGTTCAGATTGGTCAACCTCGGTGTGTTGGCTTTCCTTCAATGGAGAGCTATCATCCTGAGTACCACCAGCCTGCGTATTTTCATCCTGAGTCTCTTCCTTTTCTGAGTCAGTTCCACTCCATTCATAGTAAGTGATTGACTTCTTCTTTTCAGGCTCAGATGATGTTTTGACATTCTTCTTCAGACTAAGTCTGGTGATCCTCTTTGTCAAGTCTCCTGACTCAACTTCCTGTTTCTTATGAACACAAGTAGATTCATCAAAAACAACATGAGGTGTTTCCTCCACAATAAGAGTCCTATAGTTGTAAAATCTGAAGGCTTTACTAATTTCAGGATATCCTAAGAATATCCCTTCATAAGCTTTGCTATCAAAAGTTTTCAACTGATCTTTACCATTATTGTGTATGAAACACTTACAACCAAACACACGAAAGAAAGAAACAAGAGGCTTCCTTTCATTCCACATTTCATATGGAGTTTTTCCTTGATTCTTGGTTAGCATGGATTTGTTCTGAGAGTAGCATGCAGTGTTGACTGCCTCAGCCCAAAATCTCCGAGGAATGTCAGCTTCAGCAATCATTGTTCTTGAAGCTTCTTTCAGAGTCCTGTTTCTCCTTTCAGCAACACCATTTTGTTGTGGGGCCCTTGCAGCTGATGTTTCATGAGTTATTCCATTTGCTGCACAATAATTAGATATAATATGATTGATAAATTCAGTGCCTTTGTGTGATCTGATTTTGACCACACTCAGATTCTTTTCAGTACTGAGTCTTTTCAGTAATTCTGGCAGTTTGGTCTGAGTTTCTTTCTTACTGAGTAAGAAAATGACCCATGTATATCTTGGGTAGTCATCAACTACTACCAGTGTATATTTTCTGCCATTAGTACTCATAGGTGTTACTGGACCAAAGAGATCCATATGTAACAGTTGAAGTATTCTATCAGTATACACTTCTACTTTACTTTTAAATGATGCTTTAATCTGTTTGCCTTTCTGAAAAGCATCACAAACATGAACTTTACTGAACACTTCATTAGGTAACCCCCTCACAAGTGCTAATCTTGCAAGTTTGTTCAGGGTTTTGAAGTTCAAATGGTTTAGTCTTTTGTGCCATAACCAACTGGTTTCAGTAGCCTTTTTGGCCATTAAGCATGTATCCATAGGAGTAAGTTTCCAATCAGCAAGATACACATTTCCTTTTCTAGTACTAGTCAGTAATACTTGTTGTGAAACATTATCTTTCACATAGCACAAGTTCTTTGAGAATTCAACACTGAATCCTTTATCACGGAATTGACTGATAGAAAGCAAGTTATGCTTTAAACCAGACACATATGATACATCATGGATATGAACAGTATCAATTTCAAGAGTTCCATATCCTTCTGTCTGTCCTTTGGAATTATCTCCAAAAGTTATTTGAGGGCCTTTCTGTTCAACATAGTCAGTGAGCAAATATTTGTATCCTGTCATGTGTCTTGAGCATCCACTGTCCAAGTACCATGCAGCAGGTGCAACTTCAGTTCCACTCATCAGGGATATGTTGTCTTTATTCTGCTTAGTGCCCTTATCCTTCACCTACAAATCAAATTAGGCCTTAGGTACGCATTTGGTGTAGGGTTCTACCAGGTTAGTTGTACATTTTGGAATCCAAATCTGCCTGATATCTCTAATGACTTTAGAGTGGCTGATTTGTCTTCCATAAGCATCTACATACACATTCACCACCCTAGGTGCCTTGGAAGTATCCAGTGTATGAGTGCCAGCCTTAGCATGAACATGAGCCTTTGGATTCTTCTTGGGTTCAGGCCTCTTGTTCCATTGCTTTGGCTTTGGTGCAGCTGATCTCTGTCTCTACTGACTTGGGTTCAGGAAACCTTTACCCTTAGGCAAGTGGGGTTTAGGTTGCCTGTACTGAAATTGTGGTCTTTCAGTATCCTGAGGACTTGGTCTCCTCATCTGAGAATTTCTCTGCTGAGTGTTTCTCTTCTGAGGATTCCTCTGATGGTTTAGGGCAGATTTCTTCAGGTTAGTATTCTTAGCCTGAGGCTTCGAAGTACTGGCCTGAGGATTTCCTACTGATTGTACAGGTTTTCTAGCCTTTCTTGAGGTTTGGGCTTTCTTTCCTGAACTCTCAGATTCTCTGAAACCATAGGTCCTTTACCCTTGTCCAAAACACGTGGTTGTTCTTCAATAAGAAGATCAGTACGAACCGCCGGTTTAACAAAGACAGTCTTGGTGCCACTTGTAGAAGCAGCATTCAGAAGATCATGTGAGGTTCCCCCTAGAATATATCCTAATCCAGTCTTTATAGTTGCAGGTCTTTGATAACTCTGAATTTCATCTATTGTTTTAGATGCAGAATTCAATAGAGCTAACTTTCTCTGCAAACTATCCTCACTTTTCTTTAGAGTTTCATGTTTCTCAAAGAGGTCATTGAACTCGGTTCTGATAAACTAATTTTCTTCAGTGGATTTCTCTAACTTTCCTTTCAGGGTCTCTACCACCTTCTCTTTTTTCTGAGAGTTGTACTTTCAGAACATCAAGTGCATCAGTTACTCCCATCAATTGAGAAGTGATCTCAACAGCTGTAGAGTTTTTCCACTTTAGATTCTCAGCAGTCAGCACTTCATTCTGCTCTTGAGTTTCTATGAACAGTTCTTGTAACACAGAATAGTCATTCATCAGATTCTCAAAAGAACCCATCAGGTCAAAATTACTAGTTACAGATGAACTTGATAACTCAGGTGCTTGTGTAGGAGCAGCAACAGAGATAGAAGAATTTACCTCCTCAATAGCAACAAGGCAGACATCATCACTATCACTGTCTGAGAACATCTCTTCTGAAGAGCTGGATCCTTCCTCAGAATGTTCTTCTTCAGCAATCATTGTCTTCTTGCTGGAATACTTCTTGTCTCTTTTGGCTTGCCGATCCTTTCTTTCTTTGGAACTCAACTCATGACAGTCATACTGAAAGTGACCTTTCTTCTTCCAGTTGTAGCATCTGTTGGTATCATCATCCTGATCATTTTCCTCTTTGGATTTGTAGTCCTTCTTTTTGGATGAGGATCCTTCATTTTTATAGTCTTTCTTCTTCTCAGTAGACTTTTCTTCAGCTTCTGAGTTGTTCCTGTTCTTGTACCTGATATTTTTATAATACCTCTTATACTTTCCAAATCTGTGGTTCATTTTCTCAAACCTTCTTGCCATTAAGGAAATTATCTCATCTTTTTCATCCTGCACTTTGTTAGATGAAGTCTCAGGTTCTTTAGAATTACAGATTTTACCTTGTGCTTTGAAAGCCACATTTTTGTTAGATGAAGTATCATCTTTGTGTCAGCTTTCTTAGTTTTTTTATCAATTACAAACTCATATGCTTTCAACTTAGAGAAAACTTGTTGATATGGCATAGAAGCAATATCTTTGGTGTTTTCACTCACAACAACATGAATATCCCATTTCTTAGATAGTCCTCTAAGAATTTTCAGAGCAATTTCTCTTTTAGGATACTTTTTCCCAAGAGCACTTAGATCATTCATAATGCTAGATCATTCACCATCTTCCATTTCAAAACCATCAAATTTGGCAATAGCCACAGATAGTTTGTTTTCTTTTATATGATCAGTGCCTTGACACATTATAGCAAGTGTGTCCCAAATGTCTTTGGCAGTTTCACAGTGAGAAATCATTCCTATAACACCATCATCAATAGTGTTATATAGAGTATCTTTAGCAATATAATCCAAGTTAACCAACTTCCTTTCTTCAGGACTAAGCTGATCATCGGATTTAGGAAATTCATCCCTTGGATCATCTTTTTCAGCATTAGTAGATCTAGGATTAACAACCTTAAACTCAAAAGGTCCTTGAGACACAACTCTCCACATTCTCTCATGTTTAGAGTACAAGTGTGCCTGCATTCTCAATCTCCATAGATCATAATTCTCAACTGAGAATATAGGTAGTTTCTTAGAAGGCATGATGAAGTGGCCTTGTAAGATATCAGTAGTAAGATCTATTCAGTAGACCACCAAAGTCTCTAAGTCAACAAGACTATGGCTACCAAAGCAAGTGGTCAGTTAGAACCACTGCTCTGATACCACTTGTTGGTCCCGGCGTAAACGAGTGTCACACGTGTATGAGGGGGGGGGAGTACACGTGTGTGGTGATTTTTCAACTTTTAAAACTTTTACTGAAATTAGTGAGTCAGGTTGTCCTGATTTTCAGTCTTGAGAAGCACAAATTGACCTGAGTCAAAGTCTACTGAGACAATAACACTGAGCGGCGTTCAGGGACTTCAGATTAGCTCACTGATCCTGATTTTTCTCAGAGTCCAAATAAGCTTGGAGTAGATACTAATCTTACTGACTACTCAGGAGATTTTATCAGTTTGACAACTATCTATACTAGCTTATCTAGGGTGCGGAAAGTGTAGGCCCTAAGTTTATACTCGTTTTACTTTGTTGAAAATCTTTCCTTAATGAAACAGTGGTTAAGGATTTGATCAAGTTAATGCAAGTTCAGTGGATTGATTTCAATTGAATATCAGAAATGCTTTCAGTGAAATATGCAGCACGTAATAATGCAAAGCAGAAAGCAAAAACAACACAGCAAGTTATAGTGGTTTAGAGGCTCAAGCACCTACGTCCACTCTCTCTAATCTTCAGAGAAATTCCTTAACACACTACTTCTACTACCTCAAGCTTTCAGACTGAATTCAGCAAATTACTAACTCAACACTACTACGAGTTTTCAGGCTGAACTACTGCAGCTTACTAACTCAACACACACAAGCGTTCAGACTGAACAATCAACTTACTAACTTCTCCTCTAGAGTCTTTAGACTGAACACAACAGCTTACTAACTCTTTACAACTCTCTCACTTCCAACTACTACACACACAAACTTCCTAATCAAAGGGTTTGGGTTTGGTTGGTTTCCAACTAAGGTGAGATATCCTTTTACAATGAGAACATGAGTAAAAAGCTAGGATATCTCGAACTAAGATTTGGATAAGATCTTGAATCTAGGCTTAGTAAATGAGCTCTCTTCAATGATGAAACACTTGGAAAAATCTAAGGGTTTCGAGTTCTTCACAAGAATGCTTGAATACGAATGAGCTCTGTGAGTTGCTTTGATTTCCCATAACCTTGAAGTGTTCAAGGCCTCTGGTATTTATAGGCAACTCTTCAAGAAGTCTTCCTTTAAAAACTATCCGTTGGAGAGATAGCTTCTCGGGTTTCTTCTTTGAGTATATGGTGAACGGCTTCATTAGGGTTTGAACGAGCCCTTGCATGCTTTAGGAAATACCCAGACACGCAGCCAATCACCAATTTCTGTGAACAAGACAAATATCTCTGTTGACATTCTTCAGAGAAATGTCGCTTTCAGTGTTAGGAAAGTACGCTGTTGTCGCCTCCTCATTGACCGACATCTTCCTTTGAACTGAGACAACAAAAATGGCTCTTTTTGTCAACCAATACTGAGTTGATACTTTCCTTAGTGTTCACGAACGTATAACATTCTCTTTGCATGTACTCAGAATGAACAAACACTATTTAACTTGGAGTGACTTGTTCAGGTTCTATTGATTCAGTACATAAGAGTCTTCAGGATCTTCTGATATTCAGGTTCTTCTGATCTCCAGATTCTTCTGATCTTCAGGTTCTTCAAGTCTTCAGGTATCTGTAAGTCTTCAGGATATACTGATCCTTCAGTATGGTTTAGGTCTTCAGTATAGTTTGATCTTCAGGATACTTCTGAGCCACAGATAAAACGTTGAAACCTATTCTAACCTGAACTATGTCTGCTGACTATACATGGTGCAGATCATCCTGATAATTTGAAACCTGATCCTATACTATTAAGATCGTCCTGAAACATGTCATACTCAGGGGTTTTGGGATCTAATCAAAATCTTTATTAATTTCATCTCCCAACAAAACGACTTTGAGAAGGTTCACAAACTTTACGTGTGAGAATACCAAAGTTATTAAAATGGCTTTGGAAAGGATCACAACTCTAGGTGTAGGAATACTAAAGTCAATTAAACGACTTTGGAAAGTCCTACAACTATATGACAAATTATATGTGATTAAGTTAAAGTATGATAATGTTTCATGTTTGCTTCTATGTGTATAATTCATGTTTAACATTTAACTTGAACAACTAAGTCCCACTGGTTGTGATTTCATACTCACCCCATCCATTTACAGATTTCAGGTTAAGGAGTTGGACGATGAGGAGTGGGGATAGATGACGACCCCTTAATTAAATTTTATTTTTTATACTAAATAAATAATATAAGTTTTTATGTTTCCGCTTCCAAAATTAATATGTTTTTAAAATCAATAGTCATTGCAAAGATTTACTTTACCATTGTATTTCAAATTTTTGAACGTTAAAGTTAGTTATTATAAGGAACTATTGAAAAGTCCGTCTTTTGAAAATTGGGGCATGACAATTATAGATTACATAATATTTTAATCTATATATTTCATTGAAATTATTTATCATCGTCTACCTATTTTGTAAATTATATATGTAGGTTCGTTGAATTTTTGAACTATATTAAGTGTTCATGACTCTCTAATCACTGTTTTGTATTGAAGATATGGATGTTAATAATGCTTTTAAGAAATATCGATCAAAAGGTTGGGTTGTGCAATGAGATTGATTATTACTAAGTTGAAAGTCATGTTCTCGATGCAAGAATCATTTTCGGAAGGATCCCATTATTGAACTTGACCACTTCAGATCAAACATCGCCTATTCAGTTTCCAATGAGATAATTTATAATCCCTCCGTCCCGGAACACTTTGCACCAACTTTTGGATATGTAGTTTAAGAAAAGGGTATAATGAGTGGAGTGTTGGAGGGTAATTTTGTAAACTTTTATGTATAAAGTAAATAAAGTAGATGATTGAGTGTATGGGTGGGTTCTAAAGCAATGACATTTTGTGTAAATATGTGAATATTGTGAGGATGAAGTTTAGTAAGGAGTTTTCATTTTTGGGTGTGCAAAGTGTTGTGGGACGTCCCAATAAGGAAAGTGTGCAAAGTCTTCTGGGACGGGAGGAGTAATATTTTTCTGCTCCACAATACGATAAATAAAAGTGAAGGTTAATCACTATCAACAGTAGGTGTGTACCTTTTCAAGTCAATTTTTTCATAGGGTCAACGATGAGGAAATATTTTTTAAGACCCGTAATTTAGTAGGGTGGCAATTTAAGGACAACAAGTTTCAGTTTGGGAAAATTATGACATTAATTTTTTTTTCGGCAAGGTTAGACATTAACTTTTTTTTTCTGGCAAAATTAGGACAAGATTATTTTTTTTTTGGCAAATATAAGTCATTTTTTCCTTACTGACAGACCTAAATTGACTAAAACCCTAAATTGGCAAAAACTCGAAACTACATGCCTACTTTTGTCAAACTGAAACTAGCTTACCCAACTTTTCCAAACTGAAATTTGTTTTCCTTAAATTGCCACCACAATAGGTACATACATAAAGACATTTTTCCCCATTCAACTACATAATGTTGTCTCAAGAAGAAATATTTTAAACTAGGTGTTCATAGACCCTGGTCGTATAGGGCTCAGTCATGTAAAACTTGGGGCTAAACGTTTTGGGCCAAAACAGTCCTGATTAAACGGATCTAAAAAACTTGACATCTATGACACTTGCGGGCGAAGATGATGGCATCTGTCCTTAAGGTCGGCCAAAAATAGACTTGTCTTTTAGTTTTGTGCACCAATGACTGCCCCCAGCGTGGTTTCCGCACACACCTTCGTGTATCTCCCTCAGGATGACTTGCCCCTGTTCTGGTGTAATACACCGAAGAAGTGGTGTGACTAAGCCTCGTTTATACAACACGTAATGGATCAGGGTATACAATTCCGCTCTTAATTGCAATTGCTGAACTTGAACTCTGTCATGTGGTAGGATGCCACTTCTTAAATATTTGATGATGGGTGTTATCCAGCTCTCTGGTGGGGTGTCCAGGGTCGCGACCACTATGTTGGTAGTGGAAGGGTGGGAGAGTTTTGTGATGGTGACATCCTTCATCTCTGCTGGCCCCTCTGAAGTCGCTAGCCGTGCTAAAGCATCGACTCGTGAATATAGATCCCTCAAAATTAAAGGATTTCAAAATTGATAGGCTAGCTGTTGTTTCTAATTGCCGAATTTTCTTTGAGTTTTTCTTATTTGTACAAAACATAATTATCATGAATGGAAACTAAGGTTGTGGTTGAGGATGAAACAAAAATTATCAAAAACGAAGAGAGAGTGACGAGATCCGGTGGTCGAGAATGAAACTATTACACTTGGTGCAATTCAAGCGATAAATGATCAAGACGGACGCAGTATTGAATGATGGTAAAATTTCAAAAGAATCACTTCTTAGTTCAAAAGTATTAACATTTTCTTGTCAAGAATTTATTGTTATGGTATATATCAATAATCCAGGAATATCAAATACATTATCAAGAATATCATAATCAAATAAAATTGATTATATATATTTTTGTAAAGGAAATCTTTTAAACTATTTTGAATATAAGTTTATAATAATCCAGTTAGGAGCATTTATTATTTGGCTATGAGTATCAAATATCTGACAAGGGTATCAGAATACTAAAATTATAAAAAAACCATTTCAGTTATTCAAATTTTCTATGAAGAGACTGTATGAAATTTGTTCCAGTGCACTACAAGAAAATGAAGAATTGTCTATCAAACTTTTCAAATGTGTATGAAATCTTCCAACAAAAATAATTTGGTCCTTAAAAGTGACTATTGCCTAGGATTTATTTACCAATTTTTTGAAAAATCTATGAATAGTTACCTACAAAAAATAATTTCTAGGCAAACAAATTACCTACCATGAAACTACCTACACATTCCTAATTTCCGTAGGCAAACTAATTAACTACAAAAGATAATTTCCCAGGCAACTTACATTTTTGTAGGCAATTATATTTGTGGTTTAGAAATGACTTACAAATAAATTTACCTACGAATTACATTCCCTAGGCAAATTTACCTATGAATAAAAATGTCTAGGCAAATTGAAATATTCCCTAGGCAATCCTCTATTTTTTTGGAATATTTCGTAGGCAACCCTCTATTCTTTTGTAGTGGTGGTTCATACTTTAAATATATGATCACAAATCTCATTTGTTCTAGTGGTTCATACTTTGAATATATATGGTTACAAAATCTCTTGTTATGGTACAAAATATTAAAGTATGATTAATTCAAACAAGAGTATTCAATATTGTGTCAAGAGTATCAGAAACAAATGAAATTGATTTGTTTTGTATTGTATTGTAGGTATTAGTTGAGTATCAGAATTAATAAAGTCTTTTAAATTATTTTAATGATTTACTTTTGTATTGTAATACAAGTTTATATAAAAATTTGCCAGGAGTATCAAGTATTTGATTAGGATTATCAAATATCTACTCAGGAATATCAGATTAATGTATTTTTATCAAAGCCATTAAAAATTGTACAACCATTTCAATTATTCATATTCACTAAAAAACAACATTATGAAATTATATCACTGATTCATATTTCATATATCTGGTCAAGAATCTCTTATTACGATGCATAATATTAGAGTATTAATAATCCACTGATTCATATTTCATATATCTGGTCAAGAATATCTTATTAAGATGAAGAATATTAGAGTATCAATAATCCAATCAAGAGTATCAAATATTTTTTCAGGAGTAATAG
The DNA here is from genome assembly GCA_037126765.1 of Stenogyne calaminthoides. NCBI lineage: Eukaryota > Viridiplantae > Streptophyta > Magnoliopsida > Lamiales > Lamiaceae > Stenogyne > Stenogyne calaminthoides. The sequence goes on from JBBCBC010000021.1 coordinate 22,292,615, forward strand.
AAAAACCAAATAAGATTGATTCTTTTTTTTTGTATTGAGGATCGAACCAAAATATTTGAAATTCTTTTAGTGATAGTTGTTTTCATACGTAATATCATGTTATGAGAATTTGATCAGGAGTGTCAAATATCTAGTCAGGAGTATCATATTCATATATGTTTATTAAAAGTACTAAAAATTGTATGTTTCAGTTATTCATATTTCCAACGAAAAAGATAATATGAAATTGTTTCAATAATTCATCAATTGTTGGTCCCGAATTAGGAAAACCAATGTGCGCGGAAAATACCATGTAATGCATATAAAACAGGGGTGAGGGCAGAGTGATTCCAATTACTCTTTTTGCTTTTAAGAACGATGTGTGTTTTGCTAATAATCAAATGCATATGGCAAGTAAGAACATAAAGCAGTAAAGAACACACGATTTTATAATGGTTCGGACAACTCGTCCTACATCCACTCTTCCCTATCACAAGGGGCACCTACTTAACCAACTGAACTTAGTTTAACGTGTTAGTCCAACACCCAACAGATGTTTACCGAGTTCACACTCAAACGACACTTATCTTCCTCACGGGATTGCCTACCCTCCCTTTCGGGATTGCTAGATGTTTACCGATTTCACACTCAAATGGGACTTATCACCCTCACGGGATTGCCTACCCTCCCTTTTGGGATTGCTAGATGTTTACCGAGTTCACACTCAAACGGGACTTATCACCCTCACGGGATTGCCTACCCTCCATTTCGGGATTGCTAGATGTTTACCGAATTCACACTCACCTACAAACTTATCCTACCAAACTGATTTGAGTAAGGTTTGTTTGGTTTCCAACTAGGTTGAGATTTTCCCTTACATTTGTTTAGCCTCAATGCTAAGGATGGGAAAATCTCTCTAAGCTTAGGATATTACATTTGTGCTTACATCTAGGATATAACACTCTTGAATATATGCGTGTATTTCTTGCTCAGTGTTCTATGGTGGAAATGCTGGATGATTTGGCTTTTTGGATGTTTCACGCATTTCTCCACAAAAATAATGAAGGAAGAACTTGTATTTATAGTGTGGATTTGAATGTTACCGTTCGATGGAGTCTCATTCAAATCCATACTATTCTGTAGCTTCTGCAGCTTTTTCAGGCTGGTTGTCTTCCTCTTATTGGGCCACGTCAGCTGAATCTAACGGCTATAATCTTCAGGATCATCTGAGTCTTCAGGATTATTGATTCAACAGACTTCTCTTCAGCGGACCTTGTCTGATCAGGTATACTGACACTCAGGCTGACTGAGTTCAGTTCTTCTGTCTTTAGACATCCTCACCCTTAGGTCACTAGCACTCAGGCTAACTGATCATCAGTAGCGTTCTGATTCTCAGTGAACATGACTTCAGATGACTTCTCTTCTGATGACTTCTCTTCTAATTTCTTCTCGCCTGATCTGGTATGCAGATTTCTGGTTTTTTGATATCTGATTTCTTTTCGCTTGATCTGATCAGCTCACATGATCAGATCAGTATAGCATCAGGTCAGCATATCAGTTTATCTGCATCAAATTAGTACATCAGGTTAGCATATCAGGTTATCTTATCTGCTCTCGATCACGTCTGATCTCGATCAGTCTCATCTGCTCCTCTTGTGATCTGCAACCTCCTCTTCTGATCTGGTCATCTGATCAGGTCATCTGATCTTCTGATCAGCTGGTTTAGCTTTCCTTCTTTCTTGATTTTGCACAGCTCATCAGTAAACTCCGGAACTCATCTTACTCATCTGATCTCGATCAGTCTCGTCTGCAGCCTCGTCTGATCTCGATCGTCTACGTCTAATTTCATGAGTTCCCCCTCAACTTGTTCTCTCGTTCCCCCTCAACTTGTTATCTGTAGATTAGCTTCAAAAACACAAGTTGATAATGTTTTGGCAAAATTCATCAAAACTAAAATATCCCAACAATTTTCCCCTTTTTGATAATGACGCCAAAACATTAAAATATATGCATTTATACAGAGATCGGGTTTTTTAAAAAGATCAGTTCAGGTGGTCACTTTGAAAGCAGTGAACTTTTGAACTCCCGCTCTGATACCAATTGTTGGTATCAGTTTAGAAATGGGTTTTAAAAAGATCAGTTCAGGTGGTCACTTTGAAATCAGTGAACCTTTTGAACTCCCGCTCTGATACCAATTGTTGGTATTAGTTCAGAAACGGGTTTAAAATAGATCAGTTCAGGTGGTCACTTGAAATCAGTGAACCTTTTGAACTCCCGCTCTGATACCAATTGTTGGTCCCGATTTAGGAAAACCCATGTGCGCAAAAAATACCATGTAATGCATATAGAACACGGGTGAAGGCAGAGTGATTCCAATTACTCTTTTTGCTTTTAATAACGATGTGTGTTTTGCTTATAATCAAATGCATATGGCAAGTAAGAACATAAAGCAGTAAAGAACACACGATTTTATAGTGGTTCGGACAACTCGTCCTACATCCACTCTTACTTATCACAAGGGGCACCTACTTAACCAACTGGACTTAGTTTAACGTGTTAGTCCAACACCCAACAGATGTATACCGAGTTCACACTCAAACGGGACTTATCTCCCTCACGGGATTGCCTACCCTTCCTTTCGGGATTGCTAGATGTTTACCGAGTTCACACTCAAACGGGACTTATCACCCTCACGGGATTGCCTACCCTCCCTTTCGGGATTGCTAGATGTTTACCGAGTTCACACTCAAACGGGACTTATCACCCTCACGGGATTGCCTACCCTCCCTTTCGGGATTGCTAGATGTTTACCGAGTTCACACTCACCTACAAACTTATCCTACCAAACTGATTTGGGTAAGGTTTGTTTGGTTTCCAACTAGGTTGAGATTTTCCCTTACATTTGTTTAGCCTCAATGCTAAGGATGGTAAAATCTCTCTAAGCTTAGGATATTACATTTGTGCTTAGATCTAGGATAGAACACTCTTGAATATATGCGTGTATTTCTTGCTCAGTGTTCTATGGTGGAAATGCTGGATGATTTGGATTTTTTGATGTTTCACGCATTTCTCCACACGAATAATGAAGGAAGAACTTGTATTTATAGTGTGGATTTGAATGTTACCGTTGGATGGAGTCTCATTCAAATCCATACTATTCTCAGAGCTTCCGCAGCTTTTTTCAGTCAGTTGTCTTTCTCTCATTGGTCCACGTCACCGAATCTAATTGGCTATAATCTTGAGGATCATCTTAGTCTTGAGATTATTGATTCAATGAGACTTCTTTGTGGACCTTATCGATCAGTATCTTGACACTCGAGTCGACCGAGTTCAGTTCTTCTGTCTTTAGACATCCTCACCCTTAGGTCACTAAAGATCGAGGCTAACCGATCATCGATGGCGTTCGATTCTCGATGAACATGACTTGAATTCTCTTCTAATTTAATTTCTTCTTTAATTATCCGTATCTGATTTACGGTTTTTGATATCGATTTCTTTTTTTCTGATCGGCTCACATGATCGGATCGATATAAGATCAGTCGATATCAGTTTATCTGCATCAAATTAGTACATCAGGTTAGCATATCAGATTATCTTATCTGCTCTCGATCAAGACTGATCTCGATCAGTCTCATCTGCTCCTCTTGTGATCTGCAACCTCCTCTTCTGATCTGGTCATCTGATCAGGTCATCTGATCTTCTGATCAGCTGGTTTAGCTTTCCTTCTTTCTTGATTTTGCACAGCTCATCAGTAAACTCCGGAACTCATCTTACTCATCTGATCTCGATCGGTCTAAATCTGCACCTTATGCGATCTCGATCGCTTACGTCCCCATTTCATTAAGTTCCCCAACTTGTTCTCTCGTTCCCCCTCAACTTGTTATATGTAGATTAGCTTCAAAAACACAAGTTGATAATGTTTTGGCATAATTCATCAAAACTAAAATATCCCAACAATTTTCCCCTTTTTGATAATGACGCCAAAACATTAAAATATATGCATTTATACAGAGATCGGGTTTTTTAAAAAGATCAGTTCAAGTGGTCACTTTGAAAGCAGTGAACTTTTGAACTCCCGCTCTTATACCAATTGTTGGTATCAGTTTAGAAATGGGTTTTAAAAAGATCAGTTCAGGTGGTCACTTTGAAATCAGTGAACCTTTTGAACTCCCGCTCTGATACCAATTGTTGGTATCAGTTCAGAAACGGGTTTAAAATAGATCAGTTCAGGTGGTCACTTGAAATCAGTGAACCTTTTGAACTCCCGCTCTGATACCAATTGTTGGTCCCGATTTAGGAAAACCCATGTGCGCGAAAAATACCATGTAATGCATATAAAACACGGGTGAAGGCAGAGTGATTCCAATTACTCTTTTTGCTTTTAATAACGATGTGTGTTTTGCTTATAATCAAATGCATATGGCAAGTAAGAACATAAAGCAGTAAAGAACACACGATTTTATAGTGGTTCGGACAACTCGTCCTACATCCACTCTTACTTATCACAAGGGGCACCTACTTAACCAACTGGACTTAGTTTAACGTGTTAGTCCAACACCCAACAGATGTATACCGAGTTCACACTCAAACGGGACTTATCTCCCTCACGGGATTGCCTACCCTTCCTTTCGGGATTGCTTGATGTTTACCGAGTTCACACTCAAACGGGACTTATCACCCTCACGGGATTGCCTACCCTCCCTTTCGGGATTGCTAGATGTTTACCGAGTTCACACTCAAACGGGACTTATCACCCTCACGGGATTGCCTACCCTCCCTTTCGGGATTGCTAGATGTTTACCGAGTTCACACTCACCTACAAACTTATCCTACCAAACTGATTTGGGTAAGGTTTGTTTGGTTTCCAACTAGGTTGAGATTTTCCCTTACATTTGTTTAGCCTCAATGCTAAGGATGGTAAAATCTCTCTAAGCTTAGGATATTACATTTGTGCTTAGATCTAGGATAGAACACTCTTGAATATATGCATGTATTTCTTGCTCAGTGTTCTATGGTGGAAATGCTGGATGATTTGGATTTTTGGATGTTTCACGCATTTCTCCACACGAATAATGAAGGAAGAACTTGTATTTATAGTGTGGATTTGAATGTTACCGTTGGATGGAGTCTCATTCAAAATCCATACTATTCTGTAGCTTCTGCAGCTTTTTCAGGCTGGTTGTCTTTCTCTCATTGGTCCACGTCAAAATTTGAATCTACTTTATAATCTTGAGGATCATCTTAGTCTTGAGATTATTGATTCAAAGAGACTTCTCTTGGCCGGACCTTATCGATCGGGTATCTTATAACGACACTCAGTGGACCGAGTTGATTCTTACATCTTTAGACATCCTCACCCCTTAGGTCACTTCTTTTCGAGGCTAAGCGATCATCGATGGCGTTCGATTCTCGATGAACATGACTTGAATGACTTCTCTTCTAATTTCTTCTCTTTTATCCGGTATCTGATTTCGGTTTTTGATATCGATTTCTTTTTAAGCGATCGATCGGCTCACATGATCGGTCGATATAACATCAATCGACCTATATCAGTTTATCTGCATCAAATTAGTACATCAGGTTAGCATATCGGTTATCTTATATACTCTCTCGATCAAAACCGATCTCGTCGGTCTCATCCTAACTTCTCTTGTGATCTGCAACCTCCTCTTACGATCACGGTCATCGATCGGTCATCCGATCTTCCGATCGGTGGTTTAGCTTTCCTTCTTTCTTGATTTTGCCTGACTCATCGTGTAAACTCCGGAACTCATCTTACTCATCTGATCTCGATCAGTCTCGTCTGCAGCCTCGTCTGATCTCGATCGTCTACGTCTAATTTCGTAAGTTCCCCCTCAACTTGTTCTCTCGTTCCCCCTCAACTTGTTATATGTAGATTAGCTTCAAAAACACAAGTTGATAATGTTTTGGCATAATTCATCAAAACTAAAATATCCCAACAATTTTCCCCTTTTTGATAATGACGCCAAAACATTAAAATATATGCATTTATACAGAGATCGGGTTTTTTAAAAAGATCAGTTCAGGTGGTCACTTTGAAAGCAGTGAACTTTTGAACTCCCGCTCTTATACCAATTGTTGGTATCAGTTTAGAAATGGGTTTTAAAAAGATCAGTTCAGGTGGTCACTTTGAAATCAGTGAACCTTTTGAACTCCCGCTCTGATACCAATTGTTGGTATCAGTTCAGAAACGGGTTTAAAATAGATCAGTTCAGGTGGTCACTTGAAATCGATGAACCTTTTGAACTCCCGCCCGATACCAATTGTTGGTCCCGATTTAGGAAAACCCATGTCTTGAAAAATACCATGTAATGCATATAAAACACGGGTGAAGGCGGAGATTCCAATTACTCTTTTTGCTTTTAATAACGATGTGTGTTTTGCTTATAATCAAATGCATATGGCAAGTAAGAACATAAAGCAGTAAAGAACACACGATTTTATAGTGGTTCGGACAACTCGTCCTACATCCACTCTTACTTATCACAAGGGGCACCTACTTAACCAACTGGACTTAGTTTAACGTGTTAGTCCAACACCCAACAGATGTATACCGAGTTCACACTCAAACGGGACTTATCTCCCTCACGGATTGCTGCCCCCTTCCTTTCTGGATTGCTAGATGTTTACCGAGTTCACACTCAAACGGGACTTATCACCCTCACGGGATTGCCTACCCTCCCTTTCGGGATTGCTAGATGTTCTGGAGTTCACACTCAAACGGGACTTATCACCCTCACGGGATTGCCTACCCTCCCTTTCGGGATTGCTAGATGTTTACCGAGTTCACACTCACCTACAAACTTATCCTACCAAACTGATTTGGGTAAGGTTTGTTTGGTTTCCAACTAGGTTGAGATTTTCCCTTACATTTGTTTAGCCTCAATGCTAAGGATGGTAAAATCTCTCTAAGCTTAGGATATTACATTTGTGCTTAGATCTAGGATAGAACACTCTTGAATATATGCGTGTATTTCTTGCTCAGTGTTCTATGGTGGAAATGCTGGATGATTTGGATTTTTGGATGTTTCACGCATTTCTCCACACGAATAATGAAGGAAGAACTTGTATTTATAGTGTGGATTTGAATGTTACCGTTGGATGGAGTCTCATTCAAATCCATACTATTCTGTAGCTTCCGCAGCTTTTTCAGGCTGGTTGTCTTTCTCTCATTGGTCCACGTCAGCTGAATCTAACGGCTATAATCTTCAGGATCATCTTAGTCTTCAGGATTATTGATTCAGCAGACTTCTCTTCAATGGACCTTATCGATCGGTATATCGACACTCAGCCGACCGAGTTGATTCTTACATCTTCGGACATCCTGCCCTCAGTCACTAAAGACGAGCTAATTCGATCATCGATGGCGTTACGATTCTCGATGAACATGACTTCAGATGACTTCTCTTCTGATGACTTCTCTTCTGATTTCTTCTCGCCTGATCTGGTATACAGATTTCTAGTTTTTTGATATCTGATTTCTTTTCGCCTGATCTGATTAGCTCACATGATCATATCAGTATAGCATCAGGTCAGCATATCAGTTTATCTGCATCAAATTAGCATATCAGGTTAGCCTATCTGATCTCGATCACGTCTGATCTCGATCAGTCTCATCTGCTCCTCTTATGATATGCAACCTCCTCTTCTGATCTGGTCATCTGATCAGGTCATCTGATCTTCTGATCAGCTGCCTTAGCTTCTCTTCTTTCTTGATTTTGCACAACTCGTCAGTTAACTCCGGAACTCATCTTACTCATTTGATCTCGATCAGTCTCGTCTGATCTCGATTGTCTACGTCTGATTTCTTGAGTTCCCCCTCAACTTGTTCTCCCGTTCCCCCTCAACTTGTTATCTTTAGATTAGCTTCAAAAACACAAGTTGATAATGTTTTGGCATAATTCATCAAAACTAAAATATCCCAACAAATTCATATCTAGAATATCTGGTCAAGAATCTCTTATTATGGTGTAGAGTCATAGAGTATCAATAATATAATTAGAAGTATCAAATATTATGTCAGGAGTTTCAGGACCAGAAAATTAAATCTTATTGTAGTATATTAGTTTATTATCAAAACCAATAAAATCCATGAAATTATCTTAATCATTTTATCTTCATACTATATAAGGTTATAAGAATCTGATCATGTGTATCAACTATTGAGCCAGAAATATCAAATATATCATGAGTATCTGGTCAAGATCTCTTAATACGGTATCACTTTATACAATTAGGAATCAATCAACTCTAAGTTGAGTTTTGCAACATGATAATCAAGCATACCAATGGAGATGACACAAATAACCTATCCTAACCATGATCATAACAATGATCCACAAAAGGTTATTATAAATCGTAATTTGATACTGCACTGTATCACGCAACACACAAAATAAGATAGATAACAAAAACCCAAACTGAGTCAAGGATAAATGTTGGTCCCGGTGCAAACGAGTCTTACACATGTATTGGGGGGAATACACGTGTTCAGTGATTTTAAAACTTTTTCTTCACGGAAGTCAGATGGATCAGGTTGTCCTGATGATTTGGTCCTGAGAAGCACAAATCGCCCTGAGTCAAAGTCTACCAGAGACAGTGATCCTGAGCTGCTTTAAGAAACCTCAGATAATCCCAACTGAGCCTGAGTTATCAGAGATACTGAGCCTGCTTGAAAAGCTACTCAGATGTGCAGAATGGTTGGCCCTAAGTTTATACTCGTTTTATGCTTTGCTGAAAACCTTCCTTTTAATGGAATATTGATTAAGGCTGTGATTCAGTTAGATGCAACTTCAGTGGATTGGTTCCAACTGAATATCAGTGAAAATATGCTTTCAGTTAAAGATATGCAACAGATAATCAATGCAGTACAGAAAGCAAATAATACAGCAAGTTATAGTGGTTCAGAGACTCAAGCTCCTACGTCCACTCTCTCTGACTCTTCAGAGAAATTCCTTAATCACCTCCTAAGGTTTTCTGACTACCTATGTAGTTTACTAACCTTTCTACTTCCTAAGGTTTTCTGATTACCTCTGTAGTTTACTAACCTTTCTATTTTGAGCTTTCTGACTACCTCCGTAGTTTACTTACTCAAAACACACACAAGCTTTCTGACTATCCAAGATAGTTTACTCACTTCTTCTCTAGAGCTTTCTGACTACCTCTGTAGTTTACTAACTCTTTACAACTCCAACTCACCAACAATCACACTCAAACTACCTTACAAAGGGTTTGGGGTTTCTTGGTTGGTTTCCAACTAGGATGAGATATCCTTTACAATTAAGTACAATGCAAAGGCTAGGATATCTCTACTAAGCTTTGGATATATCTTATCAAGCTAGGCTTAGTGAATGAGCTCTCTTCAATGTAAAGCACTTGGGAAATTCTTGGGTTTTCGAGTGCTTCAACTTGCAATAATAAGTTTGAGCTCTTTAGTTGCTTACAAATTTCCCGTAACCTTCAATGTAGATGGTCACAAGTATTTATAGGCATACACCAAGGTCACTCTAGAAAAACTATCTGTTGGAAGAGATAGCTTCATGAGTTTCCTCTTATGGTGTGTGATGAACGACTATATTTAGTGTTTGACACTCCCTAGCATGTTTTAGGCAAAGTGCTTTTCATGCGGCCACCACCACTTTTTGCGATCTGAACATAGTACTACTTGACATGCTTCGGTGACTGTTTCTTTTCGATGTCGATAAAAATGCTGTGTTGTCTTCCTCTAATTGGTATTTGTCTTGGGTTAAATGTTTGACAAACATAATTGACTCTTTTTGGTCAATATCTCGAGAGTGATATAACCTTAACAACACTTAGTTTTAGTTCTTTTTTATGCATCCCCGAATGTCTTGGGCAATATCTATTTTTCTAAGTAATGGCGTTTTTCTCGATATTGTATCTTTTCGGATAGATATTTTGATTATCCTCGGAACATTGGGGTTTATCTTGATCATTAGGTTTCATTCTTGAGTCTTCAATAATTCTTGTGCCTTGATATCCTTTGTCTTGATCTTGATCTTTTTTGTCTTACGTGTCTTGAGTCTTACGAGTCTTGATGTCTTACGAGTCTTACGAGTCTTCGAGTCTTCACGGATATCTTGGTGATATACTTAATCTTCATCTTTGAGTCTTGATTTCTCGATTTCTACTTTGAGTCTTGATTTCTCGATTTCACTCTGAGTCTTCAGTTTCTCATTGAGTCTTGATTTCTCGGTTTCATCTTTGAAACTCCGGTTTCTCGATTTCATCTTGAGCCTTGAAACTTCAGTTTCATCTTTGAAACCGGTTTCTTGAAACTTTCTTGAGTCTTCGAAATCTTCGAATCTATCCCCGATCTATATCTGCTGACTATACATTGTGCGAGATAACATCCCTAACACTCTAAAACCAATCGACTCAACTATCAAGATTATCCTGAACATGTCATACTCAGGGGTTTTTGGGATCTAGATGATGCCAAAACCATCTTTTTACAAATACACTTAACCTATACTCAGGTTTCAGTTTTTCCTATTACAAGAATGGTATATCTCCCAACAATTTACACAATCAATCTCCCAACAATTTCATCAACAATAATCAGGCATATCAAAAGTAAAGACATGTAAAGTAAGATAATGAGATATTATCTTTGAGCATAAAAGATAAAGTTTCATTGATGTATGATAGAATGTTACAACTTACAATGAACTTATCTGAAAGAAAAAAATAAAGACAAAAAGATAAGGAAATACAAGAGTCTTCAGTCTTGATCTTTAGTCTTCTTTTGCTCTTCAGCTCTGGCTCTTCAGTTCTCTTCTTCCACCTCATCAGCAGGCACTTCAAGGTTAAACATTCCATAATATCTTTTCTTCAGCGCATCTATTTCCTTGATGATATCGAGTTGTTCCTGTCGGGCCCTAAGCGAATGGCGTATTGAGCAATCTCCTCAGAAATGGTTGTTTCATTTACCAAGCCATTCTCTAGCCTAGGAGGAGGGTAAGAATATGGACCAGGGGCAATTATCTGAACCTTTCCTTCATCCGCAAGATTGATCCAGCTTTGTAAGTACTTCGGATAGAAGGTCAGCTGATAGTCAATGAAAGCCTCATTAGAATCTGAGCTCTCCCCTCTCCATTCTCTTAGCACTTCGTAGTAGAACCAGAATGTTCTTTTAATCTCTTCCCACGTATCATTGAACTGGATTGGCATCCACTTGTCAATGTGCGGCCACTTTTGTGCTTTTGCTGTCCCTCTCCTCTTGCTCGCGAACTTGTTGAAACCACTTCTTCGCCTCTGCTCTTCTTCCTTCTCTTTCCTTATTAAGGGAACACCTGAAACTGAAGCAACAGTTTTCTTGGCTTGCTCGATCTGAAGTGATCTCAGAGCTCTTTTGGTATTGAAGACTTCTTTTTGCGGTTCTTCAGACTCTTCCAATTCCAATATCAGCTTCCTCTAAGTTGGCTTAGAAGCCTTAGCTCTTTTTCCTTCGGGCTCAACAAATGCCACAGCCTTCCTTTTGATAGGCAGCTCAGCACCGGCTAGGCTTGTTCCAACCCTTCTTCTAGCACTCAGCTTCTCAACAGCTACTTCCTTCATGGTTTCCTCAGAAACTTGAGTGTAGACAGGCTTCTCCACCTTCTTGAATTTCAGCTTCTCAGTGGCTCCAACTTCTTGCAAGGCTTCAGCAATGTCTTTCTTTTTTGCTTCTTTTGTATGCCTTTCTTTCCAAGGTGTGTGCCAATAATATTCTCAGATCAGCTCCGGGTCTTTCCCCCTTCTTGGCACCATACCTTGGCAGAAGTTTGGATAGTGCTGTGTCCATATGATATTGTTCCTTGCTGACACTTCGCACTTCTCCCGCCAACTGATCTTGCTCTTCTTCTAGCCTCCTCGGGTGGTTCTTTGCCATTGAGAACTCTTCAGACATCTGGGCAAACTGGTTGGAGAGATCTTCTTTGAACATATCTGTCATCTTGGTCATGAGCATGGAGCTCATTTCTTCAACAGCATTTTTGACAAGCATCTCATTCTTCTCCACCAGTTTGGCTTCTAGAAATTCAGTCCTCTCCTGATACTTTTGCTTCAACTCTGCACTTAATTCAGCTTTGACTCCATCCATTTTTCCTTCCATCTTTCCTTCCATGGCAGTCAATTTTTCAGTCAGAGTAGTCTGAAGTTGCATCAGGTCTGAAGAAGAACTCAAAATTTCCATCTTCTAGTCCTGGTTGGCCAAAACTTCTTCAATCTGAGCAACTTTGTCCATGATTGGCCCAACCTTCTCTAGTTTCTCCAAAATGGGAGTGAGATCAATCTCAGGAGCATAAGAGATTTGTTGATTTTCCTGAGCTGGTTGCTCATCCTGAGTCTCAGTCTCAGCCTGAGCTTCAGCCTCAACCTGAGTCTGGGTTTCCACCTGAGCTTGGGTGTCCACCTGAGCCTCAGTCTGCATATCAGACATTTCAGAATTAAAGATAGAAACTTCAGTAATCTTGGCATAATTTTTAGTAGTGCCAAAAGTTACATGAAGACTAACTTCAGTCTGAGGATGTGTGACAGCAGGCTCTCCAGCATCAGTGTTATCCTTCTCCATCTGAGATTGACTCGCATCATCATTCCCTTGTTGGTCCCCATCTTGGTTTTTGTCTTTGGAGCTCGGGGCACCAACCTCAGCTTCTGTCCTCTCAGCAATCTTCCTCTTAACCAGCTCATCAAAATCTGACATTTTCATCCTGAGCTTGGTTTTTCTGAACCCGGAGAATTCTGTTAGCACAACTGTCTCCTCATTCCACCAGTCTTCACCTCTGAATGAAGCAATGTTGAGCATTTCAGGTAGAGACTGGTTGAGAATGTATACTGTTGACCTCAGTCTGAAAAATAAATCCTGGAGGTCAGGGAATGTGCTAAGCTCAGGGTACCGGTCTAGTATGAACCGTTCCCCCTTGCTTCGCCACTCAGTCTCTTCAGCTTCGCCCTTCTTCAGCTTCGGGCTCTCAGGTTCAGTGGGAAAATCTGCTGAAGGATCAAGGAATGGATCACTCAGGAGCTTATCAAGGTTCAACAGCTCCTGAGGCTCAGCAAAATCTGAGGATTGGACAGGCAACTCCTCAGTCTGAATCTGAGCTGGCTCTGAGGATTGAGCTGGCACTTCCTCAGTAGGAATCTGAGCTGTCTCTGAGGTTTGAGGTCCTTTAAAAATTCTTGAGAGAACTTGTCTGAGCTCAGTGACGTCTCAAGAACCTCAGAGAAGACTTGCTCCTTAGTTTGCTCCTGTGCCGTGGATACAACCTGTGCCAACACTTGTAAAGGCGATTTTTGAGCTTTTTGGCCCTCAGGCTCACTCACCTCCTCCTCAGTGGAAATCAGCATCCTTCTGCGCTTGGGAGCAAGGGTTTTCTTCCTCATGGCTTCTCCCTTCTCCCTCTTCACCTCCATCAAAGCCTTTCCCCTGGCTTGATGGGCTTCTTCAGCAGCAGCAGGTGATTCCACTTTATTCTCTTTCTTCCCTTTCAAAGTCTTTCTTGTTGATGTAGGTTTGAACATGACTTTAGACTTTGGGAAAGGAGTGGAGTTGGCAAAGATATCCTCCTCTTCGCGGCACATCTCCAAAATAAAAGCTATTTTGGTTGCATGGAGAATCTTGCCTTTGATCGTAATAGAATCATCCTCATTTTTGATTAGCTTGGCCTGGTCACTCACCACTCTGATCAGATACTTCAACCAATTGAAATCTTTGGTGGGTGAATCTTCGATAGCAGCCATCAATTTGAGCTTGGGAGTACTTATCTGCTCAAAACTCCCTGATCTGCTCATTATACATTTGCTAACTATATCTAGCAAAACTCTGTATTTTGGCTTCAAATGCCGTTTATGTAATGTAGCCTCGAACTTAATAGGATTCTCTGTTATCCTATCAAGGTATTCCTGCTCCCGACCTAACATATACGTCGTGGGATCCTCTCCTCTATCACACAACTCAAATACATCATTCAAATTCTTGGGAACTATATACACCTCCCGTACAAAATCTATGTATTTAGAGCTATGTTCTAGATGGGAAACAGTAATCTGGGACTCAATACCATCCTCGTCATCTAATCTCAGATTCGAAATAAACTCTATTACCTCCTTAGAGTATTCGGCCTCCGGTTGGCTTGCGACAAGATTTGTAAGCTTTGCGATTCGGATCATATGAAGCGCTTCTTATTCGTGGGTAGCATTTGATGAACTTTCGAGCGACACCACATACTCGTACCATGGCTTGTTGGAAATAGCCAGTTTATCAAAGATTGAGAAAGTCATTTTTTAGAATTTTTGAAGTGTAGGGTTTTGAAAATGACGAAGGATTTCTCTGGGCAAAGATGGGTTTTTGAGTTTGCAGAGAATTTTGGAGATGAAGGTTTATGAAATTGGGGCTTTGAATGAATTCTCAAATGAATATAAGGATCGATTCATGGGAAATCGTATCGGTTGAATAAATCAACGGTTGATATTAATCACAGACTAATCGGGTATACGAAAGGACGATCTCACAAAAAATACGCCGCCATTTTAACCTTATTGGTGATTAATTGAACAGAGCAATTAATGATTGTTGACCTTCTTCGGCATTTCAAAGGTCCCGCCCAAAACATTCTCTTCAGGTGTTTAGTATTTATTGCAAATGATTACTGAGATTCAGTTAAGCAATAAATGAGTTACATGAGTCATTACTTCTTCAGACTAATTTTCCTCTATCAGTCTTACTGAGTATTGACCTTGATAAAATGTCAGTATGATACTGAGTACTGAACGGGTCAGTATGATACTGAGTACTGAGCCAGATCAGTATAATACTGAGTACTGACCTTCAGCATACCCGAGTTTTTCAAGACTCAGATTTCAGTACTTCTAATTTTACTCTGAGTTTCTCAGTAGAATCCTGAGGAAACTTCATGCATCTGAAAACCTTCAATTTTTTAGATTTACTCTATACACCTGGATCCAACATCCCTAATTCAACTGATAGTTCCTGAAATCTTGATTCAGCCAAAGGTTTAGTCAAGATATCAGTTCTCTGCTTATCAGTATGAATCTTCTCCATCCTGATGTCCTTCTTCAATATGATCTCTGATGAAGATTCCTTCCTTAGCTTGTTTCACTTGAAGTCCAAGAAGAAATTCATCTCATCCAACAATGACATCTCAGACTCTCCTTTCATCAGGGCAAAGTTGTCTTCATTCAGCTCAGTGCCCTTTTCTGTTTACCTGAAAAACAGATTAGTTATGTGGTACCCATTTGGTGTAGGGTCCTATCAGGTTAGCTGTACCTTTTGGAATCCAAATCTGCCTGACAACTCTAATCACTTTAGAGTGGCTAATTTGTCTTCCATAAATATCTACATACACATTTACCACTCTAGGTGCCTTAGCAGTATCCTGTGTATGAGTGCTAGCCTTAGCATGAACATGAGCCTTATAATTTTTCTTGGGTACAGGCCTTTTGTTCCATTGCTTTGGCTTTTGTGCAGCTGGTCTGAGTCTCTGTTGACTTGGGTTCAGGTAACCTTTACCCTTAGGCAAGTGGGGTTTGGGTTGCCTGTACTGAAATTGGGGTCTTTTAGTAATCTGAGGACTTGGTCTTTTCAGTTGAGAATGTATCTGCTGAGTGTTTCTCTTCTGAAAATTCCTCTGCTGGTTTAGTGCAGATCTTTTCAGGTTTGCATTCTTAGCCTGAGGCTTTGAAGTACTTGCCTGAAAATTTCCTACTGATTGGTCAGGTTTTCTAGCCTTTACCTGAGGTTTAGGCTTTCTTACCTGAACATTCAATTTTTCTGGAACCATAGGTCCTTTTCCCTTGTCTAAAACCTTGGGCATTTCTTCAGTCCGAAGAATAGGTGCCACTTGTTTAACAAAGACAGTCTTACTGCTACTAGAAGCATCATTCAGATGACCTTGTGAGGTTCCCCCTGGAATGTATTCCAATCCAGATTTTATAGTGGCAGGTCTCTGATAACTCTGAATTTCATTTATTACTTTAGATGCAGTATTCAATAGAGCTAGCTTCTTCTGTGCACTATCCTCACATTTTTGTAGAGTTTCATGCTTCTCGGAGAGGTCATTGAACTCAGTTCTGATCAACTGAATCTCCTCAGTGGATTTCTCTAGTTTTCCATTTAGGGTCTCTATCAACTTCTCTTTCTCTGAGAGTTGTACTTTCAGAACGTCCAGTTCATCAGTAGTTCCCATCAATTGAGAAGTGATCTCAGTATTACTAGAGTTTTTCCACTTTAGATTCTCAGCAGTCAGTTCTTTGTTCTGCTCTTGAGTTTCATTCAGCAGTTCTTGTAACACAGCATAGTCCTTCATAAGATTCTCAAAAGAATCCATCAGGTCAAAGTGACTGTTTACAGTAGAACTTGACAACTCATGTGCATGTGTAGGAGCAACAACAGAGATAGAAGAACTTACCTCTCCTACAGCCATGAGACAGATGTCATCACTGTCACTTTCTGAGCACATTTCATCTGAGGAGCTGGAACTTTTTCAGACTCCTTTTCTTCCTTAGCAATCTCAGCAAGTGTATCCCATATTTCTTTTGCATTCTCACAATGAGAGATCTTCCTCATAACACCATCATCAATAGTGCTATATAATGTATCTTGGGCAATATAGTCAAGATTGACTAACTTCCTCTGATCAGGAGTAAGTTGATTATCTGACTCTGGAAATTCAGTCCTGGAATCATTTCTCTCATCTTCAGTAACTCATGGATTCACAACAGTGAATTGGAATGGTCCTTCAGAAACCACTCTCCACATACGTTCATGCTTAGAATATAGGTGAGCCTGCATTCTCAATCTCCACAAATCATAGATCTCTACTGAGAACATGGGAAGTATCTTAGAAGGCATTATGTCTGAGCCTCTTAAGATTTCAGCAAATATCTATTCAGTAAACCACGGGAGTCTAAGCAGTTTAGACAATGGTCAACAAAGCAGGTGGTCAAGTTGAACCACTACTGAGACGGGTTTTTAAAAAAAATGGATCAGTCCAGGTGATCACTTTTCAAATCAGTGATCATTTGAACTGCCGCTCTGATACCACTTGTTGGTCCCGGTGCAAATGAGTCTTACACGTGTATGGGGGGGAATACACGTGTTCAGTGATTTTAAAACTTTTTCTTCACTGAGGTCAGATGGGTCAGGTTATCCTGATGATTTGGTTCTGAGAAGCACAAATCGCCCTGAGTCAAAGTCTACGAGGCAAAGTGATCCCGAGCTACTTTAAACCACGATAATCCCAAATCGAGCACGAAGTTATCGAGATCTTGAGCACGCTTGAAAAAGCTACTCGGATGTCTTGGAATGGTTGGCCCTAAGTTTATACTCGTTTTATGCTTTGCTGAAAACCTTCCTTTTAATGGATTAATGATTAAGGCTGTGATTCAGTTAGATGCAACTTCAAATGAATTGGTTCCAATCAATATCGGTGAAAATATGCTTTCGATTAAAGATATGCAAATGTATAATCAATGCGATCTGAAAGCAAATAACACGAAGAAGTTATAGTGGTTCGTAGACTCAAGCTCCTCGTCCACTCCCTCGACTCTTGAGAGAAAATCCTTAATCACCTCCAAAGGTTTTCTGACTACCTCTGTAGTTTACTAACCTTTCTACTTCCTAAGGTTTTCTGACTACCTCTGTAGTTTACCAACCTTTCTATTTTGAGCTTTCTGACTACCTCTGTAGTTTACTTTACTCAAAACACACACAAGCTTTTACGACTATCCAAGATAGTTTACTCACTTCTTCTCTAGAGCTTTACGACTACCTCTGTAGTTTACTAACTCTTTTACAACTCCAACTCACCAACAATCACACTCAAACTACCTTACAAAGGGTTTGGGGTTTCTTGGTTGGTTTCCAACTAGGATGAGATATCCTTTACAATTAAGTACAATGCAAAAGCTAGGATATCTCTACTAAGCTTTGGATATATCTTATCAAGCTAGGCTTAGTGAATGAGCTCTCTTCAATGTAAAGCACTTCGGAAATTCTTGGGTTTTCGAGTGCTTCAACTTGCAATAATAAGTTTGAGCTCTTGAGTTGCTTACAAATTTCCTGTAACCTTCAATGTAGATGGTCACAAGTATTTATAGGCATACACCAAGGTCACTCTTGAAAAACTATCCGTTGGAAGAGATAGCTTCATGAGTTTCCTCTTATGGTGTGTGATGAACGACTATATTTAGGGTTTGACACTCCCTAGCATGTTTTAGGCAAAGTGCTTTTCATGCAGCCAGTCACCACTTTTTGCGATGCGAACATAGTACTCTTGACATGCTTGGTGACTGTTGCTTTTTAGTGTCGATAAAAGTCTGATGTTTGTCTTCCTCGATTGGGTTTTTGTCTTGATTAAATGTAGACAAACATAACAACTCTTTTTGGTCAATATCTCTGACTGATATAACCTTAACAACACTTAGTTTTAATTCCTTTTATCTGCATCTGAATGTCTTGGGCAATATCTATTTTTTCTAAGTAATCGCATTTTTCTCGATGTTGTATCCTTGGATAGATATTTTTCGGTGCCTCGGAACATTGAGTTTATCTTGATCATTCAAGACTTTCTTGAGTCTTGATAATTCTTGTGCCTTTAGTATCCTTTGTCTTGATCTTACATCTTACGTGTCTTGAGTCTTGATGTCTTGAGTCTTCCACGGATATCTTGGTGATATCTTTTGAGTCTTCATCTTTGAGTCTTGATTTCTCGATTTCTGCTTGAGTCTTGATTTCTCGATTTCTCATTGAGTCTTGATTTCTCGGTTTCATCTTTGAAACTTGATTTCTCGATTTCATCTTGAGCCTTGAAACTTCAGTTTCATATTGAAACTTCAGTTTCTTCAGAAACTTACTGAGTCTTCAGAATCTTCAGAATCTATCATGATCTATATCTGCTGACTATACATTGTGCAGATAACATCCTGAACACTCTAAAACTGAATCCTGACTTAACTATCAAGATTATCCTGAACATGTCATACTCAGGGGTTTTTGGGATCTAATCAAAATCTTCTTTATTAAATTCATCTCCCAACAATAAATTATTTTCCCCGTAAGACAAATTACGTCCTGGATAGTGCTCACAGGATCGTGAGTAAATGCCCCAAAAGGTAAAATGGTTCACAGTTTAATTTCAATAGCACCACTAAAAAGAAACTATCAACTAACGAAATCGAAATAATCACTGAACGACAGGAAAAACAGTAGCATAAGGCTTTGCAGGATTGCATAATTCAATGTACCAGAGTATGACTAAACGAGTCTGGACTTTGATATATATAGACAGATTTCCACCCGGGAGGTTGAGGAGAACGTGGGAAGACCACGCCTATCGTGGGCAGTTATGGACCGAGGCCCGTTCTTGAGGAGGAAGTAACGTCCAGGTTCGACGAACCTGTAATTTTGAATTCAAAATTTGAATTTGATAAGCTTGGACCGAGTCCATGCTTCTTGGGCCGACCAAAATCCGGACTGGCCACCCAATTCATTAAGTCCAAAAATATAAATGGCCCATTTAGAGTTTTTGGGTATCTAAAACTAAAAAGATAAATGGGCCCCAAAGCCCACCTAAAGCCCAAGAACCAAGAACCCAGGCCCAGGTGGAGCAGCGCGCGCGCGTGTGTGGTTCATGGTTAGGGTCCCCATTCACCATTTTGTAGAACATGAGCATAAGCTTATATTTATACAAGGAAACTTTCCTTCTTGTTTCCAATGTGGGATAGGAAACTACACAAGTCTTCCTCTACCCACTAAAAATCCTCTCTCAAAGTTTATAACCTTTCATCTTCCGAAATTAATTTCACTCACCGAAAATCGATTTTGAGATATTAAATATACCACGATCATCTACTCCACGAATAGAACGATATAGTCACGTTTAATTACCAGAAAATTAACGTTTTAATTCCTCAATAATTTGGTCAAACTTGGGTATTAAAACACCCTCAAACCAAATTTTCAACAAAAATGTTCACATTTAACAAAAGAAATTGATTACTATTAAACAACGAGCACAATATGATCATCAATTAGTGTAAGAAGACAAAAGATATGAATACCAATGTGATTAACTATTTTCTGATTGAGTGTTGATACTACAATCTCATATTTGAAAATCAACTTATAATGTTACAGCTAGTACTTTAAAGGACAATACACATCAGTTCAATCAAGTCTAGTGATAAGTGGCAACCATGATAAAGATAGGGTTCATAACAAGTGCTTGAATATACATAAACTCTCATTTTCTTCTTCACTTTTTTTAATCTGCAAGGACCTCTTCTAAAATAGGTTTCTTCTTAAAGAAACCAACCATTTTTTGTTGGTTAAATATCCAATCTACAGCGCAATCCTTGCACTACAATTGACTCTTAATGTGCGCCATACCAGAGCCTTTAGTCAAAACAAAATAAAAGTTATAAATATAATAGATTACACATTAAAAATAATCAAAAGCTACGATAGTTTCATTAAAAAGTCATATACGTACCTTTCATAAATGATGAGTAGAATATACTTCTCCTACAAAAAATACCATGTGGTTCATTAGAAAGAAAACACAATCAACACCCTAACTTAAAACAGTACCAATATTCATTTATGGTACATAAATTCTATGAAACAGTACTAATATTTATTTACAACGGATAAGATGACTAGATAAGGAAAGAGTGCATTAAGAATGAATTATTCTGGTTTGATTTTGTAAATAAATAATTAATATTATTTATTTATATTTATAAATTAAATATATATCCACATAATGAAGTGGATAAACTTTGAATTGGAAGTTATTTGATAACTTCAAATATTTGAAATATTAAACTGGACTTTTTAAGAAAGGGATGGGTGATCTCATTCTGACTAAGGTTCTGGGAAACTCACGTAGAAAAGGAAACCGACAGAGTTCTGTTCATGGATAATTACTATAGAAAATTATAGAATTCGTGATGAAAAAATTCGTCACTGAAACATCAATTTTCGTCACAATTGATAATTTGTGATGAATTTTTTTGTGGCATAGATCGTCATCTATTGTGTGTGGTATTATGAAAAATGTGACGCTATATTAATTCGTCATGAAAAAGACATCATTTGGTGATGTAAAAGGTCATTGTCCCTATATGTTTCCATCTATTATGACGCATAAATTGTCACTTTAGGCATCAAAAATTCATCACTTAATATGGTGTTTCGTCACTAAAGTTCAACTTTACGTGACGATACAAATAATTGTCATAAAAAATGTTAATTTAGTGAAGTTAATTTTATCACAATTAGCTTGGTTATTTCGTCACATTTTCTATATTCGTCAAGAAAGAGTTGTTATGCGGTGACGAAATGTTGATCATCGTTATATGTGTACATATAAAATGAGATAAAATTTGTCACTAAATAGCATGATTTAGTGACAACATTTTTATTGTCGCAAAATAATGTGGAAATTGTGACGAATTATTTTTGTCACCATAATGTATTATTTAGTGACGAAAATAATAATCATCACTAAAAGTTTAGACTTGGTGAATACACATCACATATAATACACAAATCAAAGGGCATTTATATTGTGAACAATGAAAGAAATCCGTAAATTAATTCTCGTGGTTGTGTTTTAGACCAAGAGATTCCAATCATACGTAGAATTTAACCGGTTCAATATTTCTTCCGCCTGCAATTCTTGATTTAGAGGTTAGTGAATTTCTAACCCCTTTATTCCAACAGATTTGCTAGGTAACTGGAAATGATTAGTAACTTAACTAAACAAAAAACAATTCAGTCGTTGATATAAAAAGAAGAGTTAAATGAAGGGACACAATTTAGGTTTTCCCAATAACATACACTCCCTTTCATTTTCTTTTACCACATTTACTCTAGAGTATTTAGAAAGTAACATTTTAATCTATGCTGAGTAATTCATTTCTATTTATATATGACTACAATTTCTTTACTATATTAAATTTCACTAAAGCACATAATACACCACCCTCATTTCTAAATGGAGATATATGAGATGAGATCTATATATTGTTGGGATACATTACGCCAGGATCCATCAGAATGACCTCATAAATAAAAATTTAAATTAACAATTATTGCTAGCATGAATTTACCTACGTGAATTCAAATAATAATCAATTCAACAATAACATGCAAATAATAATTCACGTAAAAGATCCTAGCATGCGGAATTTCTAGGAGTTTACGTAAACGTACCCGTTGGAGAGACAATCTGAGACAGGTGGGATCAGGTATCTGACAACCAAACAAAAGTTCTTCTCAAGTATTCCCAAGTCCTTGCTCAAAAACCTTGGTGGAAGGTTCTCCAATGAACAATTATAAATCAAAGGAAAATCAAATAATTTGTTGCACCACCTTTGTGGAATTGTGTTGGGGATGAAAAATTCATCCCCTATTTATATTGGGGGGGGTGTATGAAAATTTGGCTCAAAATAGGGTTAGGAAAGATATTTTCTTGATCTCCAAGAAATCTTGAATATATCCCATATATTCTTCTTTCCATGTGTATTTTTCCACAAAAATCCCACACCCTTTATTAGGCCTAATTTTTCGAAAATAATAGGGGACTTTCAAGATTGGATCTTTCTTGAATTTATGAGATATTCTTGTATTCCACGAATACATATCTTTTTTCCATAAAATCTTTTCAAGAAAATCTTTCTTCCCTTTCATTTCTCTAAAATTTTGAATTTTACAATTAAAGAGGCCAAGTGAGAGATTTCTTGAATTTTATGGAATAGTCTTGTATTCGAAGAATACTTATCTTCTTTCCATCAAATCTTTTCAAGAAAATCCTTCTCCCCTTTTCTTTAATAATTCAAAAAATTAAGGAAAAATAGCAACAAAGAATTTAATTTATTTTAAACACCTTTTATTTAATGGACTTTAATTGGGATACTTTAGGGGCCTTTAGGAGAATTAAGATGGACCTTCCAATGGGCTTCTGAATTCCAATATTGAGCCACAATATAATTCAGCCCATTAATATTAATTAATTCCACTATATAATTAATATTGCACTATCCATCTCAACCCATATTACAGTAATATGGCTCCCGGTTATTATTTCTCATGTTTAAGATTATTTTGTCCATTAATTAATTAAGCCACTGAAAAACTTTATATTAATTAATATCTTTATCCTTGGAATAAGGACAACTCTACATTATTATCCATATCAAAAAATTAATTCCACTTACAAGATTTGGTATGATAAAGGTTCTGAGCCCACCAAGGGAACTAATAATGCAAGATTCTCCAAGCACACGATTCTCTGTATTAATTTAGCAACTGCCATGTAATTAATATTGCCCAAGATATAGGGTATCGAAGTCGCAGTGATTCTCTTCTCATTATAAGTCAAAGCAATAATTACTAATCACACATAGTCCTTATTAAGTGACAGAGATTAAGAAATCAACAACCATTGAGGTCTAACTCTTCATCCCATAAGTCAGTTCGAATGAGTTTATCCTCTCTGTAGGTCCGCTTCAGTGCATCAAATGCACTAGTGTAATCACTCGGTCAAGACAAGCCAATCTGAGCCTTACACATCAACTTCTACCTGTTGATGTTACAACTGATGTTACAACAATGGTTACAACATCATTATTCGTCCTTTCTTCTTAACCACTAACACTTCTATGTTCAATGTTGTCTTTGATGTTGTTGACTGCAGGTTGACGATCTAGGTTGTTCTGCAAGATTTCAGAAGGTTCCACAAGCTTTAAGAATCGTAGTAGAAGAGACTAGATCATGCGGCTGTTTTCAGAACATGAAGAACCCACTACGTGGAGCAGTTACAAAGATCATGGGAGAGTGGATTTAAGAGTTTCTAGATCCTTCAAGGAGGCTCTAGTAAAGCTACACGGATTCTATAAATAGAAGACATTGGTGTTCACATCAATTGTCGAACATTGCCATTAATCGTGTGTTGTTTAGTCGAAACAACAACCAAACATCAACAATAGAGTGCATGAGTGTATCCAGAGTGATATGGTCGTTGTTGTGGAGTTTTTACCATAAGAGAGTAATTGTAGGGTTTACAACACCTCGAGCTGGTGCTAGATTTATTGTATGAGGAGTGTTAGTCTCGGTGTTCGATAGTTTCACACTCATAGAATATGTCACCTTTGGTAGTGTAGAAATACACCTAGCCTTTAGATAATATGCTTGATCTTGTTTCAAGAGGATTCGATTTGTGAACCTCTTTGTATTCATTATTTTGATAAATAGTGATTTGGGCCATAAGGCTTCACAATCTATATTGATATAGATTGTGCAAAGTCTTATTAATTTCGTGTGTTGTGTTTCTGAGTCTTTCGTTGTTTCTGTCTTTTGAATGTTACTTTGAGTGTTACAACATTCAGTGTAACATTACTCTGATTTTAGTAAACACAACCCCGTAAAACACACTTTCAGTTGGCATCAGAGCCAAAACTTAATTTTACTATGTTATAAGATCCTGTGTCAAGTGTGTTGTTTTTGTTATGGCGATGGAATATACACTTACTCCACAAAGTTTTAGACCACCAATTTTTAATGGTACAAATTATGCTTATTGGAAACCAAAGAAGAGGATGTAAATCAAGTCAATTGATGAACGTGCTTGGAGAAGTATACTTTCAGGATGGACACCTCCTAAGAATGTTGCAGATGAAGAAGGAGAAGTTACAGTCAAACGCGAATTGGATTGGACTAATGATGAAAGTACAACTGCTAGCTACAATTCTAAAGCTTTGAATGCAATATTCACATCAGTTGATATGACCATGTTCAAGATCATATCAACATGTGTTTCTGCAAAAGAAGCTTGGCATAGGTTGCAAGAGCACAATGAAGGTTTGGATAGTGTTCGAAGGTCCAGACTTCGAATGCTTGGGACAAAGTTCAAGAACTTGAAGATGAAGGAGGATGAAACAATTTCTTCTTACAATGAACGGGTCACTAAAATTGCAAATGAAGCTCAATCTCTTGGAGTTCCCATCTCCAATGTGAGATTGATTCATAAGATTTTGCGTACTGTACCTAAGCGCTTCAATGCAAAAATTTGTGCAATTGAAGAAGCAAGGGATACAGATACACTAAGTCAAAATGAACTAATCAGCATCCTACGTGCGTATGAGATGAATGCAGCTGAGAAGGATGACAAAGCTGATGCAAAGAAAGTGGCGGTGTTCAAAGGTGAAACATCTTCAAATGTTGAGCAAGTGCCTAATGTGACTGAAGCTGATTCAGAGGATGATGTTGCTAACATATGTTTCAACCCTGAGGAGTACATTGCTTTTATGACAAGACAATTCAAAGCTCTTATGAAAAAGAGGAATAGTAAGTTCAAAGACAACATTCAATCAAAGATTCAAATCAACAACTCTCCTCAAACCTTTGAAAAGAAAGGTAATGCATTCCAGCCAAGACAAATTGGTAATGGAATCAAAGGCAGGTATGACAAAATTGACTTTGAGTATAGAAAGTCTGTTCAATGTAATGCATGTCATTGGTATGATCATTATGCAAATGAATGTGTTAATATCTTGCTTAAACTTAAATTGAACTTCAATGCTACTTTAAGTGATGAATCTGATGAAGAGCATGAAGAACAAAATGAAGAACGTGCATTCTATGCTAGAATAGATTATGATGATTCCTTAGATGATGATCTGGACTATTTTGATTCTGATGTTGAAACAGATGTTACCACATCTGAAGTAACATTAGATGAAGTTTGTTCTTATAAAGTTGTTAACTGTTTTAATAGTTTAATTGAAGACAAAGGAACATCTGCTGTGAATAGTGAATCATGTGGATCAGGTTGTAAAGATTTGTTTGATAAATGGGAATCTCAAAATCAGATTCTTAAGTCTATGACTAAGGAAAATGATGACTTTAGAGACTCACTAACCAAACTTGAAGTTGTCTTAAGAAGAAAGGATTTGGAAGTTTCTAAACTTAAGGAAGAATTGAAAATTTCAACCTTGTGCTTTAAGAAATATGCCAAAGGTTCAGAAATGTTGAAAGATGCTTTGATGGTTGGTAAATCTGACACTACTGGTCTTGATTTTGTAACTACTTCTAAAAACTTTAAACCTGTGAAATTTGTTAAAGCTGGAGAAAAGACAAATGTTAAAACTCCAGTGGAAACTAAAGTTCACATTAAAAAGAAGAAAAAGAAGTATGCGTGTCACTATAGTTCTGGTCATGATCATATTCGTCCATACTGTGATAAATTGAAAAAGAACATGAAGGTGTTACAAGCTGAAGTTTCTGAGTTACAATGTGTTAAAACTGAATGTCTCATTAAACAAGATGTGACTTGTAATGTTGTATATACATCTCTGAAAGCATGTGTGCCTGGTCTATGGTACTTTGATAGTGGTTGTTCTAGGCACATGACTGGACAAGTGAATTTTCTGTCTGATTATGAAAAATTTGATGGAGGAAATGTCACAAGTCTTATGGGTCTTATGGGTCCTATGGAAACAGAAAGTCTTGGAGATAAAAGGTATTAATTGGTTGTGGTAGATGATTTCTCTAGATATACCTGGATTGAGTTTTTGAAAGAAAAATCTGAAACTTTTGTTGCCTTTAAAATTTTGTATAAGAGGTTTAAAACTGTATACAACATGAAAATGAGTAAGATTAGATCAGATCATGGCAGGGAATTTGAAAATATCTTGTTTTCTAATTTCTGTGAAAAGAAGGGTATAATGCATGAGTTTTCTTCTCCTAAAACTCCACAACAAAATGGAATAGCTGAAAGGAAGAATAGAACTCTTCAAGAAATGGGTTGCAAGCTAAACATCTTTCTAAAAGGTTTTGGGCTGGAGCATTAAACACTACATGCCATATTATTAACAGAGTTTTTATGAGGCCACAAAGTTCAAAAACTGCATATGAGATTCTGAACAATAAGAAACCAAATCTTAAATACTTTCATGTGTTTGGTTGTGAGTGTTACATTCTGAATGATAGAGATCAACTTCGAAAGTTTGACTCTAAAAGTGATAAAGGTTTTTTCTTAGGCTATTCTAGAAATAGTAAAGCCTATAAAATTTCAACCTTAGGTTAAACACTATTGAAGAATCTGTGAATGTTGTTTTTGATGATACATCTAACATAGCAGGAAAAAGTACTGAAGAAGATGTGTCTGAGCATATTGAGATTTCTGCTGGAATGGAAATTCTGGAAATTCAAAGGATGTTATACTTAATGCCACTGCATCTTGGACAACATTCTCTGAAAATCCAAAAACAGAAAGTTCATAAAGCAATACTCAATACACTCATGACAAGGTATCTGCTTCCAGAATCATGAAAAGTCATCCTTCAAACCAAATCATTGGTGATTCTTTTGTTGGGGTACAAACCAGAAGAAGGGTAAGCTCAAAAGATGTTGTGAGATCTTTTTGTATGTCTTCCATATGCAAAATGGTTAATTTTGAATGTTATCATTCTGTAATTGAGCCTAAAAATGTCAAAGAAGCCTTAAGTGATGAAAATTGGATAAATGTTATGCATGAAGAACTTAATCAGTTTGAAAAGAATGATGTTTGATCACTAGTTCCAAGACCTGGTAACACCAATATTATTGAAACTGTTGGTCCCGGAGTAAACGAGTTCCACACGTGTATGGGGGGGAATACACATGTATAGTGATTTTTAACTTTTCAGAAAATACTATAATCAGAGAGTCGGGTTGTCCTGAGTTTCAGTCCTGAGAAGCACAAAATGCCCTTAGTCAAAGTCTCTGAGACACTAACACTGAGCGGCTTTCAGAGACTTTAGATTAGCTCAACTGATTCTGAGTTTCTACAACAGAGTCTGAATAAGCTTGGAGTAGATAATAATCTTACTGACTACTCAATAGAGTTGATCAGTTTGACAACTATCTATACTAGCTTATCTAGAGTGCAGAATGTGTAGGCCCTAAGTTTATACTCGTTTTACTTTTCTAAAAATCTTTTCTTAATGAAACAGTGGTTAAGGCTGTGATCAAGTTAATGCAACCCAATTGGATTGTTTCCAACCGAATATCGAAAAAACTCGGGATGCTTTCGGTGAAAATATGCAACAGATAGAATGCAAAATGAAAAGCAAACAACACAACAATTATAGTGGTTCGAGGCTCAAGCTCCTACGTCCCCCTCTCTCTCGATCCTCGGAGAAATTCCTTAACTTCAAGACTTCTACTACCTTAAGCTTTCGGTGAACTCATCGCAACTTACTAACTTTCTACCACGAGTTTTTACGGGTGAACTCTCGCGAACTTACTAACTCAACACACACACAAGCGCTCGGTGAACAATCGACACTACTAACTTCTTCTCTAGAGTTTTCAGACTGAACTCAACAACTTACTTACTCTTTACAACTCTCACTTCTCCAACAACTACACACACAAACTACCTAATCAAAGGGTTTGGGTTTTTGTTCGTTTCCAACTAAGGTGAGATATCCTTTTACAATCAAACACAAGTAAAAGGCTAGGATATCTCTAACTAAGCTTTGGATATATCTTAAATCTAGGCTTAGTAAATGAGCTCTCTTCAATGATGAAACACTTGGGAAATTCTTAGGGTTTCGAGTGCTTCACAAGATTACTTGAATACGAATGAGCTCTGGAGTTGCTTTCATTTCCCGTAACCTTGAAATGTCCAAGGCCTCTGGTATTTATAGGCAACTCTCCCGAATCTACCTTTGAAAACTATCCGTTGGAGAGATAGCATCTAGGGTTTCTTCTTTGAGTAATTGATGAACGGCTATATTAGGGTTTGAACGCACCCTTTGCATGTTTTAGGAAATATTCAGCCAAGTAGCCAATCACCAATTTATGTGAACAAGACAAATATCAGTGCTGACATTCTTCAGGACATGTCGCTTTCAGTGTCAGTAAAGTACGTTGTTGTTGTCTCCTCATTGGTTGAAATCTTTCTTTAAACATAGACAAACAAAATGACACTTTTAGTCAATCACACTGATCTGATATTTTCCATAGTGTTCACGAACGTATAACATTCTATTTTTTTGTACTAAGACTGAACAAACACTATTGAACTGTAAGTGACTTGTTCAGGGTCTTTTGTGTTGGGATATTTTAGTTTTGATGAATTATGCCAAAACATTATTAACTTGTGTTATTCAAGAAATTTTACAGTTAACAAGTTAAGGGGGAACGAAAGAACAAATTGAGGGGGAACTCACGAAATCAGAAGAAGATGATCGAGATCAAACGAGGCTGCAGACAAGAATGATCGAGATCAAACTGAGTTAGATGAGTTCCGGAGTTAGCTGATGTGCTGTGCAAATCAGATGTGAAGAAAAGCTAAAGCCAGCAAATCAGAAGAGAAGGTTACAGATTGAAAGCAGATGAGATCGACGAGATCGACGAATCGAGATCGACGTGATCGAGATCGATATGATAACTGATATGCTAACCTGATGCAGATGTCCTGATGCTATCCTGAGATGATCCTGAAGATATGTTGATCCCTCGGTCGAGTTGATCGGATCGGATTCGATAGCCCGAGTCAATGTGACTGAGGGTCGATGTCTCATTCGAGAATCAACTTCGATATGCTCTCGGACAAGGTCCGTGAAGAGAAGTCTTGAATCAAGAACCTAAGACTCGATGTTCTTGAAGAACTTCGATAACTCAAGGCTCATATAGCTCGGATAACCTAAAGGCTCGATAGAACTGAAAATCCCGAGACTCGGAAGATCAAGAATATAGCCGTTAGAGACTCTCAAGAATATAGCCGTTAGATTCAAAAATGACGTGGACCAATGAGAGGAAGGCGACAAGCTGAAAAAAGTCAAAAAAGCCCGCAGAGTAGTATGGATTTGAATGTGATTCTCTCCAACGGTAACATTCAAATACACACTATAAATACAAGTTCTTCCTTCATTATCAAGTGTGGATCGCGTGAGGAAAGTGTGTGAAAAAAACACCATCGATGTTCTGAGCTAAGAAGATATGGGTTCGATGGTTCCCACCAAGGTCGTGTGCCGGATGATCTGAGTCCCGAAATATGGCCCGATCATATACCCGCGGCTAAGGCATTCAACACAACTACTGAGCCAAATCATCGAGCATCTCCACCATAGAACATGACGAGAGATACACGCATATATTCAAGAGTGTTCTACCTTAGATCTAAGCACAAATGTTATATCCTAAGCTTAGAGAGATTTTCCCATCCTTAGCATTGAGGCTAAACAAATGTAAGGGAAAATTTCAAACTAGTTGGAAACCAAACAAACCTTACCCAAATCAGTTTGATAGGATAAGTTTGTAGGTGAGTGTGAACTCGGTAAACATCTAGCTATCCCGCAAGGGAGGGTAGGCAATCCCGTGAGGGTGATAAGTCCCGTTTGAGTGTGAACTCGATAAACATCTGTAGAGTGTGAACTCAATAAACATCTCGGCCATCCCGTGAGGGATATAAGTCCCGCAGGTTAAGTTTGGTTAAGTTGGTACCCCGAAAGGGAAGAGTGGATGTAGGGCGGGTTTCGTCCGAACCACTATAAAATCGTGTGTTTTTTACTGCTTTATGTTTATACTAGTCATATGCATTCGATTATAAGCAAAACAACACACATCGTTCTTAAAAGCGAAAAATTTGGTATCACCATTCCCTCACCCCTGTTTTATATGCATCACATGTCATGTTTTGCTTCCGCACGCGCAAAATTGGGTTTTCTCCACCAAAAATCGGGACCATCATTTTGGTTCAGTACAAAACAATCTTCAGGATCTTCTGGTCTTCAGGATCATCATTCTTCAGGCTCTTCTGATCTTCAGTATGATTTAGGTCTTCAGTATGTTCTTGGTCTTCAGGAATCTTCTGAGATCTTCAAACCAAAACTTGTAAAACATATCCTATCCTTAACTATATCTGCTGACTATACATGGTGCAGATAATCTCGAATCCTAATAACAATTTGAAACCTGATCCTACCAAGATTGTCCTGAAATATGTCATACTCAGGGGTTTTGGGATCTAATCAAAATCTTTATTAAATTCATCTCCCAACAATTTCCCCCTTTTTGATGATGCCGAAACCATCTTGTTACAAGCTTGCAAACAGAAGTAAACCTATCATCTATTCAGATTTCAATTCATAAAGCAAGTAAAACAAGTAAAAGGCAACCATCAAATAATCAGTAAGATAATGAGAGATTATCTTTTGATCAACAGAAAATCAGTAGAGTTTTTCATTAACCTCAAAAACCAAAAGTACAAGTTACATTGGTTTTCTCATATTCTAGTGAAACAAAAAAGAAACAAGATAATCAATCTTCATCAGACTCAATCTCATCTGCTGGTGGCTTCAGGTTGAACAGACCATAGTACCTTTCCTTCAGTTCTTCTCTCTTTTGGAGGGTCTGAGCATCATTCCCTGTCAGCCCCAAATATTCAGCCTGATCCACAAAATCAGCATGGATGAAATCATAGTTGATCATCCCATTCTTGTATCTTGGTGGAGGATATTTGATCTAACCAGGATTCTTCGGATGATATCCCAGAGTATCAAATATATCAAACCATTTCTGGCATATATCAGTGAAGTTCTGCAATAAGTAGGTAATGAATGCATCATCCCTGTCAGTGTTGGGTTGGGACCAATTCGGTAATATGTCATTATTGAACACAAACTCCCTCTTGGCCATTTCCCATCTGTCATTCAGCTCAATAGGCATCCATTTGTCCACATGAGGCCACATCCTCTTCATCTTCTTGGTGCCTCTCCTCCTGCGAATCATTCTCTGAAAGCCTCCTAGCTTTCTCTTGGCTTCCTCTCTCTCTTTTCTAGTCATTTCTGATCCTGACACAAAAATAGCAGTCTTTCTCTTCTTTTCAGCTTCAATTGCCTTAACTGAGTTGTGTCAGTCCCAGTTAAGTCTTTTGGTGGAGACATCATACTCACCAAATCCTTCTTTGAAAAGATCATCAATATCAGATTCTTCATTTTTCTCAGTACTTTCTTTCTTAGTAACTTCCTGAACATCTTCTTCAAAATCTTCCTCAAATTCCTGAGCTAGATTCCTCTGAATAGGCTTTCTGCTGACTGGTTTAGCAAGTTGTTTCTTTTTCAGAGGTTTTTCAATGAAGGCAACAGATTGTTCAGGCTTCTTCTGAGGATTCAAGATTCCATAAGCCTCTCCTTGCTTATTGATCTCTTGTTTCCTCTGCCTCTTAGTTCTTTGCTCAAAAAACTTCCATTGCAGATTCAGGATGAATTAGCACTTCAGGTTCCTTCCTCTTTCCTCGACTTATTACAGTGGGGAATTGTTCAGCCTATTTTTCCAGAGGTGGCAGAGCAGCAAGCTTGTCATAACTTTTCCCCTTTTTGGCATCATAGTTTGCAATTAGCTCTGAAAGGGTTCTGTCCATGTGCATCTGCTCTCGGCCAATCGATCTAACTTCTGCCGCCACTTGGAAATGTTCATCTTGAATTCTTTTCAGCATATTCAACCCAGAACTGGTGTCTTCAGCAAGACCACCATAGGTTGCTTACATCTTTTTCAGCAAAGAATTGCTCATCTCCTCAACAGTTGATTTGATCATCTCATCAGTCTTGGATTTCAGAAAATCCTCAAGCACTTTTGATCTCAGATCAAACTGTTTCTCCATCTCTTCCTTCATCTCCTTA
This sequence comes from Stenogyne calaminthoides, assembly GCA_037126765.1. Taxonomy (NCBI): domain Eukaryota; kingdom Viridiplantae; phylum Streptophyta; class Magnoliopsida; order Lamiales; family Lamiaceae; genus Stenogyne; species Stenogyne calaminthoides. Next base: position 22,325,312 of record JBBCBC010000021.1, read on the forward strand.
GCCACATCATCTATTTTTGCATCAAAGGCAATAAATTTGTTATCAAGAGCAGTAGATAGTAAATTTACACTTCACCAACCAGAGGTTCAAGCTTTGCCATCTGTCCAATCATGGGCTCGAACTTGGTCAACTTCTCAATGAGAGGTGTGAGATCAACTATTGGTTGTGGAGGAACTGGGACTTCTTCTTAAGCTTCAGTCTGAAGTCCAACCTCAGCATATTTAGTAGTAATTGTTGCAGGTTCCTGAGGGGTTTCTTCAATAGTAATTAGTTGAAGTTCAGGAGCTCCCTGAGCTTGTTCCCCCTGAGCAGTTGCTCCTGCCCCAACATCCTTCTGACTACCTTCAGCTAGGTCCTTATCAGTTTTATCCTGAGATGGGTCTTGTTTGTCTTTGTCCTAACCCGCATCTGTACCCTCAGGCTGGGCAGCATCTTTCCTCTCAGCAATCTTCCTTCTAACCAAATCATCAAACTCAGCCTGTTTGATCCTCAACCTATTCTTCCCCAATCCAGAAAACGTATCTAGCTCCGCTACTTCTTCAGCCCAAAATTCTTCACCTCTGAAGTTCCCTATTCTTAGCATCATGGCGAAGGATTGATTTACAATAAGCATAGTAGTTTTCAGTCTGAAGAACATATCCTGAAGGTCAGGATAGTTGACAAGTTCTGGGTATTTGTCTAAGACAAATCGTTCAGCCTTCAATTTACATTCTTTCTCCTCCGCCTCACCTTTCCTTAGTTCAGGAACAGATGGCTCCTCTTCAGAGCTAGACTGAGCCTCTGAAGCTATGGGAATTTTTGCCTCTAAGGGGTGAGTGGGTGGAATCGGAATTTGGCTTTCTTCAGCAGGTATTTGAGAACCTGTGAAGATCTCTCTTGAAATCCGGTCAGTACCAATACTGATGGTGAGAACCTCAGTAAAGACATCTACTTCCCCTCCTTCTTCAGGAATATTTTCGGCTTCCTTCTCAGCAGCTTGTGAAATGGCTTTTACTAGTGTATCCAATGGTGATTTTTCGCCTGAAACCATCTCACTGATCTTCCTGAGTCTCTTTGTCTTTCTCTTTTGCTCATCCTGAGCCTTCTTTTTCTCACCTATTTCTCTCTTAACTTTCAGAAGTTCAAGAGCTTTTCTTCTCTTCTCAGGATCCTCAACTACCTTCTCAACCGCCTTCTTGCCTTTCTTCTTAGTCATATCAGCAATGGTACGAGTGTCCTGATCTGATTCAGAGCTTTCAATTTCCACCTGCTCTGTTTGCTCTTCAGGCTCATCTTGAGCAGCCTGCTCTTCAGGCTCATCCTGAGCAGTCGAACTCAGACTTTCAGAAGTCGCCGGTCTCCTTCTCTGCGACTTAGGCTTCCTAAACATGATTTTGTTCCGGGAGAATCCTGTATCGGTTAGAAAAAACATGTTTTTCCTGGGCAAAGTCTCCAGAAGATAGCTTATCTTCATTGCAAAAAGAACCTTCCCATTCTTTGTAAATGCCCCTTTGGCATATTTCAGCTTCTGATTCTGATGCAAGATGCAATCTACCAGAAATTTTAACCAATTAAAATCTCTCGATGGTGAGTCCTCAATAGCCGACATAAGTCTCAACTTATTCCGACTTACCTGCTCTAGACTCCCAGAGGTGCTCATCAAGAACTTGGCCACAATATCAAATAACACACGATATTTTGGTTGTAAACATTTTTTGTTTAAAGCTCCTTTTAACTCAACCTTAGAAACAACAAATCTATCCAAAATTTCTTGCTCATGCCCAGACATATATACCGTAGGATCATCCCCTCTATCACTTAACTCAAAAACATCATTAATATTTTGAAGTGATAATCGTACCTCTTTTGTGCAAACCACCTCGGCTTTTGATTTTGCATAAGTGCCGAAACTTAGCTGCGAAACCAAAGAACCGTTTGCATCTTCCCGAAGGTTGATCACGAATTGCAACACCTCCTGTGATAGTTCAAGCTCCGACGTGTTGCTTACCAATTTATCCAACCGTGCCAACCGAAGTATGTTCAAGGCTTCTTCTTCAATAAGGGTCGTTTTGTTGTCAATCATCGCAACAACATTCTCGAAGTATGGTTTTTCAGTTTCTGCGAGGTTCTTGATCATGGCATAACTAGGAAACTCCATTTTAGTAGGGTTTTAGATTTTGAGAAAATGAAGGGTTTGATAATCTAGAGGTTTCTAAAAGAAGAGTGAAATGTTTGAACTTCGGAATAGTTGGGGTATATATATAATCTGAAGAAACCGATCAAGGGCTAAGATTAAATCTGAATTGACGGTGTGATTTAATTTGTGTTTGAAATAATATCAATGTTTATTTGCTATTAATAGAACATAATCAGATATGCAGAATAAATGGCAGCAATTAGGGTGACAAAATGATGTTTCACTCTAATCGAGGTAACCCTTTGGTGTCCTGCCAAAATTTTAACCAATAGAATTTCTTCAAATATTCCCGCTTAAAGTTCATGTCTTTTGTATTTATTTCAAATGATTACTGACTGAAATAAATGCTTGTGAGTAAATGCATGTGTCAAGTGTGCTTCAGGATTAATTGAATACTTAATCCCTACTGAATACTTACCGTGACAAAAACCATCCTGATTCTCAGTTTCCATCCTGAGAGATTTTTGTCCTGAGTTTTTCCCTACTGAAAAACTTCATGCATCTGAAGAGCTTCTCTCTTCAGGGAAATTTTACTCACCTGGATCCAACATCCCTAATTCTACTGATAGTTCCCGAAATTTAGACTCAGCCAAAGGCTTAGTAAGAATATCAGCTCTTTATTTATCAGTATGAATTTTCTCCATTCGGATGTCTTTCTTCTCTACATGGTCTCTAATGAAATGGTGTCTGATATCAACATTTTTACATCTGGTGTGCAATACCAGATTTTGTGAAATAGCAATAGCACTGTTATTATCACAAAATATATGTACTTCATTGGCTGTAATCTTATAATCCCTCAATTGTTGCCTTAGCCAAATTATCTGTGCACAACAACTTCCTGCAGCCATGTATTCAGCTTCAGTAGTACTAGTTGCTACTGAGGTCTGTTTCTTAGAAAACCAGGATATCAGTTTGCTTCCAAGAAATTGACAAGTTCCTGAAGTGGACTTCTTGTCAATTCTGCAACCACCATATTCAGCATCTGAATAACCAATTAATTCAAGGTTATCATCATCTGGATACCACAATCCTCTATCCACTGTACCTTTTAGATATCTCAGTATCTTTTTGGCAGCTTCCATGTGACTAGCCTTAGGATTAGCTTGGTATCTTGCACATATCCGAACAGCAAAAGTAATATCAGGCCTACTTGCTGTGAGATAGAGCAATGATCCAATGATCCCTCTATAATCGGTATGGTTAACTGACTTGCCTTCAGGATCATGATCCATCTTGTAGTTAGTATTCATAGGAATTCTAACTGCATTGCAATTCTGAATATCATACTTGGCAATCAGATCTCTGGTGTATTTTGCCTGATTGATGAAAATTCCTTCTTTTGACTGTTTCACCTGAAGTCCTAGAAAGAAATTCATCTCCCCCATCATTGACATCTCAAACTTCCCTTTCATCAGTGTAGAGAATTTCTCACACAACTGATGATTAGGAGATCCAAAAATAATGTCATCCACATAGATCTGATCTAGTAGAATATCTTTCCCATCTTCTATCCTGAACAAGGTTCTATCAACAGTTCATTTGGTAAAACCATGGTCAGTAAGAAATTGAGATAGAGTATCAATACCATGCTCTAGGTGCTTGTTTCATACCATACAAGGCTTTTCTGAGCCTGTAAACTTGGTCATTCTGACAGAAGCCAGGAGGTTGTTCCACATAAACCTCTTCTTTAAGCACACCATTCAGAAATGCACTTTTCACATCCATTTGATATACCTTAAATTTCATGTGAGCAGCATATGCAAGAAACAGTCTAATGGCTTCTAGTCTTGCAACTGGTGCAAAGGTTTCATCATAATCCAAGCCTTCTTCTTGGGAATAACCTTGTGCAACTAACCTTGCTTTGTTTCTTACAATGACATTGTTCTCATCTCTTTTATTCTTGAATACCCATTTAGTTCCAATACATTGTGCTTCTTAGGTCTATCTACTAACTCCCAAACGTCATTCCTAGTAAACTGACTCAGCTCTTCTTGTGTAGCAATAATCCAAAAGGAATCCTGAAGAGCTTCTTCAATCTCAGTAGGTTCTTTCTCACATAGGAAGCATCAGAACAAAGTACTTTCTCCATGGAACCTTCTTGTTTTAACTCCTTCTAATAGATCTCCCACAATCTGACTTGTAGGGTGAATATCTAACCATGTTCTCCTGGATGTTCCCCCTTCAGTAATATCCTCAACATCAGAAATGTTAGGTTCAGATAATTCATTAAACTCAGGGAACAACAAGAAAGGAAAAAGAGAATCATCTTCCTCAGGGGATATTCCATTCAGAACATTGTCAGTGACATTTGTTCCTCCTTGGTTGATAGATTCAGAGCTTACCTCAGTTGTGACCACATCTTCATCGGTATTACATACCTGAGTCTGAACTGAGGTTTGTTCAGATTGGTCAGCTTCAGTGTGTTGGCTTTCCTTTAGTGGAGAACAACCATTCTGAGTTCCACCAGCCTCAGTATTTTCATCCTGAGTCTCTTCCCTTTCTGAGTCAGTTTCACTCCATTCATAGTAAGTGATTGACTTTTTCTTTTCAGGCTCAGATGATGGTTTGACATTCTTCTTCAGGCTAAGTCTGGTGATCCTCTTTGTCAAGTCTCCTGAATCATCTTCCTGTTTCTTATGAACAAAAGTAGATTCATCAAAAACAACATGAGGTGTTTCTTCCACAATAAGGGTCCTACAGTTGTAAACTCTGAAGGCTTTACTAACTTCAAAATATCCTAAAAATATTCCTTCATCAGCTTTGCTATCAAATGTTTTCAACTGATCTTTACCATTATTGTGTATGAAACACTTACAACCAAACACACGAAAGAAAGAAACAAGAGGCTTCCTTTCATTCCATAGCTCATATGGAGTTTTTCCTTGATTCTTTGTCAGCATGGATCTGTTCTGAGAGTAGAATGCAGTGTTGACTGCCTCAGCCCAAAATGTCTTAGGAATGTCAGCTTCAGCAATCATTGTTCTTGCAGCTTCTTTCAGTGTCCTATTTCTTCTTTCAGCAACACCATTTTGTTGAGGGGTCCTTACAGCTGATGTTTCATGAGTTATTCCATTTGCTGCACAATAATCAGATATAATATGGTTGATAAACTCAGTGCCTTTATCAGATCTGATTTTGACCACACTCGGATTCCTTTCAGTACTGAGTCTTTTCAGTAGCTCTGGCAGTTTGGTCTGAGTTTCTTTCTTACTGAGTAATAAAATGACCCAAGTATATCTAGAGTAGTCATCAACCACTACTAGTGTATATTTCCTGCCATTAGTGCTCACAGGTGTTACTGGACCAAAAAGATCCATATGTAACAGTTGAAGTATTCTACTAGTAGAAACTTCTACTTTGCTTTTGAATGATGCTCTGATTTGTTTGCCTTTCTGACAAGCATCACAAACATGATCTTTACTGAACACTTCATTAGGTAACCCCCTCACAAGTGCTAATGTTGCAAGTTTATTTAGGGTTTTGAAGTTCAAGTGATTCAGTCTTTTGTGCCATAACCAACTGGTTTCGGTAGCCTTCTTGGCCATTAAACATGTATCAATAAGAGTAAGTCTCCAATCAGCAAGATACACATTTCCTTTTCTAGTACCAGTTAGTAATACTTATTGTGAAATATTATCTTTCACATAACACAAGTTCTTTGAGAATTCAACACTGAATCCTTTATCACAGAATTGATTGATAGAAAGAAAGTTATGCTTTAAACCAGACACATATGATACATCATGGATATGAACAGTATTAATTTCAAGTGTTCCATATCCTTCTGTCTGTCCTTTGGAATTATCTCCAAAAGTTATCTGAGGGCCTTTCTATTCAACATAGTCAGTGAGCAAATGCTTATATCCTGTCATGTGTCTTGAGCATCCACTGTCCAAGTACCATGCAACAGGTGCAACTTTAGTTCCACTCATCACGGCTATGTTGTCTTCATTCAACTCAACGCCCTTTTCCTTCACCTCCTCAATAGCAACAAGGCAGACATCATCACTATCACTGTCTGAGAACATCTCTTTTGAAGAGCTATATCCTTCCTCAGAATGTTCTTCTTCAGCAACCATTGCCTTTTTGCTGGAATACTTCTTGTCTCTTTTGGCTTGCCTATCCTTTCTTTCTTTGGGACTCAACTCAGGGCAGTCATACTGGAAGTGACCTTTCTTCTTGAAGTTGTAGCATCTGTTGGTATCATCATCCTGATCATTGTCTTATTTGGATTTGTAGTCCTTCTTTCTGGATGAAGATCCTTCAGCTTTGTAGTACTTCTTTTTTTTTCAGTAGACTTGTCTTCAGCTTCTGAGTTGTTCCTGTTCCTGTACCTGGTATCCTTATAGTACCTTTTGTATTTACCAAATATGTGGTTCATTTTCTCAAACCTTCTTGCCATCAGGGCAATTGTCTCATCTTTTTTATCCTGAATTTTGTTAGATGAGATCTCAGGTTCATTAGAGATACAGATTTTTCCTTGTGCTTTGAAAGCCACATTTTTGTTAGATGAAGTTTCATCTTTGCTATCAGATTTCTTGGTTTTCTTATCAAAGACAAACTCATATGCTTTCAACTCAGAGAAAACCTATTGATATGGTATAGAAGCAATATCTTTGGTGTTCTCAATCACCACAACATGAATATCTCATTTCTTAGACAGTCCTCTAAGAATTTTCAGAGCAATTTCTCTTTTGGGATATCTTTTCCCAAGAGCACTCAGATCATTCATAATGCTAGTGAATCTGACTTCAAGTCTTTCAATGGATTCACCATCTTCCATTTCAAAACCATCAAATTTGGCAATAGCCACAGATAGTATGTTTTCTTTGATATGATCAGTGCCTTGACACATTATAGCCAGTTTGTCCCAAATTTCTTTGGTAGTTTCACAGTGAGAAATCATTCCCATAACACCATCATCAATAGTGCTATACAGTGTATCTTTAGCAATATAATCCAAGTTAACCAACTTCCTCTCTTCAGGAGTAAGCTGATCATCAGTTTTGGGAAATTCATCCCTTGGATCATCTTTTTCAGCATCAGTGGATCTAGGATTAACAACCTTATATTCAAAAGGTCCTTGAGACACAACTCTCCACATTCTCTCATGTTTTGAGTACAAGTGTACCTACATTCTCAATCTCCATAGATCATAGTTCTCAACTGAGAACATAGGTAGTTTCTTAGAAGGCATGGTGAAATAGCCTTATAAGATATCAGCAGTAAGATATATTCAGTAGACCACCAAAAACTCTCAGTTAAATAAGACTATGGCTACCAAAGCTAGTGGTCAGTTAGAACCACTGCTCTGATACCACTTGTTGGTCCCGGGGTAAACGAGTTCCACACGTGTATGGGAAGGGGGAATACACATGTATAGTGATTTTTAACTTTTTAGAAAATACTATAATCAGAGAATCAGGTTATCCTGAGTTTTAGTCCTGAGAAACACAAAATGCCCTGAGTCAAAGTCTACTGAGACAATAACGCTGAGCGGCTTTCAGAGACTACAGATTAGCTCAACTGATTATGAGTTTCTACAACAGAGTCTGAATAAGCTTGGAGTAGATAATAATCTTACTGCCTACTCAAGAGAGTTGATCAGTTTGACAACTATCTATACTAACTTATCTAGAGTGCGGAATGTGTCTAAGTTTATACTCGTTTTACTTTGCTGAAAATCTTTTCTTAATAAAACAGTGGTTAAGGCTGTGATCAAGTTAATGCAACTTCAGTGGATTGTTTCCAACTGAATATCAGAAAACTTCAGGATGCTTTCAGTGAAAATATGCAACAGGATAGAATGCAAAATAGAAAGCAAACAACATAGCAATTATAGTGGTTCAGAGGCTCAAGCTCCTACGTCCACTCTCTCTGATCCTCAGAGAAATTCCTTAACTCAGTACTTCTACTACCTTAAGCTTTCAGACTGAACTACTGCAGCTTATTAACTTTCTACCACGAGTTTTCAGGCTGAACTACTGCAGCTTACTAACTCAACACACACACAATCGTTCAGACTGAACAATCAGCTTACTAACTTCTTCTCTAGATTTTTCAGACTGAACACAACAGCTTACTTGCTCTTTACAACTCTCACTTCTCCAACAACTACACACACAGACTACCTAGTCAAAGGGTTTGGGTTTTGGTTGGTTTTCAACTAAGGTGAGATATCCTTTTACAATCAAACACAAGTAAAAGGCTAGGATATCTCTAACTAAGCTTTTGATATATCTTAAATCTAGGCTTAGTAAATGAGCTCTCTTCAATGATGAAACACTTGAGAAATTCTTTGGGTTTCGAGTGCTTCACAAGATTACTTGAATACGAATGAGCTCTAGAGTTGCTTTGATTTCTCGTAATCTTGAAATGTCCAAGGCCTCTGGTATTTATAGGAAACTCTCCAGAAGTTTACCTTTGAAAACTATCCGTTGGAGACATAACATCTAGGGTTTCTTCTTTGAGTAATTGATGAACGGCTATATTAGGGTTTGAACGCACCCTTTGTATGTTTTAGGAAATATTCAGCCAAGTAGCCAATCACCAATTTCTGTGAATAAGACAAATATCAGTGCTGACATTTTTAAGGGACATGTCGCTTTCAGTGTCAGTAAAGTACGCTGTTGTTGTCTCCTCATTGGTTGAAATCTTCCTTTGAACAGAGACAAACAAAATGGCTCTTTTAGTCAATCACACTGATCTGATATTTTCCTTAGTGTTCACAAACGTATAACATTCTCTTTGTTTGTACTAAGAGTGAAAAAACACTATTGAACTGTAAGTGACTTGTTCAGGGTCTTTTTGTTCAGTACAATACAATCTTCAGGATCTTCTGGTCTTCAGGACCTTCATTCTTCAGGCTCTTCTGATCTTCAGTATGATTTAGGTCTTCAGTATGTTCTTGGTCTTCAGGAATCTTCTGAGATCTTCAGACCAAAACTTGTAAAACCTATCCTAATCCTGAATTCTTATAACAATTTGAAACCTGATCCTACCAAGATTGTCCTGAAACATGTCATACTCAGGGGTTTTGGGATCTAATCAAAATCTTTATTAAATTCATCTCCCAACAGGAACCAAGTGGATCTTTAAGAAAAAAATTGATGAGTCTGGAAACATAGTAAGGAATAAGGCTAGATTGGTTGTCCAAGGATACACTCAAGTTGAGGGTATTAATTATGATGAAACATTTGCACCTGTAGCTAAGATTGAATCTATTAGATTGTTGTTAGCTATTGCATGTTTTATCAATATCAAATTGTATCAAATGGATGTAAATGCTGCTTTTTTGAATGGTATCTTGAATGAAGTAGCTTATGTTGAACAACCCTTAGGATTTGAAGATCCTCACTATCCTGATCTTGTTTATAAGTTTAAGAAAGCATTGTATGGCTTGAAACAAGCTCCTAGAGCTTGGTATGACAGATTGACTGACTTTCTTTTGCAGTTTGGTTTTGTTAGAGGAGAAGCAGACAGGACTTTATTCATTAAACAGGTTGATGAAGGGTTGATGATTGCACAAATTTATGTTGATGACATAGTATTTGGTGCAACATCAGACAAGTTGTTGAAAGAATTTATTAAGGCAATGTCATCTACATTTGAGATGAGCATGGTTGGAGACTTAAATTACTTTTTAGGTCTGCAGATCAAGCAAAGAGATGATGGAATCTTCATTTGCCAAAGCAAATATGCAAAGAATCGAAACATATGAAAACACCTATGGGATCAACTCAGAAGTTGAACAAAGACAGTGTTGGTCAACATGTTTATCACACACTGTACAGATCCATGATAGGTAGTCTTCTTTATCTTACCTCTAGTAGACCTAACATTATGTATAGTGTTTGTGTTTGTGCTAGGTACCAAGCTAATCCAAAGGAATCTCACATGAATGTTGTGAAGAGGAATATCAGATATGTTGCTGGAACAACAGATCTTGGTATATGGTATACAAAGGATACAAGCAGTGTACTGACTGGATATAGTGATGTTGATTGGGCTGGGGACATTAATGATAGAAAAAGCACAAGTGGTGGTTGTTTCTACATGAGTAACAATTTGATTTCCTGGCATAGTAAGAAATAAAATTGTGTTTCACAATCTACTGCAGAATCTGATTACATTGATGGTGGTAGTTGTTGTACACAACTTTTGTGGTTGAAAAAAATGTTTGATGACTATGGACTTGAGAATGATATTCTGACTGTGTTTTGTGATAATACTAGTGCTATTAACATTTCTAAAAACCCAGTACAACATTCTCTCACCAAGCACATAAGTATAAGACATCATTTCATAAGAGACCTTGTACAAAAGGAAATTGTGAAGTTAGAGTATGTTCCCGCTGATAATCAACTTGCTGATATTTTTACTAAAGCCCTTGATTATGAGAGGTTTTCTTTTCTGAGAAAATCTCTTGGTTTGTGTACTATCTGGGTTCTATAGGGTGGATGTTGCAACAAATGTTACAACATTTGAAGCAACATCAGGTTTAATTTTTGTACCACTTGATTGATTTGATCGATTCTCATGTTTTGAATGAGATTCTGAGTAAAATTTCTTATTGAGTCAAGTCATTGTGATTCTATCTGGACACACACTTCTTAAATGCACAAAAAGAAAAGAAAATATACACACATTGGATGTAATCTCTTATTGAGTAACTATGGAGCACGGAATTCGCCACTACGATGTCTTCTTTTCAAAAGGTGGTTGATATAATATCAATTTGCTCATAATCCACTGAGTAACTATGGGGCACGGAGTTCGCTACTACGATGTTCTCTTTTCAAAAGGTGGATCAATATGAGTTAAGTGTATAAAAAGAAAAGAAAAGATAAAAGTGCAACATTGGTTGTGTAAATAGGCAGAATGAATGTTGAAGTGTGTGTGTGTCATTCTTGATTGTAACATTGACTTGATTTGACTGCTTTTACTTGGATAATTATTTAAAATGTGACAATTTGATTAATTGATTATTTAATACAAAAATTGGCCACACTTTATTTAATTTCAGTTTGTACATTGTTTTTATTTTTCGGGCATTTTTTGTTTAGTAAAAATGGGTAAGAACGTGTGGTTTGGATATTGGAAGTAGTGGGTGTTGGAATTTAGAGGCACGTAATCACGTAAAATGTGCGCAGCGAAAAAATAGTTCACCAACAACGAACACATAATTGCATACAATGATTACAATAATCGTAACGAGTAAACTTACACTAGCTGTAGAGCAGATTCCTCTACTATGGTATCCAAGTAATCTCATTCAAAAGACTTGCACGGATTTGCCAGTGTTGAATCTCGAGTCGAATCAACTAGGAAAATCCAACTCTTAATTTTATGGAGAAATTGTGAAGTGTAAAATTGTTTGTGAAATCCCAAGAGATAATATATATAGGGAGGCCCAGCTTAAAACCTAAGCTAGCCGGTTGGGAAATTAAAATTCCTTTTAATTAATTAAATTAAATTTCTTTAATTTAATTCCCTAAATATAAATCTCTACGGATTTAAATTCCATATATGACAAATCTCTAAGATTTGTTTCCATATATATTAAATCCTACAATAATATTTCAAATATTATTATTGAGAATTCTTATTTAATTAAATCAAATTTAATTAAACATTAATAATAATTAATTCTAAATTAATCTATTATTAATTACTTCTCCATAAATTAAATATTAAATCCAATTTAATACTTAATCAACCAACTATAATCCGTAAAAGGGAATTACTTGTTGTGTGACCCATATGCCCTCATATATCGAGCGATTAGTCAAACTAATGGTTTTAATTGAACCCTAGTCAATAAATCAGACATTCTGAATATATGAGGTACGTTGCGAGAAACATGCAACTACCTGTAACTGAAACATGGGCTATTACGATTTCCTCCTTTCATTCATGAATACTCGATTAGCCTTGAACATGATGAAGTGTCTATTCAAATAACTTAATCAATTTACCTCCAATCACTAATTGATCACTCATGTCACACTTGGCCACAAAGTCCAAGTTGACGTGCATTTGCCAATGACTTTGATCCAATTATGATGAGAAGGTGAGTATTCTCTCTAAATCCACTTTGAGGAATGAATCATTTTCTTGGCTCAAATACCACGCACATTCACTTCGTGATGAACCCAATCCAAGCCATATCTACCCATAGATGGGTGCAAGCGTCGGTCATGGTCAAAGTTCATCACTCCACACATGTCGTGCGTATTGACCTCAAGTCAAAGGAGTATCACATCACTCCCACTAACCTAGACACCCGTAGACACATATAGTGGAACTACATCAAACAGTTTCTCGGATGGGTATACCAATACCCTCTAAGGTATTTGTGCATCTATCATGAGATACCTAGTATCTCGCAGCAAGTGAGATCTTGCTACACTCTATAAGAGTATGATGCAGATCGCACACCAATCTCCATTGCATCATCAATATCCCATTCTTGATGATCCTTGATCGGGGCTATTTGAGAATCATGCTTAAGTCATCTGAGTTCTCACACACTCAATAACAGTAGTGACTCAAGGGAACACAGATAAGAATAGAAGCAAACAAGCAAACATAATATTCTAATTAGTGTAACGCCATACATTTAATATTAAACAAATAATAATATTAAACCAATACTGAATATTATCTAAGTATTATGTCCTTATAAAGGATTGTCTCTAGGATACTAACACTAACAATCTCCCACTTGAACTAGAGTTAATCACCTACATGCCTAACCCCTAGACCATCAAAATGTCTAGTGTGTAGATGAACGCTCAAAGCCTTGGTGAAAGGATCAGCCAGATTATCCTCTGTGGGGACACGTTCTAATTCTATCTCTCCTCTAGCGATTATCTCTCTAATCAAGTGATAACGCCTCGTTACATGCTTGTTTCTGTTATTGGATCTCGGTTCCTTAGCTTGCACAACCGCATCAGTGTTGTCACAATACAACTTTATTAGACTGCTGGCACTCGGAACTACCACTAGTTCATTCAAGAACTGCTTTATCCAGACAGCTTCTTTGGCAGCTTCCGCCGCAGCAATGTACTCAGCTTCGGTTGTTGAATCAGTGGTAGTCTCTTGCTTGTAACTATTCCAACTAACCGCCCCACCATTGAGAATGAAGACATAGCCCGACTATGACTTGTAATCATCACAATCAGATTGGAAACTTGCATCAGCGTAGCTGGTCGCAACTAGCTCTGACTGACCTCCGTAGACCAGAAAGCAATCTTTAGTACGTCTGAGGTACTTAAGATTGTTCTTGACAACAATTCAGTGAGGTTCACCCGGATTCTGTTGGTATCTACCAGTAGTGCTGACAGCGAAGGCCACATCTGGCCTAGTGCAAGTCATGGCGTACATGATGGATCCAATTGCAGATGCATATGATATATCTTTCATCCGCTGGATATCAGCTTCTGTAGAAGGACAATCCTTCTTAGACAGCTTTATCCCATGACATGCAGGTAGAGAACCTCTCTTAGAGTTCTCCATCGCAAATCGCTTCAACACTTTATCTACGTAGGTGGACTGTGACAGCCCCAACATCTTCTTGGATCTATCCCTATGGATCTTGATCTCTAAGATGTAGCAGGCTTCTCCAAGGTCCTTCATCAAGAAAGTCCTTGACAGTCATTCTATCACGGACTGCATGAGTGGGATATTATTTTCCATAATGAGTATATCATCGACATACACAATTATGAATACAATATTCTTCCCACAACATTTCCGATAGAAGCACAGATCTTTCGAGTTTCTGACGAAATCAAATGATTTGACAGCTTCATCAAATCGGATATTCCAACTCCTAGAAGTTTGCTTCAATCCATAAATGGATCGTTTAAGCTTGCACACAAGATTAGATTTTGGATTTTATATAAAACCTTCAGGTTGAGTCATGAACACTTCCTTATCAATGTTGCCATGAGGAAAGTTGTTTTGACATCCATTTGTCAAATCTCATAATCTAGATGTGCTGTTATCGCAAGTAAAATTCGAATGGACTTGATCTTAGCAACTGGTGAGAAAGTTTCGTCATAGTCAATGCCTTCACGTTGACTATAACCCTTCGCCACCAACCTAGTCTTGTAGGTTTGTACTTTGCCATTTGCATCGGTCTTCCTCTTGAAGATCCATTTGCAACCTATGGGTCTAACCCCTTTCGACAATTCAACCAAGTTCCAAACTTGATTGACGTACATCCAGTCCATCTCGGATTTCATGGCTTCATGCCACTTCTTTGAGTCAACATCCAATGTTTCCTCAGTGTAAGTTCTAGGTTCATCCTTATCCTGGATCCTCTACGAGGAAACCATAATATCTCGTGGTTGGATTACGAACTCTAGTGGACTTACGGAGTTGTGGTTCTTTAGGCTGCACATTCTGATCGTGAAAATTTTGTGGTACAGCGATTTCATCGTCGACCAGGGAGACCTCAAGAGCGACACTTCCGGATGCTCCTTGAGCACTTCCGGATGCCTCTTGGATGGAAGTTTGAACTATGTTGTTCTCATTCAGCCCACTTGGAGTTCGTTGCTCGGGCAATGTAATTCCAATTACTCTCCCACTGGCTGAAAGAGAATCACTTAGTGATAAACTTCTACCATGTGAGCTGCTGAATGCTCCCACTGATTCTTTGTCATGTTTCTTTAACAAGACAACAATCTCCTTGTTAAGTTGTGGTTCTTGAATGTCTTCAAGTTCTATCGTCTTACGGCTTTGTTCCTTGAAGACGTAGTCTTCTTCAAGGAATTTAGCCTGCCTAGAAACAATCACTGTTTGTTTCTGAGGTAGATAGAAATAATATCCTCTAGTTTCCTTAGGATACCCCACAAAATAACCCTTTTCACCTTTTGCTTCCAACATATCGGTGAGCATTTTCTTTACAAACGCGGGGCAACCCCATGTTCTAATGTGAGAGAAATTTGGCTTCTTGCCATGTCATAACTCGTATGGCGTATGCACAACTGATTTGGATGGAATCATATTCAGAATGTAGATTGAGGTTTGGAGTGTGTATCCCCATAAGAATGTCGGAAGGGAGGAGAAACTCATCATGAACCTTACCATGTCTAACAGGATTCGATTTCTCCTCTCGGACACTCCATTCATTTGGGGTGTACAGGGAGGAGTCCATTGTGATTGGATTCCATGTAACTTCAGATAATCAATGAATTCATGGCTAAGAAATTCTCCTCCTCAATCTGATCGAAGATTCTTAATGCTCTTTCCAAGATGCTTCTCTACTTCAGCTTTGTACTCCTTGAATTTCTCAAACGATTCGGACTTGTGTTTCATTAGATACACGTACCTAAATCTAGAGAAGTCATCAGTAAAAGTTATGAAGTAGCCAAATTGACCCCTAGATAAAGTGAACAGTGGTCCACAAACGTCACTGTGGATCAGCTCTAGAACTTTTTTGCACGAACCCCTTTCCCAGAAAAGGGTTTGTTGATCATCTTGCCCTTGAGACAGGATTCGCAATTACCATAAGACTCAAAGTCGAATGGGGTTAAGTAGTCTAACTTTCTTAACCTTACTATCCTATTCTTATCTGCATGACCAAGCCTACAATGCCATAAGTAAGTCGGGTTTTCATGATTACTAAGTTTGAGTCGTTTGTTTTGTATATTAAGAATGTTATGTCCACAGTGCAACAAATATAAACCATTAGATAAAGGAGCATTTCCATACACATCACCATTAAGCGAAATATAACAATTATTATTTGCAAAATGGAAGGAAAAACCTTCAATAACCAACATCAGAATAGAAATAATATTGCGAGTAATAAAGGGAACAAAATAACAATTATTCAATTCAAGTCTAAAACCAGAGGGTAAATCTAAAACGTAAACGCCAACACGTTCTGCAGCAACTCTTGCTCCATTCCCAACGTGTAAAGCGACTTCACCTGACCTAACTGCCCTGCTATGCTTGAGACCCTGCACATTTGTACAAATGTGTGATCCACAACCAGTATTCAATACCCAACAGTTAGTATCGTTTGTGGACATGTTTATCTCAATAACAAACATACCTGTTCCAGTGGCTGAGACACCTTGTGTCTACTTTTCTGTTGCTAGAACCTTGTAGTCCTTCTTCCAATGCCCCTTCTGCTTACAGTGGAGGCATACATCCTTGTCCACCTTATCCTTCTTTTGAATTCCACCTTTGGGCTTAAGGAAGCTAGGCTTGGAGCCTTTCTTTGCCTTGCCTCTTCGCTTCTTCTTTCCTTTCGGACCAGAAGAAGTAGAGGCACTTACCATGAGTACGGGCTTCTCTTTAGCAGTGGAAGACTCAAAAGTCTTAAGCATATTATGCAGCTCGGGCATAGTCAATTTCATCTTATTCATATTAAAGTTTACTACAAAACTCGAATATGAATTGGGAAGCGACTGAAGAATGGCATAAACAGTAACGTTGGTCTTGAGCTCAATGCCCAGACGACTAAGTTTCTCGATTAGCCCTATCATCTTCAATAAATGAGGAGAAACCTTCCCTCCCTCAGACAACCGACATCTAAACAGATCTCTCATCACTTCATAAATCTCATAACGAGATTCAGAATCAAAGAGATCTTTCATATGCTTAATCATCTCGAAGGGAAGCATCTTCTCATGCTGCCTTTGCAGCTCGGGAGTCATCCCGAGTAGCATAACACACTGAGCTTGGGTTGTTGCGTCAAATGCTTCAGCCTCTTCAGTACCAGCCTCAGGGGTACCAGGGATCGGCGTGTCCAACACGTACTCAATCTTCTCTTACTTGAGCACTGAACGAACGTTTCGGTGCCAGTCGAGAAAGTTTGGCCCAGTCAACTTGTTCGTTTCCAAAACGCTTCTCAATGACAAGTTATTCATTTCAACAATCCTAGAGAAATAAAATAAAATGGGAATTAAAACACATAATTCCTATGATCAATATTCAGCAATCAAAATAAATATGGTCTTTTAATTTATTTTGTCTCCATTATTTTCACATACTTACCAACCTCATCGGAAAAGTACGAATTTATATCTAATATAAATCATAATAGACTAGGATCCACATTACTACCATCATAATCCCAGTGAGGGCTGATCAATATAACAGCATAACTGGTAGGTCTCCAAACCAATTGCAAAATTGCAACTCCTAGTTTGTCGAACCTAGTTCGATTGATGTCACTTACCCTTTGTTCCCCGCGAGGGCTAGCGAAACAAAGTTAAGTTGGTTTACAACCATAAAGTGGCGACATTTCATGCCCCTATAAAAGTCCCGTTAGATGTAGATCCGATCAAAAGACGAGGGTCTTTAAGTACTCATTGGAACAAAATCTCCGATTTACTTTTAATTTTGATGGAAGACATCTTATCAAATTAATGAGAAAACCATATTTTAGTGAGGAACGTTTTAAAGGCAGGGTATTAATTGCTTAATCGAGATCCATGAAGTCTAAGTCATATTTGAGCAATTACGGGTGCCACCTACCCAAACATGATATACACGGACTCACAAATATTTGGGCGCTGTCTACCCAAGCATATAACACGGTCCGACAATTATTGGGTGCCGCCTACCCAAACAGTTATATTGCGGACTTAAAATGTTAACTAATTTAAACGAGTAAACAAGTTAACAGTGAGTTTTAATAAATCCTTTTAAAACAAATTTTAATTCAATTAAATATTCAATTTTAAGATTATTAAAATTGATTAATCCAATTAATCGTTTTTGGTCTAACCAAATTTAATTTTAGAATTAAATCAAATTAAAATTCTAAAATTAAGTTTTAATCTTATTTGTTTTCCGGAGCTCAGGTGCAATTTCCAAAATTTCTACGGGAGGGCTTGTCTCAAATCAATTTTGCAAAACAGCCCTCCTACATCATCACCCTCCCAAATCGAATCTAATCCGAAAATTCCCAAACACCCAATTCATCCAAAATTGCATAATTAAATTTCATCATAAGTAATCAAATTAATCAACCCATTATTCTCGAAACAGGAACCAAAACAAAAAAGGTCCAGATTCATTGTTCAAAGAAAAAAGGAACAGGTTCGATGAAATCGACCATCAGCGACGCGGCGGAGCGCAGTCGAGCCCACGCAAGCCACCGACATGACTCCTAGCGTGTGGGTGTCTCGTCGTCGACAATGAGGTGGCGGAAGGGGGCTGCGTGGAGTCGCACCCCCTTGAGCAAAATCTGGTTCGAAAGCAGATCGCTAGACGAAAAGCACGATCGAATCGGCGGCGCGTCGCCACTGACTCTTCCCGAATCCGGTGATGCGCCACCTTGAATCACGCCGAGACGGGCACACCAGCCAAGCCCCGAGCAATATCAAGCGATGTGAGTCAAAATCAGAGAGACTCGGTGGCGAACCACCATGATTCGAGGCGGAGGAGAACATCTCCAAGACGGGTTCGCGTCGGAGACGCCGATGGAGCCACGAATTGGACCGTGCGCAGTGACGCGGCGTAGCGCAGCCGGTAGAGGGCGGTCTGAATTGCAGAGTGCGGCGGCTTAACCCCAGCGAGGGGAAACCGTAGAATCGGTGGGGATGATGAAACCGAGCGGAACAAATAAATCACAAAGGTGGTGCGGTTTCTAATACCGTGCCCCTACTGATTTAAAAAAAATTCTTTTAATTAAAAAAAAATTATGCAATTATAAACAAGTGCTTGGAGCTCTGATACTACTGTTGGAATTTAGAGGCACGTAATCATGTAAAACATGCGCAGCGGAAAAACAGTTCACCAATAACGACAATTACAATTATCGTAACGAGTAAACTTACAGTAGCTATAGAGCAGATTCCTCTACTATGGTATCCATGTAATCCCCTTCAACAGAGCTGCACGGATTTTCCAGTGTTGAATCTCGAGTCGAATCAGCTAGGAAAATCCAACTCTTAATTTTATGGAGAAATTGTGAAGTGTAAAACTGTTTGTGAAATTCCAAGAGCTAATATATATAGGGTGGCCCAGCTTAAAACCTAAGCTAGCCTGTTGGGAAATTAAAATTCATTTTAATTAATTAAATTAAACTTCTTTAATTTAATTCCCTAAATATAAATCTCTACGGATTTAAATTTCATATATGACAAATCTCTACGATTTGTTTCCATATATATTAAATGCTACAATAATATTCCAAATATTATTATTGAGAATTCTTATTTAATTAAATCTAATTTAATTAAACATTAATAATAATTAATTCCAAATTAATCTATTATTAATTACTTCTCCATAAATAAAATATTAAATCCAATTTAATACTTAATCAACCAACTATAATCCGTCAAAGGGAATTACTTGTCGTGTGACCCATAGGCCCTCATATATCGAGCGATTTGTCAAACTAATGGTCTTAATTGAACCCTAGTCAATAAATCAGACATTCTGAATATAAGAGGTACGTTGCGAGAAACATGCAACTATCTGTAACTGAAACGTGGGCTATTATGATTTCCTCCTTTCATTCACGAATACTCGATTAGCCTTGAACATTATAAAGTGTCTATTCAAATAACTTAATCACTTTATCTCCAATCACTAATTGATCATTCATGTCACACTTGGCCACAAAGTCCAAGTTGACGTGCATTGGCCAATGACTTTGATCCAATTATGATGAGAAGGTGAGTATTCTCTCTAAATCCACTTTGAGGAATGAATCATTTTCTTGGCTCAACTACCACGCACATGCACTTCGTGATGAACCCAATCCAAGCCATATCTACCCATAGACGGGTGCAAGCGTCGATCATGGTCAAAGGTCATCACTCCACACATGTCGTGCGTATTGACCTCAAGTCAAAGGAGTATCGCATTGCTCCCACTAACCGAGACACCCGTAGACACATATAGTGGAACTACATCAAATGGTTTCTCGGATGGGTATACCAATACCCTCTAAGGTATTTGTGCATCCATCATGAGATACCTAGTATCTCGCAGCAAGTGAGATCTTGCTACACTCTCTAAGAGTATGATGCAGATTGCACACCAATCTCCATTGAATCATCAATATCTCATTCTTAATGATCCTTGATCGGGGCTATTTGAGAATCATGCATAAGTCATCTGAGTTCTCACACACTGAATGACAATAGTGACTCAAGGGAACACAGATAAGAATATATGCAAACAATCAAACATAATATTCTAATTAGTGCAACACCATACATTTAATATTAAACAAATAATAATATTAAACCAATACTGAATATTATCTGAGTATTATGTCCTTACAAAGGATTGTCTCTAGGACACTAACACTAACAGTGGGAGTGATGGTTTCATCACATTGCACCCCATGATCTCCATTTCTAGAACATTCACTTTGTGGGATCATGGCTTGTAACATGCTGATTTCGATTTCTATTTAGGGGTTCGAATAAATGGTTTGTATACTGAAAACTTGTTTGAGTTTTGCGTACAAAAGTTTGAAGAAGTTGAGGTATTACTGGTTTTGTCATAAAGTATTAGTTAGAATTGATTTTTTTAATTCTATTTTGTCACTAACACTTTTGATATATGTAGCTCAATGGCTGGAAATCAAAACACCTCACCAAACGTGCCTTCAAACCCTTCCTCCGAAAACCCTAAAATTTTTGAACCCGCTTCACATTCTTGCATCAATGGCATCTTCAATCGATTCACCCAATGCCACACCTACTGCTGAATCATCCAACCCAACACTCCCAGAAATCCTGGACCTAGAACCACTCTCGGTTGCATTCCCTAAAACCGAACATCCGCTCAATGTTGGCGAAGCGATCATATCGCTTCAGAACAATGATCCTCCCGCGACGATCATGTTTGGAGATTTCTCGGTGAACATTCTACCATTCTCAAATGTCTCATCCTCGAACCCTCCTCGTGGTGTTTTCCCAGATGACTTCATTGTTGGGGCTGAAAATCCAAAACCTACTACTGAAAATGTCGAGCCCGCGCAACCCGATGCTCAAGCTGATGTAGAGATGGAAGATACTTCCATGGGGGAGCCCGTTGAGAAGGCTAAGGCTGACATTGCTACTGCTGGTCCTTCCTCCAAGAAGCCAAAGAGGAAGAGAAGCCCTATGAAACCAAGGAGAAGGTCGAACCGCTACAAGCCCAAGGTTAACTACTCTGAGACAAAGAGGAGTAAGATTTCTGATTTAGGACAAGCCTCAAGGCCAATTGTTGTGTCTGATTCATCTGAATCAGAAAAGAGTTTGGAAAAGGCTGAGGAAAGTGAGGAAGTTGAACACTCTGTTGAGAAGAATGTTGATGAGGAGAGTGAGAAATCAATTGTTGAAGAAACTGATCCGAGTGAAGCATCTAAGCCTGCGGCTGATTCTGATGATGATTATTATTATTATTATGGGATTACTAATGCCCATGCTGATTCAGAGAGTTCTGGTGAAATCATTCCTCTTGCTGAATTGTTGGCTAGGAATGAGAGAAGAACTAAATTCAGAAATGATCCTGAAGCTGCTACAAATGCTAGAACTGAGTTGAGGACAGAGAGGAGGCCTGAACCTGTTGCTGACTCTGATGTTGATGAAGATGTTGAGCGCGGTGCTGCAACACCATCAGGTGAACCAGATGACTCTGATGATCCTGATGAATCAAACTCAAGCAGTTCAGGTAACACATCTTCTGAACCTGATGATGATGATAGTGATGATGCATATCATGGTATTGTTAGTCCTAAGTTTGCATTTATGTGAAGGAGACTTTTGTTGTCTGAGAGGAGAATAAGAGTTTATGAATTTGATAGGCAAAATCTGATTCAATTCTTTGAGGAAAGGAATCTCTTGCATGTGGTACAGTTTGCTTCACCTTTCTTTGACACTTGGGTATATGAATTCTATTGCAATTTGAAGAAAGGAACTGGAAGGAGAAATTCTAGGAGATATGGGCATGTGAGGTTTAGAGAACAGAATGTAGGCTTTAATCCTGATGTGACAAATGCATTTTTTAGGACCCCTGATGTTGAGGAAGATGTTGTTCCTACTTTGAATGAGATTGTGGTTGCTATTACTGATGGACTGGTGAGGAGATGGATAACAAAGGTGTTGTCATCCAAGTTGACAAGTCTGTTTTCTGTTGTTCACAAATTTGTTGTGTACAATTGGTTGCCCACTACCAAGATCACTAAAACTCACGCTATTCTGATGTACTGGATAGTGGTCATGAACAATTTCAATCTGGGGAGGACAATCTTTGATAATGCTATGAAATGTGCAGGTGGTAAGAAAAGTGATTTACCATATCCTTGTATGATTTTTGCTCTGCTGGACAGGTTGGATATTGCTAGGGAACCTATTGAAAGTCTTGGTGGAATGATTCCTGATTTAGGAATTTCCAAAGTTTTGTTGAAAGGAAACAGAATCCTTGACTTGCCATACAGGAGGCCTAATGCAGAGGGAGAAGAAGCTGAGCCTGGTTGTTGAATCTGCTGTTCAAAATACAGATGTTGCACCAAATGTTGGCAACACTAATGGTGACACTGACTTGAGAAATTCTCCAGTTTAGTCTGTAACCATTCACAGGGATTTCATACTTCAGCAAATTGAGAATTTACATGATCAGATTGCTGAGCTGGATGTTATGAAGAGCTTTTGGGAGAGGTTGCTTTCTGCTCCACCAGGGGTAGTAGCACCTGATGCTCCTGAAGTTGCTGCTGAGGTTCCTGCTGCTGAAGATGTCCCTGAGGTTGTTCAGGATGTTGTGCATGAAGAAGATGAGCAAGATCCTCTGGTTTAACAAGGTGATGATGATGATGAAGCTGACATTGATGAGTTCATAGATGAACTCTGTGGTGATCTCCCATGATGGTTGAATGGGGAAGTTTGTTTTTAAGATCATGAAGACAGTGGGAGTTAAGAACAAGTTGAAGGGGAGCATGTGCAGGACTTGATGATGCTGCAGCTGATATATTTCAGTTTGATCACCTCCTACTCTCTTTGTTTTCCTTCTTTATTCATATGATCTTATTACTGTTTTTGCAAGTTATTTTCTAAACTCTGTTCTTTTGGTTATGTAATTATTAAACAATAGTTGGTAGGTTTTGCTTGTTGATGAATATTAG
The DNA here is from genome assembly GCA_037126765.1 of Stenogyne calaminthoides. NCBI lineage: Eukaryota > Viridiplantae > Streptophyta > Magnoliopsida > Lamiales > Lamiaceae > Stenogyne > Stenogyne calaminthoides. Next base: position 22,348,582 of record JBBCBC010000021.1, read on the forward strand.
GGTTGATGCCCTGATATTCTATTTATTTGTGAGTATTATGACTTGGTCTGATATTCTATTTATTTTTCAGTATTGATGATTAGTTTACTCTGATGATCATATTATGTTGTTTTTAGGTTAAGAGTTTGTATCTTTGCTTTGATATCCTTGTGCTCATTGCTTTGATATTCTTGCCTTGTGTTTTTGGAAAAGAGCAATTTGTGTAGATTGTTCAGAATGTTCTGTTAACTTTCTTCCTGATAGCTATACTCTACTTCCTTGATGATTGGTGGAAATATGTTCAAGTAATATATGTTCTACTTTGTCTGCAGGTATAATGATTGGTACATGTTGTACTTGTGCCATCTTTCTTTTTGCTCTGATATGTTCTTACATCTTGCTCTAATGAGTTCCAATGTAACATACATATGCTCTGATATGGTATACGCTCTGATATGTTTTACATTATCCTTTGACAAGTTTTCTGCAGACTGAAGCTTCTCAAACAAATGAAATTGTTTGATGATGATTATTCGATTCTTGATAGCTACAAAATGGTTTGACACTTAGTAGTGCAACTGATATGATTATGAGCTCTATCATGCATAGTACCTGATGTATTTGGTATTTCAGGTGTATTGTAGCAGAAAGATCGAATGGGGGAGATTGTTGATGTTACAACCGATGTTACAACATTGGTTACAACATCAGTATTCATCCTTTCTTCTTAACCACTAACACTTCTATGTTCAATGTTGTCTTTGATGTTGTTGACTGCAGGTTGACGATCTAGGTTCTTCTACAAGATTCCAGAAGGTTCCACAAGCTTCAAGAATCGAGTAGAAGAGACTAGATCATGCGGCTGTTTTCAGAACTTGAAGAACCCACTACGTGGAGCAGTTACAAAGATCATGGGAGAGTGGATTGAAGAGTTTCTAGATCCTTCAAGGAGGCTCTAGTAAAGCTACACAGATTCTATAAATAGAAGACATTGGTGTTCACATCAATTGCCGAACATTGCCATTAATCGTGTGATGTTTAGTCGAAGCAACAACCAAACATCAATTGTAAAGTGCGTGAGTGCATCTAGAGTGATAGGGTCGTTGTTGTGGAGTTTTTACCATAAGAAAGTAATTGTAGGGTTTACAATACCTCGAGTTGGTGCTAGATTTATTGTATGAGGAGTGTTAGTCTCGGTGTTAGATAGTTTCACACTCATAGAATGTGTCACCTTTGGTAGTGTAGAAATTATTGGGAAATATGGGGTGCCCGGATCTATTCGAGATGAATTTAAATACATATTTAAATTAATTAATCAATTACTAGCATGAATTAATCATAATCAATTCAACATAATAATTAAACAAGCAATAAAGCAACATGCGTACACGTAATCCACATAAATCCTAAGCATGCGGAATCTAGGAGTTACGAGATTACATATCTCTTGTAGAGACAACCGTTGAGACGATGGATCAACCCAAAGTACCTTCTCAAATATATCCCACGTCCACAAACGTAATCCGGTGGAAGGATTCTCAACAAACGACTTTAATAAAGGAGAAAATAAAATTATTTGCCACCACCTTTGTGGATTTCTAATTTTTTCAACACATGGAATTGCACTGGGAATGAAAAATTCATCCCCTATTTATAGACGGGGGCGAAATTTAGGTCTTAGTTGGGGATTTGGGAAATTTTCTTGCTTCTTCCTCAAGATAAAATCTAGAATATATCCAATATATTCTATTTCCTAAAATATCTCCCAACAAACTCTCCTCCTCCTCTCTTGCACATAATTTTCGAAAATTATTGATAAACGGGGAAGGAATAAGATCTTTTTCCTTTTCTTGAATTTATGGGATAAACTTGTATCTCAAGAATATTTATTCCATAAAATATTTCCAAGAAAATCAAGAAAAATATCTCTCTCTTTCCTTCTCATATTTTTCGAAAATTTCAAAGAAAAATTAGGCAAAACATTTTCTTCTCATTTTCATTCATTGGACTTTAATTTGGGCTATTTGATGGGCCTTTAGGAGAATTAAGATTGGACCTTCAATTGGCTATGAAACTTTAATATTAAGCCAAAATATTTTTCAAGCCCATTAATATTAATTTATTCCACTATAAAATTAATATTGAACTATCCATCTTAACCCATATTACGATATCACATTAATATGGCTCCCGATCATTATTTTTCGTGTTTAAGATTATCTTAGGCCACTAATTAATTAAGCCACTAAACAGGCTTTATATTAATTAATATCTTTGTCCTTCGAGTAAAGACAGTTCAACATTATTATCCATATCGGAAATCAATATCCACTTGCAAGTTTTGGTATGATAAAGATTTTGAGCTCACCAAGGGGACAAATCAAGCAAGCCGCGCTCGCACACGATTCTCCGTATTAAATCTTAGCAATCATCATGTAATTAATAATATATAAGGTATCGAATCGCATTGATCCTCTTCCCATCATAAGTCAAAGCAATAGTTATTGATTTCACACGATTCTATTTACGGGACGGAGATTAAGAAATAACGAACCACTGAGGTCTAATTCTTGTATATTCAGTACCGAAGAATTTATCCTCATGTAGGTCCTATTCAGCGCACCATAATGCACTAGTGTAATCTCTTGGTCAAGACAAGTCAATCTGAGCTTCACACTTCAACCTTTCACGATGGATTGTTCATTTCCATCTGGTTGTGATTTTGTACTTAATTACGAGGAACTATTAATTTGATCTTCTGTGATCTGGTATCACCAAATTAATTACAACGTAATACGTACTTACTTATTGAAAATGTTTGCAACAAATATATATAAGATTCATTCATATTTAATGCAATAGTGATTAATAATTTATTTCAGTAAATAAATAAGAAATTCAGTTTGGTTATACAAAGTAAAAAGCATACTTTTCAGTATAACCCCAACAATCTCCCACTTATACTCAAAGTCTGCTTTTAAGTATACTACAGCATGTCTCGTGTTCTATGTGACATCTAATGTCACCTACAAGAACCTAATAGTATTTCTCCCACTTATACTCAAAGCAAATTGGCAACGTTCTTGACACTTATTCCTTCCACATGTCTCTCGAATGTGTTCTGAGGCAGACCCTTTGTGAATGGATCTGCTAGGTTGTCTTCTGACGCTATCTTTGTCACCTCTATATCTCCTCTCTTCACGATTTCTCGTATAAGACGGTATTTTCTTTCTATGTGTTTGCTGGCCTTATGGGCTCTCGGTTCCCTAGAATTTGCAACTGCTCCGGCATTATCACAGTAAATCGTGATCGTGCTGGGCTAATCTGGAACGATGTCCAAGTCCACTAGGAAGTTCTTGAGCCAAACTGCTTCTTTCATTGCTTCACAAGCAGCTACATACTCGGCTTCCATGGTAGAATCAGCGATGCATTTCTGCTTAACGCTTCTCCATATCATGGCTCCTCCCCCCATGCAAAACACACTACCCGAGGTTGACTTTCTGGAGTCGATGTCTGATTGGAAATCTGAGTCCGTGTAACCGATGGGGATTAGACTGTGTGATTGATAAACTAACATTTTGTCCCGTGTCCTCTTCAGATACTTCAGAATGTTCTTAACAGCAGTCCAATGCTCTTTCCCAGGGTTGCTTTGATATCTTGCCACCATGCCTACAGCAAAGTAGATATTAGGTCTCGTGCACAACATTGCATACATGAGGATTCCTACTACCGACGCATAAGGAATGCCTCTCATGTCATCTATCTCCCCTTGTGTCTTGGGACACATGTCTTGCGATAGATGGATTCTGTGCCTGAAAGGCACAAAGCCTTTCTTGGAATCTTGCATGCTGAATTGCTTCAAAATGGTGTCTATATATGAGGCTTGCAAAATCCCGATCATTCTTTTCCTGCGATCTCGAGTGATCTTGATCCCTAGGACATGATCGGCTTCCCCTAAGTCCTTCATGTCAAACTGTTTTGACAGCCATGCCCTTACGTCTGACAACACCTTTACATCGTTGCCAATGAGCAAAATGTCGTCTACGTATAGTACAAAAAATACCAAGGCAGTTTCGTCACGCTTTTTATAAACACAACTTTCGAAATTGTTTTGATCAAAACCGTAGGATTTTATAACTTGATCAAAACACTAATTCCAAGCACGGGATGTCTGCTTCAGCCCATAAATGGACTTCTTTAGCTTGCAAACCAGATGCTCTTGGCCTTTTTCAATGAAGCCTTCGGGTTGTTGCATATAGATTTCTTTGTCAAGACTTCCATTTAGGAAAGCGGTCTTGACATCCATTTGCCAGATCTCAAAGTCTAGATGTGCAGCAATCGACAAGAGAATGCGGATGGACTTGAGCATGGCCACAGGCGAAAAGGTTTTCTCATAATTGATCCCTTCTTTCTGAGTGTACCCTTTCGCCACGAGTCTTGCTTTAAAGGTTTCAACCTTTCGGTCCGGTCCCCTTTTTCTCTTGTATACCCACTTGCATCTAATGAGCTTTGCCCCATTAAGTGGTTCGACTAGCTCCAACACTTTATTGTGATCCATTGAACCATCTCGGCTTCCATTGCGGTTTACCAATATTTTACATCCTTATCTTGGATCGCCTCGTTGTAGGACCATGGATCTGATTCTTCTCCTGAGATCAAGTTCGAGGACTCTCCAATCCCCAAGAATCGCTCGGGTTGTCTGACAACCCTCACACTACGATGAGATTCTGGTTGTGTAGGTGCGACACTTAGTGTATCGTTTTGTACAATTGGCAATGGAGTCGACCCCCTAAGTTCTTCTAAGGTAATCTCACTTCTAGGCTTTTTGTCGTTCATGTAGTCTTCTTCCAAAAATCTAAAGTGCATACTTATTACCACCTTTTGATCTTCGGGACCATAGAACATGCATCCCTTTGTTCCTTCGGGGTACCCTATGAACAACCTTAATTCTGAACGTGTGTCCAATTTACCAGCTTCCTTGTCCAACACATATGTTGGACACCCCCAGATCCTGATGTGTCCTAAACTGGCTTGCGCCCAGTCCAAAATTCTCTTGGGGTTTTGGGAACCGATTTAGATAGCACAAGGTTCAGAATATAAGTTGTTGTTTGCAAGGCGTAACCCCAGAACGATTTTGGTAAATCCGCATAACTCATCATTGATCTTACCATTTCTAAAAGCGTTCTATTTCTTCGTTCTGCGACCCCGTTTTGTTGAGGGGTATGTTAGGAATTAAAGCAAGCAATTATGGGAGAAAATAATGGAACCACGGGATTAAGGAACAAACAATTTGGTTACCCAGTTCGTCAAACTGACTACATCTGGGGCACTACCAAGCCAGGAGAGATCTACTATATCGTATAAGATAGTGCAAGTAGTGCCAGATACAATGGGGGAGTCACAGGTTATTTATACAAAAAACCCAAACTGGGAAACTGGGCCAAAACCCTAGATTTGGCCCATCCTGGCCAAAACCCTATTTCCGCGTCCATGCCTCCGGAACCGCTCGACCTCAGCCCTTGGTCGAGCGGTTCTGCTCGATCACATACATTGCTCGAGCGCCCTCATTGCGCTAGATAGGGGGGCGCTCGACTGAGCACACCTGCTCGACCTCGAGTGCTGGTCGAGCGCCTCCTGCGCCGTGCATCCCATTTCACTCAGGCTCCATAACCCAACAATCTCCCACCTGGAGACTGAACCTGGAGACTGACACTGGAGCGGAATTACACGACCTCAACTAGGTCGAACGTATTGTCCTCTCTGGACTCATTCCGAACGTCTTGTCCTCCCTGGACTCATTCCGAACGTCTTGTCCTCCCTGGACTCATTCCGCAACTCAGACTCCAACAATCCCAATAGGGTACAGGGCGCAGTCAACTGGGATGCAATCCCTTCATCCGATAGGTAGTTCAAAAATTAATCGCTGAGGTATTCCCTTCCACGATTAGATTGTAGAAACTTGATATGCTTTTCCTTATGATTCTCTGCTTGAGCCTTAAATTCTCTGAATTTATCAAAGGTCTCAGATTTATGCTTCATTAGAAAAATGTACCCATAGCATGAGTAATCATCGATAAACGTAACGAAATACTCGTAGCCACCTCTTGCTTTGATTTGCATTGGACCACACACGTCGGTGTGAACGATCTCTAACACTTCTTTAGCTCTAAGCCCCTTGGCTCCAAATGCCCTCTTGGTTATTTTACCCTCCAAACATGATTCGCAAGTTGGAAATGGTTCAATCGAGAGGGACTCCAATGAACCATCTTGTACCAACCTTTGGATCCTTTTCGGGTTAATATGACCTAATCTTAGGTGCCAAAGAAGTGTCTCGTTCACGTCAGTTGAACGTTTTCTTTTGTTACTTGAAATAGTAGATGTGTTATAGGATGCATTCTGTGAGTGATGTGAACAGTTAATAATATAGATATTGTTCCATAAAGTTCCACGATAGATAATCACATCATTACAAAAAATAGTAACATGTTTATTAAAACGAACAGAATATCCATCAGCAAATAGTTTCGAAACAAAAGGTTTTTGCGAAAAATAGGAACATAAAGAACATCTCTTAAAATTAAAATATTGTCTTCAAAAGACAGTTACACGTCTCCTACTGCTTCAGCTGCCACTCTCGTAGCATCACCCAGCGTGATGAGGATCTCACTCTCACTTAGTTGTCGGGTCCGCTTGAACCCCTGTAAAGTGAAACAAACATGACCAGTGGACCCCGTATCCATTACCCACCAATGGGTAGCATACGCCGCTAAACAAGTTTCAACAACTAGTTCTTGAGAATTACTTTTCTTTCCATTCCTTTTCGGTTTGGAATAGGCTGACCTCCAACGTCCTTCTTCACCGCAGTTCAAACACTTCCTCTTACTTAGACCTTCAATTTTGATGGAAGTTGAGTAGAACTAGTTTATCCTCTTCGTCTCTTCTTCTTTCTTACCACCAATTGGCCTAGAACGAGAAGAAGACCCTTTTGTAACCAAGTTCATTTTTTTGCGCTCTATATCCTCTTCGACCAATGTAAGAGCATTTACAAGATCATCCACAGTAAATTCCATATCTTCCATTAGATAATTTACATAGGGATGTTCATAGCTCTTTGGCAGAGAATTGAGAATTAATCAACTTTCATTTTGAAATCACATTATTCGCCAAGAATTGCAAGCTCCTAAAAAAGAATCATAACCCTAAGAACGTGCTCCCTTGCAGTCGTTCCTTCTTCCATTTTCAGCTTGACCATGTCATGCCTGATGCTTCGGATTGCCACACGGGCCGGATGTGCAAACATCGCTTCGAGATTTTTCATAATGTCTGCAGCTGATTCAAATCCTTGATGTAAATCATTTCAATAAATCTGACATGTGCGCCAAGATTATATCTATCATTAATTCATTGGCCAACTCCCATTCATTATAGTTCATCTCTTCCCATGTACTAGCATCCTTAGCTGGTTTTTCGAGTTTTGGTGTGTCAAGTACCCATTTGGATTGTTGTGTAGTTAGGACAATCATAAGTTTTCGTTTCCAACCAAAATAATTTTCTCCTGTAAGCAAATTATCTTTCAGTATATTGAACAGTGGATTTAAAGGTTGCGACATGATGATACTGAAAATAAACATACATCTTGTGTCAATGTCCGGATCAACACAAAGAAAATCACATAATTCGATCACATGATTCAGATTAAAATATCAAAAAAATTATGAACATGCATCAGCCAATATCTCAAAACAGTTTTAAATGAGCCTCTTGGGAGGGTCATCACTTAAATCACTTTCAAGTAGGTTACAAACAAGAACAGTTACAAACCTTTAATTTTAAGAAAAAAATTAATAGTTGGCTCCCACTTGACCAATATAAAATTAACAGGGACTTCGGTGAAGTATATGCATATCAATTTTATACCTAAGTAATAACTATGATTAAATACAGAATTACTACTTCGTTTTGATCTAGCCTTTTGGGAGGGTCATCGTCGCCACTAATAATAATTCACAATCATCCTTTTGAGAATTTATTCATGTGAAGTCTTTCTTTTGGCTGTCCCGTAGGGGAATTTCTCCAAAAGATTTCACAAATAAATAAATCATGTAGGTCAAAATTAATTCGATTCACAACAGAATTAATTATTTAAAACATACTTCGGTATTTTTTAACTTGAGATTTTTCGTTGGGCAGTTCTCATGCAAACACATTTAAACAAATTAAATAAAGCATAAGAAAGTACAACAATAAATCAAGCGAAGCAGAAAATAAACATATTGGGCACAAATTATCCAACTGTCATGGTTTGATTTTCCTTAGCTTGATCTTGAAGAAACGCCATAATTTCTCCCTTGCGTTTCAAAAAAAAAAAAAAAATTCGACTGCCACGCCATGGCGACTCACAACCGGGGAGGCACGCGCGCGCATCCGGCCGGCCACTTGACCGAGCTACCGCGCCCGTGCACCTAGGCGCAGCACGCGTCGCCCTTGGATCTCTCGGCAGCCTCGGCAGGCGATGGGCGAGTCGCGCCCGTCTTGTTGCGGCGTCCGCCCGTCATCTCGGCCTCGCCCCGCGCCCTCGCCGCGGTGCCGCGCATGCCCGTCTGTGCTTATCGCCCGCGTGCGTCGAGGTCCAACCACACTGGCGCCATCGCCCGCGCCCGTGAATTGGCGGCGCTTTGCGTCGCGTAGCGTCCACCCTTTCTTGTACGTCTCGCGTGATGCACATCGCCCGCGTATGGTTCCCGGTCCATCTCAACTCCTCATTTCCATCTTCGTCTTTGATCAGGTTACAATTTATTTAACGAGAAGATAAATTCACCTTAAATCTAGACTAGTCTATTACATTAAATAAATCAAAATAAATTCGAACGAATCGAATTAAAACCATTCATACGCATGAATAAATAAACACATTAAATACCATGATAATTGGATACTTGCAAAACAGATCTAACAATTCTACTATCCGATTTTCAATTTAATGGCCAACATAATTTAAATAACAATTTAAAAGTTAGAGCTCGAAACCAGAGCTCTGATACTAAGTGTTGGGAAATATGGGGTGTCCGGAACTATTCGAGATGAATTTAAATACATATTTAAATTAATTAATTAATTACTAGCATGAATTAATCCTAAATCAATTCAACATAATAATTAAACAAGCAATAAAGCAACATGCGTACACGTAATCCACGTAAATCCTAAGCATGCGGAATCTAGGAGTTACGAGATTATATACCTCTTGTAGAGACAACCGTTGAGAAAATAAAGGAGAAAATAAAGGAGAAAATAAAATTATTTGTCACCACCTTTGTGGATTTCTAATTTTTCCAACACATGGAATTGCATTGGGAATGAAAAATTCATCCCCTATTTACAAAGCCCCAACTATAAATTCCATGTGCAAAAGTTCCTTGCTTCTTCCTCAAGATACAATCTAGAATATATCCAATATATTCTATTTCCCAAAATATCTCCCAACAAAATCTCCTCCTCCTCTCTTGCACATAATTTTCGAAAATTATGGATAAACAGGGAAGGAAGAAGATTTTTTTCCTTCTCTTGAATTTATGGGATAAACTTGTATCTCAAGAATACTTATTCCATAAAATCTTTTACAAGAAAATCAAGAATAATATCTATCTCTTTCCTTCTCATATTTTTCAAAAATTTCAAAGCAAAATTAGGCAAAACATTTTCTTCTCCTTTTCATTAATTAGACTTTAATTTGGGCTATTTGAGGGGCCTTTAGGAGAATTAAGATTGGACCTTCAATGGGCTATGAAACCTTAATATTAAGCCAAAATATTATTCAAGCCTATTAATATTAATTTATTCCACTATAAAATTAATATTGAACTATCCATCTTAACCCATATTACGATATCACATTAATATGGCTCCCGATCATTATTTCCCGTGTTTAAGATTATAGTAGTCCACTAATTAATTAAGCCACTAAACAGACTTTATATTAATTAATATTTTTGTCCTTGGAGTAACGACAGCTCAACATTATTATCCATACCGGAAATAAATTTTCACTTGCTAGATTTGGTATGATAAAGATTATGAGCCCACCAAGGGGACAAATCAAGCAAGCCACGCTCACACACGATTCTCCGTATTAAATCTTAGCAATCGTCATGTAATTAATAATATTGTCCAAGATATAAGGTATCGAATCGCATTGATCCAATTCCCATCATAAGTCAAAGCAATAGTTATTGATTTCACACGATTCTATTTAAGGAACAGAGATTAAGAAATAACGAACCACTGAGGTCTAATTCTTGTATATTTAGTACCGAAGAATTTATCCTCATGTAGGTCCTATTCAGCGCACCATAATGCACTAGTGTAAACTCTTGGTCAAGACAAGTCAATCTAAGCTTCACACTTCAACCTTTCACGATGGTTTGTTCAGTATAATAAACATACAAAGTCAATCTAAGAAATTCAGTCTGGTTATACAAAGTAAAAAACATACTTTTCAGTATAACCCCAACAGAAATACATCTAGCCTTTAGATCATATGCTTGATCTTTGTTTCTGTCTTTTGAATGTTACTTTGAGTGTTACAATATTCAGTGTAACATTACTCTGATTTTACTAAACACAACCCCGTAAAACACACTTTCACTACCAATAGACTTTTTAGGTCTATCTAAGTCCTGAAACACGCACTCGTTTACAAGGGACTGTTAACGTGATATTCTGTGATCTGGTATCACCACGTGAACTACAATGTAACACGTGTTATTTTATGAATGATTTGTAATAAATATATATAACATTCAATCATATTTAAAGCAATAGTGATAAATAATTTAGTTTAGTAAATAAGCGTTTAATACATAGGTTATACAAAGTAAAAACATACTTTCAAGTATAACCCCAACAATCTCCCACTTATACTCAAAGTCTGCTTTTAAGTATACCACATCATATCTAATGTATTACTAGGTGACATCTAATGTCACCTACATCAACCTAATAACATTTCTCCCACTTATACTCAAAGCAGATTGACAACGCACTTGACACCCATTTCTTCCATATGTCTCTCGAATGTTAACTGAGACAGACCCTTTGTGAATGGATTAGCTAGGTTGTCCTCCGTTGCGATCTTTGCCACCTCTATATCTCCTCTCTTAACGATTTCTCGTATAAGATGGTATTTCATTTCGATGTGTTTGCTAACCTTGTGGGCTCTCGGTTCCCTTGAATTCGCAACTGCGGCATTATCACAGAATACCGTGATAGTGCTGGGCAAATTCAAAACAACGTCCAAGTCCACTAAGAAGTTCTTGAGCCACACCGCTTCTTTCGCTGCTTCACAAGCAGCTACATATTCGGCTTCCTTGGTAGAATCGGCGATGCATTTCTGCTTAACGCTTCTCCATGTTACAGCTCCTCCTCCTAGACAAAACACACTACTTGAGGTAGATTTTTTGGAATCTAGGTCCGACTGGAAATTAGAATCCGTATATCCCACTGGAAATAAACTGTCTGATTGATAACCCAGCATTCTATCCTGAGTTCTTTTCAGATACTTCAGAATGTTTTTAACAACAGTCCAATGTTGATTTATGGGGTTACTTTAATATCTTGCTACCATGACTACAATGTAGCAGATATTCGGTCTCGTACACAGCATTGCATTCATGAGGCTTCCTACTGCCGACGCATAAGGAATGCCTCTCATGTCATCTATCTCCTTTTGTGTCTCAGGGCACATATCTTTGGATAGATGGATTCCATGTCGGAAAGGTACAAAACCTTTCTTGGAATCTTGCATGCTGAAACGCTTCAAAACTGTATCTATTTGTGAAGCTTGCGCTAAGTCTAGCATCATTTTCTTGCGATCTCGAGTGATCTTGATCCCAAGGATGTGCTCGGCTTTCCCTAAGTCCTTCATAAAAACTGTTTTGACAGCCATACCCTTACGTCTGACAAAACCTTTACATCATTTCTGATGAGCAGAATATCGTCTACGTATAGTACTAGGAATACCAAGACAGTTCCGTCACACTTCTTATACACACAACTCTCGAAATCATTTTGATCAAACCCGTAAGATTTAGTTACCTGATCAAAACATTGTGCGACATGCTTGCTTCAGTCCATAAATGGACTTCCATTTAGGAAAACCTTCGGGTTGTTGCACATAAATTTCCTCTTCAAGACTTCCATTTAGGAAAGTTTTCTTGACATCCATTTGTCAGATCTCAAAGTCTAGATGTGCAGCTATTGCCAAGAGAATACGGATGGACTTGAGCATGGCTATGGACAAAAACGTTTCTTCATAATCGATACTCTATTTCTGAGTGTACCCCTTTGCCACTAGCCTAGCTTTAAAAGTTTCTACCTTCCCGTCCGGTCCTGTTTTCCTCTTGTAGATCCAACTTGCATCCATTGAACCCATCTCGGCTTCCATTGCAGTTTGTCAGGATTCTGAATCCTTGTCTTGGACCGCCTCTTTGTCCTCTTAATTCATCTAAGGGAATCTCACTTTTTGAGCTTTCTATTGTTCATATAGTCTTCTTCCAAGAATCTAAAGTGTGTACTGATTACAACTTTTGATCTTCGAGACCATAGAATATGCACCCTTTCGTTTCCATGGGATACCCTATAAACAACCTTAACTCTGAGTGTGTGTCCAACTTACCGGCTTCCTAGTCTAGCACGTATGCCGGACGCCAGGTCCACAACTCTCTCAGGGTTTTGGGAACCGATTTGGATGGCACTAAGTTCACAACATAAGCCGCTGTTTCCAAGGCATGACCCCAAAACGACTTGGGTAGATCTGAATAACTCATCATGGATCTGACCATTCTAAGAGCTTTTTGTTTCTTCGTTCTGCCACCGCATTTTGTTGAGGGGTTCCGGGTGTAGTCAACTGGGAAACAATTCCCTCGTCTGACAGGTAGTTCAAAAACTTATCACTGAGGTATTCGCCTCCTCGATCAGATAGTAGAAACTTGATACTCTTTTCCCTCATCTTTGGCTTTGAACTCTTTGAATTTATCAAAGGTTTCCGATTTATGCTTCATAAGGAAAATGTACCCGAACCTTGAGTAATCATCGACGAAAGTCAAAAAATACTCATAGCCACCTCTAGCTTTGGTTGACATTGGACCACACACGTCAGTGTGAACGATTTCCAACACTTATGTGGCTCTAGTCCCCTTGGCTCTAAATGCCCTCTTGGTCATTTTACCTTCTAAACATGATTCGCAAGTTGAAAATGGATCTAGCTGTAGGTTCTCCAGTGAACCATCTTTCACCAACCTTTGAATCCAATTAAGATTAATATGACCTAATCTGAGATGCCAAAGAAGTGTTTCGTTCACGTTATCTGAATGTTTTCTCTTATTGTTCGAAGCAGTCGATGTGTTATAAGATGCATTTTGTGAATGGTGTGCACAGTTAATAGTAGAGAGATTGTTCCGTAAAGTTCCATTACAGATAAACACATCGTTACAAAAAACACTAACTTGCTTATTAAGACGGGCAGAATATCCATCAGAATATAGTTTAGAAACTAAAATAAAGTTTTTTCCGAAAAATAGGAACATAAAGAACGTCTCTCAAAACTAAAACTATGACTTCAAAAGACAGGTGCACGTCTCCCACTGTTTCAGCTGCTACTCGCGTAGCATCGCCCAGTGTGATGAGGATCTCACTTCCACTAAGTTTTCGGGTCAGCTTGAACCCCTGTAACGTGAAACAAACATGATCAGTAGATCCTGTATCAACTACCCAAGAATGGGAAGCATACGCCACTAAACAAGTTTCAACAACTAGTGCGTGAGAATTACCTTTCTTTCCGACCCTCTTGGGTTTGGAATAGGTATCCTCCAGTGTCCTTTTTCACTGCAGTTGAAGCACTTCCCCTTTGGATTCCTCTTGATACCCAACCATTTGACAGTCTTTCTTTTACTTTTCTTAGTAGTGGGATTGCTTTGGTCTTGACTGTTTACCTCCTCATCAATCTTGGCTTCCATTGGCCTAGATTTTGAGAGAAGATTTTTAGTCACCAATGCTTCATCCTCTTTCCCCAAAAATTTCTCTATCGTTTCCAAAACTTCTTGTAGAGTGTCCGTAGTGAACATGTGATCGCTCATCACAAAACTACAATAAAACTCATCGAAACATTTTGAAAGAGTTAGGAACAAGAAATCGATTACCAAGATAAGCAAGTTTGTCAAAGTGGCGCTTGACTTTGAGAACATGATCCCTTACAGGTGTTCCCTCCGACATTTCCAGCCTTGCCACGCCATCGTCTCTAAACTGATGATCATGTGATTGTTGTTAGTGTTAGTGTCCTAGAGACAATCTATTGTAAGGACATAATACTCGATGATATTCAGTTTGATTTAATATTATAGTTCATTTAATATTAATGTATGACAATACACTTGTTTGAATAATATGTTTGATTGTTTGCATTTATTCATGCAAGTGTTCCCATGAGTCATTGATGTCATTGAGGTTGTGAGAACTCAGATGATTTAAGCATAATTCTCAAATGGATTTGATCAAGGATCATCAAGAATGGGATATTGATGATGCAATTGAGATTGGTGTGCGATCTGCATCATACTCTTAGAGAGTGTAGTAAGATCTCACTTACTACGAGATACTAGGTATCTCATGATGGATGCACAAATACCTTAGAGGGTATTGGTATGTCCATCTGAGAAACCGTTTGATGTAAGTTCACAATATGTGTCTACGGGTGTCTCGGTTAGTGGGAGCGATGCGATACTCCTTTGACTTGAGGTCAGTACGCACGACATGTGTGGAGTGATAAACTTTGACCATGAACGACGCTTGCACCCTTCTATGGGTAGATATGACTTGGATTGGATTCATCACGAAGTGCATGTGCGTGGTAGTTGAACCAAGAATATGATTCATTCCTCAATGTGGATTAAGAGAGAATACTCATCTTCTCATCATAATTGGATCAAAGTCATCGGCCGATGCACGTCAACTTAGACTTTGTGGCTAAGTGTGACATACATGATCAATTAGTGATTAGAGATAATATGATTAAGTTATTTGAATAGACAATTCATCCAGTTCAAGACTTAATCGAGTATTTGCGAATGAAAGAAGGAAATCGTAATAGCCCATGTTTCAGTTACAGGTAGTTGCACATTTCTCGCAACATACCTCATATATTGAAAATGTCTGATTTATTATCTAGGGTTCAATTAAGACAATTAGTTTGACTAATCGCTCGATGTATGAGGGCTTATGGGTCACAGAACAAGTAGTTTCCTTTTACGGATTATAGTTGGTTGATTAAATGTTAAATTTGATTTAATATTTAATTTAAGGAGAATTAATTAATAATAGATTAATTTAAAATTAATTATTATTAGTGTTTAATTAAATTGGATTTAATTAAATAGGAATTCTCAATAACAATATATGGAATATTATTATAGGATTTAATATATATGAGAATTAAATCCGTAGAGATTTTATACGTGGGAAATAAATCTAAGAGATTATTTAAATAAAGATTAGGGATTTTATTTCCCAATCAGGTCAGCTTAGGGTTTTAAGCTGGACCTCCCTATATATATGAGCTCTTGGGAATTCACAAAAAACGTTAATTCATTATTCTCTCCATAAGATCTAGAGTTAGAATTTTCCTAGCAAATTCATCTCGGGATTCAAAGCTGGCAAATTCGTGCAAGTCCGTGATTGGGGCCATAGTTAAGAATCTGCTCTCGAGTTACTGTAAAATTTCTTGTTATGATTATTGTAATCTTTTATGCAATTATATGTTCGTTGTTTGTGAACTGTTTAATTTCGTTGCGCATGTATTACGTGTTTACGTGACTCTAAATTCCAACAGTGATATCAAAGCTTCATGCTCTTTAATAATTGCATAAATAATTATTTAATTGTTGTTCGTTTATTTTTATACGCACGCCTGCTTACCTGTTTCCATTGATATGCGTGTAGTCTCATATATGCATTAGAAAGCAAGTCTCTGGAATTCAAAACGCAGATTAAAGTTGCTTTAATAAATATTTTGACATCCGCCACACAAATTGTTATTTTTTCAGTGAGTGTCGTTTTAATCACAAACCCCACTTGCAGGGTTTTTGTTATTTCTTGCCTTGGGTTTCGTCTTCTATGTATATCACTGTGCTGCTGTTTTTGAAAACCCTAAAACTCGCCGCCTTGCTGGCGAGCGTGACCGGCGATTGAACGTTGGAGGCGGCGAGACAACGTCGCGCCTCAGATCTATGCGTGGTCTCGCGGCGCCACTCAACAGCGATAGGTCCGACCTTTTTTGTCAATCGCGTTCGATTTTCGGATCTATTTGCGAACGGATTCGCGATTCTACGCGGTGGCGGCGTTCCACCGTGCGTCGCGATGACTCGACCCTATCCTTCGATTTATATCTGTTTCTCAGTACAAGATGGCAAGGATTTGCTGTCGCCGCCGTGTTTCACGCGCGGGCGACGCGATGGCAGCGGCGATTCCGCTTCGTAATGCCTTGGAGGCAGCAGTGATGCGTAGTTGCTCATTTTTCATAGATGGTGAAGCATTGTTGTTTCGGTTCACGGTGGGAGTATGCCAATTATCTTCACGTGGTGTCGGTGTATTTTGTCGATGTGCGCTTGGAGGTAGCGGCGCCTGACCCCACACACTCGATTTACAGTAGCGATTCGCCTCTTTGCTACGACTATTGTTTCCAACGCGCTGCTTCTCTGTTCTGTTTTGGGAAAATCTTCCTCGTTTAAGTTTTCTGTGAAGAATTATTGATGGTGTTGATGGTTGGACAAAATTGGATTTGGGTTTTGGAAATAGTCGCCCCGGTTGACGGAATTATCTATGGAATCGGGCTGTGATGTTCAGCCCCTCTGAGCAGTTTTTAGAAATTAGCACCAAAGCCCCCTAAAATTAATAAATTTAAAATTGAAATAATTGTTGATTTGGGTTAATGAATTTGGCATAAAGGAATTAGTTGGACTAATAAAAGGTTATATTAATTGGATTAATTGTTTTAATAATTGGAATTAGTAATTGTTGAATATAAATTTCAAAATTGGATTTTGAAATTTTAATTTGACAATTTTAATAAATTATTAAATCTCATTTGGTTAACTTAAAATTTATTAACGCATTTATAGTCCGCATTATAATTATTTGGGTAAGCGGCGCCAAATAATTGTCGGATCGTATTATTGTTTGGGTAGACGACGCCCATATAAGTGTTAGTCTGTATGAAATCATGTTTGGATAGGCGGCGCCCAATAATTGCTCAAATGTAATATAGATTAACATGTTGGATCTCTATTAAGCAATTAATACCCCGCCTTTAAAATATTCCTCATTAAAATATGGTTTTCATTAAATTGAACGATGTCTTCCATCAAAATTAAAAGTAAACCGGAGATTTCGTTCCAATGAGTATTTAAGGTCCAAGTCTTTTGCTCGGATCTACATCTAATGGGACTTTTATAGGAACACAAAGTGTCGCCGCTTGATGGTTGTAAATCAACTTGACTTTGTTTCACCAAATTTTGAAGCGAAAAACGAAAGTCGAGGCATCCGATTGAACTAGGTTCAATCAACTAGGAATTGAAGTTATGCAATTGGTTTAGAGACCTATCAGTTATGTTATTATAGCAATCAGCCCAAGCAGATATTATAATAGTAGAAATTTGGATCCTAGTCCATTACAATATATATCTGATATAAATTCGTACTCTTCCGATGAGGTCGTTGAACATGTGAAAATAATGCAGAAAAAATAAACACAAAGGAAAGGTCATGCTTATTTTGATTGCTGAATATTGATCATATGAATTATGTGTTTAATTCCCGTTTTATTTTATTTCTCTTGGTTAATTGAAATGTATAATTGTTATTTAGATGTGTTTTGGAAACAAACGAAATTGGCTAGGCCAAAATTTTCTGGACTGGCACCGAAACATGATGTTGGTCCCGGGGTAAACGAGTTCCACACGTGTATGGGGGGGGAATACACGTGTATAGTGATTTTTAACTTTTCAGAAAATACTTTAATCAGAGAGTCAAGTTGTCCTGAGTTTTAGTCCTGAGAAACACAAAATGCCCTGAGTCAAAGTCTACTGAGACAATAACACTGAGCGGCTTTCAGAGACTACAGATTAGCTCAACTGATTATGAGTTTCTACAACAGAGTCTGAATAAGCTTGGAGTAGATAATAATCTTACTGCCTACTCAAGAGAGTTGATCAGTTTGACAACTATCTATACTAACTTATCTAGAGTGCGGAATGTGTCTAAGTTTATACTCGTTTTACTTTGCTGAAAATCTTTTCTTAATAAAACAGTGGTTAAGGTTGTGATCAAGTTAATGCAACTTCATAGGATTGTTTCCAACTGAATATCAGAAAACTTCAGGATGCTTTTAGTGAAACTATGCAACAGGATAGAATGCAAAACAGAAAGCAAACAACACAGCAATTATAGTGGTTCAGAGGCTCAAGCTCCTACGTCCACTCTCTCTGATCTTCAGAGAAATTCCTTAACTCACTACTTCTACTACCTTAAGCTTTCAGACTGAACTCAACAGCTTACTAACTTTCTACTACGAGTTTTCAGGCTGAACTACTGCAGCTTACTAACTCAACACACACACAAGCTTTCAGACTGAGCAATCAGCTTACTAACTTCTTCTCTAGAGTTTTCAGTCTGAACACAACAGCTTACTTACTCTTCACAACTCTCTCTTCTCTAACACCTACACACTCAAACTACCTAATCAAAGGGTTTGGGTTTTGGTTGGTTTCCAACTAAGGTGGGATATCCTTTTACAATCAAACACAAGTAAAAGGCTAGGATATATCTAACTAAGCTTTGAATATATCTTAAATCTAGGCTTAGTAAATGAGCTCTCTTCAAAGATGAAACACTTGGGACATTCTTAGGGTTTTGAGTGCTTCACAAGATTACTTGAATACGAATGAGCTCTGGAGTTGCTTTGATTTCCCGTAACCTTGAAATGTCCAAGGCCTCTGGTATTTATAGGCAACTCTTCAGAAGTCTACCTATGAAAACTATCCGTTGGAGAGATAACATCTAGGGTTTCTTCTTTGGGTAATTGATGAACGACTATATTAGGGTTTGAACACACCCTTGCATGTTTAAGAAAATATCCAGCCAAGTAGCCAATCACCAATTTATGTGAACCGGACAAATATCAGTGCTGACATTCTTCAGGGACATGTCGCTTTCAGTGTCAGTAAAGTACGCTGTTGTCGCCTCCTCATTGGTTGAAATCTTCCTTTGAACAGAGACAAATAAAACGGCTCTTTTAGTCAACCACACTGATCTGATATTATCCTTAGTGTCCACGAATGTATAACATTTCTTTTGTTTGTACTAAGAATGAACAAACACTATTGAACTGGAAGTAATTTGTTCAGGGTCTTTTGGTTCAGTACAAAACAATCTTCAGGATCTTCTGGTCTTCAGGATCTTCATTCTTCAGGCTCTACTGATCTTCGGTATGTTTTAGGTCTTCAGTATGTTCTTGGTCTTCAGGAGTCTTCTGAGATCTTCAGACCAAATCTTTTAAACCTAATCATAACCTGAGTTATATCTGCTGACTATACATGGTGCAGATAATCCTGAAACTTAATAACAATTTGAAACCTGATCCTATACTACCAAGATTGTCCTGAAACATGTCAAACTCAGGGGTTTTGGGATCTAATCAAAATCTTTATTAAATTCATCTCCCAACAATTTCCCCCTTTTTGATGATGTCAAAACCATCTTGTTACAAGCTTGTAAACAGAAGTAAACCTATCATCTATTCATGTTTCAATTCATAAAGCAAGTAAAACAAGTAAAAGGCAACCATCAAATAATCAGTAAGATAATGAGAGATTATCTTTTGATCAACAGAATATCAGTAGAGTTTTTCATTAAGGCTCAAAAACCAAAAAGTACAAGTTATATTGGTTTTCTTTTCAAATTCTACTGAAACAAAAGAAAAAAGATAATCAATCCTCATCTGATTCAATCTCATCTGCTGGTGGCTTCAGGTTGAATAAACCATAGTATCTTTCCTCCAGCTCTTCTCTCTTCTGGATGGTCTGAGCATCATTCCCTGTCAGCTCCAGATATTCAGCCTGATCCACAAAATCGACATGGATGAAATCATAGTTAATCATCCCATTCTTGTATCTCGGTGGAGGATATTTGATCTGACCAGGAGCCTTTGGCTGATATCCCAGAGTGTCAAATATATCAAACCATTTTTGGCATATATCAGTGAAGTTCTGCAGTAAGTAGGTAATGAATGCATCATCCCTATCAGTGTTGGGCTGGGACCAAGTCTGCAATATGTCATTGTTGAATACAAACTCCCTCTTGGTTGTTTCCCATCTGTCATTCAGCTCAATGGGTATCCATTTTTCCACATGAGGCCACATCCTCTTCATCTGCTTGGTGCCTCTCCTCATGCGAATCATTCTCTGAAAGCCTAGTTTTCTCTTAGCTTCATCCCTCTCTTTTCTGGTCATCTCTGATCCTGACACATAAGTAGCAGCCTTCTTCTTCTTTTCAGCCTCATTTGCCTTAACTGAATTGTGCCAATCCCAGTTAAGTCTTTTAGTGGAGACATCATACTCTCCAAATCCTTCTTTGAAAAAGTCATCAAGATCAGATTCTTCATCTTTCTCAGTAACTTCCTGAACATCTTCCTGAACATCCTCCTCAAATTCCTGAGCTAGCTTCCTCTGAGTAGGCTTTCTGCTGATTGGTTAAGCAAGTTGTTTCTTCTTCAGAGGTTTTTCAATGAATGCAACAAGTTGTTCAGGCTTCTTCTGAGGGTTCAAGATTCCATAAGCCTCTCCTTGCTTACTGGTCTCTTGTTTCCTCTGCCTCTTAGCACTTTGCTCAATTACTTCTATTGCAGCTTCAGGATGAATAAGCACTTCAGGTTCTTTCCTCTTTCCACAACTTATTTCAGTGGGGAATTGTTCAACCTATTTTTCCAGAGGTGGCAATGCAGCAAGCTTGTCATAAATTTCCCACTTTTTGGCATCATAATTTGCAATTAGCTCCGAAAGGGTTCTGTCCATATGAAATTGGTCTCGGCCAATCGACCTAACTTATGCCGCCAAGTGGAAATGCTCATCCTGAATTCTTCGTAGCATATTTAACCCAGAACTGGTGTCTTCAGCAAGACCACCATAGGTTGCTTTCATCTTTTCCAGCAAAGAATTGCTCATCTCCTCAATAGCTGATTTGATCAACTCATCAGTCTTAGATTTCAGTAAATTCTCAAGCACTTTTGATCTCAGATCAAACTGTCTCTCCATTTCTTCCTTCATCTCCTTAGCTACTTCACCTATCTTTGCATCAAAGGCAGTAAATTTGCTATCAAGGGTAGATAGTAAATTTACCTGAGCATTGGTCACCATGGATGTGCTAAGGGTATTGATGGTTTCACCCTGAGAAGTTTGTGCTTCAGCAAGTTTGGACACTTCTCCAACCAGAGGTTCAAGCTTTGCAATCTGTCCAATCAGGGGCTCGAACTTGGTTAACTTCTCAATTAGTGGAGTGAGGTCAACTAATGGTTGTGGAGGAACTGGGACTTCTTCTTCAATGTCAGTCTGAAGTCCAACCTCAGCATATTCAGTAGTAGTTGCTGGAGGCTCCTGAGGGGTTTCTTCAACAGTAATCAATTGTAGTGCTGGAGCTCCCTGGGCCAGTTCCCCCTGAGCAGTTGCTCTTGCCTAAGCATCCTTCCGACTTCCTTCAGCAAGGTCCTTGCCAGATTTATCCTGAGATGGGTCTTGTTTGTCTTTGTCCTGACCCTCATCAATTCCCTTAGGTTGGGCAGCATCCTTCCTCTCAGCAATCTTTCTCCTAACCAACTCCTCAAACTCAACATGCTTGATTCTGAGCCTTCTCTTACCAGGGCCTGAAAAGGCATCAAGCTCAACCACTTCTGTTGGTCCCGGTGAAAAAACCCGTGAAATGCGAAAAAAACATGTAATGCATATAAAACAGGGGTGAAGGAATGGTGATTCCAATTTTTTGTGTTTTAAGCCCATGTGTTGTGCTTTGCTTATAATTGAATGCATATGACAAGTAAGAACATAAAGCAATAAAGAACACAACAAAGTATAGTGGTTCGGAGACTCAAGCTCCTATATCCACTCTCCCTGTTCCTAGGGAAATTCCTTCAAATGGGACTTATCACCCTCCACGGGATTGCCTACAGATGTTTACCGAGTTCACACTCCAACTGGACTTATCACCCTCTCGAGCTCGCCTCGGGACTTATCACCCTCCACGGGATTGCCTACAAGCTTTCTGACTGTCTAAAACAGTTTACTCACTTCTTCTCTAGAGCTTTCTGGCTAACTCAACCGCAGCTTACTAACTCTTTACAACTCCAACAATCACACAAACTACCTAACAAGAGGGTTTGGGTTTGGTTGGTATCTCCAACTAGGTTGAGATTTTCCTGTACAATGGTTTAGCCTTTATGCTAAAGTTGGGAAAATCTCTATAAGCTTAGGATATATCGTGGGTTGCTTAGATTGGATTTTAGAACACTCATGGATGTATTTGTATGTCTACAGATTTGTGTTCTATGGTGGGAATGCTTGAGTATATGGCTCTTGGCTCTGTAGCATCTTTTTTTACATTCTCCACACTTTAGAATGATGAAAGACCTTGTATTTATAGTGTGGATTTGAATGTTACCGTTGGAGAGAATCACATTCAAATCCATACTATTCTGTAAGTTCTGCAGCTTTTTCAGGCTGGTTGTCTTCCTCTCATTGGTCCACGTCAGCTGAATCTAATGGCTATATTCTTCAGGATCTTCTGAGTCTTCAGGGTTCTCTGAGTCTTCAGGATTCTTCTGAGTCTTCAGGTTCCTTCTGAGTCTCGGGATTCTTCTGAGTCTCAGGTTACTTCTACTAAGGATTCTTGATTCATCAGACTTCTCTTCAACGGACCTTGTCTGATCAGGCATACTGACACTCAGGCTTACTGAGTTCAGCTCTTCTGACTTCAGACATCCTGACCCTCAGGTCACTTTTACTCACTGACCCTCAGGTCACTTGACTCAGGCTATCTGATTTCTTCTTGCCTGATCTGATCAGCTCGCCTGATCAGATCAGCACATATTCAGGTCAACATATCAGGATAGCATCAGGTCAGCTGCATCAGGTTAGCACATCTGATCTCAATCACGTCTGATCTCTACCAGTCTCATCTGCTCCTCTTCTGATCAGCTACCTCCTCTTTTGATCTTCTGGTCAGTTTCGTTCTGATCAGCTTGTCTGCTCTTCTGATCACCAGATTAGCTCGTCTGTTCTTCTGGTCATCTGATCAGGTCTGTTCTGATCATCTGATCTTCTGATCTCAAGTCCATCTGATCAGGTAACTTCTGATTCTTCTGATCAGCTGGCTTAGCTTTTCTTTTCTTCTGATTTTGCTCAGCTCATCAGTTAACTCCGGAACTCATCTTACTCATCTGATCTTGATCAGCCTCATCTGCAGCCTCGTCTGATCTCGATCATCTTCTTCTGATTTCGTGAGTTCCCCCTCAACTTGTTCCCTCGTTCCCTCTCAACTTGTTATCTGTAAATTAGCTTCAATAACACAAGTTGATAATGTTTTGGCATAATTCATCAAAACTAAAATATCCCAACAACTTCCTCAGCCCAGAACTCTTCTCCTCTGAAGTTCCCTATCTTCAGCATCATGTCAAAGGATTGATTAACTATTAGCATGGCTGTTTTGAGTCTGAAAAACATATCCTGAAGATCAGGATAGTTGGTCAGTTCAGGGAATTTATCTAGCACAAAGCGTTCAGCTTTAAGCTTCCACTCTCTTTCCTCTGATTCACCTTTCTTGAGTTCAGGAACAGGTGACTCCTCTTCAGAGCTAGATTAAGCCTCTGAAGGTATGGGAATTTTTGGCTCTGAGTGGTTCGTGGGTGGGATCGGAATTTGGCTTTCTTCAGCAGGTTTTTGAGAACCTGTGAAGATCTCTCTTGTAATCCGGTCAGTGCCAATACTGGTGGTGAGAACCTCAGTAAAGACATCTTTTTCCCTTCCTTCTTCAGGAATATTTTCGGCTTCCTTCTCAGCAGCTTGTGAAATGGCTTTTACAAGAGTATCCAATGGGGATTTTTCGCCTGAAGCCATCTCACTGATCTTCCTGAGCCTTTTTGTCTTTCTCTTTTGCTCATCCTGAGCCTTCTTTTTATCCCTAATCTCTCTCTTAACTTTCAGAAGATCAAGAGTTTTTCTCCTCTTCTCATGATCCTCGACTTCCTTCTCAACAGTCTTCTTACTTTTTCTCTTAGATACATCAGCAATGGTACGAGTATCCTGATCAGATTCAGAGCTTGCAACATCCACTTGCTCTTCAGGCTCATTTTGAGCAGTTGAACTCATACTTTTAGAAGTTGCAGGTCTCATTTTCTGCGACTTCGGCTTCCTAAACATGATTTTGTTCCGGGAGAATCCTGTATCGGTAAAAAAGAACATGTTTTCCCTGGGCAATGTCTTCATAAGATAGCTTATGTTCGTTGCAAACAGAACCTTCCCATTCTTTGTAAATGCCCCTTTGGCATATTTCATTTTCTGATTCTGATGCACGATGCAATCTACCAGAAATTTTAACCAGTTGAAATCTTTTGAGGGTGAATCCTCAATTGCGGCCATAAGTCTCAACTTATTCTGAATTACTTGCTCTAGACTTCCAGAGGTTCTCATTAAGCACTTGGCCACAATATCAATCAACACACGATATTTCGGTTGTAAACATTTTTTGTTTAAGGCTCCTTTCAATTCAACCTTAGACACAGCAAATCTATCCAATATATCTTGTTCTTGTCCAGACATGTATGCAGCAGGATCCTCACCTCTATTACTTAATTCAAATGCATCTTTTATATTTGATAGAGAAAACCGTACCTCTTTAGTGCAAACCACCCGACTTTTGATTTCGCATAAGTGTCGAAAATTAGCTGTGAAACCAAAGAACCATTTGCATCTTCCCGAAGATTTATCACGAATTGCAACACCTCCTGTGATAGTTCAGACTCCGGCGTGTTGCTTACTAATTTGTCCAACCGTGCCAACCGAAGCATGTGCAAGGCTTCTTCTGCAACAAGGGTAGCCTTGTTCTCAACCATCGCAACGACGTGTTCGAAGTATGGTTTTTCAGTTTTTGCAAGGTTTCTGATCATTGCATAACTGGGAAAATCCATTGCGGATACTGAAATTTTGAAGATACGAGGGTTTAAAGGGTTTCGAGAAATCTGGAATGTTGGTTATAAAAACAGAGTGTGAAATGTTTGAACTCATAATTTCTGGGGTATATATATGATCTGAATAAAATGATCAAGGGCTAAGATTAAATGTAGGATGAACGGTTATGATTTAATCTGAGGATTTGAATTAATCTCAATGTTTATTTGCTATTAATAGCAAATAATCAGATATACAGAATAAATGGCAGCAATTAAGGTGACAAAATGATGTTTCACTTTAATCGAGGAAACCTTTGGTTATCTGCCAAAATATTAACCAATAGAAATCCTTCAAACATTCCCCCTTAAAGTCCAGGTTTTTTGTATTTATTTCAAATGATTACTGACTGAAATAAATACTTATGAGTAAATGCATGTGTCTAGTGTACTTCAGGATTAATTGAATACTTAATCCTTACTGAATACTGACACTGACAAAAACCATCATGAATCTCAGTTTCCATCCTGAGAGGTTTTTATCCTGAGTTTTTCCCTACTGAAAAACTTCATGCATCTGAAGAGCTTCTCCCTTCAGAGAAATTTTACTCACCTGGATCCAACATCCCTAATTCTACTGATAGTTCCTGAAATCTTGACTCAGCCAGCGGCTTAGTAAGAATATCAGCTCTTTGTTTATCAGTATGAATTTTCTCCATTCTGATGTCTTTCTTCTCTACATGGTCTCTAATGAAATGGTGTCTGATATCCACATGTTTACATCTTGTGTGCAGTACAGAATTTTGTGATATTGCAATTGCACTGTTGTTATCACAAAATATAGGTACTTCATTGACTATAACCTTATAATCTCTTAATTGTTGCCTAAGCCATAATATCTGAGCACATCAACTTCCTACAGCCATGTATTCAGCTTCAGTAGTACTAGTTGCTACTGAGGTCTGTTTCTTAGAGAACCAGGATATCAGTTTGCTTCCAAGAAATTGACAAGTTCCTGAAGTGGACTTCCTGTAAATTCTGCAACCACCATAATTAGCATCTGAATAACCAGTTAATTCAAGGTTATCATCAGCTGAATACCACAATCCTCTATTCACTGTGCCTTTTTTAGATATCTCAGTATGTTTTTGGCAGCTTCCATGTGACTAGCCTTAGGATTAGCTTGGTATCTTGCACATATCTCAACAGCAAAAGTGATATCAGGCCTACTTGCTGTGAGATACAGCAGTGATCCAATGATCCCTCTATAATCAGTATGGTTAACTGACTTGCCTTCAGGATCAGGATCCATCTTGTAGTTAGTATTCATAGGAATTCTAACTGCATTGCAATTCTAAATACCATACTTGGCAATCAGATCTCTGGTGTATTTTGTCTGATTGATGAAAATTCCTTCTTTTGACTGTTTCACCTGAACTCCTATAAAAAAATTCATCTCCCCCATCATTGACATCTCAAACTTTCCTTTCATCAGTGTAGAAAATTTCTCACACAACTGATGATTTGGGGATCCAAAAATAATGTCATCTACATAAATCTGAACTAGTAAGATATTTTTTCCATCTTCTATCCTGAACAAGGTTCTATCAATTGTTCCTTTGGTAAAACCATGGTCAGTAAGAAATTGAGATAGAGTATCATACCATGCTCTGGGTGCTTGCTTCAGACCATACAAGGCTTTCCTGAGCCTGTAAGCTTGGTCATTCTGATAGAAGCCAGGAGGTTGTTCCACATAAACCTCTTCTTTAAGCACATCATTCAGAAATGCACTTTTCACATCCATTTGATATACCTTAAACTTCATGTGAGCAGCATATGCAAGAAACAATCTAATGGATTCTAGTCTTGCAACTGGTGCAAAGGTTTCATCGTAATCCAAGCCTTCTTCTTGGGAATAACCTTGTGCAACTAGCCTTGTCTTGTTTCTTACAATGACATTGTTTTCATCTCTTTTATTCTTAAACACCCATTTAGTTCCAATCACATTGTGCTTCTTAGGTCTATCTAACAACTCCCAAACTTCATTCCTAGTAAACTGATTCAGCTCTTCTTGCATAGCAACAATCCAATTCGAATCTTGAAGAGCTTCTTCAATCTCAGTAGGTTCTTTCTCAGATAGGAAGCAGCAGAACAAAGCACTTTCTCCATGGAACCTTCTTGTTTTAACTCCTTCAGATAGATCTCCCACAATCTGACTTGTAGGGTGACTATCTAACCATGTTCTCCTGGATGTTCCCCCTTCAGTAATATCCTCAACATCAGGAATGTTAGGTTCAGATAATTCATTAAACTCAGGGAACAACAAGAAAGGAAAAAGAGAATCATCTTCCTCAGGGGATATTCCATTCAGAACATTGTCAGCGACATTTGTTCCCCCTTGGTTGATAGATTCAGAGTTTGCCTCAGTTGTGACCACATCCTCATCGGCAATACATACCTGAGTTTAAACTGGGGTTTGTTCAGATTGGTCAGCTTCAGTGTGTTGGCTTTCCTTCAGTGGAGAACTATCATCCTGAGTACCACCAGCCTGAGTATTTTCATCCTGAGTCTCTTCCCTTTCTGAGTCAGTTTCACTCCATTCATAGTAAGTGATTGAATTTTTCTTTTCAGGCTCAGATGATGTTTTAACATTCTTCTTCAGGCTAAGTCTGGTGATCCTCTTTGTCACGTCTCCTGAATCATCTTCCTGTTTCTTATGAACACAAGTAGATTCATCAAAAACAGCATGAGATGTTTCTTCCACAATAAGGGTCCTATAGTTGTAAACTCTGAAGGCTTTACTAACTTCAGAATATCCTAAAAATATTCCTTCATCAGCTTTGCTATCAAATGTTTTCACCTAATCTATACCATTATTGTGTATGAAATACTTACAACCAAACACACGAAAGAAAGAAACAAGAGGCTTCCTTTCATTCCATAGCTCATATGGAGTTTTTCCTTGATTCTTTGTCAGCATGGATCTGTTCTGAGAGTAGCATTCAGTGTTGACTGCCTTAGCCCAAAATCTCTTAGGAATGTCTGCTTCAGCAATCATTGTCCTTGCAGCTTCTTTCAGAGTCCTATTTCTTCTTTCAGCAATACCATTTTGTTGAGGGGTCCTTGCAGCTGATGTTTCATGAGTTATTCCATTTTCTGCACAATAATCAGATATAATATGGTTGATAAACTCAGTGCCTTTATCAGATCTGATTTTGACCACACTCAGATTCTTTTCAGTACTGAGTCTTTTCAGTAACTCTGGCAGTTTGGTCTGAGTTTCTTTCTTACTGAGTAAAAAAATGACCCATGTATATCTAGAGTAGTCATCAACCACTACAAGTGTATATTTCCTGCCATTAGTACTCACAGGTGTTACTGGACCAAAGAGATCCATATGTAACAGTTGAAGTATTCTATCAGTAGAAACTTCTACTTTGCTTTTGAATGATGCTCTAATTTGTTTGCCTTTCTAACAAGCATCACAAACATAATCTTTACTGAACACTTCATTAGGTAACCCCCTCACAAGTGCTAATCTTGCAAGTTTATTTAGGGTTTTGAAGTTCAAGTGATTCAGTCTTTTGTGCCATAACTAACTGGTTTCAGTAGCCTTCTTGGCCATTAAACATGTATCCATAGGAGTAAGCCTCCAATCAGCAAGATACACATTTCCTTTTCTAGTACCAGTTAGTAGTACTTATTGTGAAACATTATCTTTCACATAACACAATTTCCTTGAGAATTCAACACTGGATCCTTTATCACAGAATTGACTGATAGAAAGCAAGTTATGCTTTAAACCAGACACATATGACACACCATGGATATGAATAGTATCAATTTCAAGTGTTCCATATCCTTCTGTCTGTCCTTTGGAATTATCTCCAAAAGTTGTCTGAGGGCCTTTCTGTTCAACATAGTCAGTGAGAAAATGCTTGTATCCTGTCATGTGTCTTGAGCATCCACTGTCCAAGTACAATGCAGTAGGTGCAACTTCAGTTCCACTCATCAGGGCTATGTTGTCTTCATTCAGCACAGTGCCCTTTTCCTTCACCTGAAAAATAAATCAGGCCTTAGGTACCCATTTGGTGTAGGGTCCTACCAGGTTAGCTGTACCTTTTGGAACCCAAATCTGCCTGACAACTCTAATTACTTTAGAGTGGCTGATTTATCTTCCATAAACATCTACATACACATTCACCACCCTAGGTGCCTTGGAAGTATCCTGTGTATGAGTGACAATCTTAGCATGAACATGAGCCTTAGAGTTCTTCTTGGGTTCAGGCCTTTTGTTCCATTGCCTTGGCCTTGGTGCAGCAGGTCTGTGTCTTTGCTGACTTGGGTTCAGGAAACCTTTACCCTTAGGCAAGTGGGGTTTAGGTTGCCTGTTACTGAAATTGAGATCTTTCAGTATCCTGAGAACTTGGTCTCTTCAGATGAGAATTTCTCGGCTGAGTGTTTCTCTTCTAAAGATTTCTCTGATGGTTTAGGGCAGATTTCTTCAGGTTGGTATTCTTAGCCTGAGGCTTCGAAGTACTGGTCTGAGGATTTCATACTGATTGTTCAGGTTTTCTAGCCTTTTCCTGAGGTTTGGGCTTTCTTTCCTAAACTTCCAGGTTCTCTTAAACCATAGGTCCTTTACCCTTATCCAAAACACGGGGTTGTTCTTCAATAAGAAGATCAGTATGAACCGCCGGTTTAACAAAGATAGTCTTAGTGCCACTAGTAGAAGCAGCATTAAGATGACCTTGTGAAGTTCCTCCTGGATTATATCCTAATCCAGTCTTTATAGTTGCGGGTCTTTGATAGCTCTGAATTTCATCTATTGCTTTAGATGCAGAATTCAATAGAGCTAGCTTTTTCCGCAAGCTATCTTCACTTTTCTTTAGAGTCTCATGTTTCTCAAAGAGGTCATTGAACTCAGTTTTGATCAACTGATTTTCCTCAGTGGATTTCTCTAATTTTCCTTTCAGGGATTCTATCGCCTTCTCCTTTTCTGAGAGTGTACTTTCAGAACATCCAGTTCATTAGTAGCTCCCATTAATTGAGAAGTGATCTCAGCAGCTTTAGAGTTTTTCCACTTCAGATTCTCAGCAGTCAATTTCTCATTCTGCTCTTGAGATTCAATAAACAGTTCTTGTAACACAGAATAGTCCTTCATCAGATTCTCAAAAGAACCCATCAGGTCAAAATTAATAGTTACAGATGAACGTGAGAACTCAGGTGCTTGTGTAGGAGCAGCAACAGAGATAGAAGAATTTACCTCCTCAATAGCAACAAGGCAAACATCATCACTATCACTTTCTGAGAACATCTCTTCTGAAGAGCTAGATCCTTCCTCAGAATGTTCTTCTTCAGCAACCATTGCCTTCTTGTTGGAATACTTCTTGTCTCTCTTGGCTTGCCTATCCTTTATTTCCTTGGGACTCAACTCAGGTCAGTCATACTGGAAGTGACCTTTCTTCTTGCAGTTGTAGCATCTGTTAGTATCATCATCCTGATCATTGTTTTCTTTGGATTTGTAGTCCTTCTTTCTTGATGAAGATCCTTCAGCTTTGTAGCCCTGACACATTATAGCAAGTGTGTCCCAAATTTCTTTGGCAGTTTCACAGTGAGAAATCATTCACATAACACCATCATCAGTAGTGTTATACAGTGTATCTTTAGCAATATAATCCAAGTTAACCAACTTCCTCTCTTCAGGAGTAAGCTGATCATCAGTTTTGGGAAATTCATCCCTTGGATCATCTTTTTCAGCATCAGTGGATCTAGGATTAACAACCTTATATTCAAAATGGCCTTGAGACACAACTATCCACATTCTCTCATGTTTAGAGTACAAATGTGCATGCATTCTTAATCTCCATAGATCATAGTTCTCAACTGAGAACATAGGTAGTTTCTTAGAAGGCATGATGAAATAGCCTTTATAAGATATCAGCAGTAAGATATATTTAGTTGACCACCAAAGTCTCTCAGTAAACAGGACTATGGCTACCAAAGCTAGTGGTCAATTAGAACCACTGCTCTGATACCACTTGTTGATCCCGGGATAAACGAGTTCCACACGTGTATGGGGGGGGGGGAATACACGTGTATAGTGATTTTTAAGTTTTCAAAAAACACTATAATCAAAGAGTCAGGTTGTCCTGAGTTTTAGTCCTGAGAAGCACAAAATGCCCTGAGTCAAAGTCTACTGAGACAATAACACTGAGCGGCTCTCAGAGACTACAGATTAGCTCAACTGATTCTGAGTTTTTACAACAGAGTCTGAATAAGCTTGGAGTAGATAATAATCTTACTGACTACTCAAGAGAGTTGATCAGTTTGACAACTATCTATACTAGCTTATCTAGAGTGCGGAATGTGTAGGCCCTAAGTTTATACTCGTTTTACTTTGCTGAAATTTTTTTCTTAATAAAACAGTGGTTAAGGCTGTGATCAAGTTAATGCAACTTCAGTGGATTGTTTCCAACTGAATATCAGAAAACTTCAGGATGCTTTCAGTGAAACTATGCAACAGGATAGAATGCAAAATAGAAAGCAAATAACACAACAATTATAGTGGTTCAGAGGCTCAAGCTCCTACGTCCACTCTCTCTGATCTTCAGAGAAATTCCTCAACTCACTACTTCTACTACCTTAATGTTGGAAAATTTATAGTTTTGATGGAAGTTCCAAAACAGTTGTAATAGGACCAGTCAAACCTGTTAGTCGACTGATGTAAAGATAGGAAGTCAACTGAACATGTTAGACAGCTGATGAATTAGACTAGGTCACATATTGAGGGGGAACTCAATATAAAGCAGTAATGAGAAGATCAGCAGCAAAGATCAAAAGCACATCAGGAGAACTACTCTATAAAGACTATGAAGACATCATCAAAGTCGATAGGTTTCAGCTAAGACAACTTTATCAGAAGACTCAAGACTACTGATCTCATGAACAACAGATCAGTAGAGGCCAAGTAAGAATCGAGATAAGCATATCTTCTTATCCTTAAAGCATACGAAGTGGTTCAGACAAGAAGAATGTTTAAACTAATGGTTTTTCAAGGCGCCGAATAAGTGTACTTATTAGTCACTTAGAAGTCGACACGTATGTATGGTTCTAAAGATTGCAGGATTTGATGTATCAAGCCAAACGGCTAGAAAGGACAATATTGCACGAAGACGGCATGGCCTTTCTGAGCACATCAAACCAAGCCTGCAAACCTACCTAAAATAGACCGAAGTTCGAATTCCTCTCCAACGGCTAACTCAAAATCGGGCCTATAAATATGGGATCAACCTTCAGAGTAAGGTTACAGAAATTATTTACAAGCAAACGCTCTCAAGATTTCCGCACGAAGAACACAATCTCAAGATTATTTCTTAAGTGTTCATCCCTTAGTTCTTAGCAAGAATACTCATCCTCTAGCTCTTAGCTATTTAGAAGATAGGATAGTATTCCAGTTGGAACAAAACAATTCTTACCCAAACACTGTTAGGTTAAGTTTGTTATAGTAGGATTTCTATCTAGGGTTTCTAGATTAGATTTCTGGGATTGGTTGAGTGAGAACTCGTTAAATATATGTTGGTTGTACTGTGTTGGACTAACACATTAAACTAAGTCCAGTTGGTTAAGTTGGTGCCCCTGCTGATAGGGAAGAGTGGACGTAGGACAAGTTGTCCGAACCACTATAAATTTGTGTGCCTTTAATCTGCTTTACACATACTTGCACACTACTTTTGTTATCTACATGCATATTCTGTACCAGGATCAGATTAGCAACAAGCTACTGATCTGATCAGTTTAACACTTTAGTTATCTGATTCAAATCAGATTGGTCAGAATCTTCTGCACCATCAGTTAAACTGATAGACGCCGAACTGATTTGCTTGAAAAATCAGTAAGTCGGATATCAGTCCAAACTGATCCACTTCACACTCTGATCAGATATACGTGCAAATCACATCTGATCCACAAAAAGTTTTTGAAGTCTATTCACCCCTCCCCTCTAAACTTCAACCCTCACTGAAACCCGTTCGGGACCTACACTTAAGCTTTCAGACTGAACTCGGCAGCTTACTAACTTTCTACTGCGAGTTTTCAGGCTAAACTACTGCAGACTGAACAATCAGCTTACTAACTTCTTCTCTAGAGTTTTCAGTCTGAACACAACAGCTTACTTACTCTTCACAACTCTCTCTTCTCCAACAACTACACACTCAAACTACCTAATCAAAAGGTTTGGGTTTTGGTTGGTTTCCAACTAAGGTGAGATATCCTTTTACAATCAAACACAAGTAAAAGGCTAGGATATCTCTAACTAAGCTTTGGATATATCTTAAATCTAGGCTTGGTAAATGAGCTCTTCTCAAAGATGAAACACTTGGGAAATTCTTAGGGTTTCGAGTGCTTCACAAGATTACTTGAATACGAATGAGCTCTAGAGTTGCTTTGATTTCCCGTAACCTTGAAATGTCCAAGGCCTCTGGTATTTATAGGCAACTCTTCAGAAGTCTACCTTTGAAAACTATCTGTTGGAGAGATAGCATCTAGGGTTTCTTCTTTGGGTAATTGATGAACGTCTATATTAGGGTTTGAACGCACCCTTGCATGTTTTAGGAAATATCCAGCCAAGTAGCCAATCACCAATTTTTGTGAACCGGATAAATATCAGTGCTGACATTCTTCAGGGACATGTCACTTTCAGTGTCAGTAAAGTACGTTATTGTCGCCTCCTCATTGGTTAAAATCTTCCTTTGAACAGAGACAAATAAAATGGCTCTTTTAGTCAACCACACTGATATGATATTATCCTTAGTGTCCACGAATGTATAACATTCCTTTTGTTTGTACTAAGAATGAACAAACACTATTGAACTGGAAGTGATTTGTTCAGGGTCTTTTGGTTCAGTACAAAATAATCCTCAGGATCTTCTGGTCTTCAGGATCTTCATTCTTCAGGCTCTACTGATCTTTAGTATGTTTTAGGTCTTCAGTATGTTCTTGGTCTTCAGGAATCCACTGAGATCTTCAGAACAAATCTTTTAAACCTAATCCTAACCTGAGCTATATCTGCTGACTATACATGGTGCAGATAATCCTGAAACTTAATAACAATTTGAAACCTGATCCTATACTACCAAGATTGTCCTGAAACATGTCATACTCAGGGGTTTTGGGATCTAATCAAAATCTTTATTAAATTCATCTCCCAACACACGTGTTTGGTGCTAAGGTAAGAAAAGATTGAGTACGTGTTGGACACGTCAATCCCGGTTACCCCTGCAGCTGGTTCCCTAAGGCAGCCACGTGTGACATAGCAACTCAGAAGAAGCATTAAAAGAATGCTTCCCAGACTCAGTGTGTGATGTTGCTCGGCATGACTCCCGAATGGAATAGGCAACATGAGAAAATGGGTCCCTTTTAGATGCTCAAGCATCTGAAGGATCTCTTTAATTCTGAATTTCATTCTGAGATTTATGAAGTGATGAGAGATCTATTTAGATGTCGGTTAGCTAAGAAGGGAAGATTTTACCTCATGTGCTAATGATGATAGACCTAATTGAGAAACTTGGTAATTTAGGCATTGAGCTAAAAGACCAACGTTTTCATTTATGTTATCCTCCAGTCGCTCCCGGATTCATATTCTAGCTTCATTATGAACTACAATATGAATAAGATGGATGCGATCATGCCTAAACTTCACAACGTGCTCAAGATCTTTGAGTTCACTATCATGAAGATGGTGTTCAAAAGAAGGAGCGGGTAGACAAGGATGTGGGCCTCTACTGTAAGTAGAAGAGAGCACCAGAAGAAGGACTGTAAAGTTTTGGTTGCTGAAAAGAAAGCACTGGGTGCTTGTGACACTAGAACATGTATGTTTGTTATTAAGATAAGCATGTCCACTAATAGCGCTAACTGCTTGGGATGCATTATGCCAGGATTCATCGGGATGACTTCATAAACACAAATTTAAATTAACGATTATTGCTAGCATGAATTTACCTACGTGAATTCAAATAATAATCAATCAAACAACAACATGCAAATAATAATTCACGTAAAAGATCCTAGCATGCGGAATTTATAGGAGTTTACCTAAACGTACCCGTTAGAGTGACAATCTGAGACAGGTAGGATCAGGTATCTGGCAACCAACCAAAAGTTCTTCTCAAGTATTTCCAAGTCCTTTCTCAACAAACTTGGTGGAAGGTTCTCCAATGAACCATTATAAAACAAAGGAAAATCAAATAATTTGTTGCACCACCTTTGTGGATTTATAATTTTTTCAACTCATGGAATTGTGTTGGGGATGAAAAATTCATCCCCTATTTATATTTGGGGGGTGGGGGGCGAAAATTTGGCTCAAATTAGGGTTAGGAAAGATCTTTTCTTGATCTCCAAGAAATCTTGAACATATCTCATACATTCTTCTTTCCATATGTATTTTTCCACAAAAATCTCACACCCTTTATTAGGCCTAATTTTTCGAAAATAATAGGGGACTTTCAAGATTGGATATTTCTTGAATTTATGAGATATTCTTGTATTCCAAGAATACATATCTTTTTTCCATAAAATATTTTCAAGAAAATCTTTCTTCCCTTTTATTTCTCTTAAATTTCGAATTTTACAATTAAAGAGGTCAAGTGGGAGATTTCTTGAATTTTATGGGATAATCTTGTATTCCAAGAATACTTATCTCCTTTCCATAAAATCTTTTCAAGAAAATCCTTCTCCTCTTTTCTTTAATAATTCGAAAAATTAAGGAAAAATAGCAACAAAGAATTTAATTTATTTTAAGCATTTTTTATTTAATAGACTTTAATTGGGCTACTTGAGTGGCCTTTAGGAGAATTAAGATGGACCTTCCAATGGGCTTCTGAATTTCAATATTGAGCCACGATATAATTCAGCCCATTAATATTAATTAATTCCACTATATAATTAATATTGCACTATCCATCTCAACCCATATTACGATAATATGGCTCCTGGTTATTATTTTCCGTGCTTAAGATTATTTTGTTCATTAATTAATTAAGCCACTAAAAAGCTTTATATTAATTAATATCTTTATCCTTGTAGTAAGGACATCTCAACATTATTATCCATACCGAAAAATTAATTTCACTTGCAAGATTTGGTATGATAAAGGATCTGATCCCACCAAGGATACTAATCATGCAAAACTCTCCAAGCACACGATTCTCTGTATTAATTTAGTAACTGTCATGTAATTAATATTATTGCCCAAGATATAGGGTATCGAAGTCGCAGTGATTCTCTTCCCATTATAAGTCAAAGCAATAATTACTAATCACACATCCTTATTAAGTGACAGAGATTAAGAAATCAACAACCACTGAGGTCTAACTCTTCATACCATAAGTCAGTGCAAATGAGTTTATCCTCTCCGTAGGTTCGCTTCAGCGCATCAAATGCACTAGTGTAATCTCTCAG
Source organism: Stenogyne calaminthoides (assembly GCA_037126765.1). Classification (NCBI taxonomy): domain Eukaryota; kingdom Viridiplantae; phylum Streptophyta; class Magnoliopsida; order Lamiales; family Lamiaceae; genus Stenogyne; species Stenogyne calaminthoides. Next base: position 22,385,273 of record JBBCBC010000021.1, read on the forward strand.
TCAAGACAAGTCAATCTGAGTCTTACACATTAACTTCTACCAATAGACTGTTCAGATCTATCTAAGACGTGAAACACGCACTCGTTTACAAGGGACTGTTAATTTAATCTTCTGTTATCTGGTATCACCACGTTAACTACAATGTAACACGTGTTATTTTATGAACGGTTTGCAATAAATTATATATAACATTCAATCATATATAAAGCAATAGTGATAAATAATTTATTTTAATAAATAAGTGTTTAATACATAGGTTATACAAAGTAAAGACATACTTTCACGTATAACCCCAATGTATACGTGTGTGTTGGATACCCAACACTGGATAACATGAGTTTCGTTTTGTTGATTATATATAAGCGACTTCGCATGGCATGTCTACTCAATAGAATATCTATTAAAAAGACTCTCGAGTCATCAACTCAAACAAATGCAATAAATCTAATTAATTATGAAGACTTTGCAAGAATGTGCATAACAGGATGGAGAAATATACAAGCAACCATCCTAACAACAGTATTCATCATTGTAAAAATTTCAGCGCACTTCTAAAAATTATACAAAAAAACAAAAGAAAAGAAAAACACAATTTTACCTAAGTTCTTAGTCCAAACAGAAATTCGAAAAGCAAATAAGGAAATCAATTGAACAAAATAATTAATTCCAAAAAAAAAGATAGAATTTAACCTACTAAAAGGTAAAAAGGGTATCTGTGAGGGAGAGGTTTGAGCAGGAGAAATTCTCCAGTAAACAACTAAGAACACAGTGTTCGTACGGCGGAGGGTGGAGAAGCAGCGGTGATCGGAGTAAGAAGTGACGCAAACGATAGAGAATAATTGGAAAGATTTTTTTATATATTTCTTTTATTTTTTTATTAGATTATATTAATTATTTAAAGATTTATATAAATGTTCAAAGATTAATTATAAATATTTATTATCATAAAATATATTAATAGATGAATATATATAGATTTCCCTTGGAAATCTAGACGGGAATATGATTTGCGAACTGATTCCATAGGGGCGAAATTGGGAAATCTTGCCACTTTTAATGTGGATTTCTCGGATTTTCAGTCTCATTAGTCATTACTTAGGGGTGTATTCAATTAAGATTCTATTTGATTTTTTTAGACTTTAAAAAATTTGTGGATTTAGAAAATTCATGGACTCTATGCAGAGTTTGACTGACTTTTTTTATTGATTTACATGGATTTTCATAGATTTGACAGAATTGTGGAATACACTTTTTTTTATTGATTTACATTAATTTTCATAGATTATGGTGCTGAAACTATTGATGCAAATGTATATGGAGCACCCTTGTATATAAAAAAATTAATCCAAATTATTTAGAAAAAAATACCAAAATATAATAGTTCAAAAAAAAAACCATTATTATTCATCATTATTCTCCTCATCTTCATTCTCATCATCTTCATTTTGATCACCATTATACATCGGCCTCATTTCTCACATAGCATTAGCATTACTCGTTCTTCATGTATTAGCTTCCGTTCTTTGTTGTAGTTGGCTTTGAGAAAGCAATTTTGTTCTTTGTTATAGTTAGCTTCTGTACCTGTTTAAATAGAAAAATATTGCTTGTTTAAATAGAAAATTATTACTTGTATAAATAGAAAATTATTACTTGTTTAAAAGAAAAGATACTTGTTTAAAAGAAAAGTATAACTTGTTTAGATGAAAAGTATAACTTGTTTAAATAGAAAAATATTACTTGTGTAAATGAAAAGTATTATTTGTTTAAACAGAAAAATATTACCTGTTTAAATAGAAAAGTATTACTTGTTTAAATAGAAAAGTATTATTTGTTTAAAAGAAAAATATTACTTTTTTAAAAGAAAAGTATAACTTGTTTAGATGAAAAGTATAACTTGTTTAAATAGAAAAATATTACTCCCTCCGTCCCATAATAACGTGCACGTTTACTGTTTTCACGTGTTTTAGCAAGCGAGTTTTTTATTAGTATTTAAAATAATAAAGTATTTTTTAAAGATGCATAAAATAGAAGAGAGTTAGATCTATCATACCCCATTCTTAAAAGTCATTTTATTATTTCAAATATTAATAAATAACTCACTTGTAAAAACCCGATAATAAAGTTAGCGTACACGTTATCTTGGGATGGAGGTAGTACTTGTTTAAAAGAAAAATATTACTTGTTGGGATATTTTAGTTTTGATGAATTATGCCAAAACATTATCAACTTGTGTTGTTGAAGCTGATTTACAGATAACAAGTTGAGGGGGAACGATAGAACAAATTGAGGGGGAACTCACAGAATCAAAAGTAGATGATCGAGATCGATTTAGGTCAGCCATTTAGACCGATCGAGATCGAATGAGTTAGATGAGTTCGAAGTTAACTCGATGATAATTTGCAAAATCGGAAGAGAAGAAAAGCTAAGCCGGTGATCGGAAGATCGATGACCAGAAATGAACTGATCGATGATCGGAAAAACAATCAGTGATATGGTGATCGGAAGAGCGCATAAGCCGATCGTAAAAGAAATCGACCGGAAGATCGTAAGAGAAGGTTGCGTATCGTAAGAGGAGTAGATGAGACCGACGAGATCGACGTGATCGAGATCGACATGAAGATGAAAGCGGATGATCAAGATCGACGCGATTGAGATCGAGATGTGCTAAACCGATATGCTAAACCTAATGTAATCGACTCGATGTTATCCCCAGATGTTGATCCGAAGATATGTTGATCCGATCGAGTCGAAATGATCGATCGTAAAGAAGAAATCGGATAAATGAAATCAAAGTGACCAAGGTCGATGTCGAATTCAGAGAACTGAACTTCGGTCGGCTGAAAGTGTCGGGTATGCTTGATCGCATAAGGTTCGGCCAAGGGAAGTCTGGCCAATCAAGTATCTTGAGGCTCGATAAACTCGAGGCTCAGATGAGAAATCTGAGACTCGGATAAACCTGAAGACTCAGATAGAACTCAAGACTCAAGATGTCTCTCAAGACACCGAGACACAGAGAATCTCTGAATGATTCCAAGGCGAGGAAATCGAGGAATATAGCCAAGTAGAATCACCGACGTGGACTAATGAGAGGAAGACAACCAAATTGAAGAAGTCAAGTTGTTTTTACAAGAATAGTATGGATTTGAATGTGATTCTCTCCAACGGTAACATTCAAATCCACACTATAAATACAAGGTCTTTCATCAAATTAAAGAGGTGGATGCGTGGAGATTATAGCACGAGATGCTACAGAGCCAAAGAGAGTTATACCCAAAGCATTCCCACCCTAGAACACAAGTCTGTAGATATACAAATATGTTCAAGAGTGTTCTAGAACCCAATCTAAGCAACCCACGATGTATCCTAAGCTTAGAGAGATTTTCCCAACCTCAGCATTGAGGCTAAACAAATGTAAGGGAAAATCTCAACCTAGTTGGAAACCAAACAAACCTTACCCAAATCAGTCGGTTAAGTTTGTAGGTGAGTGTGAACTCGGTAAACATCTAGCAATCCCGAAAGGGAGTGTAGGCAATCCCGTGAGGGAGATAAGTCCCGTTGGAGTGTGAACTCGGTAAACATCTGTAGGCAATCCCGTGGAGGGTGATAAGTCCCGTTTGAGTGAGAGCTCATTAAATATCTAGAGGCGAACCCAAGAGGGTGATAAGTCCAGTTGGAAGGAATTTCCCTAGGAACAGGGAGAGTGGATTTAGGAGCTTGAGTCTCCGAACCACTATACTTTGTTATGTTGTTTACTGCTTTATGTTCTTATATTGTCATATGCATTCGATTATAAGCAAAACACAACACATGAGCTTAAAAGAGAAAAATCTGGAATCACTCTGCCCTCACCCCTATTTTATATGCACCGCTTAGAAATGTTTTGCTTCCGCACGCGCAAAATGGGTTTTCCCACCGGGACCATCATTACTTGTTTAAAAGAAAAATATAACTTGTTTAGATGAAAAGTATAACTTGTTTAAATAGAAAAGTATTATTAGTTTAAATGAAAAGTATTACTTGTTTAAATAGAAAAATATTACTTGTCTAAATATAAAAGTATTACTTGTTTAAATAGAAAAACATTACTTGTTTAAAAGAAAAGTATAACTTGTTTAGATGAAAAATATATATTTTAAATAGAACAGTATTACTTGTTTAAAATGAAAAGTATTACGAAGGTTTTTTTCTTCTGGCTTTTTTTCGTCTTTAGAGTTCTCTGAGAGAATACTTAGAAATCTCTGATTGTTAGAAAAGATTTTGGGGAGTGAAATTTGTTTATATTTTTTAAAGAAAATCCATAGAGTATTGATTTTTTAGGACTTTTTAAAATCCGTATTGAATACCTCATGATTTTTAAAGACTTTTGAAAATTCAAATTAACTACCCCAAGTCTAAAAAAATCCTACAGACTCTACAACCAATACACCCCCAAGCAGCCTAATTCATAATATTTGTTTTCTTTTCTTGGAAACACATATTCGTTGTAAAGGAAAAGTCAGGCAATTTACATTGACATGCCTCTTTAATAAATCGAGGTTGGTAGTTTAAATCGTAAGTGTCGTTTGGCCAAGAACAGTAAATTATATTTTTGAATAAAACAGAGCATTGAAGTTCATTTAGAAAACGAATCACATGTCCGCAATGTGTAGTTTCAAAGCAGGCTAATCTCAGCTTAAAATAATAAAAGAGGAATTTACTAACTTGATAATTCTACTTTATGTCTCTCTTATTTGGACTTGAGAGAGAGTACCAGGGGCGGAGGGTGGGGTACATGGCGTATAATTGTACCTTTAAAATGAAATGCACCCCCTTTATATCTTGGGTTAAAAAAATAAATTGTACTCTCTTATTTTTATAGTTTATGTAATATTTACTGTTCATGAGGATTTTGTGATAAAGTGATAAAGTGTTGGGAGTACAAAAGAAAAATCAACTTTATTGAAGAGTATAATAATATGACAAAAACTTATATGCAATATTGCATACTAGTGTTATGTGCAATTGTAGTTTAATTGGATTTTTTTTAATTTTCGTGGGTCAGGATCGGGTCGGGTTAGGGCAAACAGATTGGCGGGTCTTATGGGCCTTCTTGCTCGCGTCGCCGCTACAAACCAGATTTCTTCTTCCTTGAGGCGCTTCCAAATTCTTCTTCCATCGCTGCAACTGACCAGATTTCTTCTTCTTCCTTCCATCACTCGTGCCCTAATTTCTTGTCCAATTTAATTTTTCTTTGATTCGTTATGATCATTGGATGAAACCAGGTCATTCAATTTGGATTTCGATGTGGATTCTACAAGAATAAGAGAGAATATGTTTGGTATTTGGATTACCCATCAACAAAAAGTGTGATGAAATTCAGATCATTCTACACTCTTTTTCACGTTGTCCTGTAAATCTATAATTTTGGACTGAAGATTTTTTTCGCGTCTATACTGATTTTTTTTCATGTAGTAACACTCTTTTGCTCATATGGTAACACTCTTTTTGTTCATGTAGTAACACATCAAATTGTTCTTTAAATCTGTAATTTTGGACTGGGATTTCTTTTCACTCTTGTACTGATTTTATTTATGTGGTAACACTCTTTTGCTCATATGGTAACACTCTTTTTGTTCATGTAGTAACACATCAAATTGTTCTTTAAATCTGTAATTTTGGACTGGAAATTTCTTTTCACGCTTGTACTGATTTTATTTATATGGTAACACGTTTTTCTTCATATAGTAACCCTTTTTGTTCATGTAGTAACACATATTTTTTTAGTAATATGTAACACTGTTCATATATCGTCATAATACTATGTGAATACTCATGTGTTACCATATGAACAATAATGTGTTACCATGTGACCCATGTTACGTTATGAATATTTATGTGTTACTATATGTTCAATTACGTGTTACGTAAAATATGAAGTTTGTCAATATAACAATGTAATAACACTTATACACAGATGTAGTAACACAAAAAAAATTGACCAAAAAAAAAATAAAAAAATTATGTGTTCAGTAGGAATTGAATCTGCGACCAAATACATTAACAACAAACCTAAATCATAGGCTACAACACATATTTGATAAACATATTCTTCTATAAATACATATGAGACTGCGCCAACCTAAAGCCCACTGCCCTCCCCACCCGCGCCCCTGCCCGACCCGCCCGCGCCAGACCCGCGAATTTTGAAGTATTTTTACCTTATTTATATTGTATTGCACATAACATTAGTGTGCAATATTTCACACAATACTTTCTCTAATAATATTTATTAAAGGTGATAAAGTGTTGGGAGTAGAAAATAAACATCAACTTTATTGAAGAGTATAATAATATTTAGGAGTTTTATCAATTCAGGGCCTGAAAGATGGTAAAGTTATCAATTTAAGGCCTGAAAGATTTTTCCTATCGATTCAAGACCTGAAAGATAGAAAACTATCAATCTAGGGCCTGAAAGATAGAATCTATCAATTCGAGGCTTATAAATTTTAAGGCAATGTTTGACACTAAAACCCTAAACCCTGAACACTAAACCCTAAACCCTAAACGATGAACCCCAAATCTTGAACCATGAACCCTAAACTGCTTGAACCGTAAACCTTGAATCGTAAACCCTAAAAATAAAAAAATAAGAACATGAAATAAGGATATGAAATATAAGAGTCAAACATTACCTTAAAATGTGTGAGTTTCAAATTGATAGTTTTTATCTTTCAGACCCTGGATCGATAGTTTTTAATCTTCCAGGCCTTGAATCGAATAGAAAAATCTTTAAAATCTTAAATTGATAGTTTTTTCATCAATCATGCCCTGAATTGACATTTTTCCTATATATAGGAGTTTTATCAATTCAGGGCCTGAAAGATGGTAAAGTTATCAATTTAAGGCCTGAAAGATTTTTCCTATTGATTCAAGACCTGAAAGATAGAAAACTATCAATCCAGGGCCTGAAAGATAGAATCTATCAATTCGAGGCTTATAAATTTTAAGGCAATGTTTGGCACTAAAACCCTAAACCCTGAACATTAAACCCTAAACCCTAAACGATGAACCCCAAACCTTGAACCATGAACCCTAAACCCCCTGAACCGTAAACCTTGGATCGTAAACCCTAAAAATAAAAAAATAAGAACATGAAATAAGGATATGAAATATAAGTGTCAAACATTACCTTAAAATGTGTGAGTTTCAAATTGATAGTTTTTATCTTTCAGACCCTGGATCGATAGTTTTTAATCTTCCAGGCTTTGAATCGAATAAAAAAATCTTTAAAATCTTAAATTGATAGTTTTTTCATCAATCAGGCCCTGAATTGACATTTTTCCAACTTTTTTTTATGTGATTTATTGCCTATTTAGTAAGAATGGTATCATGTATGAGGGTGCACCATGCACTTATAGTGCATTTTAGAACCGTGCAAATTATTATATTGAAATATGCGATTTATTTATACTGAATCATGTAATTATTTTTATATATTAATAGTTGTACGGTTCAGTGTAAATAAATTGTATATTTCAGTATAACAAGTTGTACGTTCTAAAATATACTATGAATGCACGGTGCATTTGGATTCATATATAGAAGGCTTAACCATTTAGTAATGAAACAATTAATGTTACCTTTTACATGGTAATAAGTAAATTTAGGGAAAAAAAATGTCAAATAATATTCACTATAAAAACACGCATTTTACCGACGGTTACACTAACCGTCGCAATTTGTAACGATATTAACAACGGTAATGGTCAAATTCAACACATTTAGCGACACTACACAAAACCGTCATTGATTACGACGGTTTATCAATCAACGGTTCATGCAAACCGGGTAAAACGGGTCGGTTTTGCAACAATTTTAGGGACGGTTAGTAATAGTCGTTAAAACCGCACATAAATTGAAGGATCGCGACCGTTGGACACCGCCAACCAAGGATTGGGTACCGCTTTTAGCGACGGATTTATCGACAGTTTTTTTGAAATTCGTCGCTTAATTTGACATTATAAATACAACCCCCGACCAACATATGAAGCACCCTTGATTTCGCCCTAACTTGTCCACCGTTTAGTCGTTAGAAAGGAACAAGTCAATTCATCGGTGTTTTTCAATATAATGGTAAATATTTTAATTTATATTAGTTTATTTATTTATAATTACTTGTATTATAATTTAATTAACTTATAAATTTAATATTTCATTTAGATGAGTGCTCAAGGCGGTAAATTGACGTCTCAACTTCATCCCGTTTGTCTATCGATCTCTTCGATGGAAGGTAAGTATTAATTTTTTTTATGTTTTAGGATTATATACCAGGTCATCAGGCTGCCTCTATAATCAAAAGCGTCATCAACTATGTGAGGATTGCTGTCAACACTCATGAGAGTGTGTGAAACGGGGTTGTATTTAGTAAAACAAACTCATGAGAGTGTGTCAAACGGGGTTGTGTAACACTCAAAGTAACAATAGTAAAACAGAGACATTAACAGCGGAAGACTCAAAAACACAACACACAATTGTTTAATAAGACTTTGCACAATCTATATAAATATAGATTGTGATGCCTTATGGCCGAAATCACTTTTTAACAAAATAATGAGTACAAAGAGGTTCACAGATCGGATCCTCTTGAAGTAAATCAAGCATATGATCTAAAGGCTAGGTGTATCTCTACACTACCAAAGGTGACTGTTCTATGTGTATGAAATGATCTACACCGAGACTAACATTACATATAAAATAAATCCAGCACCACCTAGAAGACTTGTAAACCCTACAATTACTTGTTGTGGCTTAAATACCGAAAACAACGACCCTATCACTCTGGATGCACTAGAAACTCAACAGTTGATACTTGGTTGTTGCTTCGACTAAACAATACGCGTCGATTCACAGCAATTGATACGAACATCAATATCTTCTATTTATAGACTTCGTGTATGCTTTACTAGAGCCTCCTTGAAGGATCTAGAAACACTTCCATCCACTCTCCCATGATCTTTGTAACTGCCACTTAGTGGGTTCTTCAAGTCCAGAAAAACTGTCGCATGATATGCTTTACTAGAGCCTCCTTGAAGGATCTAGAAACTCTTCCATCCACTCTCCCATGATCTTTGTAACTGCCACTTAGTGGGTTCTTCAAGTCCTGAAAATAGTCGCATGATCTAGTCTCTTCTACTCGATTCTTGAAGCTTATGGAACCTTCTGGAATCTTGCATAATAACCTAGATCATCAACCTGCAGCCAACAACATCAAAGACAATATTGAACACAGAAGTGTTAGTAGTTAAGAAGAAATGACGAATACTAATGTTGTAACCAATGTTGTAACATCGATGACAACATCAACAGCTCACAATTGTAAATACGTGTCAATTGACCACCGTTAGATCTATTTCGAGGAGGTTACAGAATGAAATTTAATTTATATATATTAATTATAATTAATTTGTCATATGATAAATAAAATACAGAAACATACAACGTTGAGGCCCGATCTCCCGATCGAGAAAGTTTTCAAGGCATTTTTTAAGGTTGCTCATCAACGGTACCATGGTCAGATGAACAGGTAGCGTGTTGCTTGGAGAGAGGAAGGGCTAGACCTATCAGATGATCTTGGGTCAGATGTATGAGATTCAATTGTGGTTGTTTGGAAGACAAATCCATTTTAGAAATATTTTTAATTATAATATAGTTATTTTTAATTTTCCTGAACAATTTGTGATTTCATTTTAATTAAAATTTCATATTTTGTCTATATACTATTGTTGTGCAGGCATATATTTAGCAATATTATTTAGTTAACTAAATTAACAATATTACTTATTTTAACTTAACAGTATTAGTTGTTTTGGTGGGATTTTGCGACGGTTAAAATCCCTAAACCCCCGAAACCCCTAAACACCAAACACTCGAGACCCCTAAACCCTAAACCCTCGAAACTCCTAAACCCGGACCCTCGAAACCTCTAGGTTTTAGCGACGGTTTGAACCGTCATAATTAGCGACAGTTCCACTTACCGTCGCTGTTAACGACGATTCTTCTTACCGTCGCTAAATCGTTGTTACAAAACGACATCAACCTCATTTCTACCCCATTTCTGTCCCAACTCAAAATTCTCCAACAAAATTACAAAAAATGTGTAGCGAGAGGTGAAATTTGTTTTTGAAGTGTGTATTGCTACCGGAGTCGTTTTACAATATATACTGATTTCACCGTACGTTTTCGCATTTCTACCGTTTAAATATATTATTATATAGTTTGATTGGATTTGACTACAGTGTTAATTTAATATTTTGATATATGGTTGTTGTTAAATTAATAATGTGATATATAATTATTTTGTGGAGATCTATTTGTTGAATTAATATTATTTGGATATTTTACATATATAGACGAAACTCTGTCCAATTTTTTATAGAATTAACATGCTCGTATGATTTGAAACAGATGCAATATCCGAATCGTCAATGGATGTTGGGAGATGAATTTAATAAAAATATATGATTTTGATTAGATCCCAAAACCCCTGAGTATGACATGTTCAGAATGATCTTGATAGTTGAGTCAGGATTTAGTTTTAGAATATTCAGGATGTTATCTACAGAATGTATAGTCAGCAGATATAGTTCAGGATAAGTTCTGAAGACTCAAGTAAAAATCGAGATATCAAGACTCGAGAGGATATCGAGGAACCGAAGACTCGAAGACGAAGATTCAAAGTATCGATCAAGAGAATCAAGACTCAAGACTCGTAAGACCTCAAGACTCGTAAGACTCAAGACGCAAGATCAAGATCAAGATTGAAGATCAAGAATATCAAGGCACAATAATTATCAAGACTCGGTGCGGTCTCAATGCTCAAGATGAACTCAATGTTCCGAGGCACTGAATATATCTATCTGAAGGATGCAATACTGAGAAAAACGTGATTCCTTAGAAAGTTAGATATTGCCAAGACATTCAAATGCAGAGAAAAGGAACTAAGTCAGAAGTGTTGTTAAGGTTATATCAAACTCAGAGTTTGTAACCAAAAGAGCCGTTGAAGGTGTCTACCTTTAACTGGAGACAAAAGTCAAAAAGAGGAAGACAACATCGCACTATACCGACAATCGACAAAGGATGTGTCACGAAAAGGATGTCAGATGTACAAAAGTTCTAGACTGCAAAAAGGTGAAGACCGGCTACATGAAAGGCTATTGCCTAGAACGTGTTAGGGAGTTTCAAACCCTAAATATAGCCGTTTCTCACACACCATAAGAGGGAACTCACGAAGCTATCTCTCCAACGGATAGTTTTCAAGAGTGACCTTGGTGTATGCCTATAAATACTGGTGACCCTCTACATTGTAAGGACACGAGAAATATATACTCAACTCAAGAGCTCAAACTTATTCTTGCAAAAATTAAAGCACTCGAAAAACTTAGAATTTCCCAAGTGCTTCTACATTGAAGAGAGCTCACTATACTAAGCCTAGCTTGATAAGAATTATCCAAAGCTTAGTCGAGATATCCCAACCCTTTGCATTGTGCTTCATTGTAAAGGATATCTCATCCTAGTTGGAAACCAACCGAGAAACCCCAAACCCTTGAGAAGGTAGTTGGAGTGTGTTTGTTGGTGAGAAAGAGTTGTAAAGAGTTAGTAAACTACGCGGAGTAGTCAGAAAACTCTAGAGGAGAAGTTAGTAAGCTACAGGGGTAGTCTGAAAGCTTGTTTGTGTTTGAGTAAGTAAACTACGGAGGTAGTCAGAAAACTCAAGGTCGGGTTGAGTAAGTAAACCACGCGGAGTAGTCGTAAAACTCAGGGGAAGTTGAGTAAGTAAACCACGCGAGGTAGTCGTAAAGCTCGAAGTTGATAGTGAATTTCTCGAGGATCGAGAGAGTGGATGTAGGAGCTTGAGTCTCGAACCACTATAATTGCTGTGTGTTTTTTATTGCTTTCCTTATCCGGGCTTTAACTGTTGCATTGACTTGATTTTGAAAGCATACTTTTCAATTTGATATTCGGTTGGAATCAATCCAATCGAAGTTGCATAAGTGAATCACGCCTTAATCACTATTTCATATAGGGAAGGTTTTTCAAAGAAAGCTTAAAACGACTATAAACTAAAGGGCCAACCATTACAAGACGATCGAGTAGCTAGAACAGATAGTTACCAAACTGAACTCTCTTCCGAGGATTCATGAAGTTAGTTATCGATCCAAGCAACTCAGATCTCCGACACTCGGACTCGGTTGGGATTATCTCGAGGTATCCGAAAGCGGCTTCGGGATCACCGCCTCAAGAGACTTTGACTCAGAGCGATCGTGCTTCTCGAACCTAATCTTCGAGGATTATCCGACCCAAGTCGACCTCGGTAAGAAAAAAAGTTTTAAAAACACTAAACACGTGTATTCCCCTCCATACACGCGTAAGACTCGTTGCATCGGGACCAACAAGTGGTATCGAGCAAAGGTTCAACTTGACCACTTTTTGATGACCAAAGTTTTATTTTCAAAAATACTTGTGGTCTATCTGAACTGATCTTACTTGCTGAAATTATTTCTTTTCAAAAGATCAGATAAAATGTCTTCTAAAAAACTTCCCGTGTTCTCGGGAGAACTATGATCTATGGAGATCGAGAATGCAGCTCATCTCAGATTCCAAACATGAGCGCATGTGGAGAGTGGTCTCTCAAGGACCATTCCAATTTCATCGTGGTGAATCCCGAGGAAATGTAAGATGAGAGAATTGATCCTAGAGCAGAAATTTCCTAAGTCCGATGACCAACCCGACTCTCGAGGAGAAAAGTTAGTCAATCTAGACTACATTGCAAAAGACACACTATACAGTACAATTGATGATGGTGTGATGGGAATGATCTCTCATTGTAATACTGCTAAAGAGATTTGGGATACACTAGCTGTAATGTGCCAAGGCACAAATCATATAAAAGAAAACAAACTTTCAGTGGCAAATGGAAAGTTTGATAGTTTTGAAATGGATGATGGTGAATCAATAGACAAATTGGAAGTCAGATTCACTAGCATCATGAATGATCTAAATGCACTTGGAAAGAAATATCCACAGAGAGAAGTTGCATTGAAAATTCTTAGAGGTCTTTCTAAGAAATGGGATATTCATGCAGTGGTGATTGAAAACACCAAGAACATTAACTCAATGCCTTACCAACAAGTCTTCTCTGAGCTAAAGGCCTATGAATTTGTAATTGATAAGAAATCCAAGAAGGCTGACAGCAAAGATGATTCTTCATCGAGTAAAAATGTGGCTTTAAAAGTCAAAGATAAAACCTGTAAAACTAAAGAGTCTGAGAACCCCCATGCCAAACATCAAGATGAGCTTGAAGAAAAGCTAGCACTGATGGCAAGGAGGTTTGACAGACTTAATAGTAGATTTGGAAAATACAAAAGCTATTACAGGAACCACAGGTACCAGAAGAAACCTGAGGACAGATCAACTGAGAAGAAGAAGGACCTGAAAGCTGAAGGATCTTCATCCAGAAAGAAGGACTCCAAGTCCAAAGAAGAAAATGATCAGGATGATGATACCAACAGATGTTATAATTGCCAGAAGAAAGGTCACTTCCAGTATGATTGTCCAGATTTGAGTGCTAAGGAGAGAAGAGAAAGGCAAGCTAAAAGAGATCAGAATTTCTCAAGCAAAAAGGTCATGGTTGCAGAAGAAGAACACTCTGAGGAGGGATCTAGTTCTTCAGATGAGATATTCTCAGATAGTGAAAGTGATGACATCTGTCTGATGGCCATTGAGGAGGTAAACTCTTCTTTCTCTGTTGTTGCTCCTACACTAGCACAAGAGTTTTCTAGTTCCACTGAAAACAATCATTTTGACCTGATGGATTCTTTTGAGAATCTGATGAAGGACTATGCTGTTTTGCAAGGACTGCTAAATAGAACTCAAGAGCAGAATAAGGAACTGAAAGCTAAAAATCTAAAATGGAAAGACTCTAGCAATATTGAAATCACTTCTCAATTAATAGAGCTACTTGATTTAATCGGATGTTCTCAAAGTACAACTCTCGAGAGAAAGAGAAGTTGATAATGTCCCTAATCGAAAAAGCTAGAGAAATCCATCAAGAAATTCAAATAATCGAATCGAAGTTCAATGACCTCTCGAGAAGCATAAAAACTCTACAGAATCATGAGGATAGTGCACAAAAAGAAGTTAACTCTATTGAATAATGCATCTAATGTAATAGATGAAATTCAGAGTTACCAGAGATCTGACTATAAAAACTGGATTGGGATTTATTCCGTGGGGAACCTCACAAGGTCATCTAAATGTCGCATCTAGTGGCAAGAAGACTATCTTTGTAAAACCAGTGGCACCTACACTTCAAGCTGAAGTAATGCCCAAGGTTGTAGACAAGGGAAAAGAACCTATGGTCTCAAGAAAAAATCAATGATCGGGTTAGAAAGCCCAAACCTCGGTGAAGGCTAGAAAACCCGAAAGCAATCGATTGAAAGTTTCGAGCAAGTACTTCAAAGCCTCAGGCTAAGAATGCAAACCGAAAGGCTCCACATCGAACCATCGAGGAATCTCGATGAGAAACACTCACCGATACATTCTCAATCGAAGAGACCAAGTCCTCAAGACAATCGAAAGACCCAGATTTTAAAGACAGCAACCTCAACCCCACTTGCCTAAGGGTAAAGGTTACCCGAACCCGAGTCAACAAAGATTTAGACCTACCGACAAAAAGCCTAAGCATCCAACAGAAGGCCTGAACCAAAGAAGAATTCAAAGGCACATGTTCATGCTAAAGCTAGCACACATACACAGAAAATTGCTAAGGCACGTAGAGTAGTAGATGTGTATGGAAGACAAATTAGCCACTCTAAAGTGATTAGAGTTGTCAGGCAGATTTGGATTCCGGAAGGTACATCTAACCTTGTAAGACCCTACACAAACTGGGTACCTAAGAATTAATCTATTTTTCAGGAGGAAAACAAGGGCACTGAACTGACTAAAGATCACATGGCACTGATGAGCAGAGATGAAAAAAGCTCCCGATATATGGTATCTTGACAAAGGATGTTCAAGACATATGACAGATACAAGAAGATACTCAAAGGATTATGTTGAACAAAGAGGCCCACATATCACTTTTGGAGATAACTCCAAGGATGATCAAGGATATGGAACTTTGGAAATCGACTCAGTTCATATCCATGGTGTTTCATATGTATCTAGATCGAAGCATAACTTGCTTTCAATTAGCCAATTCTGTGATAAAGGTTTTAATGTTGAGTTCTCTAAGAACTTATGTTTTGTGAAAGATGATACATCACAGAAAGTATTACTGACTGGTACAAGAAAAGGGAATGTGTATCTTGCTGATTGGAGTTCAAATCCTAAAGATACATGTTTAGTTGCTAAAAGTTCCACAGATACCAGTTGGTTATGGCATAAAAGAATGAATCACCTAAATTTCAAAACCCTGAACAAGCTTGCAAGACTAGCTCTTGTGAGAGGGTTGCCTAATGAAGTATTCAGTAAGGAACATATTTGTGATGCGTGCCAGAAAGGAAAACAAGTTAAAGTATCATTTAAAAGCAAAGTAGAAGTTTCTAACGATGTAATACTTCGCCATTCGTGATATGGATCTTTTTGGTCCTATAACACCTGTGAGCACTAATGGCAGGAAATACACATTGGTAGTAGTTGATGACTACTCAAGATATACTTGGGTCATATTCTTACTCAGTAAGAAAGAGACTCAGATAAAGCTGCCAGAGTTACTGAAAAGGCTCAGTATTGAGAAAAATCTGAGTGTGGTCAAAATCAGATCTGACAAAGGAACTGAGTTTATAAATCATATCATATCTGATTATTGTGCAGAGAATGAAATTTCACATGAAACATCAGCTGCAAGGATCCCTCAACAAAATGGTGTTGCTGAAAGAAGGAACAGGACTCTGAAAGAAGATGCAAGGACAATGATTCTTTGGGTTTACATTCCTAAAAGGTTTTTGGGGTCAAGGTCAAACACTGCATGCTACTCTTAGAACAGATCCATGCTGACCAAGAGTCAAGGCAAAACACCTTATGAGCTTTGGAATGAAAGGAAGCCTCTTGTTTCTTTTTTTTTCGTGTGTTTTGGTTGCAAGTGTTTCATACACAATAATGGTAAAGATCGATTGAAAAACATTTGATAGTAAAGTCGATGAAGGAATATTCTTAGGATATTCTGAAGTCAGTAAAGCTTTCAGAGTTTACAACTGTAGGACTCTTATTGTGGAAGAAACACCTCATGTTGTTTTTGATGAATCTACTTGTGTTCAGAAGAAACAGGAACATGATGCACATAAACTAACTAAGAGGATCACCAGATTAAGCCTGAAACAGAAAGATAAATCATCCACTGAACCAGAAAAGAAGAAGTAAGTCACATCTTATGATTGGAGTGACTCAGATTCAGATAAAGAAGTTCAGGATGGAACTCAGGATGGTGAGACTCAGGAAAACCAACACTCCAAAGGTGACCAATCCGAATGCAGACACCCGCCTTCGCACTCGGTATGTGATGCCAATGAAGATGTGGTCACAGCTGAGGCAAATTCTGAATCTATCAACCAAAGGAGAACAAATGTCTCTGACAATGTTCTGAATAGAATTTCCCCTGAGGAAGACGATTCCCTTTCTCCTTTTCTGTTGTTCCCTGAGTTTACTGATTTAACTGAACCTAACATTTCAAATGTTGAGGATATTACTGAAGGGGGAACATCAAGAAGGAAATGGTTAGATAGTAATCCGACAAGTCAGATTGTGGGTGATCTAACTGAAGGTGTTAAAACAAGAAGGTTCCATGGTGAAAGTGCACTATTCTGATGCTTCCTATCAGAGAAAGAACCTACCGAGATTGGTGAAGCTCTACAAGATTCTCATTGGATTACTGCTATGCAAGATGAACTGAATCAATTATCAAGGAATGAAGTATGGGAGCTGGTAGATAGACCAGAAAGGCACAATGTCATTGGAACCAAGTGGGTTTTCAAGAATAAAAGAGATGAAAACAACAACATTGTAAGAAACAAGGCAAGGCTAGTTGCACAAGGTTATTCCCAAGAAGAAGACTTGGATTATGATGAAACCTTTACACCTGTTGCAAGACTAGAAGCCATCAGATTGTTTCTTGCATATGTTGCCCACATGAAGTTCACAGTCTATCAAATGGATGTGAAAAGTGCATTTCTGAACGGTGTGCTTAAATAAGAGGTTTATGTGGAACAACCTCCTGGTTTCAAACAGAATGACCAAGTTTACAGTGCTCGTAAAAAGCTTTGTATGGTCTCAAACAAGCACCCAGAGCATGGTATGATACTCTTTCTCAGTTTCTTACTGACCATGGTTTTGTCAAAGAGACTGTTGATAGAACTCTGTTCAGGATAGAGGATGGGGAAAATATCTTGCTAGTTCAGATATATGTTGATGACATCATTTTTGGATCTCCAAACCATCAGCTGTGTGAAAAGTTTTCAACTCTGATGAAAGGCAAGTTTGAGATGTCAATGATGGGAGAGATGAATTTCTTTCTAGGTCTTCAAGTGAAACAATCAAAGGAAGGAATATTCATCAACCGTGCAAAGTACACCGTAGATCCGATTGCCAAATATTGTGTACAGACTGCAATACGCTTAGATTCCCATGAATACTAACTACAAGATGGATCCTCGATTTCAAGGCAAATCGAAGTTCCATACCGATTATAGAGGAATCATTGATCATTGCTCTATCTTACAAACAAGTAGGCCGGATATAACATTTGTTTGTTGATATGTGCAAGATATCAAGCTAATCCTAAGGCTAGTCACATGGAGGTCGCCAAAAAGATATCAAGTATCTTAAAGGCACAATGAATAGAGGATTATGGTATCCAACCGATGATAACCTCAATTAACCGGGTTACTCGATGTCGATTATGGAGGTTGCAGAATTGACAGAAGTCCACTTCAGAACTTGTCAATTTCTAGGAAGTAAGTCGATATCTTGGTTTTCGAAGAAATGACCTCGATGTAACAAGTACTATCGAAGTCGAAATACATGGTCGCAGGAAGTCATGCGTCGATTCTTTGGCCGCACAACAATTAAGGGATTATAAAGTTGTAGCCAATGAAGTACCAATATTTTGTGACAATAATAGTGCCATTGCTATTTCACAAAATTCGTATTGCACACCGTGATGCAAGCATGTGGATATCGACATCACTTCATCGTAGATCATGTCGAGAAGAAGGACATAAGGATGGAGAAAATTCATACTTGATAAGCAGAGAGTCGATATCTTGACTAAACCTTTGGTCAAATCAAGATTTCGTGAACTTTCGGTTGAATTAGGGATGTTAGAACCAGTGTATAGAGTAAAAATCAAAAATTGAAGATTTTCGATGCATGAAGTTTTCTCGATTCTACTCGAGAAGCTCGGATAAAATGGAAATATTTGAATCGAGTCTCGAAAACTCGATTTCATCAAGGTCAAGATTTCGTAAGATAATCGAACCAATTCAAGATTTCAAGATTATAATCGACATTTTATCAAGGTCGAGACTCGAAGACCGATAGAGAGAAATTAGTCTGAAGAAGTAATGACTCATGCGACTCATTTATTGCTCAAGTGAAGCTCAAGAATCATTCGCAATAAATACAAAACACCGAGGAATGTTTTTTTTTAGGGGATCGTTTTAAATTCAAGAAGGTCAACAAATATTTAATGCTCATTACATTAATGACCAATGAGGATGTTTTGGCGGCTTACTTTTCGGAGATCGTCGATTCGTATACCCGATTAATTGGAGATTAATCTCAACCATTGTTTTTCACCTAACCAACGCGATTCCCCACGATCTCGAAGCTATATAAACCCCAATAAGCCATTCAAGCCAAAATTTCATCAAACCCTTCGTTCCCAAATCCTCTGCAAATAAAATTCCCTTTGCCCAGAAATTCCCAAACCCTAAAGCTTAAATTCTTCAATCAATCTCTAAAATGGCCCCAACCTTGTTCAAAAGATTAGCCGAAACCAACAAGCCGTGGTACGAGTTCGTTGTCTCACTCGAAAGCACAACCAACTCAAAGCCAGAAGAGGAGGCTCGCGATATGATTCGATCGCTAAACTCACCTCCAACTAGTCGCAAGTTTCCACTGCACTGTGAGTTTGCGCGAAAGGTAATCGAATTCATCTATAACTTGAAGATAGATGAAGAGGGCTATATGCATTCTAAGATTACTGTATCACATTTAGAGCAGTCATCCAAATACATCGATTTTGAGAGGGATCTGTATATAGTTCCAAAAAATATGAATGATGTTTTTGAGCTCTGTGATAGAGGAGAGGATCCTACGATGTATATGTCGGGTAGAGAGCAGGAGTACTTAGATAGGATTGCTGAGAATCTCATTAAATTTGAGGCTTACATTACATAAGAAGACTTAAAGCCACAATATCGTGTGTTGATGGATATTGTGAGCAAGAGCATCATGAGTCTTAAGGGAGTTTTGAGCAGATCAAGACTCAAGCTCGATTGATGGCGGCAATCGAGGCCTCACCCACCACTGACTTCAACTGGCTAAAATTTTTGATTCAAACGGTGAGTGAGCAGACCAAAGTTTTGAAGAAGGTTGACGGGGCGATCTCAATAAAAGACAAGATCCACCATGCCACCAAAATTGCTTATATTTTGGAGATGTGCAGAGAGGAGGAGGATATCTTCGCCAATTCGACCCCATTCCCTAAGTCCCAAATTCTCTTTAAACCCATTGCTACAAAGAAGCAGGCCATCAGGGGGAAGAGAGAAAAGAAGGTAGAATCACCAGTTGCGGCTGAAAAAGAGACTCAACAAACCAGGGGGAAGGTTTTGTTGGAGGCAAAGATGGAGCAGGGTGCAAAAATATTGAAGAAGAAGAACCTTGCCCCAAAGCGCAGAAGATTGGTGGTTCTCACCGATGAAGATGGCAGTGATTCTGAGGAGATTCAACCTGAGGGCCAAACCGCTCAGAGTTTGCCATTTCAAGTTTTGGCTCAGGTCATCTCAAAGGCACAAGAACAGACTGAGGAGCAGGTCTTCTCTGAGGTGCTTGAGACATCTCTAAGTTCAGATAAAATTTCTCAGGAAATTTTCAAAGGAACTCAGCCTCGAGATTCCTATCAAAAAGTGCCTTGGCTCGCAGACAAATAGAAGAGCCAACTCAGAACCAATCTGAGGAAGTGTCAGCTCAGGACCTAGAACCCACTCAGATGCAAACTGAGGATCTGATTGCACAACCTTCAGAGGCTGCTTAGACTCAGGAGCAGAATATTCTTGATGAGCTTCTGAGTGATCTACTTCTTGATCCTCGCCAGGCTTCAACCCAACCAGAGAGCCCGAGATGGAAGAAGGGCGAGGTCAAGAAGGCGAGTGGAGAAGCAAGGGGAACGGTTCATTCTTGACCACTACCCCGAGCTCACCATATACCCGATCCGCAAGATGTTTTTCAGATTAAGGACAACTGTGTTCATCCTCAATCGACTCTTCCCGAGATGCTTGATATTGCCGCTTTCGAGAGGGGAAGACCGGGTGGAATGAGGAAACAACCTTTTCGACCGATTTCTCGTTTCGGAAGACAAAGCTCGTGATGAAAAACTCCGATTTTGATGAGCCGGTTCGGAGGAAGTTAATAAAGAAAAGATATCGGGTTGGTGCCCCAAGCAAAGCAGAGACAAATCTCAAGATGGAGATGGGGACCAACAGGAGATGTTGAGGATCGGGCCTCGGATGGAAAAGGAGACTTCGTTCTCGATCAACCTCGAATTGGTCAACCTCGCATCGGTTAGCAAGACTTTTCAGTACCTTTTTCGCACTATTAACAATTATGCCAAAGTTATTGAAAGTCTATCTTTAATTCTCAATTGTCTCGATAAAAGATCGAGGCTCGATTGAGATCGGAGCTCGGATGAAGTCAGAAGCTCAGATGATCAAACAAAGATGAGAAGGTGCGTAAGGTTCCGAGATTGATCTCACTCCCTTGATGGAGAAACTTGAGAAGGTTGAGCCAATGATGATCAAGATTGCTCAGATGGAAGAAACATTGGCCAATCAAGCTCAACAGATGGAAAGTCTTAGTCACTCTTCAGAGCTGGTGCTAATCCAAAACACTCTGACCTCACAGATGACCTCCATGGAAGATAAGTCAATGAAAAGTTCTGGAGGGAGTCAAGGTCGAGCTCGATCTTTGAAATGAATCAGAAGCACCAGGAGTCAACTGCATTTCTAGAGGTGAAGTTGGCAGAGAGGAATGAAGTGATGATAAAATCATTGTTGAGGAAATGAGCTCAATGCTCATGACCAAGATGACATAGATGTTCAAAGAAGCACTCTCCGCCGTTTGCCCATTTATCTCAAGAATTTTTCGTGGCCAAGAACCATCTAAGGAGGTTGGAAGACGAACAAGATCGAGAGCGCGAGAGAAGTTCGCCAAGTGAGCAAAGAACAATATCACATGGACACAAAGATTCTCCGGACTTCTTCCAAATTACGGTGCCAAGAAGGGGGAAAAGGAAGGTGAAGACCTCGTAAGTTCATGGCACGTGCTTTGGAGAAGAAGGCTCGAAGATGTTTGAAATGTATAATCTAGCCAAAGCCTTACGAGAAGTCGGCTTACCGAGAAGTTGAAGTTCGCCGGTGAAAAAAACTATCTACACTCGAAGTTTCGAGCAAACCATGCTTAATGTTGCAAGAGAGAAACCGAAAAGCTTTAGCAAAGGTTGGAACAAGCCAGTGTTCTTTGAATTGCCTATGAAGAGGAAAGCCTTGGGCATTGTTCAACCTGAGAGCAAGTGTGCGAAGGCTTCTAAGCCAATCCAGAGAAAGCTGATTCTGGATGATGAAGAAACGGAAGAATCTGAGTCTCAACCTCAGAAGAAAGTCTTCAACACGAGAGATGCTCCGAAGACACTCCAAATAGAACAAGCTAAGAAAGCTGCCGCTTTGGTCTCGTGAGTGTCTCGTGGATCGAAAAGAAGATAGACGAAGAGCAGAAGCGAAGGAGTGAATTCAGGAAGTTTGCGAGCAAGAGGAAAGGAACATCAAAAGCACTAAAGTGGCCCCACGTTGATAAATGGATTCCTATTAAACTCAACGATATGTGGGAAGAAGTCAAGAGAACCTTCTGGTTCAATTATGATGTTCTCAGGGAATGGAGAGGGGAAAGCTCAGATCAAAATGAAGCATTCATTGAATATCTCCTAACCTTATATCAAAAGTATCTACAGGGCTGGATTAACCTTGCGGATGAAGGAGAGGTACAGATAGTAGCCCCTGGTCCATATTCCTATCCTCCTCCAAGACTTGGTAATGGCTTGGTGAATGAGAAGGCCATTACTCAAGAAATTGCTCAGTATGCTAGTTAGTTGGGTCTAACAGGAAACCGTCCGGATATTATTAAGGAGAGAAATGAGCTGAAGAAGAGATTTTTCGGAATGTTCGACCTGGAGGTGCCTGCTGATGAAGTTGAGAATGAAGCAAATCAAGAGCGAAGATCAAGAGCCAAATCAAGATCGAGACTCGAAGATTCTCAGAAACTTTAAATTTTTGTCTTTTTGATTTTGTTGATAAACTCATTGTAATCTGTAATATGATACCAATCATCAATGAAGATTTATCATTATGCTCAAAAGATAATATCTCATTATCTTATTTACATGTCTTTTATTCTGATATGCCTGAATGAATGTCTCTGAACTGATTGTATGCTGTTAAGGGAGAATTGTCTGAATATGTGGGAAATTGTTTAAGTATTTAGTAATGAACTACTTAAAGAGATTCATTACTGAAGAAATCACTGAATGATTTAAATTGTTAGGAGTTCCACTGTTTTTAAGAAATTGTTGGGAGACAACCAATCCTGTA
Organism: Stenogyne calaminthoides; assembly: GCA_037126765.1. NCBI lineage: Eukaryota > Viridiplantae > Streptophyta > Magnoliopsida > Lamiales > Lamiaceae > Stenogyne > Stenogyne calaminthoides. Next base: position 22,408,168 of record JBBCBC010000021.1, read on the forward strand.
ATAGGATAAACTGAAACCTGAGTATAGGTTATATGTTTGTAACAAGATAGGTTTTGGCATCATCAAAAAAAAAAATTGTTCGGAGATGAATTTAATAAAGATATATGATTTTGATTAGATCCCAAAACCCCTGAGTATGACATGTTCAGAATGATCTTGATAGTTGAGTCAGGATTCAGTTTTAGAATATTCAGGATGTTATCTGCAGAATGTATAGTCAGCAGATATAGTTCAGGATAAGTTCTGAAGACTAAGTGTAAAATCGAGATATCAAGACTCAAGAGATATTGAGGAACCAAGACTCAAAGACAAAGATTCAGCCAGATCGGTCAAGAGACTCGAAGACTCAAGACTCGAAGACCTCAAGACTCGTAAGACTCAAGACGCAAGATCAAGATCAAGATTGAAGATCAAGAATATCAAGGCACAAAGAATTATCAAGACTCAAGAAGGTATCAATGCTCAAGATGAACTCAATGTTCCGAGGCAATCAATATATCTATCCAAGGATGCAATCTTGAAAAAACGCGATTCCTTAGAAAGTTAGATATTGCCAAGACATTCAAATGCAAACAAAAGGAACTAAGTCGGCGTGTTGTTAAGGTTATATCAAACTCGAGTTTGTAACCAAAAAGAGCCGCTTGAAGGTGTCTACCTTTAACCGAGACAAAAGTCAAAAAGAGGAAGACAACATCGCACCATATCGACAATCGACAAAGGATGTGTCATTTGAAAAGGATGTCGATGTACAAAAGTTCCATCATCGCAAAAAGGTGAAGACCGGCTACATGAAAGGCTATTGCTTAGAACGTGTTAGGGAGTTTCAAACCCTAAATATAGCCAAGCACACACCATAAGAGGGAACTCACGGTTATCTCTCCAACGGATAGTTTTCAAGAGTGACCTTGGTGTATGCCTATAAATACTGGTGACCCTCTACATTGTAAGGACACGGGAAATTTATACGCAACTCAAGAGCTCAAACTTATTCTTGCAAAAATTAAAGCACTCGAAAAACTTAGAATTTCCCAAGTGCTTCTACATTGAAGAGAGCTCACTATACTAAGCCTAGCTTGATAAGAATTATCCAAAGCTTAGTCGAGATATCCTAACACTTTGCATTGTGCTTCATTGTAAAGGATATCTCATCCTAGTTGGAAACCAACCGAGAAACCCCAAACCCTTGAGAAGGTAGTTGGAGTGTGTTTGTTGGTGAGAAAGAGTTGTAAAGAGTTAGTAAACTACGCGAGTAGTCGTAAAACTCTAGAGGAGAAGTTAGTAAGCTATGTGGGTAGTCCAAAAGCTTGTTTGTGTTTGAGTAAGTAAACTACGGAGGTAGTCGAAAAACTCAAGGTCGGGTTGAGTAAGTAAAAACTACGCGGAGTAGTCGAAAAACTCGTACGAAGTTGAGTAAGTAAACTACGCGAGGTAGTCGTAAAGCTCGAAGTTGATAGTGAATTTCTCTCGAGGATCGAGAGAGTGGATGTAGGAGCTTGAGTCTCTCGAACCACTATAATTGCCGTGGTTATTTATTGCTTTCTTATCTCGGCTTTAACTTTGCATTGACTTGATTTTGAAAGCATACTTTTCAATCGATATTCATTGGAATCAATCCACTGAAGTTGCATAAGTGAATCACAACTTAATCACTATTTCATAAAGGGAAGGTTTTCAGCAAAGCTTAAAACGAGTATAAACTAAAGGGCCAACCATTTCGCACGACTGAGTAGCTAGAACAGATAGTTACCAAATTGAACTCTCTTACGAGGATTCAAGAAGTTAGTTATCTCGATCCAAGCAACTCAGATCTCTCGACACTCGTGACTCGGGCCAGGATTATCTCGAGGTATCCGAAAGCGACTTCGATCACTGCCTCGATGAGACTTTGACTCAGAGCGATCTGTGCTTCTCAGAACCTAATCTTCAGGATTATCTGACCCAAGCTGACCTCAGTAAGAAAAAGTTTTAAAAACACTAAACACATGTATTCCCCCCCCCATACACGTGTAAGACTCGTTTGTATCGGGACCAACAATGGATGTATTCGACTCCTTGTTTCATCGAAGGATACATTAATGTTGAGTTCTTTAATGAAGTTAATAACTTCATATACTTTAGAACTAACCATCATGCATCAGATTCAATAGGACGTATAAGATGTCCGTGTAATTCAAAAAAATGTCAGCATAAATTATTTAGGTCCATTGACGATGTTCAGACACAGATCGTGAAGAATGCTTTTGTTCCTTATTACTACTACAATTGGACACGCCATGGTGAAAAGTGATGAAATGTTGATTTCACTGATCTTGAAGTGTTTTATAATGCTATAATAGAGAACGAGACAAATGTTGGTGGTAGTAGTTCTTAGTATCCTGCAGTGCAGTTCGAGACACTTGCAACGCATTTCGAGCCCCGTGCAGTGGAGTCACCAGATTGTGTATCACATGATGATCATGGAAGCTGGTAGGTTTCAATTTTAAGATATAGAGGAGGAACCAAACGATGAAGCATCTGTATTTTACAAAATACTCAAAGCAGCTGATGAAGAGTTGCATGATGGATGCAAAACTCACTCTTTATTGTCATTAAATTCTCTATTCATAGCTATTAAAGCTGGTAACAAACTTTCCCAAAGAGCTTTTAATCAGATTAGTAAGCTGAAAAATGAGATCTGTCCTCTAGGTAATAAGGTGCCCAAAACAGAATATCAAGTCAAGAGTCTGTTGAAGAGTATAGGTCTACCAGTTGAGAGTTTTGATTGTTGTATCAATAGCTGCATGTTATTATGGGGTACTGATGAAGACAATAAGCTAGATAAGTGTAGGATCTGTGGGCACTCTTGGTACAAGTCATCGCATCGGAATAGGACTAACTGGTCGAATGAAGCAGAATAAGAAGAAGAAAGTGGCAAATAAAAATATGTATTACCTCCCTATTAAGTCAAGAGCCTGTTGAAGAGTATAGGTCTACCAGTTGAGAGTTTTGATTGTTGTATCAATAGCTGCATGTTATTATGGGGTACTGATGAAGACAATAAGCTAGATAAGTGTAGGATCTGTGGGCACTCTCTGTACAAGACATCGCATCGGAATAGGACTAACTGGTCGAATGAAGCAGAATAAGAAGAAGAAAGTGGCAAATAAAAATATGTATTACCTCCATATTACCTCGTCTTCAGAGATTGTATCAATCTAGTGCCACATCTAAAGACATGACATGATATTATACTGAGTCGTCTGATCCTGATTTCGGAAAGATGAGGCACCCAGCAGACTCGATGACCTGGAAATATCTTGACGCGGTGTTTTCTGATTTTTCAGATGAACCTAGGAATGTTCGGTTAGGTCTCATCACTGATGATTTTTGTCCATTTGGAATGCACGATAAGCAATATTCCTTATGGCCGGTTATATTGACTCCTTATAATCTACCTCCATGGATGTGCATGAAGCCCCAAACAATGTTTCTCACGGTACTATTACAGAAAAACTATTATTTCTTAACATATAAATAATATTATTCAGGCAAATAAGTAATAGTAATGATATGAATACTATTAAAAAAACATAATTCAATTACATGTGGAAAATCAACCAACATTATATTTTCGATTTTCTTTATAATAATTTATGTTAATTATATTGGACAACTCAATCCGTCCTATAATAACTTCAGACATTCTTATTATTATGTCTCAAAATAACATGCACACCTGAAAAATAGACATTCTATAAATATTCATAGTTTTATATAAAATGTCATTACTTTTGGAACCACACGTACACAGTACTAATCATTCTATTTCATTGTTTTTGACTAGGAAGAGACGAGAAACTCCCCATCTGTGCAGACACATGCGTTACAACTCGACTATGGCCCTGGGAGCAGTCTTCATAGTGGTCCAATATATATATATATATATATATATATATATATACACTAATACACATTTGGGCTTGGACAGCTGTGAAAAATGACCTTGGAGAGCTGTTAAAACCGCTCTCCAAGCATCAGTTGTCCAAGCTTGGACAACTGATAAAAAACCGTTGTCCAAGAGAAGATTTTGACAAATGGTTTATAACCGCTTTAAAGTTTTATCTTGACAAATGATTTATCAACCACCGCCTAAGTCAAATTTTTTTTTTAAATTAGTATTATTATTTTAGACATAGGCAATGAAAAACGCTGTCTAATATATATATTTTTTTTTTAATTATTAATTTATATTTTAAAATTCCTATAATAAAACTATAAACCAAAACTTATATATACGTCCAATACCATAAACCATAAACAAAAAATCCTATAATAAAATCATAAACCAAAACTTATACCACATATATATACCAAAACATCAAATTGATTAATAAACATACACATCATGAAATAAATAAACATACAATCATAAACATATATACGTCCAATACACCAAAAACATGAAATATATATCATCACAAATATATAAAAGAAATTACATGCTACCAAAATTTCAAACAACGTTCAGTTAATATCGTATGAATATAAGAATTGATTGTAAAGGTACCTCAAGGCGTCAATCGTTTTTTCCATTTCTCCATCTTTTTGTTAGAGTAAGAATTGAGCTCACGTTCATAACAAACTGCAAACAACGAATCAATCAATATAGTATGAATTTTTATTCAATTAATAATAATTTAAATAAATCGATAAATTGACTTACATTGAGAGGAATGTTCATTAGAGAAGCGCGGATTATGTCTTCAATATCTCGTTATCTCGTTGCCTCGGAACCTGTTGATTAACAATTCACTTTATTTAATAAATCAAAAGAAACAACATTTAATATAGCGTAAGAAAAACAACATTCAATAAAGTCTTACATTTTTTTTAGCATTTGTTTTTCTTTTTCATTTTTTGGTTGACCTTTCTCGTTCATGACCATAAATGTTAACAAGATCCGGATTGCCATATTCATCATCATCTCTAATTATTCTCTGGTATGGGCGTGGATTTGCAGGATCATCGAAAGATGGTACAGAATGAGTGAAGTTTTGAAAAGGATCATCAATTATGTCAACATCTTCATCGACATGGTCGCTAATCTGAAACTATTGTTAAATTTGTTTGATGAAACCACAATGGACCATTTCTTATTAATTGGGTCGGGACATAGAAAACTTGTTGAGCTTGGATCGCCATTATGTAAGGTCATCTCGATATCCCACATTCTTCAAATCAACGCGTCATTTAACCCGCAACTTTCAACTTGGACCCCGTTAGGATCCTCACCCAACTACACTCGAAGATTGGTTGACGGTGAACAACATAGTCGAGTTCCCAAATGTTGACAATCTGTCCAAAGTAAGTAGTATTTCATTGATCCACTGCAGTTGCAGTAATGGACACTCCACTATTCTGCATAGTACTTGTGGTTCATGATCTCTGGTATAAAATGTGTATCCGTTGCTAAGATAACACTTGTATGAATACACATGTCTATCAGGCATTCTGGATAACCACTTAACTCTTTCATTCACCGATTCTGCTTCCCGTGACAACATATTTGCTACATACCATTGAACCGGTCCAACAAACGTGCGATTGTGCTCAACTTCAATCCATGATCTATCTCTCGGTGGGATTTCTCTCGAAGAAGTGATCGCATGTGCGGTCAATAAAAGGAAGCACGCCGACGTGTTGTGAAGTACGCACAAAGTGCATCCGTGTTAGTTCCTCCATGCTAACACTTACAAAGTTGACCACCGGTAATGCCTTCACCATCCATCCTATTGGTGTACGATGTAACCGGAAGTCCAATTGCATCGACATTCGAATAAATTCGACCAAGACTTTTTCACGCTTCTTCTACTAAATAGCGTTACGCAATGCATCCTCCGCCCGACATATTCATCACATATCCTTTGAGCACTTTCATATATATCTCTACACCATACATCCATCGTGATACGAAAGGGACCACACATCCTTGTCTCGTGTACCAAATGAACTGTTAGGTGAACCATTATATCAAAAAATGATGGAGGAAATACATCTCAAGCTCACAGAGAGTCCCCCCAAATCGCCTCTCAAAAACCAAGCAATTTTCTAGGATCTATGACCTTTCTACTCATTGCCTTGAAGAACCAACATAACTTTGTTATGGTTATGCGCATTTTTTTGCAAAGATAGAAGATAGACGTGCAATGGGCAAGAAAGTCTCCATGATGACATGATAGTCATGCGATTTCAGATTCATTAGTCTCACGCCATCATCTGATACAAGTCTCTATATGTTGGAGGAATAACCCTCTGGTACTTTCACATCCTTTAGCAGCTGAAGTAACTCTTTTCTCTCATTCTTGGACAAGGTGTGTGCAGCAGGAGATAAGAACAGTTGACCCCTTTCTCTAGGCATAGGTTTTAATTCTGCTCTTATTCCCATATCAATCATATCCATTCTTGCATTGTAACCATCCTTGGACTTCTTATCAGCTAGGAGAGTGTTGAGCAAGCTGGCACAAACGTTCTTCTCAACGTGCATTAGATCAATGAAGTGTCTAACATACAACTCTTTCCAATAGGGCAATTGAAAGAAAATTGATTCCTTCTTCCAACCGCTAGTGGGGACACTCTCTGCGAAGATCTTTCCGTACTGTGTGTCGATATTCTTCATCTCATTCAATACATCCGAACCTGATAATATACGTGGTGCTTCACCTGTCTCAATTGTGCCATCGAATGCATCGGCCATTGTTCTGTACTTATGGGTTGGGTCCAACCACCTCCTATGTCCCATGTAAACAGTCTTCCTACAATGTCTCAAGCGAATGTGATGTGTCTTCTTGGTACAACAAGGACATGCATAGGCCCCTTTCACACTATATATCCAGATAGATTCCGTAAGCGGAAAGTCATTGATAGTTCCAAACAAAGATGACCTTCAACTTGAAATTCTCCTTTCTACAAAGATCATACACATCGACACCCTCATCCCACATGAGCTTCAAGTCCTCTATCAAAGGAGCCAGATATACATCTATGTCGCTTACCCGGTTGTTTGGGTCCTGATATCAACATAGACAACATCATGTAAGTGCGCTTCATGCACAACTCGTGTGAAAGATTATAAACCAATGTAATCACCGCCATGTAATCGTGGTTGGTACTTTGGATACCGAACGGATTCATTCCGTCACAGAGTGCAAGACACAAGTGTCGTGGGTTCGGTGCCAAATTCGGATGCCGACATCGAATGTCTTCCATCAGGGTGAATCGCCAGGTGTCTTAGCATTCCATCTTTGATCCTATCATCATGATGCCATCTTAAATTTCTAGCATCCACAAATAACGCTATACATTCTCCTGAATCTTGGTATTATTGGAAAGTACCACATCACCTTCATGGAGATTTATTTTTCTTATATCGCTTTAGTCCACACTTGGGACATTCCTCGAGGTCTCGCATACTCCTTTCTAAATAAGATACAATCACCCTGACAAGCATGAATTTTTCGATGTGTTAACCCGATGGACTTGAGCATTTGTTTAAGATCACATGCTCTCTTAGGCAAGACATTTCCATCGTGCAATAGACCACTAACTCGCTTCCAAAGATACTTGTGAAGCACTCATCTGGACAACCGGTGAGTCGCTTTTAGGTTAAACAATATCAACACAAATGACCGGTTTTGTTGCCTTCTTACACCCGCCACAAAGGTAATCCAAATGTAATCCCTTAACTTCTCGACATATATAAGGGTGATCTCGCAGATCATCGTCATCCCCACTTGATGTATCAACAATGGGACATCATCGAAAAATATCCGCATCCAATCGTATCTTCAAACCTAAAGTCGGTTTCTAGGTTGCTTGAGCTACATCCATCTCCTCTCTCACCATGATATGTCCAAACGGTATATGTTTTATCAATACCGTGAATCATCAAGTGGTCAAAACAGACTTTCTCGACCACTAACGGTTTTTCCATTCATACATTTCCAACACGGACATGGAATGTACCGAGGGTCGGTCAAAGGTCTAATTGCATGATTACAAAATTCTTTCACCCCATTACTATACTCATCTGATAATCGATCTGCTCGAACCCACTTTCGATCCATATAGAACTAGAGATGCCTATAGAAAAGACAATATGAAGCGTTTCTCAAGATAATGCATGTATCCTAATGTATTAAACCTAAAAGTATTAAACCTAAAAGTATTACAATCCTAATGTATAAAACTTGCATATAGAATGTGGTAGTACCTAAGTTTTGTATATTGCATATGTATCTAAGGATTTGTTGCATCTCAAAACAATGTATATAACCTAATGTACCATTATTAATCATCTAAAGCAACACACTACTATCCATTCACCAAATCATCAAATTAATATAACAAAATATATCCTAATTTATTAATCCTAATTTATGCTTAAATCATCACACAAGCATATTATCAAACACCTTGAGTGCATCAATTGTTCATTTACAATTAATTGTTCATTTATCAAGCATATTATTTCGAACTAATTACAAGTACACTGTGAAAGTTATGCTATACGTCATCAGGAAAGTTATGCTATCAAACACCAAGTTATGCTATAGGTTAATATATATTATGCTAGTAGTTTGTATCAAACACCAACCTCAACCTCAACTTCTACGTTAATACTATCAAACACCAAGTTATGAAATAAATTAGGGCTCTTACCTGATGACGCAACGGGAGAAGGAGAAAGACAACGGCGGGAAGACGACGGCAATGGCTTCTGGTTCGATTTGGGGAAGAGGGAGGAGGAGGCTAGGGCATGGTTCGCGATTTGGGGAATGGGAAGGAGGTAATGGGAAGACGACGGCGGCGGCGGAATGGGAGGACGAGCGACGTTCGATTAGTGTAGAGGAAGGAGACGCTAGCTTGATTTAATTTGGAGAAAAATTGAAGTACTCTGGTTCGCGATTTGGCTTGAAATAAAATTTTCAGAACACTTGGACAGCGGTTTGGAACCGCTGTCCAAACTATTACCTTGGACAGCGGTTCTAAACCGCTGTCTAACCCCTTGCACAGCGGTTGTCAACCGCTGTCTAAGTGTTAAACTTGGACAGCGGTTGAAAACCGCTGTCTATTCTTTCTTTTTTTTTATTAGAACCGCTCTCCAAGCTATAGCTTGGAGAGTTGTTTGAAAAAATGGTTGTCCAAGTGCAGCTGTGCAAGCTCAAATGTGTAGTAGTGATATATATATATATATATATATATATATATATATTTAGTTTACAAAAATATTGTTTGTAATTATGTGTTTGCTGGGATCGAGAAATTTAATCAACTTCGTGAACAATTTTCTCAATGTGTTGGTGACCTTGGTTCCTTGACAAGGGTTCTCTTGCAAATAAAATCTGAATAGAGAGATTCAGAGAAGAAAAAAAATGCACCGAATGAGAATTTTGAACCAACAAATGGCTAAGTAGAAGCCTAGTGCAACGTTCATTAGGCAACAAATGACTAAATTCAACAATCAACAATTATCATTTTATTCAATTGTCACCTGCCATGAAATGTGAGTTAACCATCAAATTTAATTTGTAACTTTAAAATGATTTGCTTGGTATAAATTCATATAGAAGACATCCTCTGTCAGATGTCCCAATAATAAAATCCAGAGACTTTATTAATTAACACTGTTGGAATAATGATGGTATATACACATTACATTACTAAAGTAATACATATATTCGATTTAATTATAAAAAGTTGGAGATTTCTTTTGAAATTAGAATTAGTGGATGAAATGAAATGTATTTGGATTATTAGGGTGGAATAAAAAACAAAAGACATTCTTGACATTCTTGGATCCGTTTGGAGGTATGCGTTTCTGGCTACTTATTATGGTAAAGCGTGTTGCAATCAAATTATTGGGAAGTTGTATTGTAGGATCCTCCCTTAACATATCTACGTGTTCAATAACCCACAAGTACACCATATAATGTGTGCACAATAATTTGAATAATTCAGATATATACCTAAGTTGTTGCTAGCTAAATCTATTTTCTTGCTCAATTAGTGAGACACTAAGACTACTAAATCTCAAAGAATATATATATGCCGCACACTCTGAAAAAGTTCCATCTCATCTAAAAATTAAGACTTATACAAAAGTGTGGAATTAATTTATTTATTTAATTTTTCTAATACTTTCCTCCACTTGTAGGCTTAAGTCTCTTACTTCATAATTGGGAGGAGGTCCAACGAGTGAACAATTTAATATGAGTAGAGTTGCTTTCAGTAGGAATCAAATCCAAAATGTGGGCGTGAGCATGAAGACTCTGATACCATGAAAGAATTATGTCTCATCTAAAAGTCTGAACTTGCATAGATGTGTGAAATTAATTTAATTATTTAATTTTTCTAGATATAAGATAGGTATGTTATGATACACCTGAATTAATAATCAATGGTCAAGATCATCTGATCAAGGCAAAGTCTTAGGCAAACTACAGTGTAAACAAGTTTCACGGTAAAACTGGTTAAGGAGTGTGACTTATATTACTAAAGAGTGTGACTTTTTACTGTAAAAGGTGTGACTTTTTACTATAAAGAGTATTACTCATAAAAGTGAAGAGTGTGACTTATATTATAACAAAGAGTGTCGTAGTGATAACTGAAGGGTGTGACTTATATTACTAAAGAGTATGTCTGTAAAAAAAAAAAAACCAGTTTCACGGTGAATAAGTTTCACTTAATACCAACTCTAAGTCTTATATAAATTAATTACTAGTCTACAACTGATTTGCAATTTATGTGCATTTAAAAAAAATATTAATTATTTCATTAAAATGTATTATACTATAATTTTTTTTTAACATATAATGATAGACATGATCATATAGCTACTCTAGATAAGAATAACTCCATTTGACGATTATAACATTACAAATATATGTATATGTTAATATGCATATATGTTATTCAAATATTAATTATTGTGTTATACAAATTGATATATAATTCCAGAACTGTGATATATAATAAGACCAATTATTTAATCAGTTATAATCTGTCATTTGAAAAGTACGTTCGAGTTTTAATTTTTTTGTTTATAATTGAGCTTTCGTGACACAAAAATACAATACATGCATGAGAAGATATCAAACAATTGAATCTATCCATTCTTTGTAAAGGAGAATAAAATGAACTTCAAATTATATTCGTATAAACATTATTTTGTACATGCATCATAATTCAAATTGATGTAATAGAAAGTAGTAAAATTGATGTAATAGAAAGTAGTAGATAAAAAAAAGTTGGTACCTTTTACGTTTTGTCAAAAAGTGTGCAGTCCCCAAGTTAAGCTTGCTTCATCTTCTACCACAAGCCTTTGATAATTATTGCCCTTAAAGAAACCTGGATTAATTATCCGGCCCATAAAAAAGATTAATTAGTTAATTCTGTTGTAAACTGACCAGTATCTTGGAATAAAATATTGAGAGATAATTATTTAGAAAACACATGATAAATATTATGTTCACCGTACACTACTATTATTATTGCTTGTAAGAATCAACATGTCGATCCTTATAAATAATAATAATAATAATGGAATAATGTACTGTGAACATGGTGCACGTTATACCTTCTCATATTTTTTTTAAGAATTACAAATATAGATTATTTTGATGCCGTATAAAAGTGACATCCTAACATTAAATTAATTTGATAATGGTGAGAGATGCATTTTTAGAATTTCAAATAATATTTGTATTTTTATAATATTTATTCCTGGCATTTCTCATGGATCTAAATTATGATGCTTGCAAATTAAATGAAGATAAGACACATATGATGGAATTTGCTATTGCATGATTAGCATTCTACGTCAGAATGCTTTGTCTTTATTTGCTCATCATCGTCTTGGATGTATGGGTCTCAATTTGATAACAAAATACACATCAATAATTCCTTCCACCTAATCTAATTTATAAACTTCACATGAGATGCGGCACACCTATCTGTCTCGAGGGAATTAGCTAATCTTTGACGAAATTATTAATTATGACATAATGTAGTGGGATATAATCCAAAATAACTTTTCACCTTTTTTAAAATATTTTTAAAAAAAAAAGTTTGTATACGAAATTAATTTCAACTTTTTTTTTTGCAAATTGTACAATTTTCGTCCCAAATTCGTTGGAATTGACTAAACGACGTCGTTTTTGGTCATGTCAACGTAGTTTCGTCAATTCCGACAAATTTGAGAAAAAAATGGTATAATTCGTGTAAAATTTGGGATCAATTTAGTACAACAAACTATAACCACTTTAGAAAATGTGAAAAATTATGGGACTATTTTGAGTTATATTGCTAATGTGTGGGTTTATTAGCTTATCTTAGGTGACTAAGGCTTTAAACTTCGAATCATTGTATATTTTATCGTTACAATTTTTTATTTTTTTTTATCTTTTACAAATGAAAAATACTAATTTGCTCTTTTCTTAGAACGGTTTCAAGCGACATTAGGCGATCTCCACCTTTAATTTTAGATTTTTATTCTATTCGAGAGTTCTTAGATATGAGATTAATTTCCAGGCATATTAATTTCTTTCCATGGTAACCAGGTGACTTAGCCCACCTGACCACTGGGCTCCTTAATTGAGTAGGAGACCCACATTCGATTCCCTTTGAGAACGAATTGGAGTATGGAAGTTATAAGGTGACTTGGTGAATTTGTGGAGTGGTGAATTTGTGGAGTGTTTGAGTGCTTGGTGTACTAACTACTAACAACTAACTTTGTCCGATAAAAAAAAATAAAAATTCTTTCCATGGTAAAACTTTATTTGCTTAATATTGAATTATTCTTTTCTGTTTCTAGGCAGTGTTTTGGGTCCAGAATTGTGTCCCTTAGATATAACCCGTTGTCAGTGATCATGGTTAAAATATTAAAGCTTATAAGATATTTAAAATAAATTTAGTCAAACGGGATCTTAGTGCATTTTGTATATATCTTTACTTGTTGCGAGGTGCTTTTAATAATAAATATCCTCTATCTTCAAAAAAAAAAAAGAAGAGTTTGAAATATTTAAAACCGGCCCCCTCTCTAATAGATAATGAGGCTAAATACCATCTTAATTAGCATGAACTGATCTAATTAAGTAAAGTGTTTTGGCATAATTTAGATCTAATATATATATATATACATATATATATATATATATATTACTTGGAACAATTACAATCAAAGAGTTTGATAAGAGTGAAATTGTAAATTAGTCCATTAATTCAAATCATGACGTACTTTTACCAAATTATCTGTCAGAAAACTACCAATATAGCTACAAAAATACAAACTATAACCCTGAGACATTAAAACCAAATTCAGAATAAAAAAATAAAAAAATTGTGGGATGTTCTGAGCCATTAAATTCATTATATTGAAAAAGATAACTGGGGTTCCAAAATTTTATTTCAAGGACTTCATGAATAGCCCTAGGTGAAAACATAGAATTAGTTCAACCTATATATTACTTTCAAGAAAACAGACAGTAAATCAACGATGAAAATATATGGTTTGTGTGTTTTATCAACTAAATAAATCATTAGAAAATTGAATGTATATATATATAATTTAGTAATCCCACGTATCAACTACTATGTTGACTATAAGTCGCTAGCTAATTAATCTAGTACTGATTCACACATAAAACACGATACTGGTTTTCACAATTGAATTTTTTTTAACGGTTTTATAAAAAAATGAGATTTAATGTTGATAGACTAGCTAGCTTAGCTACCCGTGTATATGTACCTTAGTTCAAGTTTTAATTATGATCCATAATTTCCTCAGCAAAAAAGAGTAGGATGGATAGTGTAAGGGAAATCAAATATACAAATTATTTCCACAATTTTCTACAAGTTCGAATTTTTAAATTAGATAAAATTCTTTCATGGTATCAAAGTTTTTAGACTCATGCTCACATTTTAGGTTGATTCCTGTTGAAAGCAACTCCAGTCATATTAAATTGTCAACTGGACCTCTTTTGAATGTTGGAGTAAGAGAATTCAGTTCACAAGTGAGGAGGAGTGTTAGGAAAATTAAATAAATAAATTAATCTCACGTACAACTCTTTACAAGTTCAAATTTTTAGATGAAATATAATTATTTTGGATATTTTTAGATGAAATATAATTATTTTGGATAGTATTATATAGTAAAAGATCAAATTCATCATATATAAATAGATTTGATGAATTAATAATGAGTTACATGTGTATAGATGCATATTTGTCTCCTAGTATTTGTATTTATTTACAACAACCCCTCAAAGACTGATCACAAAATACACCAAGTTACATAGGAATATATATAGTTCATTAAAAGTAATATTTTGGAGGTTCTATTTGTTTGTGTGGGATTTGGATTTTACTCCATTATTGCACCCCACATATAGATTTCTTGTGACTTTGGTTTTTCTCAAGAGTTTTCTTTTATATATATTTTTAATACCATAACTAACTTCACAAGCATAAGCTGCAAAAATATTACTACCTATAAACCTGCATCCTTGCTCCCAATTATATAGACTTGTTTTCAGGTAAAATAAATTTTCCTAATCCACTTAATAATATAACTCTATGTATTAATTAAATAAAATTTTATTTGTCCAATTCGTTGTATTCAAAATCAATCAACCTATGTAACTGGAACAAAACGTCTAATAATATATGGGCTAAATTTTGTATGCATCTAAGTGCACCATATACTTATAGTGCATTTTAGAATCTTGCAACTTGTTATACTGAAAGATACAATTTATTTACATTAAATCTTATATAAAGACGTTGCATCTTTCAGTATGTATAACAAATTGAATGATTCTAAAATACACTATAAATGCACGGTGCACCTTGGTAGACATAACACCCACCCCTAATAATAATGTAATAAGACATTATTTCCAAGTTGACTAAGTTACTTGTCAGTCATCGTATCTCTCTCCTTTTCTATATATAAATGCATAACTTTCCCCTCTAATTAATCTTATACTACTTTAATTTGACAACCCCCAACCCCAACAAAAAAGAAATAGATCAATAAAACCCTCAAGAAGATTAGCATCTTTCAAAAGAAAAAATCGTGGTATAGGATCAATATTCTATAGATCAATATCAATTTCAAGATTTTATTCTTGGAAATTAAAAATAATGGGTTTAAGAGACATCGGAGACACACTACCACCCGGTTTCAGATTTCATCCGAGTGATGAAGAATTGGTTTGCCATTATCTTTACAAAAAGATCGCAAATGAACAAGATCACAGAGATGGTACTTTAGAGGAGATCGACCTCCATATATGCGAGCCATGGCAGCTCCCCGGTAGGGCACCCTATTCTTTTTCCGAGTCATTTTAAACGGTATTAGTTGATTTCATTGAAAAGTATTAGTTTTTTCACTGAAAAGTATTAGTTGTGTATAGTTAAACGGCTATACAGTATAATAGTTGCTTTTTCGAGCCATATGCATTTTTAGACGGTATTAGTTGGTTTTACTGAACAGTATTAGTTGTTTTCACTGAAAAGTATAATTGTGTATTGTTTACATAACTTGACAATATTAGTTGTTTTATGAGTCTGAGTGCGTGCCTTTTTAAACGGTATTTGTTATTTTCACTTAACATTAATATTAGTTATTTTCACGGAACAATATTAGTTATTTTTCACTGAAAAGTATTAGTCGTATATTGTTACACAACTTAAAAAATATTAGTTGTTTTCTGAATCAATATGCATTTTTTAAACGGTATTTATTGTTTCACTTAACAATACTAATTATTTTCACTGAACGATATTAATTATTTCACTGAAAAGTATTAGTTGTATAATTTACACAATAACTTAACAAATATTATTTTTTGTGTCTATGTCTATTTTTAAACGGTATTAATTTTTTTCACTGGACAATAATATTACTTGTTTCCATTAAAAAGTATTAGTTTATGTGTATAAGTGCAACTGGTGTACAAGATACTATGCATTATTTATTTTGGTTTAAATGAATAAGAAACGAAAGACTATTTGTGAATAAGATAGGGGGTTGGATGGGGTGCATCCATGATGCTGTCTTGGTGTAAAGAATTTTTATGAATGACAGATGGCATGTGCATGTTGCTACAATTTTATGTTTTAAAAACCTGGCTTTTAAACTTCACCTGTTTTTTTAGCTCCATTATGGCCATAGTTTTCAGAGTTTCTGCAGAAAAATGAGTTCTAACATGCATCTCTCTGTGTGTTATCTGTAAACACATGTACAAGTACAAGAATTTATCTCTGAGTCTAGTCAAATTCCCCACAAAAAACCAAATAAATTTCAGGCACCTATTTTTTTTAACACTATAAACAAATCAAAGTTAGATTGTGTTGTTTCATTCAAGGGACCTATGCCTAGATGCATGTGTCTTTTGCTTTGCCATGCAAATTTTTCCTCAAAAGTGTGAAGAATTTCAGCAAAAAGTCTTTTCTTTTTCAACAAAACAGGTGTGTGCATTTTGTGTGGATGCTTTTTTTACATTAAAAGGGTTCCCTTCAATGAATCTTGAAAATAATAATAAAAAAGTTCAGAAAATGGGATAAGATTCAAGTATATCTCATGATCTGAAAATTATTGCCATATTCCCATTAACAATTCATGAGTTTGGATTTTTTAATCATGGAAAAAGTTCACATAAGTCTTGTTTTTAATTAAACGTTTCCTTTTTTTAGCATATGTATCCCTTGTTATAATTAATTTGATGACCAAAATTAGGATTAATTAGGAGCAAATTGTTACAAATGAAGTTGTAGTTATTGGTGAAGACAAGAAATGTGACATAGACTTCCTACCATAGAAGTAACTTTTTCATTAAGTACAAAAAGCCCCATCTCTCATTTTTTTCCTTCTTCCATATGTATTTCTCAAATTAATTCTTTGTCAATACAAACATCCCTTGAGAATCTTTCGTGACTTGTAACCAACTCATTTGTCACTTTTGTACAAATTATCACATAACATAAGCAAGCATAATAATATTTATTTTATTTCAATTCTATTAAACTTAATTATAGCAATGTGACACATATACATGTAACACCTTATTGTAACACCTTTAATTTATGCAACACATTATGATAATTATGTTTGGTGTTGAATATTAGATGTGGCGAAATTGAACTCAAATGAATGGTACTTCTTTAGCTTCCGTGACCGAAAGTACGCAACGGGTTTCAGAACGAATCGAGCCACCACGACCGGGTACTGGAAGGCGACCGGGAAAGACCGGTCAATAGTCAATTCAAGGAGTCAACAAGTAGTGGGAATGAGAAGAACTTTGGTTTTTAACAAAAGTAGGGCTCCTAATGGGATCAAAACTGGATGGATTATGCATGAATTTCGAGTTGAGAACCCTAATTTGCCTCCTAAGGTAATGTCTAATTAATTTACTTGTTGAATTATTATTTTTAATTTGTTTTAAATCATGGTGGAATTAATAGAGTATATGTGAAGCTAGCTGCAGTGACATAAAACCAAATTTGACGTGGCATTTAGTTAATTATGCTGTAAGAAACTTGAACGGAACTTCTTTGAAAAATGTACTGTGGAAAGATTCTGTCCATACTGTTGGGATATGGGTTCCAGCATTTCCCAGCCAAGGTCGTGTGCCAGATGATGCGAGTCCTGAAATATGGCCTGATCGTAGACATTCAACACAAGGCACGTTAAAAGGAATTGATTAGTACTACTCATACCAACAAGGTGCATCTTCTTTTCTGGTGTCCATTGTGAAAGAACTTTAAAGTTAAGTGTGCTTGGCTTGGAGCAATTTCATGATGGGTGACCCCCTGGGAAATTTTCAGGGTGTGTGCGAGTGAGGACAAAGCACGCTAGAAAAGACCCGTGTTGGTTTGCGAAGACAGTACATCAATTCTAATTGTGCTCCCGGTCCAACACATACTCTTTTTAACTTCCAGTACATCAATTCTGATTGTGCTCCCGGTCCAACACATTCTCTTTTTAATCTTCTGTATGCATATTCCAACTTTCATTCACATTTGCGTAATTTTATTTAATGAAATCACATTTGAGAAAAGGAATAATTGTGCGAGTGAGGACAAAGCACGCTAGAAAAGACCCGTGTTGGTTTGCGAAGACAGTACATCAATTCTAATTGTGCTCCCGGTCCAACACATACTCTTTTTAATCTTCCAGTACATCAATTCTGATTGTGCTCCCGGTCCAACACATTCTCTTTTTAATCTTCTGTATGCATATTCCAACTTTCATTCACATTTGCGTAATTTTATTTAATGAAATCACATTTGAGAAAAGGAATAATTGTGCGAGTGAGGACAAAGCACGCTAGAAAAGACCCGTGTTGGTTTGCGAGGACAGTACATCAATTCTGATTGTGCTCCCGGTCCAACACATACTCTTTTTAATCTTCTTTATGCATATTCCAACTTTCATTCACATTTGCGTAATTTTATTTAATGAAATCACATTTGAGAAAAGGAATAATTCCCTCTTAAAATTCGATTTTCTATTCTAGAATTTGCCTTCTCACGATGTGTATATATACCAACATACTCAGGGGATGTTTGGTTCAAAAAAATACAATGAAAAGGATACATAATAAGAATGAATATTGAGTATTTTTTTCCATTAATGAGAATAAAAAATAATTAATTTACCTTTTTTATACTTCATATAAGGTAATAAAACTAAAAATAAATTAATCATTATTTTCATTTTAATTAGCTACCTTCCCTAATTTTTTCTTGTAAACTTTTTAAAAGGACTGTAACTTCGTGTCATGACAGAATAATTAAAGAGTGAATTTTCGAGTCGACGAACCAAGGACCTCGCAATTTTAAAATGTTGCAAATTTTTAGGTTATTTAGCTCAAATTAGGGTCATTCGGGCTAATTTGACCCAAAATTGCCACCTTTATAAGTTACGGTTCTTTAAAAAAAGTATTTCTATTTTCATGTGGTCACTCCATTATTCGTCAACCAAAAATCATCTTTTTTCCCCGTATTCCGATATCAAAATAAAACAATAAAAAGTTTTCATTGTAATTTATTATTCCATGATTCTTATTAACATTAACATTCCCCCCTCAATTTGCAATCTCTAATGGGTAGGTATATTTGTGTAAAGTATAGACGATACATAAAACATGAAATACTTTGGACATATTATTGATTATTGATACTCACTCACATGTTGATGTCTGAAAAATGGATCTAACCAATTTGTGACCATTGACAGGAAGATTGGGTACTATGCAGAGTATTCCACAAATCAAGAGGTGAAAATTACAACAACAAATTCATCAATATCACATCCCCATCAAACAATGAACAACATGCAAACACGCTTTATCATCAAAACAATATCACTTCTTTTTCCCACCAACAACAATCTTATAAGCCCACAAACCCTAGCCCACCTCTCAATTTCTCACACCTCGATTCGACATACGCCGACGTGCTAGCACGTGATCAAGGCATGAATCACGTGCCTAATAATCACGACGACTACGGCTTCTTGCTCGATCTTGTTGGCTCGAATGATCTGCGATTTGATGATGAAAATGGGTCGGTTTTTATATGAATTGTGGGTTTTGTTGTGAAACTGTGAGAATGATATATGTTGTAGTTGTTAGTGTGTGATTATGATTAAGGTAAAAAGATTGAAATTGGTTTGTATAATATTGTATATTTAATTTGAAGAAAATATTGTTAGGCTATATTTCTTAGGTTTTTAGGGTTAAAGAATTCATTGTAGGGATTGTAAGCAAAGGACTTAGTTCTCTTTATTTATTATAAATTTCGCTTGTCTTTGAATTTGAAGGTTGTTGCAGTTGGCCAGTTTGCTAATGTTTAGTGTGCATAGAGTCATTGCAAAATTGATCACTTGAGATTTTTCATTGAACTTTCAATTAAAATATTTGTTTATTAACTTTAGATGAAAATCGTTAGTTTCGAAAATGATATAATATAAATTAATTATACCTTCCACATGAATTCTGAAGTTATAATTAATTATAAAAACATATAATTATATATATATATATATATATATATATTGATTTTGTTTTGAGTATTTTTAAATTATTATTATTTTTAGACAAATTTATTACTAAATTTACACAATATTAAAGAATAATAGTTAATAATGTCCAAAGAACATTTAAAACCTTAACATGTTTTCTGGTTTAAAAAATTGAAAATAATTAAATTCTTTTATATTTCATATATGAAAAAAACTATTTAACTATTTATTAAGCATATAATACAAAAGTTTTTTAAAATAAAATTGACCTATAATTTATTTCTCTAATATATTTTATGTGTTTAGAATAGTTAAGAAAATATAATACAGTAAATCATTTTACAAATTGAAGAATATGGATGAGGAAGAATTAATGATTAAAATAACTAGTAATAGGTTCGGTTAAATGTGATTAAATGATTTATACCATAATTTATGAATGTACTCGAAATGGAATATATATAGAAGAACATTTTAAATTAATTTATATTCATATAAAATAAACTAGTGGTAAAATGAAATTTTGCCAAGTTGATGTTCGAAAGTAGATTTTTCTTTTTCTTTTTTTTTATTGAGAGCTCAGAGCAAAAGCTACATAGGATTACAATTCTGAGCTAAAGACATAATATGTCGAGGAATGTCTTTGCCAGCCCAAGCTTGAGGGTGGGTAGACCTAGTCGCCAGTCGGGCAAGAGTGTGGGCCTCTGTATTGAGGTTTCGGGGACAGAAACAGATTCCCTTCACTGGGGAATTCCGGATCTCCATTCTGGCCTCATAGATGATATTTTCTTCGTACCCCTTATAAAGATTGTCTGAGGTGACTGCATTGATAGCTTCTTTGGAGTCGGACCATACCATAATTGGCTGTTGAGATAGTGTTTTCCAGTATTGTAGGCCATTGGTGATGGCAATAATTTCTGCAGCTAGTACCGAACCTGGTGGGTTAATTTTTCGGTAGCCTGCTGCCTGAGGTTTACCTTCCTTATTAAGGATGAAGAAGCCAACCCCATAGGCCTTGTCTAGCTCTTTGTAAGCTGCATCGACTTTTAAGGTGAAGTGGTCGTTTGAGATAATACCAGTAGGACTATTAAGAGTAGTCACATTGCTTCTAGGAGAAAGGTCTTTATTGATAACGAGTCTGGACTTTTCGTGGTGAAATTGTTCCAGCAGCGCCTCGGTCCAAACTGCCTGGATTTGTATGTTAGGGCGGATGCCTTGCTTCAAGTGAGTCCCCTCACACCTCTCCCTCCAGATCCCCCAGATCTTCATGGCCAATTGTTCGAGTTCTGGTCCTTCCAGGGTCTGAATGAAATGGATGATAAGACTGTCTGACGAGGTCCCTTTAGCCTTTTTGATGACGGGCCACCATTTCGTCTTGTTCCAAGCTTGTTTGACCCCCTGGCAAAAGAAAAGTACATGGTTAGTATCAGCATAATAATGACCACACACACCGCGGAAGGGTGGGCATGGCACATGGTGGGCCACAAGATTAGCCTCAGCAGCAATTGCGTCGTGAGCCGATTTCCAAAGAAAAATCTTCACTTTGGGAGGGGTGTTGAGCGCCCATATTTTGGTCCAGTAGGTGGGGGCTCCACTTGAGCTGCTTGATTGATGATTGTCCTATTTTTTGCGGTTCTATCCAACCAGTAAGCTGATTTAACCGAATAAAGTCCCTTTTTAGAGGGTTGCCAGAAACGGGAGTCGTTGTTGCCTAGGCAATCGATAGGCGTATTTAAAATGGCATCGACCTCAGGTTTTTTAAATAAGTTATTAATTTTAACCACATCCCACTGGTTCGAACTAGTCATCAAGTCCTGAACTTTAGCGTTGCTGTCGATGTAGATGGTGTTTGTAATCTTTCCTGTACTAAGACTTGGGATCCATCGGTCGTGCTTAATAAGTACTTTTGATCTGTCATGGGTCTTCCAGCATAGGCCCTCTTTGATGATGTCTTTACTCCACATAATAGAGCGTCAGATATAGGAGGGGTTCGATCCGAGGGTGGCATCCATGATATCAACATGTTTGAAATATCTTGCTTTAAGCACCCTAGCAATTAGGGAGTCCGGGAACAGAGTGATTCTCCATATTTGTTTTGTCAGAAGGGCCTTGTTGAAAGTCACCAGGTCTCGAAAACCCATTCCCCCCTCACTCTTGGGCTTAGTGAGGGTTTTCCATTCCTTCCAGTGAGTCCTCTTATTGTCCTGACTTCCCCCTCACCAAAATTTCGCACACAGAGACTTGATGTCCCCGCATAAGGTAGTAGGTATTCGGAAGCAAGCCATGGCGTAGGTGGCGATAACCTGAATGAAGGATTTGATAAGGGTTTCCCGCCCGCCCTCCGAGAAGAATTTGTTTCTCCAGGTGCTCAATTTTTTGGCAATTTTATCCCTGATATACCCGAATTGCAACCGTTTGTTGTGAATCGAAAAGGTGGGAAGACCTAAGTACAATTCATGCCCCTGGCAAGTACGTATACCCAGTGTAGCTTTAGTGAAATCAATGTTATCCTGGGGGGTACTCTTGCTGAAAGTAATGGTTGATTTATCAAAGTTGATAAGTTGACTTGATCCCTTCTCATAGTCTTTCAGACACTCCTTGATTTTTTGAACATTGTCTTTATTGGATTTAAAGAAAATTAAGCTATCGTCAGCGAAGAAAAGATGAGTGATCATCGGGCTATTCCTGGCAACCTTGATTCCAGTTATTTCCCCTATGTCAGCCTGCGCATTGATTACCGAAGACAGTCCTTGTGCCACTATCACGAACAAGTAGGGGGATAGGGGGTCCCCTTGGCGAAGCCCCCTAGTCGGAGTAACTGTTCCAGTAATGTTGTTGTTAACCTTGAAGGTGTAAGAAGGTGTGGTCACACATTCCATAATAAGCTTAACCCATTTAGGATTAAAACCCATCCGGATCATGACTCTCTCAAGGTAACGCCATTCCACCCTATCATATGCTTTGCTCATATCCAGTTTAAGGGAAGCAAAGCCCTGTTTGTTTTTGGTATGTCTGAGCCAGTGCATGCACTCATACCCCAAAATAACATTATCTGAGATGAGTCGCCCTGGGATAAAAGCGCTCTGGTTCGGGTCGATGATGAAGCCTAGCACCTTCCAAAATCTATTCGTAATTGCTCTTGCCACTATCTTATAGGTAACATTACAAAGGCTGATAAGACGGAAGTCCTTGAGAGTTCTTGGCTCCTTCACCTTTGGAATTAGAGTAACATTAGTAGGGTTGTAATTTTTTAGCCCATGTTGTCCATTGAGGATTCGAAGGCAATCCCTTGTGACATCAATGCCCACGGTATTCCAAGAATTTTGGAAAAATAAGGTCGTAAACCCATTAGGACCCGGGGCCTTATTAGGATTAAGATCTGATAAGGCTTGTTTGACCTCCTCACCCGTCAAAGGACTGAGGAGCGAGTTGTTCATTTCTTCTGTGACCGAAGGTTGAATATAGTATGTGACTTTTTCAATGTCCTCGTTTGAGGGTTCTTGTGAGGCGAAGAGCGCCTGATAATACCTCACAATAGATCTTTCAATCTCTTGTTGGTTTGTCAAGGACCTCCCTTGCTCATCGACGAGTAGTTTGATGTAATTCCTTTTTCTACGGGCCGAGGCCGTTTTGTGGAAAAAGGAGGTGTTTCTGTCCCCATCCATGGTCCGTAGTGTTTTTTTCCATCCGGGAGGACGAAGTCACAGTCTCTTTCATGGTAGTTCAATCTCCCGCAATATTAACAAAAGTCGGACAGTTTCTCATACCTGAAGATGACCCGGCACAGCGAGTCTTCGATATTAATCGTCGCCCAACGGTGCAGCGGCTTCCGGAATTCGGTCATAGTGCGGACTCGTACACATTCCCCTAGTGCTACTCCGTCATAGTCGTTTTTGACGTCTAATATCTCACCCAGCAGACTCGTAAGATCACCAGCCGCCCCTCGTGTCATAACTCTGATCTGTAGGCCATGCACCTGTATCCAGAACGGCACCTCGGTAATGAAGATATCCGAAGGGCGTTCATCGCCTTTCATTGCAGCCAAGAGCCGACCCCCTGAAGTTCCAAGGCTGCCGGTTGAAAACCTTATCGTGCTCGCTGTTATCCGCAAATTCAAAGATATAAAGTCCTCCCCCCAATGGTTTGATATCCAGTGGCATCTTCAAATCCCAAAGTTTAGGGAGACCCGTTTGGAGGTCGTGGACTCCCAGAAATTTCTTCATTGCCAATCTCCCAACAAGGGCATTGGTCGGAGTAACTAAATTCTCAGGTTTTATGGTGATAGGAATTCTTTCTTCGTAAAAAATGGTCAGTCTATCCCACATTGCCATGATATCGTTGTTCATTGTCGTTGAACCGGTGAAAACGAAATGGGAGTATCTGATTTTTCCCACTAATCGGAAGTGGGTGTTTAGTAGGAATGGGTGAAGTGAAGAGCGGTAAATGCAAATACAGAGGATGTTTGTTTTGGTGGTGAGGATATTAAAGACCTCAGATATATAATGCCCATCGCATTTAATGTCGCCGTCCCGGTTGTCGTGAGGATTTCCCGGGCTGCGCATCATATCTCGGACCAGCCGCAGGGACGCAGCACGCTGGGCGCTCTAGACGTCATAAATGCCCCATCTAATGATTTCATTTCATTCGATTGGTGCATTTTGAAGGCTATCCAAACCGCCCAATTTGGGAGGAGGAGGAAGATTTCGGCTTGTTTCTCAAACAATCCTCCTAATGATGGCAAATCAGAAGGCTCGATTGCTGAGCGGAGGAGGTAAGCAGGAGCGGGAGCGGGAGAGGGGTTAGCAATGTGCAGACTCATAGTTAGAGAGAGAAAGTTAGTATCCCCTGCAATCACTTACTCAATTCGAATTTTTTTTTTATTAATCTTGCGCAAGTATTGGTCATTTTAATATCTTTAGATTAAAAATTTGAGCCACAGATAGATTTTTCTATAAAAGGAGTAAAGAGAACTATTGTTTCCACGTGTCATTTACACGTGAGAGTGATTATTTTTGCAACTGCACAACATAATCAATGGGGTATTCTTTTTTTCACCCACATTTTAAAGCTCGATAACTTTCATTTGATTAAACACAATAGACTAAATTAATCATCATTTTACAATCTTTAATTTAAATTCATATTGCATTTATAAAAAGGTCTTGAAGTCCCCCTTGGTAGAAAGAAAGTAAATAAAATTCAAATCTTAGATATAAATTTTATTGTAAAAAAAAAAAGTATATTTCACCTATTGATATGAGTTGAATTTAATATTTTTTTAAATATGAGTTTTATTTAATTTTGGCATTAATTTGTGAAATTTTATATTTTTGAACAATTTAGTTTAATTAAATAACTATCAGACAAACTTAAATGCGGCAACAGTCTCAGCCCGCCAAATATACGAATCTTCAAGAAGTAACTCGTACATGCCTACATATTTTGTAGCATCATCGTGTGAAAGCTTGAAATCATTCACATTCCCCAAGAACCTGGGGTAGAATGAATCAAAGAGATGTTACACTGAGTGTTGTACACTCCTTCTAATTGCAATCCTGCCCATGTTTCTATATATAAGGACAACTAAATACGTGCACGTTGGTGTCTTACCTTGATTTTGGACAGACAACATTGCATAATGGAGCCAAATCCATAAATTCGTATTGTACGCAAATATTCAGGGTATTGAACACGTGGATGAATATGATATCACGTTTCATCTTGTCGGTGCTTTCTTGCGGTGGAGGCGGCGCAGGGCGGAATGCGGTGGAGGCAGAATTGTACACTTTTTAAAATTTGAGCGAATTTTTAATCTCCGAAGCTAGAAAAAACATTGTTGTTACTCATTTTTTTAATAAAAAAAGTTAAAATCGAATTAAGTCATTGTTTTCTTGTAAAAGCTAAAACAATTAGGAAAACCATATTCTGTAACCCCAAGGTATCCGAAAATGAGAGAAAGATTCCCCAATTTTGTGTTTATTAATGTTGGTCAGATCATGAAGAGGGAGATATGTTATGTTCTTGGGTGTTGGATTATTCCTACAAGAAAGAAAACATGCCTTTCTTCAGGAATATTATTTCAGCGGAAGAATCAACGAAGCCGGGTTGAATTCTACATCACACTGGATCCTCTTGGTCTGAAATGCAATCACACGAACTGCTTTCAATGTTCACAATCTAAGAGCCTTTGAAATATTGAGTTGTGAATACGTGAAAATATCTTTCTGGGAATCAGGAGGCGTCAATTGCCAGAATGAGAAGTGAGAAGGAAAAATCATTTTACCGTAACCATGAATATAGTTATCTCATTTCAAATTCAAATTAAATCTTGGGATAGTTATCCATAACTAATTCCCAAAATACATGTGTGTATTATTTTATTATATTAATTAATTAATATTAATTAATACTTTCATCTCCCACTTACACATGTAGTTTTGAGTCTTACACTGATTCCCTTCAATCTTTATTTCATCACATATCACCTTTTCATACAGGCAAATAATACGTGTGACCTTCAAGAATATGAGTTTTTCTCGCTATATACTTTTTAAGGACATATAGCAACTCAACCAGTTTTGTATGAAGATTTCAAAACTCGTTATACCCCAAAACTCTTTCATTTTAACACCAATTGACTTATCTCATTAATCCTTGCAAAATTAGAGCATACTCAATCTTTCATCAAATATATGTATCCATAATCGAGTTCCCAACTCAATTGACTAGTCAATGAATACTATAGAACGTGTTAATAAAGATATTCATCCTTTCACACAGAATATCCACAAACTTTCACTATAGCTGCTTTCCTAGACATGTACCGCATTGCTATATTAATCATAGCTATCGGTAACATGCTAAGTAGCAAGACTAAAGTGAAGACACTACAGGAAATTCGAGAATTCGCGACGAAAAAATTCGTCACTGAAACATCATTTTGCGTCACAATTGAAAATTTGTGACGAATATTTTTGTGGCATAGATCGTCATTTATTGTGCGTGGTATTATGAAAAATGTGACGCTATATTAATTCGTCATGAAAAAGGCATCATTTGGTGACGATAAAGGTCATCGTCCCTATATATTTCCATCTATTGTGACGCATAAATTTTCACTTTAGGCATCAAAAATTCGTCACTTAATATGATGTTCGTCACTAAAGTTCAACTTTACGTGACGATATAAATAATTGTCACAAAAAAAGTTACTTTAGTGACGTTAATTTTGTCACAATTAGCTTGATTATTTCGTCACATTTTCTATATTCGTCAAGAAAGAGTTGTTCTGCTTTTACGAAATGTTGATCGTCATTATATGTGTACATATAAAATGACGATAAAATTTGTCACTAAATAGTATGATTTAGTGACAAAATTTTTATTGTCGCAAAATGATGTGGAAATTGTGACGAATTATTTTGTCACTATAATGTATTATTTAGTGACGAAAATAATAATCATCACTAAAAGTTTAGATTTGGTGACAATATATTGTTCGTCATATTTGACATTTTCTCGTCACTAAAGAATTGCAAAAAAAGGACGAAAAAATGATTGTGGTTATATTATATATATATATATATATATATATATATATAATGACAACTAAATTTCGTCACAAAAAATTGGACTTTAGTGACAATATTTGTTGACATTAAAAGATGTAAAAATAGTGACAAAATATTTTTTTGTCATTAAAAAAATATTATTTAGTAACGATGATAATAATCGTCACTAAAGGAATTAATATAATAACAACATATATCATCATGATTAATTAATATATTGTGACTATTATTTCGTCATAAAAATGATACATATTTTGACGCATTTATTTCATCGTGAAATAATTACTTTTATTATCAATTTATTTGAATTTTTATATATATTAAATCAGTAATAATATTAAATAATAAATATTACAACAAAAACTAAATTGATTAAAGATAAAAAAAATAATTTGCATTAACAAAAAATCTCCATCAAACAATAGAAACCAATCAACAATCTTTGTTATGAAAACTAAATGAAATAATAAACTAAAAAAATCAATGTCTTATATGTCTTCAAAAATAATTTTCATGTCATTATTCCTTTTTGCACTTCAAACGACGAATCTGAAATCTTCTCCTTAGATATCACCTATAAAAAAAAATATCATATCAGATGAATTTATAAGAAAGCATAGCTCCGTAAAATATCAAGAAAATGATAATCCTAAACTTTAAATGCACAAATACACTTACCAAAATCAAAATCCAAGGCATAATCAAAATCTAAGATTGAGTAAATGATTTAGCATTCAAATCCAAGGCATTAGGGGTCAAAACAGTAGCATGGTTGGTTCAGAAACCATCCCCAAATTTAGACTAGAAGAACCATTAGCAGGTTTCTTATTCAATGCACTAGAAATAAAGTTTTCAATATATGCATTCTGCAAACCAGAATCTGGCCCCAACTTCAAAAGTTCAAAATCAGATTTAGGCAAATCCCCAAAAATCACAGAAGGAATAAGTACGTTATCATAAATGAAAGCCATATTCGAACCAGTGAATGTACCATTCGGCATAACAGTAGAATTAATCCTAGCACCAGACCCAAATTTCGTAACATTCGAATGCAATTCAGAAGGAATGAGTACACTAACTTCTGTTAATCATTACATCAACGAACTAAAATGCAGCAATCTTTACTTAACACGCCATAATTAGCACAATTTGGTAGTGAAATATACAAAGTACAGTACTACCACTATCTATATACACGCAATACACGTATATCTCGGCTAAAAATATAAATTGTAAAAATATAAATTGTATCACACATATCTACATTTATGTTTGAATCAAATCAGCAGTTGCAGTGCTCCAAAAAAATCAGCAATTGCAGCATCTACAAGACCTAATTGCACTTCGAAATAGCATCTACAAGGCCTAATCTCGAGAGTGAGAAACAAGAGAACCACATTCCCTTATTTGTTATACATGTTGAACACAAATAAATCATCTTATCTGCCCTCTTCTAACACAGCCAGCTTTAAAGCTACACATATGAGTAGTACTACTAAAAGAAAAATGAAAATAATAAAGTAAAGGCTAAAGAAAAACAACAAGAACCAAAAACTCAAAAAAAATAGAAGCTAACCTTAATTATATTATATGTCAATCCCTTTCTCCCTCATAAAAGCCATTACTTTGTTCATAGTTGCACTTTGCTCAGAGAGTTTTGCAGTGAGAATGTCATTTTGCTCAGAGAGTTTGGCAGTCAGATTTTCATTTTGTGTAGTCAGGTCCTCTTTCAAGCTAGTTACTTGAGTTTGTAGTTCTTCCACTTGAGCTCTAGACTGTTGCAACTCTTCCGTTGTTTCTCTTAGTTCATCTTCATATTCAACAGAAGAATTGTACAATGAACTACGCTTACATGGAGGCTTAGAACCATAACCATAACCTTTGGTATATCCAGCCCCATGGCCCAACACCTCCAAAGCTATGTCAGCTTCGGTCTTGTCTATTCCGAGATCCAAATATTCCTCTCGCTTACGTTTCATCGTTTCCTGGTATTTAAGCATAAATAAAGTAAATAAAATGCTCATCGAAAAAAAATTCAATTAACCTCAATAATAACATAATCAAACATCATAAATGTCTACATGACTTACCCAATTTTCTTTTTGCCTTGTCGGATTTCCACCCATTTTTCTCTGTACTGTGGGTTTGCTCATACAAGTAAATCCGATCGCACGGTTCTTTAAGTTCAAGAGACTACAAAAAATTATAAAAAATCAGCTACTTCATCACCAGACCTAAGATTGAAATAAAGTATTCATAAAACCCACAATTACCTTATTTTAATGTTAATTACTAGTTGCCTACCACGTGCGTTGCACGTTACATGTGAATCGTCAGTATTAATAAAAAATGATTTAGTAGAAAAAAGTTTTAAGAATCCATCCATTTCCTATCAAGAGAGACAACTCTTCGATAAGAGACTAAAGCACTGCTAATTTGTAATAAATTATCCGTAAAAAATGGTACCAACGGACTTTACAATTGATAAGAATCTTAATGAGTTTTTGGTGCACGTACCCCATGTTTCGTGTCCCAAAAAAGTCAATTACTTTTGGATCAAAGTCCAATATATATGATACTGCACCTAAGTTAAGTACCTAATTAAAAGGATTCAATATAAGAGGAAAGAAACACAATCTAATAATGTAGAGCAACCTAGTTATAATGACAAGAAAGAAAGACCTGGAATAGAAATAGTTTTCGTTAAATCAGCGGGAAAAAATCCATAAGATCCTAATAAACTGTAACCGAGAAGCATCAAAAAATAAATCATGTTATCAGATATGTATAAAAAAATAGAGAACTCCAGAAGGATGATTTAAAGTAGATTCAAATTTTTAGCTTCAAATCATATTGAGCAGATACCTAACAACTTCATTATAGACGGCAAAACTCTAGAGCAACAACAACAAATTTCATATAAACAAATTTATTTAATTTAAAAGATCAAAAACATAAAAATATTAAACCATAACTAAAAAGTTACTGCATTAGACAATGTCAGAATGTAGAGCTGTTAAGCGAAGAAAAATCCATAGAACCTCTAATTCCTTTGAAATTCAAATTTCACCTAAACACCGGTATCCAAATAAAAGAAACACTGAATAGTAGATACTGAGTACAGTTATAGAAATTTGTATTTTAAAATCTAATAACACACTTCGAGAGTTTCTAAATAATTAATTATCTCATAAATCCGAACTAATTACTAAATCTACCTTAGCTATATTTTTCCTTCTGAACCAGCTCTTTCTGATTGCCATTGTTGACTCTTCAACCACTCTTGTGGTTCGTGTTAGTTTGTGAATATACTCACACAGCTTGTTTTCACTCCCTATCTCAAAACTCACCTTCAAAAGCACAAAATAGTTCATCAATATTAAGAGTGTTCGAGGCTTTTTCAAACTAAACTAATTAAAGGGTCTTAAAATACCTTATTTAGATTATTAAGAAAGACGGAAAAGAAATATTTTACACATACAACACAATATCAAAATTCATCAAGAATAAGCATTATAAATTTCCAAATAGCATGACAAGGACGATCATGATCAATTCAAATGGGCAAGTAGTAGACATCATATATAACTTTAATCAGAGGAAACCATTTGACATATATTAGAACAATTCATAATCTCTCATTTAATAAACACTAATTTTTACCTCTAGCAACGCTGCGAGTTCAGATTCCTCAAAGGACAATCCCACCCACTGACTCCACATATTCCTCCACTTGGTACACATTTTTTGCTGCTCCAACACCACAACATTTGTACAAATGAAACCCATCATAGAAGCTTATCACACTAAACTTTTTCAGGATAGAGGCACGGGATAACATCGCACCGAGCAGATACATAGAAACATCAATCAATCATCTGAGGCCAAACACCTTCATGTCCAGCCCTGGCTGCCCTAGCCGCACCCCACTCCATCACCCTCCCTTACCGTGCACCGTCACTCCGCCTAGGTCACATGGTAGAGGCAGCCAGGAACAGCGGATATAGTTTCCACCAAACTGCTGAATAGCCCATCTATTGTTCTTTTCTGTGAGGAATTCCAAGATAAAGATTAGAGGGAATTACAACTTACATGCTATTACAGACTCAATTTCTACTGGATGTGAGCACAACTTGAATATCTCCTTTGCACCCTGGATGGAAAATGGTATGATTCGGAGAAAAGATAGCATACATTAAATTGATGTCTCTTCACCAAAACATCAAATTATTAAAACACGAAATTTGAAAAGAAAGTGTATCGACAAAAAAATGATATATCCATTATAAATGCACTTATAATATATTGTTTGATACATGCAGCCGCATCATTACGTTAAACCTAAACTAACGAACCTGAGATTTCCACTGAAAATTTAGCGAACAACAACATTAAAAATGTAGGCAACTTCACGCCTCAATCTCGAAGAATCGATCACATCGCTTCCACATTTGAAGACGTCACGTCCGAGGCAACCTGACACCTCTAGGAGACTCACAACCAAGCATTACTGTAAAATTTTAATGTTCACAACCAAGCATTACTACAAATATCTATTTTTTAATGTTCTCAACCAAGCAAATACTACAAACAAGTCTGGTGCAATCAAATTTCAAACTATAATGAATTTTGGTTAAAATTATGCAAATATATGCCAATTATTGTTGTGATAAATATTATTGAAATTATGCAAACTATATTAATCAAGCAACTGAATCATTTCATTAATTTAATTGAAATCATTTTTTTTAAGAAGTGTAGTAACATTTTACTCTAAGATGCGCCTGAGTGGAGGAGGTGGAGCTGAGGGCAATCAAGAGATGGTGGCATCTATCTCATGCATTATCTTGTTGTTCCTCCTTAACATTTAATGTTGGAAGCAGCCTAAATATTGTTCTTTTAAGGAAAAAATGAAGAAATGAAGCCCAAGGGTATGAGAGAGAGATGAGAAGTACTATGTACCTGCAGAATTGTAGTTCAACCATCTACTACTTCTGGTTGGTACTAACACGCACCATGGGAATGAGGACCACACCTTCTATATCTCATATTTGTTCTGTACAATAGCATCAACACAATATTTAGAAGGCTAGAATGCAGAACTATACTTACTTAACCATTTAAGAACTTTTAATGACACAACAATCAAATTGCCAACATCCATAACTTATAAATTCACATTAGAAACTCCCGAATATAAGATATCTAAACAGAATCCCCAACTGCTCACCTTAAAACAACAATGTTCAAAAAATTACTACAATATAAAATACACGAACCTATAAAGTCACTCACTCTAACCTCCAGACGAATTCATTGTTGTTGAGGCAGATTGGGCACTCGTAGCAGTTTCGGGATTTTTCCTCGACATCTTTTACGGCATCGAAATAGAGCTCGATTTTCTGATTGGTGCGTTGGAGGTCGCAGCGGCGATTTGTGTGGGTACGGCGGCCATCTCTGAGGAGTGCGTGACATCGGAAAGTCGGATAAGGAAGGGTTCTACACCGCCGCATCCGAAAACCCTAGCGTCTAATGTCGCTTCGTTCACGGAGTTTGGGTACTTCAAGGACTTGCTCGAGGTTCTATTCCGGCATCTAGAAGGCTCCGAGGCTCGCGCAATTGTGAAATCGAATCATCGGAAAAAGAAATCAAGTGTGGAAAAAATGCCCAAATTGACACGCGAGGAGAAGCGGATCGAAAGGGCAAGAAGATTTGTGGAGAGGTTTAATCGCGATTCGGATTTCGTGTTTCTGCACGAGCGCGTTTCCGATCTGTTCGCCCAATATCTGAGATCTGATTTGAAATCGTTGAATCCAGGTGTGGGAAGGCATAGAGAATTTGTGTGTGGATGGATTGGATATGAAGGGGGAGGAAAAGAGGGAGGCGACTTTAATAACAGAGAGTGAGGGAGATGTATTTCAATTGTAATTTATAATAATTATTCAAGCTACATTTGTATTAAATGAATTTATAATTATTATTATCATTTGTTTTTTCGATTGTAATTTATTCTTTTATTGAGAAGAATGCATTTATTATTTAAATGAAAGATATTACTTGTTTAAATAAAAATTAGTATATGTTAAAATAAAAAGTATTACTTGATTAAAGGAAAAGTAGTACTTGTTTAAATGAAGAGTATTACTTGTTTAAATAGAAAAGTAGTACTCGTTTAAATGAAAAATATTACTTGTTTAAATAGAAAAGTAGTACTTGTTTAAATAGAAAAGTAGTGCTTGTTTAAATGAAAAATATTACTTGTTTAAATAGAAAAGTAGTACTTGTTTAAATGAAAAGTATTACTTGTTAAATGAAAAGTATTACTTGTTTAAATAGAAAATATTACTTGTTAAATGAAAAGTATTACTTGTTTAAATAGAAAATATTACTTGTTAAATGAAAAGTATTACTTGTTTAAATAGAAAGTATTACTTGTTTAAATAGAAAAGTAGTACTGTACTTGTTTAAATGAAAAGTAGTACTTGTTTAAATGAAAGGTATTATTTGTTTAAATGAAAGGTATTACTTGTTTAAATGAAAATTATTACATTTTTAAATGAAAGGTAGTACTTGTTAAAATAAAAAGTATTACTTGTTTAAATGAAAAGTAGTACTAGTTTAAATAGAAAGTATTACTTGTTAAAATGAAAAGTATTACTTGTTAAATAGAAAAGTAGTACTTGTTTAAATGAAAAGTATTACTTGTTAAATGAAAATTATTAATTATTTAAATAGAAAAGTAATACTTGTTTAAATAGAACAGTAGTACTTGTTTAAATGAAAGGTATTATTTGTTTAAATGAAAGGTATTACTTGATTAAATAAAAAGTATTACATGTTTAAATGAAAAGTAGTACTTGTTAAAATGAAAAGTAGTACTTGTTTAAATGAAAAGTAGTACTTGATTAAAGGAAAAGTAGTACTTGTTTAAATGAAAAGTATTAATTGTTTAAATAGAAAAGTAGTCCTTGTTTAAATGAAAAATGGTACTTGTTTAAATAGAAAAGTAGTACTTGTTTAAATGAAAAATATTATTTGTGTAAATAGAAAAGTAGTACTTGTTTAAATGAAAAGTATTACTTGTTAAATGAAAAATATTACTTGTTTAAATAGAAAGTATTACTTGTTAAATGAAAAGTTTTACTTGTTTAAATAGAAAGTATTACTTGTTTAAATAGAAAAGTTGTACTTGTTTAAATGAAAAGTAGTACTTGTTTAAATGAAAGGTATTAGTTGTTTAAATGAAAAGTATTACTTGTTTAAATGAAAAGTATTACATGTTTAAATGAAAAGTAGTACTTGTTAAAATGAAAAGTATTACTTGTTTAAATGAAAAGTAGTACTAGTTTAAATAGAAAGTATTACTTGTTAAAATGAAAAGTATTACTTGTTCAAATAGAAAAGTAGTACTTGTTTAAATGAAAAATATTACTTATTAAATGAAAATTATTACTTGTTTAAATAGAAAAGTAATACTTGTTTAAATGAAAAGTAATACTTGTTTAAATGAAAAGTATTACTTGTTAAAATTAAAGTAGTACATGTTTAAATGAAAAGTTGAACTTGTTTAAATAAAAAGTATTACATGTTCAAATGAAAAGTATTACTTGTTCAAAAAGAAAAGTAGTACTTGTTTAAATGTAAAGTATTACTTGTTAAATGAAAAGTATTACTTGTTTAAATAGAAAAGTAGTACTTGTTTAAATAGAAAAGTAGTACTTGTTTAAATAGAAAAGTAGTATTTGTTTAAATGAAAAGTAGTACTTTTTTAAAATAAAAGGTATTAATTGTTTAAATGAAAGGTATTACTTGTTTAAATAAAAAGTAGTACTTGTTAAAATGAAAAGTAGTACTTGATTAAAGGAAAAGTAGTACTAGTTTAAATGAAAAGTGTTACTTGTTTAAAGGAAAAGTAGTACTAGTTTAAATAGAAAGTATTACTTGTTAAAATGAAAAGTATTACTTGTTTAAATAGAAATGTAGTGCTTGTTTAAATGAAAAGTATTACTTGTTAAATGAAAAGTATCACTTGTTTAAATAGAAAAGTAGTACTTGTTTAAATAGAAAAGTAGTACTTGTTTAAATGAAAAGTAGTACTTGTTTAAATGAAAGGTATTATTTGTTTAAATGAAAGGTATTACTTGTTTAAATAAAAAGTATTACATGTTTAAATGAAAAGTAATACTTGTTAAAATGAAAGGTAGTACTTGTTTAAATGAAAAGTAGTACTTGTTTAAATAAAAAGTATTACTTGTTAAAATGAAAAGTATTACTTGTTTAAATAGAAAAGTAGTACGGAGTACTTGTTTAAATGTAAAGTATTACTTGTTAAGTGAAAAGTATTACTTGTTTAAATCGAAAAGTAGTACTTGTTTAAATTGAAAAGTAGTACTTGTTTAAATGAAAAGTAGTACATTTTTAAATAAAAGGTATTATTTGTTTAAATGAAAGGTATTACTTGTTTAAATAAAAAGTAGTACTTGTTAAAATGAAAAGTAGTACTTGATTAAAGGAAAAGTAGTACTTGTTTAAATGAAAAGTATTAATTACTTGTTTAAATAGAAAAGTAGTACTTGTTTAAATGAAAAGTATTGCTTGTTAAATGAAAAGTATTACGTGTTTAAATAAAAAAGTAGTACTTGTTTAAATAGAAAAATAGTATTTGTTTAAATGAAAAGTAGTATTTGTTTAAATGAAAAGTAGTACTTGTTTAAATAATAGAAAATATTATTTGTTTAAATAGAAAATTAGTACTTGTTTAAATATAAAAGTAGTACTTGTTTAAATAATGAAAAGTAGTACTTGTTTAAATGAAAAGTAGTACTTGTTTAAATTAAAAGTATTACTTGTTTAAATAAAACGTATTGCTTGTTTAAATGAAAAGTAGTACTTATTTAAATAGAAAGTAGTATTTGTTTAAAAAAAATGAATTTTTAGGATATATACGATTTTAAAATAATATAATTATTTATTTATAATTTATAATGTAAAAAATATAATTATTATTTTAAAGATTATTAGATAGTTAAATTAATCAAATGAAATAATTTTTTTTTTCAAAAAAGTGTAAAAAAAATCGAATTAAAAATAAATAAAATAATATAATTTTAATAAAATACAATTTAATTTAAAACTTATAAATAAATAAAAAATACAATTTAATAATTGAAATAAAGAATTTAAAAAAAATTGAAAAAAAATGAGTTTTAGGACATATAGAATTAATTTCATTAAATAAATGTAAAAAAACAAGTGTTCGAGTGGAATTGATCCCTGCTCAAGCGCCTAAGGTCCCGTGTTCGGTCCCCCATCAAACCGAATAATTGCCTCATTTATTATTTATTAATATTTTTTTCCAAAAATCCAATATTTCTCAATTGCCTCAATAATACAAGCTTTGTCTAGCTTAGTTGGTGAAGACATGTTATTTGTTGGAAAGGTCATATGTTCAATTCCCATTGATGTATTATTTTTTATATTGAAAAATTGATTCAAATATTTTTATTAAAATACCTAAGACAACTGTATTGTTTGGTCCAGTGGTGTAGTTATCCTCTTTAGGTAAAAGGGTCCCGTGTTCGAACCTTGATGGATTAAAATTTATATTTTCGATTTATTAATATAATTTATATTTTATACGGAAAAATTAATTAATGACAAAAAGATAATAAATAATAAACATCAAAATAAAATAAAAATCGTCTAGCTTATTTGGTGGTTACTTGTCAAGTTTAATTGAAAAGTTTTGTGTTTGGACCTTAATAAACAAATTTTTTTAATAAATTTTATATTCACAGGTTTATTTAATAAAATCTATATTTTATATGAAAAAAATTATTAATCGTCACCATATATAAATATTGGTGACAAAATACTATGTCACTATTTACTATGAACAATTAATGATGAAACATAAAACTGTCATGAAAATTGAATATTATATGACCAATATTGATCGTTACTAATTAAAATGAAGATCGTGACCGAATAATATTGTGATGAAATAAGTGTGTCATTAAAAAATGATTATAATCGTCACTATATATAAATATTGGTGACAAAAGAATATGTCACTAATTACTATGAACAATTAGCGACGAAACATAAAATTGTAATGAAAAATTTATATTATATGACCAATAATGATCGTCACTAATTAAAATGAAGTTTGTCACCGAATAATATTGTGACGAAATAAGTGCATCATTAAAAAATAATTATTAATCGTCACTATATATTAATATTGGTGACGAAAGAATATGTCACTAATTACTATGAACAATTAGCGACGATTGTCATGAAAATTTAATATTATATGACGACTATGATCGTCACTAATTACAATGACGATCGTCACCAAATAAAATTGTGACGAATTAAGTGCGTCACCAATTCTTTTGAATAATTAATGAAAATATATATAGTTGTCACAAAAAGACTATTTTTCATTACGTTGAATATCGTCACTAAATATTATGAATATCGTCACCAAAGTTTATTGTGACGAATTTCTTATTTTTGTCATGAAAATTTTGAATTAGTGACTTAAAAAAAATCGATGGTGACAAAAAACAAAATTTGTCACGAATTCTATCTTTTTAGTGACGAAAATTAAATTTGTCACCTTTAGGTAACATATTGTGACGAATTTTGTGTCGTCACAAAAAAATTCGTCACGGAATGTGGGATTTCCTGTAGTGAGACTTGGAAATTCAGTTGAAAGTCTTAAGGGTACCTTTTAAGAGGCTTATTAAAACCTCAAGGCCTCATACAATGAGAATATATAAATAGTTTTCTCATTTCCTTATGGTCAATTTAGCACATGTGGTATGAAAACACATGTCATGATGTTTAAACTTCTCAGGATGGAAGCGTATGTCATCATTATATTTAACATCGTGTAAATCATATTTCAAGTGTATCTTAACTTGGATATCCTCCCACTATCGTTTAGAGAATCCTTTAATTTAGCTTTATAACAAGTAAAATAGATTTGTGGTAAAATCTATTACGATTATCATAATTTTAAATGATATAATCTCATCTTTGCACATACAAAAAAGTTAAAGGCGATTACTCGTATGAGAGAGACAATCTTACTTGTGGACTGTTGGGATTATACTGGAAAGTATGCTTTTACTTTGTATAATCAAAACTGAATTTCAGACTTATTTACTGAAATAAATTGTTTATCACTGATGCTTTAAATTTCATCGAATGTTACATATATTTACTGCATAACTGTTCAATAAATAGTAGGTGTTACATTGTAGTTAATTTAGTGATACTAGATCATAGAAGATTAAATTAACAGTCCCTTGTAACCAAAAGTACACCATTCACGACCTAGATGGAAATGAACAATCCATCGTGAAAGGTTGAAGTGTAAGGCTCAGATTGGTTTGTCTTGACCAAGAGATTACACTAGTGCATGACTGGTGCACTGAATAGGACCTACAGGAGGACAAATTCTTCAGAACTGAACAAGGAAGAATTAGACCTCAGTGGTTCGTTATTTCTTAATCTTCGTCCCTTAAATAGGATCACGTGTGGTTGGTAACTATTGCTTTGACTTATCACGGGTAGAGAATCAACGAGATTCAATACTTTTTATCTTGGGCAATATTATTGGTCACATGCGATTGCTAAGATTTAATACGGAGAATCGTGTGCAAGTACGCTTGTTCGATTTGCCCCCTTGGGAGGTTCATAAGCTTTATCATACCAAATCTTGCAAGTGGAACTAGTTTCCTGTATGGATAATAATGTTGAACCGTTCCTTAACCAAGGACAAAAGATATTAATTAATGGAAAACTATTTCAGTGGCTTGCATTAATTAATGAGCTAGATAATCTTAAACACGGGAAATAATAACCGGGAGCCATATTGACAGTAATATGGGTTAAGATGGATAGTGCAATATTAATTATGTAGTGGGATTAATTAATATTTATGGGCTAGAATAATATTGTGGCTCAATATTGATAATTCAAGATCCATTGGAAGGTCCAATCTTAATTCTCCTAAAGTCCCCCTAAGTAGCCCAACATAAAGTCCAATAACTGAAAAAAGTGTTTAAAAATAAAATAAATATTGTTGCCTTATTTTTCCTCTCTATTTTTTCGAAAATTATGGATTAAAAGGGGAGAAAGATTTTCTTTAAATTTTGTTATGGAATGAAGATATGTATTCTTGGAATACAAGATTACCTCATTAAATTCAAGAAATCTCCCACTTGGTTATCCATATAGTAAATTTCAAAAATTTTGAAACATAAAGGGCAAGAAAGATTTTCTTGAAAATATATTATGAAAGATATGTATTTCTTGAAATACAAGAATATCTCATAAATTCAAGAAGATCCAAATCTTGGATTCTTGTTCCCTATATTTCGAAAAATACACCATAACAAGAGTGAATGAGATTTTTATGGAATATTTTAATTATGGAGAAAAAGAATATATGAGATATATTCAAGATTTCTTGGAGATCAAGAAAGGATTTTTTCCCCTATTCCATGAGCAAAAAATCGGCCACTTCAACTTTATAAATAGGGGATGAGTGTTTCATTCCCAAGTACAATTTCATGTGCTGGAAAAATTAGTAAATCCACAAAGGTGGTGCAACAAAGTTTATTTTCCTTTTGTTAATTGTTCGCGAGCATCCTACCACCGGATTGTCGAGCAAGGATTAAGGGAATACTTGGGAAGGTTTTTTTGGTGTGTCTAATCAACAAGACCATTTCCATTCCAAGAGGTACGTTCACGTTAACTCGTAGTAATTCCGCATGCGTAAGATTTACGTGAACTGTTTATATGCATGATTTGTTGTTGAATTATTATTTGAATTAATATAGGATTAATTCATGCTAGTAATAATTGTTAGAATTAAATTTGTATTTAAATATTCATCCCGAATAGATCCGTGCAAATAATTCCCCAACAATCGCATCGTAGCCTCTGTTTAGACTCAAATTTTAAATTGTAATTTAATTTATTTTCATTAAATTTGAAATTGGATAGTAGAATTGCTAGATCTTTTTTGCAGTATCCAATTGTCATGGAATTTAATGTGTTTATTTATGCATGCATATAAATTGTGGTTTTTAATTCGATTAGCTTTGCTTTTTTTTTGCTCGTGAGAAAATCCACGAGTAGATTAGGATTTGTTTGATTTGATCAATGTAATAGACTAGTCTAGATCTAGGTTTATTTATTTTTTTGTAAATAAATTGTAACCGTGGATCGGAAACGAGGCGAGATGAAGAATTAGCGATAGATCTGTAACCGTGACGCAGACGAATGCGTATCGCGCAACGTGCTGGCGGAGGCACGCCAGATGACGCTGGATGTCGCTATGCGATTCGCACGACGCTAGGCGCCGCAAGTGATCGGCTCGACGCGCTGGCGCTGATTTCGGCGACGCGCACGAGCGCTGCTGGCGATGGGCGCTGAAGGCGACCACGCGCCAAACGGCCGAGGCGGACGGCAGATTACGGCGAAGCGCCAAGACGGGGACGCGACGCCACGCCGGTGATCCGGCAGGTGAGGCGAGGTCGGCGTGAAGCTGACAGAACGCTGGATACGACGTCGGATACGCGACGCTGACGGACACGCTGCCGCCGCCGGTGCTAAATCGACTAAGGGGCGCGCTTGATGCGGCGCAGTATTCGGCCACAGCTACTTGGCGTATGCCGAGACGGAGTTCTTTTCGAGACGATCGAAAAGGGAAAATTCAAGACGGCGTTTCTTCAAAATCAAGCCAAGAAAAATCAAACCATGACAATTGGATAATTTGTGCCCAATATGTTTATTTTTCCGCTTTGCTTGATTTATTGTTGTGATTTCTTGTGCTTTATTTAATTTGTTTAAATGTGTTTACATGAGAATTGCCCAATGAAAAATCTCACCTTCAAAAATTACTAAGTATGTTTAAATAATTAATTGATAATTTTATTAGGATAATAAAATTAAATTAATTTTGACCTCCATGATTTATTTATTTGTGAATTCTTTTGGAGAAATTCCCCCATGGGACCGGTCAAAAGATAGCTTTCACATGAATAAATTCCAGATGGATGATTGTGGATTATTACTAGTGGCGACGATGATCCTCCCCACGAGGCTCGCTCAAAGCGAAATAATAATTACAGATTTAATCATGGTTATTACTTAGGTATAAAATTGATATGCATATACTTCCCCGAAGTCCCTGTCAATTTTATATTGGTCAAGTGGGAGCCAACTATTAATCTGGATATTAAAGGTTTGTAACTGTTCTTGTTTATAACCTGCTTGAATGTGTTTAAATAATGACCCACCCCACGTGGCTTATTTAAACTGTTTTGAGATGTTGGCTGATGCATGTTCATATTTTTTTGAGATTTTAATATGAAACATGTGATCGAACCTTGTGATATATTTATGCTTATGCATATTATTATTTATATCAGTTCAGCATGTCGTAACCTTTTAATCCACTGCTATTATACTTAAAGTCAATAGAATAAGTATGGAAACTATATTGATTGGAAACAGAAAATTATAATTGTCCTAACTGCACAAAAGCACAAGTGGATTCTTGACACACCAAAATCAGATGAGCCAACTGACGAGTCAAAAATGCTAGACTCGTCAAATCACCTTGCGAGAGATGTCGTCGCTGAAATGGTGGAGGACAAACCCGTAAGGGATTACGTCCTCAAAATTAATGGCCCATCTGAACAAACTTGAGGTTCTGAGTGCAGATTATAATCTGGAGACTCAGATGAATTTGGTACTTCACTCTCTGCCCAAAAGTTTCTGAGTATTTTGGCCTCGCTAGCTGATTTGTTGCAAGCTTTGGTCTCGACAGAGATGTTGATGGGGCACCAAACTCAAGCT
Source organism: Stenogyne calaminthoides (assembly GCA_037126765.1). Lineage (NCBI taxonomy): Eukaryota > Viridiplantae > Streptophyta > Magnoliopsida > Lamiales > Lamiaceae > Stenogyne > Stenogyne calaminthoides. The sequence continues at coordinate 22,450,687 of JBBCBC010000021.1, forward strand.
TTGACGGCAAGTGGTCCGTCTTCATTTTCTAGGCTAAGGGTAGGCAAGAAGAAGAAGAGAACCAAAAGCCATAAGCAATAAAACTCAACTGTTGCCAAGGGCAATGGTAAGATGAGGAATGTTTGTGGTGTCAAGGAGAATCCAAAGAGGAAGTGCTTAAGCTGCGGTGAAAGAGGACAATGGAGGTTTGCTTGTTCCAACCCCAAAAGGGCCGGAAAGAAAGGTAATTCTCACACACTAATTCTTGAAACTTGTTTTAGCGGCGTATACTTCTCATTTATGGGTAGTTGATACGGGATCCACTAATCATGTTTGCTTCACGGGTTCAAACTGATCCGACAACTTAGTGGCAGTGAGATCCTCATCACACTGGGCGATGCTACGAGAGTGGCAGCTGAAGCAGTGGGAGAAGTGCACCTGTCTTTTGAAGACAGAGTTCTAATTTTAAGAGATGTTCTTTATGTTCCCAATTTTGGAAAGAATTCACTTTCAGTTTCTAAAAATCTGTTAATGGATACTTAGTTTCTTCTAATAAGAATGACATCATTTCTTGAAATGATGAGTGTATCTATTATGGGACATTGATGGAAAATCTCTATACAATTAACTGTGCCCACCACTCACGAAATGCATCCTATAACACATCAACTGTTTCCGATAAAAGAAAATGTGAACGAGACACTTCTATGGCATCTAAGATTGGGATATATTAATTCAAAGAGGATCCAAAGGTTGGTAGAAGACGGTTCACTGGAGTCTCTCCAAGTTGAACCAATTCCAACCTGCAAATCATGTTTGGAGAGTAAAATGACCAAGAGGGCATTCGGAGCCAAGGGGAATAGAGCCAAAGAAGTGTTAGAAATCGCTCACACAGACGTATGTGGTCCAATGTCAACCAAAGCAAGGGGAGGTTATGAGTATTTCGTCACTTTTATTGATGACTACTCAAGGTACGGTTATATTTTCCTTATGAAGCATAAATCTGAGACCTTTGAGAAATTCAAAGAATTTAAGGCTCAAGCAGAGAATCATAAGGAAAAACGTATCAAGTCTCTACGATCCGATCGTGGAGGCGAGTACCTCAACAATGAGTTTTTAAACTACTTGTTTGATGAAGGGATTGCATCCCAGCTGACTACACCCGGAACCCCTCAACAAAATGGGGTTGCAGAGCGAAGAAACAGAACTCTTTTGGAAATGGTTAGATCTATGATGAGTTATGCGGATCTTCCCAAGTCGTTCTGGGGTCATGCCTTGGAAAAGCGGCCTACATTCTGAACTTGGTGCCATCCAAATCGGTTCCCAAAACTCCCAAAGAATTGTGGACCGGGCGCAAGCCCAGTTAGAGACACATGAGGATTTGGGGGTATCCGGCCTACGTGTTGGACAAGGAAGCCGGAAAATTGGATCCTCAATCAGAATTAAGGTTGTTTGTAGGATACTCCGAGGGAACAAAAGGGTGTATGTTCTATGGCCCCGAAGATCAAAAGGTGGTAATAAGCACCCACTTTAGATTTTTGGAAGAAGACTATATGAACAAAAGAAGACCCAGAAGTGAGATTACCTTAAATGAGTTAAGGGGGCTAACCTCAGTGCCAACTGTACAAGATGACATACCAAACGACACACTTACACAACCGGAACCTCGTCGTAGTGGGAGGGTTGTGAGACAGCCCGAGAGATTCATGGGGGATAGGAGAGTCCTCGGACTTGATTCCCGGACAAGGCGAATCAGACCCATGGACATATGACGAGGCAATCCAAGACAAAGATGCAGTTTCTTGGCAAACAACAATGAAAGCCGAAATGGGTTCTATGGATCATAACAGAATGTGGGAGCTAGTCGAACCACTTAATGGGGTCAAACCCATTGGTTGCAAGTGGGTGTACAAGAGAAAAAGAGGACCAGACGGGAAGGTGGAAACCTTCAAGGCAAGGCTTGTGGGGAAAGGTTATACTCAGAAAGAAGGGATCGACTATGAGGAAACTTTTTCGCCCGTAGCCATGCTCAAGTCCATCCGAATTCTCTTATCGATTGTTGCGCATCTCGACTTTGAAATCTGGCAAATGGATGTCAAGACAGCTTTCCTTAAAGGAAGTCTTGATGAAGAGATCTATATGCAACAACCCCAATGCTTCATTGAAAAAGGCCAAGAACACCTAGTTTGTAAGCTCATGAAGTCCATTTACGGACTCAAACAGGCATCCAGAGCTTGGAACCAATGTTTTGATCATGTTATAAAGTCTTATGGGTTTAATCAAAACGAGTTCGAAAGTTGTGTGTACAAAAAGCGTGTCAGAACTGCATTGGTATTCTTAGTACTATACGTAGATGACATTCTGATCATCGGGAACGATGAAAAGGTGTTATCAGACGTAAGGGCATGGCTTTCAAAATAGTTTGATATGAAGGACTTAGGGAAAGCCGCACACATCCTTGGGATCAAGATCACTCGAGTTCGCAAGAAAAGGATGATAGGCTTATCGCAAGCTTCATACATAGACACTGTCTTGAAACGATTCAGCATGCAGGATTCCAAGAAAGGCTTCGTACCTTTCAGACATGGAATCCATCTATCCAAGAAAATGTGCCCTAAAACAAGAAAGGAGATAGATGACATGAAAGACATTCCATATGCTTCGGCTATCGGAAGCCTTATGTATGCAATGTTGTGTACGAGACCGGATATCTGCTTTGCCGTTGGCATGGTGGCAAGATATCAAAGTAACCCGGGGAAAGAACATTGAACGACAGTTAAAAGCATTCTGAAGTATCTGAAAAGAACTCGAGATAGAATGTTAATTTATCAGTCAGATAGTCTAATCCCCATCGGCTACACGGACTCGGATTTTCAATCAGACTTAGATTACAAAAAATCTACCTCCGGTAGTGTGTTTTGCATGGGGGGAGGAGCCATGACATGGAGAAGTGTTAAGCAAAAATGCGTCACAGATTCTACCATGGAAGCCGAATATGTAACTGCTTGCGAGGCAGCGAAAGAAGCGGTTTGGCTCAAGAACTTCCTAGTGGACTTGGATGTAGTTCCGAATTTGCCTAGCAGAATCACTGTTTATTGTGACAATGCCGGAGCAGTTGCAAATTCAAGGGAACCAAGAGCCCACAAGGCCAGCAAACACATTGAAAGGAAATACCATCTTATACGAGATATCGTTAAGAGAGGAGATATAGAGGTGGCAAAGATAGCGTCAGAAGACAACCTAGCAGATCTATTCACAAAGGGCCTGCCTCAGAATACATAAAAGAGACATGTGGAAGGAATGAGTGTCAAGACCGTTGCCAATCTGCTTTGAGTATAAGTGGGAGAAATTATTAGGTTCGTGTAGGTGACATTAGATGTCACGTATTAGGAACTACACGAGACATGCTGTAGTATACTTAAAAGCAGACTTTGAGTATAAGTGGGAGATTGTTGGGATTATACTGGAAAATATGCTTTTACTTTGTATAATCAAAACTGAATTTCGGACTTATTTATTGAAATAAATTGTTTATCACTGATGCTTTAAATATCATCGAATGTTACATATATTTACTGCATAACTGTTCAATAAATAGTACGTGTTACATTGTATTTAATTTAGTGATACCAGATCACAGAAGATTAAATTAACAGTCCCTTGTTACCAAAAGTACACCATTCACGACCTAGATGGAAATGAACAATCCATCGTGAAAGGTTGAAATGTAAGGCTCAGATTGGCTTGTCTTGACCAAGAGATTACACTAGTGCATGACTGATGCACTGAATAGGACCTACAGGAGGACAAATTCTTCAGAACTGAACAAGGAAGAATTAGACCTCAGTGGTCCGTTATTTCTTAATATTCGTCCCTTAAATAGGATCACGTGTGGTTGGTAACTATTGCTTTGACTTATTACGGGTAGAGAATCAACGAGATTCAATACTTTTTATCTTGGGCAATATTATTGGTCACATGCGATTGCTAAGATTTAATACGGAGAATCGTGTGCAAGTACGCTTGTTCGATTTGCCCCCTTGGGAGGTTCATAAGCTTTATCATACCAAATCTTGCAAGTGGAACTAGTTTCCGGTATGGATAATAATGTTGAACCGTTCCTTAACCAAGGACAAAAGATATTAATTAATGGAAAGCTATTTCAGTGGCTTGAATTAATTAATGGGCTAGATAATCTTAAACACGGGAAATAATAACCGGGAGCCATATTGACAGTAATATGGGTTAAGATGGATAGTGCAATATTAATTATGTAGTGGGATTAATTAATATTTATGGGTTTGAATAATATTGTGGCTCAATATTGATAATTCAAGATCCATTGGAAGGTCCAATCTTAATTCTCCTAAAGGCCCCCTAAGTAGCCCAACATAAAGTCCAATAACTGAAAAATGTGTTTAAAAATAAAATAAATATTGTTGCCTTATTTTTCCTCTCTATTTTTTTCGAAAATTATGGATTAAAAGGGGAGAAAGATTTTCTTTGAATTTTGTTATGGAATGAAGATATGTATTCTTGGAATACAAGATTATCTCATTAAATTCAAGAAATCTCCCACTTGGTTATCCATATAGTAAATTTCAAAAATTTTGAAATATAAAGGGGCAAGAAAGATTTTCTTGAAAAGATATTATGAAAGATATGTATTTCTTGAAATACAAGAATATCTCATAAATTCAAGAAGATCCAAATCTTGGATTCTTGTTCCCTATATTTTGAAAAATGCACCATAACAAGAGTGAATGAGATTTTTATGGAATATTTTAATTATGGAGAAAAAGAATATATGAGATATATTCAAGATTTCTTGGAGATCAAGAAAAGATTTTTCCCCCTATTCCATGAGCAAAAAATCGGCCACTTCAACTCTATAAATAGGGGATGAGTGTTTCATTCCCAAGTACAATTCCATGTGCTGGAAAAATTAGTAAATCCACAAAGGTGGTGCAACAAAGTTTATTTTCCTTTTGTTAATTGTTCGCGAGCATCCTACCACCGGATTGTCGAGCAAGGATTAAGGGAATACTTGGGAAGGTTTTTTTTTGTGTCTAATCAACGAGACCATTGCCATTCCAAGAGGTACGTTCACGTTAACTCGTAGTAATTCCGCATGCGTAGGATTTACGTGAACTGTTTATATGCATGGTTTGTTGTTGAATTATTATTTGAATTAATATAGGATTAATTCATGCTAGTAATAATTGTTAGAATTAAATTTGTATTTAAATATTCATCCCGAATAGATCCGTGCAAATAATTCCCCAACATGGACATACTATTATATGAAACTTTATATAAATCACAATACATGTATACATAGTTATTGTTATGGCCCCTCGATAACGGGGCGACCACCGATTATTGACATGGCACCCATACCATATCTAGGACACCACCTCTGAACGAGAAAGGACGTGGCCGACCATGAGAAGACGGCCATCTGAGGAGTGACCTCCATTGCCTTGGTCGACCTCCCCGTGGCGACCTCCTGAGGTCGCCCCGAGATATGTATGGAAGAGATCCGGAGGGATTAAGGAGCTTGATCTCCGGAGCATAAGTATGGTAAGCGTACCAGATGGCGAGGATCACTGCCCCGAATCATGGAAGCCACATCCAGGCTGCCTCCAACCCTGAGGGCCGAAGAGCGAGGCCCATGAAGATTCTTTAACCTTGTTTTAAGTCTATAAATATGTGATGTAAAGCTCATTGTAAAGGATCGAAATTTTTAGTACTCTATACATTCCTGGCTTGGTACTGCCCCCGGACGTAGTTGAATTTCGGCGAAATGGGACACAAAATCCTGTCTCTTTTCTTGCTTTTGGTCTATTTATTCACTTTTTATTGTTTGTACACTGGGGATAAATCTCGACTATAACAATTTGGCGCCGTCTGTGGGAAACTACTCCCAGAATTTACAAAATTTCCAAAAAACTCACGAACAACCATTAGCACAAAGCAAGAATCAAGTGATTAAATATGAAACTGACCCCCACAATGGAAGGGAGGCCTCTCGATCTTCCGAGACGGGACCCGTAGGTGTGGACGAACAAAACTGAGGAGAAATCTTCAAGGCGCTGGAGGAGATGAAGAACGCTTGGGCATATGCTTATGCAAGCGTAACCTGAACTTCGATTTGGCCGTCAAGGCCACCCGTGCCGATGCAGTGACAAAGGGGAAAGCCCAACTGGGGGGACAGTTGGGTCTCAACCAGGTGAAGTCCATCTCAAAGGCCAATCACCTCCCAAAAGGCGGGGCAAACAGGGTCCGCCGATTCGACGAGCACCAGGAGGGGTCGCAAGGAAACTCGGTCTTCGACTGCTTGGGGGGCAACACGGCGCGAAGGGAACCCTACCAGAAAGAAGATGAAGCACTTTCCCGGCCATTAGCCCTGGTCGAGGCCCGCGATTACCAGAGGGAATAGAGGAATGAACCGTGGATCTTGGTGATGAGCCGAATCAGCAAGCCCGATGATAATCTGCAATAGGCCCAGGACGTGCGGGCCAACCAACGAGATGCCGAGATCATCGCTTTGAGATAGACGGTCCAAGCCCTCCAGGAAAGGATGGACAATCAGCCCGCCCATCCTGGGCAAGAGACCAACATGGCCCTTCCGGCCTCACCCCTGGGCCCGGCCATATCAATAGCCCCAACACATGTCAAGGTCAATACAACCTCAATTGATTAATATAACGGCGACACCGATCCAAGGACTCACCTGGCAAAGTACAACCCCTACATGATGTCCGTAGGAGCGTCTGACGCAACCATGTGCCGGTTTTTCCCTCTCACGCTGAACGAACAGGTACACGAGTTGTTCACCTCACTCAACCCTTACTCGATTGGCTCCTTCGAGCAATTGGGAAAACTCTTCATGGAACACTTTGCGGCCATGGCACCCCGACCAGCAGGTGTTGGGAAATTTAGTGTTTTGATGAAAGTTCCAGAAACACATGTAATAGGACCAGTCAGACCTGTTAGCTGACTGATGTTTATATTACCGTTTATAGAATACCAGTTGATAATTACTGTATAGAACAACTGATGTAATAGATAGGTCACATATTGAGGGGGAACCTCAATATGTATAGGTCAGATCTGAAGATATGAAGAACAGTTGATATCCGACAGACCAGAATGCAAGAGAAGAACAGAAGATCAGATCGATCTGATCAAGTCAGATATCACAGCTGAAGTCATAAAGCTCAAACTCAGAATACTTGAAGATCAGATGACTTCCAGAAAATCAGACCAGAAGACCTACATCAGCCGAGTCTGCTAGTTGAAGCTAAGTCAACCGGCACCAGAAGACTCAATCAGGTAGACTGATCAGCTTGACTGATCAGGTCAGCTCACCAGGTGAAAACTGATATTTCACCAAATCATACGTTGATGATCTGAACAAGAAGAATGTCAACCTTAGTTGGAAGAACAACACTGAAAAGTGCGTCTGTTAACCAATAAGGACGAGACACGTATGATCGGAGCCGGCAATTACTGGATTTGATGCTGCTCTCTTCTAACGGCTATAAAATACACTATTCACGCTTTCGGCCATGCCGTTCCTGAAGCACGTCACATCAATCCTGCAAGCCTACCAAATATAGCCTGAAATTCAAATTTCTCTCCAACGGCTCTTTGATTTCGAGGTCTATAAATATGGGATCACACTTTAGAGTGAAGACACGGAAACACTGAACAATCAAGAAGCTCAAGCAATTATCAAAATTTCCGCACGAAGAACACGGACAAGAAGATTATTTTATTAAGTGTTCATCCCATAAGTTCTTAGCATAGAAATCTTTTCATCTAGCTGATAGGCTATCTTAAACACTAGAAAAGATTTCATAGTTGGAACCAAAACAACCTTATCCAAACCCAAAGTTAGGTTAAGTTGTTTAGCAAGATTTCAGACTAGGGTTTCTAGTTCTGATTTCTGGGATCGGTTGAGTGAGAACTCCTTAAATATCTGTCGGTGTACTGTGTTGGACTAACACAAAAATCTAAGTCCAATTGGTTTAGTTGGTGCCCCTTGTGATAGGGAAGAGTGGACGTAGGACTGGTTTGTCCGAACCACTATAAATCTTGTGTGCCTTTACCGCTTTGATTAACTGTTTACACAATCGCATTACAACTTTTAAAGCAAAGATACATATTCTAAGTTGAGATCACCTAGCACCAAGCTTCGATCTCGATCAAGCTTGACACTTCACCAACCGGTTAAAAGACTAACTTTGGAATCTGATTTATCAAAACTGGTTTTTCACACGGGTAAAACTTAGCTTCCGCACACATCAGTTAAACTGATAGTTACCGAACTGATCTGCCTTCAGGCAATTAGTAAGTTGGTTATCAGTCCAAACTGATTCACTCAAGACTCGATCAAAGCAACCGCCATCACACCTGACGATAAAAAGTTTGCAGAAGTCTATTCACCCCTCCCCTCTAGACTTCTGCCCTCACAAAACCCGTTCGGGACCTACAAGTGGTATCGAGAGCAAAGGGTTCTCTGCACTAATCGGCTTTGAGTATCATCGATTCTTGAGGAAGAATATTTGTGGTCATTTGAACAGATCTTGAAAAACCGTTTTTAAAACTCATTCTTTTTCCAAAATCACTCAGCATGGATAATACCTCTGGTATGTATCATGATCTGCCGAAGTTCTCAATTGATGAGTATGCAGATTGGACCATTTATATGTGCAACCATCTAGGTTCGATTAGTGGCAGAATGATGGAAGTCATCGAAAGAGGACCCATCATCATATATCACGACAACCCTGCAGTTGGAGGAGATCCAGACTTTGCCCCGGAAGTCTTGTGCGAAAAAAATGCCCAAACCTTGATGGATGCAGGAAAGGAAACGCATACTCTGGACACAATAGCCGTGCATATTATCATGAAAACAATGGACATGGTCACCAAGGAAAAGATTAAATATCTCAAAATTGCGAAAAGCAATGGGACACTCTCTAGCCGAGATATCACGAGGGAAATGACCGATAAAAGACAAATCTACAAAGTTTAACCGTGAAGTTCGAAAAAATCAAGATGTTTGCTTAACGAGACCATCAACGAACTCGATGGAAGGATTACTATGTCTGTGAATAAGCTACGAGAACTTGGTAGAGAGATGTCAGACAAGGATATCAACTACAAGATATTAAGATCTCTTACCAAGAAATGGGATATGAAAGTCATGGTAATCAAGATTGCCAAGACATTTCAAAAATGAAGCCGAGTAGCTTTGTTCTTGAGCCTTAAAGCTCACGAGTTCGATTTAATTGAGAGAGGACAAGCGGATGAAGATGAGGTGCCCGGCCAAGCCTCAACTTCTAAAATCGGTTGCTTTTAAGGCAACCAAAGAAGAGATCGAGGCCAATGAACCCATTGAAACATCATAAGTCGTGCGTAATGCATCACCGCTACCAGAAACTAGAAAAATCAAATATTCAACTTGGTAAGTATCAAAGATTCTATAAAGATTATCAACATAGCCGAGGAAGAGATAGGAGATCAGCCAACGCATCTCCGTAGAAGAACCGCATCCGATGATCGAAGAGATCACGAAAAGAAAGGAAAAGAGATAATCTAAATGATGAGAGAAGAGATAACCAATCGCATGTAAGAAGCTCGGTACTACTATCGAAAAGGGAAGTCACCGATAGATCATACGCATATAGTGATTCACCGGAAGAAAAGGTTCCGTGGATCCGGGAGCGTGCTTCAACCGTGAGAAGCCAGTCACTACAAATAAGCAGACGCCTGCACTGACGCCAAGAGAAAGGGAAGAAAAGAGGAACAAGAGAGCAACGGTCTTGGGACGTAAAAGCCATGGTTGTTTACACGCCCGAATTGACGATTCGGATTCGCCTCCGAGGATTCTCGGATACTCCTCCGTAGAAGATTTCTATCCGACAAGATCTTGTTGACTTCTATGAGAATGAAGATCTGATATTCTCTTCAGATGATGATGAGATCTGCCTGATGGCCAAGGAGGACCAATCTGAGGTAACCTCCAAACCTCGCTTTTGTTCGCTTACACCGCTATCATTAGCACACCTTTGGGGAGATTGACTGCGCAATTTACTCGAGCAATTTCTTGAGGATCTCTCCAATGCAAGAGACACTTATGCTATAGTGGAAGTTTGAAAATGACAAGCCGAGGATCGAAAATAATCAATTGCTAAAGAGAACGATCTCAGTAAAGCTTCTGAACTTAAATCTCCTGAAACTGCCCAGAAGGCAACTGAGGAACTTAATATTCTGAAAGTTAAAACTTCTGATCAGGAGAAGCAGATCAAAGATCAGCTAGCAATTAACAAACAACAAGCTGATGACTTCAAAAATCCTGCAGTTTAAATTTGATGAGCTCGCTCCAAATGTATAAGAGTCTAAAATCATCCGAGGATAATCTGCGAAGAAAATAGAAGTTTTTACAAAATCATCTAAAAAAGCTGCTCAAGACATGAACACCTATTTTTCAACAACGATTAACAAGAAGGGACTTGGGTATAAGAACCCTTCCACATCCTCAAAAGCCCCGGCTGATTCATCTCAAAAAGGGTGTAATCAGACGAATTTCTGATAAAGATACACCAAAATCCAAACTTGTATCTAATAAGGGAAAAAGACCGGTTGAGTAAAGGCGTGCCTAACCAGAAGGGGAACGAAATGGACCCCAACTGGTAAAGCATCACCGAGGAATCAACAGAAGAACCCAGTTCTTCCGAAGAGACCTCAACCCGATCAACAGATCCAGATATCAGAAAAGACAACCTGTAAAAGGGAAGTCTAATCTGAGACCCAATCAAGGTCACCGCCTAATAAGCATGCTTTAGGTAAACTGCAAAAAACCACCTATGCCAAAAAAATATATGAATCTTTTGATGGTAGCGATCGTACCTACCCCTATAATCAGAAATCTAGGGTTGCTGCACCTGAACCACACTGGATGAAAAGAAGACAAACAAAAAAGATAAATCCCAAGTCTTCTAAGTCATCCAAGGTTCACACTAATAATCATACTAATCAGAAAGCATATAAAGAGACGTATGATTATGTTGATAGGTATGGGAGACAAATCAGGCCTTCTGATCTAACTGATCTCAATAGAAGTGCTCGCTTGTATGGATCCCCAAAACTAATCCTAACCCCTCGGGACCCAATCCAAAAGAGGTACCTAAAGCCCGATTTGGGGTCAGCAGATCGCTGTCCGCCAACGGGCGAGGTGTGCGCAGAAACTATCTGGTACATCGATAGTGGATGCTCAAGGCACATGATCGAAAGCAAACATCTCCTCGGCTCCTACATAGAAATGAAAAGGCCCTCGTGTACTCTTTTTTCGGTGATGATAACTTTGGTTATACCAAAGGATTCAAACCTTAGAGAATGATGATGTACAAATAACTCGGAGTCTCAGATGTCGAAGGTCTAAAGCACAACCTATTATCGGTTTCACAATTTCAGACAACGGATTCATTCGGTTGAGTTCTCGATCGATCAATGCACTATCAAGAATCGAGCCACTCAACGATTTTTTGCTAATCGGTTCAAGGAAAGGGACGATCTACACAAACCGATTGGAAATAGTTGCCCAAGAAATACATGCCTAATTGTTAAGAGTTCCAAAAGTAGCGAATTGGCTCGCACAAAAAGAATGAGCCATCCGAACTTTAAAACTCTTAATAAGATAAAGAAGGATGTCTCTAGTGGAAGGACTTCCGAATGAAGTATTTTCAAAGGATCGGATATGTGTCTGCGTATCGGAAGGGAAAACAGTCAAAACTTCATTCAAGGGAATTCTGGACCGCAGATCCAAATAGAAAGTATCGCAAATGCTTATATGGATCTATTTGGACCCGGCATACACCAAATCGGTCTCAGCGGACACAAATATACTCTGGTAATCGTGGATGATTATTCCAAGTTTACCTGGGTTATATTCTTACATAAGAAGAATGAGACGACAACGAAGATACCCGAGCTGCTTAAAAGATTACAAAATGAGAAGGGTGTCAGTGTAGTAAAAATCAGATCAGATAAAGGTACATAATTTATGAACTCTTTTATAACTGATTTTTGCTCTAAGTTTGGTATACATCATGAGACATCAGCTGCAAGAACGCCACAACAGAATGGAGTAGCAGAACGAAGAAACAGAACACTCAAAGAAGCTGCTCGCACAATGTTAGCTGAACATGCAATACCAAGCCGTTTCTGGGCAGAAGCAATCAACACTGCATGTCATACTCAAAACATATGTCTTCTGACTAAGACTCACTACAAAACACCCTATGAACTGTGGAAGGGCAGAAAACCTCGTGTTTCTTACTTCCATGTCTTTGGGTGTAAGTGTTTCATACACAACAATGGGAAGAGTCAGTTGAAGACTTTTGAGGCCAAGTCAGATGAGGGTATATTCTTAGGATATTCCTCATCTAGCAAAGGCTTTCGGGTTTACAAATGCATTTAACCCTAGTTGTGGAAGAAACATCCCATGTAGTCTTTGATGGAGCATCTTCAAACAAGAGAAATCGCCTCGTATCAAGATGTACCGATCAACCAAGACTGATGCTCAGAAAATGGATCAGCTAACGATCAAGGAAAAAGGATCAGAAATCGTAAAAGTATACATTCCAGATCTAGCTGATTCACCATATCAATCAGATCCTAAGGTATGAAAAACTGTCGATGAAGAAGCCGCACAAATGAGATAAGATCAATCGAACCATCCTGCCAGGGGGAACACTGAAGTTCCCACGAAACGTACATCGGCGACATGATGAGTCCAACATCACCGAGACATGTTCTTATCAAGTGGATCATAACTCTGCACCACTCCCAGTCGCTAGTAATGAACCTTTATCAGAAATGGATGATGTTCTCCAAATCGACGCAAATCAGAACAGAAGGACCTGGATAACCAGTCATCCAACTGATCTGATCATCGGAGACCCATCTGATAGAGTTAAAACTAGACATCAGATTGGTGAAAGTGCCATGTATTGTCAAGTATCCGCCTATGAAGGAACCTACAACAGAGAGGAAGCACTACAAGACGCAAGCTGGATTCTAGCCATGCAGGAGGAGCTGGAACAGTTCGAGAGAAATCAAGTTTGGGAAATGGTGGACAGACCAAATCATCAAGACGTAATTAGCACGAAGTGGGTTTTCAAGAACAAGAGAGATGAGAAAAATGTCATCACCAGAAATAAGGCAAGACTTGTTGCTAAGGGGTATTCACAATCAGAAGAATTGATTATGATGAGACCTTTGCACCGGGCCGCCGCCTTTAAAGCATTCCGTTTTACGCATATGCTTCCCACGTAGGGTTCATCATCGTGTATCGATGGACGAAAAGAGTGCATTCTTAAATGAGGTACTAGCAGAGGAAGTTTATGTCGAACAACCTCCAGGCTTCGAAAAGAGCAACCAAGTGTACCGTTTAAGAAAAGCTCTCTATGGCCTGAAACAAGCTCCTCGAGCTTGGTATGATACACTCTCTCGATTCTTGATAGACAATTGGGTTCACTAAAGGAACAATGGACAAAAACCTTATTCGAATAGAAGATGGAGAAGATATTCGATGGTTCAGATTCGTGGGATCGACATCATCTTCGGATCTCCCAACAAGAGTTTATGTGAAAGATTCAGCAAACTGATGCAAGGGAAGTTCGAGATGTCCATGATGGGTCAGATGAATTACTTTATGGGTCTACAAGTGAAGCAAAGTACATAAGGGATATTCATCTGCCAAGCAAAGTACACTAGGAATTTATTGGCTAAGTTTGGAGTTCAAAACTGTAAGGAAGCCAAAATTCCTATGATGACCGGATTCAAGATGGATCCGATGAGGATGGTCAGAAAACAAATCAGAAAGAATATAGGGCTCTAATTGGATCCTTACTATACCTAACTGCCAGCAGACCAGATATCACCTTTGCAGTAGGTGTATGTGCCAGATTTCAGGCAAATCCAATGCAAAGCCACCTAGAAGCGACTAAGCGGATTACAAGTATCTGAAGAACAATAAACCTTGGTTTATTTTACCCATCGATGATAATCTAGAGCTTAGTGGGTATTCTGATTCTGATTATGAAGGTTGCAAGATTGACAGAAAATCAACCTCAGGAACATGTCAGTTTTTAGGAAGTAAACTGATCTCGTAGTTCTCAAAGAAGCGGATATCGATTCAAGACATCTACTACCGGAGCGTAATATATGGTCGCAGAGAAGTCGTTGCTCCCAACCGCTTTCTCGCTTAGTCGGTGAAATGAGGATTATAACATTGTAGCTAAGAATGTACCTATATTCTCTGTGATGATAATAGTCTTTATTGCAATCACTCAGAATCCTGTTCTACATACAAGATGCAAGCATGTGGATGTCAGACATCATTTTATAAGAGATCATGTTGAAAAGAAGAATATCAAAATGGAAAAGATTCACACTGATTTACAGAAAACTGATATTCTAACCAAGCCACTAGCTGAGATCAGATTCAGAGAATTGTGCAATGAACTAGGGCTTCTGGATCTTGGAGAAAAAGCACCTAAAATGCTTGATGGATTGTTCTCCAGAACCAACTGGTTAAGAGACTAACCAGGTTAAGATGAATTAGTTGAGTTTGGTATCTCAACTGATCAAAAGATCAGTCAAGGAACTGATATAAGAAGGTACTGATCAGATTTACGATTTGTCAGATTAAAGAAACTGATCAGATTGAAGGTTTATCAGATTAAAGGAACTGGTCATCTTAAGGAATTATCTGATTAAATCAGTTTGGTTACTTTACATCTTTGTAAGTCGATTAAGCTGATATTCAACAAGCAAGATTTTCAGATTAAAAGCCTACAATCGCATAAGAAAGCAGAAAATTTACACAACAATGGAATAATAGAAATTTTCATTGATAAAGACCCGAAGGTCAGGTTACATTACAAGTTACAAGTACAAAGGACCCGGAGGTCAGTACATAAGTGATAACCGAAAACCCTAAACCTATAACCCTAAACCCTCATCCTAAACCTAGAAGAGGAGGAGAGAGAGAGATTTTAAGATCTCATGCTCTCATTTTCCCCCACTTAACAAGGGGAAGAAGGCTTTGAAATAATCCTAAAGCCGCTAGCTGAAGCTAAAACCAGTGGAGCGAGAGCGGCATTGATAGGATTTCTAAGCCAGGAGCCCTTAGACCTGAAGTCAATGGGCTCTCCAGCTGTTAAATGGAGCACATGTGCTAAGAAAGTGGTTCAAAGACCTTATGGGCACATGTGTTGCATGCAAAAATTGAGTTGATATACGAAGATCAGCTGTTGTCTGATCCAGACCGTATATCAAACTCATGTTTTATATCAGACTGAGTCTGTTGATGCTAGTTCCGTCATCTCGATAGACACACAAGGTGCATACGGTTAGGAGAAGTGTCTTCTCAGTTGCGACAGCAGACCCGCCGCCCAGTGGTAGAGAAGCTTGGCAACAATTGTATGTGAAATCTTTGATGATGGCAAAAAAACAAAGATAAAGGGACACACAGGGGTTGATTTGAGAAGTTTAAATCATTGAAAAAGGGGTAAAGGTGTTTTTACGGAAGTCTCACCGGAAATAAGGGTTCACCAGGATACATGATTCTACAAAGAAGATAAGTATGGTGAATGGGTTATGTTGTGTAAAACATTGGTCCAATTTATAGAGGCCAAGCAAGGGTGTGAATGCAAATTTGATTTCAAAAAGCCTCTAAGAGAAATTTGCATCACAAGGACAAATGTAGGAATCACGCTTGTCGATAATTGGATAAATTTACGGTGGATTGACATATCGAAATATTCGGACTATAATTACGCGATGTCAAATCGTACAACTTAGGGAATAGAGACTACTATTCTAGACTAAGTTTTGGCGGTAACACGATCCCAAGAATTGGCTTGATCCGAGAAGAATCGATTAGGTCAATCAAATCTGTTTTATACTGAAACCGATCTGATGAGGAAGATCAGTTGAGCTTGATGCAACAACAAATCAGATATATATATCAGTCTATGAGAAAAAAGTAAATATCGCTTGAAGGGGGAACTTCAACTAATCAAGGAGGATCGAAAAAAGGGAAATCGGGGCCTTAAAGTGAAGCGGATCGGTTGAAAAGAACAGGTTGGGGAAATTATAAGGATTAGGCGTAAAACTAAGATCAACAAGTGGAATCAACAACTACAAGTGGCATTGAGTGATTACAATATCAGTCAACCAGATACACTTTTCTGCTTCCTTGTTTATTGCTTACTTATTTGATCTTATCTGATATTATTTGCCTTACTGTACTCATTACCTTTGTGACGTATTCCCTGCAAAACATTTAATGCGGACGTGGGGTACTTGTATTAATTGCTACAAAATGAGCTTTTAAATCCAAAAGGTTTTCAAATGCGTTTTTTCTCGACCATACGATCAAAACCGCTTTAATCGGATCGTTTAATCTTTTCAAACGGTTGATCTCCCAAATCTTGTCTTTTTTCCCTCCTCATCTTTAAAAGGTTCATCAAAAACCCTACCAGAGTTCTTTCTAATTCACAAACTTGCGATTTATTCTCTGAAAACTCCAGATTATATTTCTGCGATTCAAAATGTTTTTCTTGAATTTCAACATTATCTTTTCGAAAAACAGAATCTGGTAATTTCTAATTATTTGATGAATCATCTTTTCTCCTAAATCCATTGATCTTATAGATTTTGTCAATCGATGGTATCCTGTGTTATGCTTTATTGTTTCTTGGTATCCGCATGTGTTTATCGATTATTAGGCCTGAGTATAGGTCTGATAATCAATATATGATATTTTCATGATTATGCACAACTTTAATCAAGTCTATCTTATTGTAGATGGCCACTCACGGAATGGGGAAAATAATGTGCAATTATGCGAATCGGCAACGGCGATTGTCGGCGACAAGTTGGTGCGCTTTTGATATCACTCGATCCTAATCAATGGAAGTGGAGCAAATTCTAAAGAAAGGAGGTCTTCGTAAATATTATACGCTCAACGCAATCCAGTGGATGCAAAGATGAAGCACTCGATTCTAAGGAATTTAAGAGTGGATACGGACGCCGGAGAAGAAACTACTTTTCGTCAATCCAACGGAGAAGAGATCGATCGATTTAACGCGACATAACACGCCTGTTCAAACTTTTGCCCAAAGGAAGAATCTCGCCACAAGACTACAGGAGAATGAAGATGAGCTGATCAGAAAAGAACTCTTCAGGGAAGCTGACAAACATCAGACCGCAGGTTTTGTCAGGCCGATGCTAAAAAGGAAATACCGACTATTGTTTGACATATTGTCAAAAACAATCATGGGTATTTCATTCAGCCCAGATGCTCTAACATTCGTCAAACTATACAGCATGGCTGCAATAATTGATGAAGCCAAGAACATCAATTGGCATGGCTTCCTGAAGGTCATTCTACTCCAAGAACATGAAAAGTTTGGAGTTAATGAATGGAGGCAGGTCTATCTGAAGAAGAGGATCATCAATCTCAACAAGGTTGCAGTTATCTTGAAAGACAAACTGCCAAATGCTGAATGGGACCATAATGGACTGAAGTCCTATAAGGCCTTCCTCGCCACCACTTCAGCCATATATATGCCACCGATGATGATATATGCCCACCCCCCAAAGTCAAGAAAGGAAAAAAGAAAGGAAGCAAACCTCTTCTACACCGGATGCTCCCCAAGAAGAAAAAAAAAACTGGTGAAGGCCTGAAGAAGAGGTCAAGAAGGCGAGCAGCCCCCATGACTCTGTTTCTAGAAGATGAGTCAGATGAAGAAGGAGCGCCAGATCAGCTTGATGCACCACAAAAAATCGTGAAAAATCGACAGCAAAGCTTCTCAAAGCTAAGAGCTCGCCCGAACATTCTCGAGGAAGAAGCACGAGACGAACGATCTCTTTTCTCCTCCAACTCGAAATGATTCACCGCCGACTCTTGGGTCACGAGCATGTTTCTACTTCTCTTCCACCTACCCGCTGAACACGAAACTACATCGGTTCGCGAATCGAAAGCCTACCTGTTGTAGAACCAGCGCACTTTACCTCTACAATGAACCTCTGCGAGTCGAGCCAATCGAGACGACTTCCGCTTACTCAAGCACCACGGTAACCCTCCACATCTCATCAACCTAATCAGACGGACAATTCCCGAGTCTAGATCATCAAAGACCATCACAGGGGAAAATGGTTAGAATGCAAATCGAACGAAAATTGATGAGATGTATCCAAATCGTCGCCCATCCTCGCTATTAGAGAGGAAGTTATGGATATCCTCACCGAGAGATCTCTCGATTAAAAACTTCTCATTTTATAATGATTATAGAAACGGATGGGCGGTAAATGAGTTTGCGATTTTGATTTCGATATGAGGAAATCGCTAAAGTAGGATCACCAATCGAGCCGATAATCGGCAATCTATCAAAGCTCGATCCACGTGAAGTCGATTGACCGAACAAGGCGAACCGAGATCGCCAAAGATGCTCCCCAAGCGAGCGCTACTATGAAGGATGCAGGAGCTGCCGATGATAGTGGAACTGGTGCTGCAGTTCATGACCAACCACTGGAGGCACAAAAAACTGAAACAGATCAAGTGACGCATAATATTCCTACTTCTCACATCACCGCTGATCAACTACAGGAGATTAGATCATGTCTCAAAGATCTCCTGAAAGAAGAAGTTGAGGGAGTGATAGCTGATCAAAGGCAGATTGGCCTCAAAGAAATAACAGATCAAAGGGAATTGGCTATTTCCCAGATTGAGGCGATCAAAGATCAGTTCTCCCAAACTGTGACCACCGTGTCTGCCGAACTTATAAAATCAGTTGATGACAAGCTGATTCAGGTGGATCAACAACAAGTTTCTTTTCTGATGCTCACTGAAAAGCTCGATTTGACAGAAGACAAACTTGACAAACTGATCTTTACATTTTCTTCTGCCATTGAATTTGTCAAGACTGAGCTGATCTCGAAGGTTCAAACTTAACCGCCTTCCGCTTCGGTGCTTATCATTCTTGATTTCAACAGTAATATCGGTCGGGCTTGGTTCCCTAACTTCCCACCTCACAAATATGGATCAAACCAAAAAGGGGGAAGGACGGACTGAGAAACCAACTGACATGATCAGAACAACAGAAGATCTAATTCAGACTATTGAAGCCTATGGACAAAGACTAGACCATCTGGATCTCTTTGCCAATGAAGTCTCTGAAAAGATTAAAAAATCAAAGGCAAGAAAGGTAGCCTAGCCAGTGTTTGGGACATTACAAAAGGTAGTCATTGCGGGTGCCGGGACATCACAACTTTATACAGCCTACTCATTAAAATAGTCACAAGAAGCCAAATTCTTGAGATCTGAAACCCGATAAAGAATCGCCGAGAAACCGTCCAAAGAGCAAAGTTCTTTGAAGAGGCCCGAAAAAAGAAAAGAAGAAAGAAGGGCGTAAAAATTGACAGAGGCGTAAAATCAAGAAAAAAATTCAGACGAGAGCGAAGAAAGGAAAGGCCGAAAATCTGCATACGGTAACCTCACCGCCAAAGAAGAGTTGATGAGATCATTCCAAAAACCGGCCGCACATGCTAAGAGGTTTGAGGAATGGAACAAGATCGGAAGTGAATGGCTTCTGGATGCTTTTGTCCTTAATCTTGTTCCACGAGAAGAATCTCCAGATGATGAATTCCTCAACTGGTTAGAAAATAAATATCCGCATTTTTTAAGTATCTGGAAAATGAGGCCAAACTTATCAATGTAAAAATATCTCGCCAAGAGTATGATCTGTTGGATTACTCGAAGAAGGCAGATGGTTCATTTGACAGACTGTCATTTCAGAGATTCTACTTTGACATCCTGAGCAAAACGCATATAACTGATCCTCAGCAGACCAATGATGTCAAATGGAAACTATATCAGATCTTCAACGTACCTCAAGATCAAAGAGAGATGCCAGAAGGATACAAGCCTAAAGAGTGAAGAATCAGAAGACTTCTCAGGAGCAGTTGTTTTTAAATTCAAACTTTTCTGATGTAACATGTAATCGACATATCTAATGAGAAAAGTTTATTTTCTGATCCTAAGACAAAATCTCATTGTCTTCTGATTATGTGCTCTTTACTGTTCTATATTTATCAACTGTGTTTGGTTTCTCAGGTGTTTTGGTTTTATCAAAAAGGGGGAAATTGTTGGGAAATTTATAGTTTTGATAAAAGTTCCAGAAACACATGTAATAGGACCAGTCAGACCTGTTAGCTGACTGATGTTTATATTACCGTTTATAGAATACCAGTTGATAATTACTGTATAGAACAACTGATGTAATAGATAGGTCACATATTGAGGGGGAATCTCAATATGTATAAGTTAGATCCCGAAAATCCAAAGAACAAATTGATATCCCGACAAACGCCGTAATGCTAGAGAAGAACAGAAGATCAGATCGATCTGATCTAGTCAGATATCTCACCAAGTCATAAAGCTCAAACTCGAATACTTGAAGATCGAGATGACTTCCGTAAGATCGCACCGAAGACCTACATCACCGAAGTCCGCTAGTTGAAGCTAAGTCAACCGGCACCGTAAGACTCCATCGTGTAGATCGATCGATTCGATTGATCGAGTCACTCTCCGTGAAAAAACGATGTTTCACCTAATCATACGCCTATGATCCAACAAGAAGAATGTCAACCTTAGTTGGAAGAACAAACATCTAAAAAGTCGCGCT
Organism: Stenogyne calaminthoides; assembly: GCA_037126765.1. Taxonomy (NCBI): domain Eukaryota; kingdom Viridiplantae; phylum Streptophyta; class Magnoliopsida; order Lamiales; family Lamiaceae; genus Stenogyne; species Stenogyne calaminthoides. Next base: position 22,471,437 of record JBBCBC010000021.1, read on the forward strand.
CATAACCAATAAGAACAAGACACGTATGATCGGAGCCGACAATTAAGGGATTTGATCTTTGTTCTCTCTAACGGCTATAAAATACAAGTTCATGCTTTTCGCCATGCCGCCTCAAGCACGCCACATCAATCCTCAAGAACCTACCTAATATAGCCTGGAATTCAAATTGCTCTCCAACGGCTCTTTAATTTCAAGGTCTATAAATATGGGATCACACTTTAGAGTGAAATACGGAAACACTGAACAATCAAGAAGCTCAAGCAATTATCAGATTTCCGCACGAAGAACACGATCAAGAAGATTATTTTATTAAGTGTTCATCCCATAAGTTCTTAGCATAGAAATCTTTTCATCTAGCTGATAGGCTACCTTAAACACTAGAAAAGATTTCATAGTTGGAACCAAAACAATCTTATCCAAACCCAAGTTAGGTTAAGTTGTTTAGCAAGATTTCAGACTAGGGTTTCTAGTTCTGATTTCTGGGATCGGTTGAGTGAGAACTCCTTAAATATCTGTCGGTGTACTGTGTTGAACTAACACATAAAACTAAGTTCAGTTGGTTAAGTTGGTACCCCTTGTGATAGGGAAGAGTGGACGTAGGACTGGTTTGTCCGAACCACTATAAATCTTATGTGCCTTTACCTCTTTGATTAACTGTCTACACAATTGCACACAACCTTGAAAGCACATACATATTCTAAGTTGAGATCAGCTAGCACCAAGCTTCTGATCTGATCAAGCTTGACACTTCAGTCCACTGGTTAAAACACTAACTTTGGAATCTGATTTATAAAACTGGTTTTTCACGGGTAAAACTTAAGCTTCCGCACACATCAGTTAAACTGATAGTTACCGAACTAATCTGCCTTCAGGCGATTAGTAAGTTGGTTATCACCCAAAACCGATTCACTCGACTCGATCAAAGCTAATCGCCTCACACCCTAATCAAGACAAAAGTTTTCGTAAGTCTATTCACCCTCCCTCTAGACTTCGCCCTCACTAAACCCGCTCGACCTACAGATGGTATCGTAATGGGTTGTTCTACGCTGCACCAATCGACTTTTAGGTATCATCGATTCTTGAGGAAGAATCTTTGTGGTCGACTGAACTGATCTTGAAAAACATTCTTAAAACTCATTCATTTTCCAAAAACACTCATCATGGATAACACCTCAGGTATGTATCATGATCTTCCGAAGTTCTCAATCGATGAGTATGCAGATTGGGCCATATATATGTCCAACCATCTAGGTTCTATTAGTGGAAGAATGATGGAAGTCATCGAAAGAGGACCCATCATCATATATTACGACAACCCTGCAGTTGGAGGAGATCCAGACTTTGCCCCGGGAAGTCTTGTATGAAAAAGCCCAGCCTTGATGGATGCAGAGGAAAGGAAACTGCATACTCTAGATACTATCGCAAGGCATATTATCATGAAAACAATGGATAAGGTCACCAAGGAAAAGATTAAGTATCTCAAATTTGCGAAAGCAATGTGGGATACTCTGGCTGAAATATGCGAGGGAAATGACCAGATAAAAGACAGCCATCTGCAGGCCGAACTGGTAAAGTTCGAAAAATTGAAGATGCTGCCCAACGAAACCATCAACGAACTCGATGGAAGGATTACTATGTCAATAAACAAGCTTTCGAAACTTGGTAGAGATGTCCGATAAAGATATCAACTACAAAATTTTAAGGTCTCTCACCAAGAAATGGGACATGAAGGTCACGGTAATCAAGGATTGCCAAGACATTTCAAAAATGAAGCCAAGTAGCTTGTTCTTGAGCCTTAAAGCTCACGAGTTCAATTTAATTGAGAGAGGACAAGCAGATGAAGATGAGGTGCCCGCTGAAGCCTCAACTTCCAAATCAGTTGCGTTTAAGGCAACCAGCAGCAGATTGAAGACCAATGAGCCCATTGGAAACATCATAAGTCGAGTCGAGCAATGAGACGCTCTGCTTACCAGGAAACTAGAGAAATCAAATACTAACCGGGTAAGTATCGAAGATTCTATAAAGATTATCAACATAGCCGAGGAAGAGATAGGAGATCAGACAACAGATCTCCAGAAAGAACCAGATCTGATGATCGGAGAGATCACAGAGATGAAAGGAAAAGAGATAATCTAAATGATGAGAGAAGAGATAACCAATCAGACAGAAGAAGCTCAGACTACTATCAGAAAGGAAAATCACCTGATAGATCATACAGACGGAGTGATTCACCTGGAAGAAAAAATTATGTGGATCAAGGACCGTGCTTCAATTGTGAGAAGTTGGGGTCACTACAAATTTGATCGCCTGCACTGACGCCAAGAGAAAGGGAAGAAAAGAGGAACAGAAGAGAGAAACGGTACAGGGACAGAAAAGCCATGGTTGCTGACACGTCAGGAATTGACGATTCAGATTCCGCCTCCGAGGACTCGATACCCTCTAGAAGATTTCGAGCAAAGGCTGCTGTGACTTCTATGGAAATGAAGATCCGATATTCTCTTCGATGATGATGAGATCTCGCCTCGATGGCCAAGGAGGACCAATCTGAGGTAACCTCCAAACCTGCTTTGTTCGCTTCTACACCTGCTATCATTATCACACCTGCTGGGGAGATTGACATGCAGCTCTACTCTGAGTAATTGCTTGAGGATCTCTCCAATGCAGTAGACACTTATGCTATAGTGGAAGCTGAAAATGATAAGTCGAGGACCGTAAATAATCGACTTGCTAAAGAGAATGATCTCAAAGAAAGCCTCCGAACTTAAATCGGCTAAACCGCTCAGTAAAAGCAACCGAGGAATTTAAAATTCTGAAAAGTTAAAGCTTCGATCGGACAAGCAGATCAAAGATCACCGGCGATTAACAAACAAAGAAGTCGATGACTTCAAAAATCCTCGCAAGCAAAATTCGATGAGCTGTTCCAAAAGCATGAAAGTCTAAAATCATCTGAGGATAATCTGCGTAAGAAAATAGAGGTTTTTACAAAATCATCTAAAACCGTTCAAGACATGAACACCTATTTTCGAACAACGATTAACAAGAAGGGACTTGGGTATGAGAACCCTTCCACATCCTCAAAAGCCCCTACCGATTCATCTCAAAAAAGGTGTAATCGACGAAGTTTCTCGACAAAAGATACACCAAAATCCAAACATGTATCTAATAAGGGAAAAAGACCAGTTGAACAGGTAAGGTAGGTGCCTAACCAGAAGGGGAACAAAAATGGACCCCAACTGGTAAAGCATCAGTCCGAGGAATCAACAGAAGAACCCAGTTCTTCTGAAGAGACCTCAACTCGATCAACAGATCGAAATCGAAAAGACAACCCGTAAAGGAAGTCCAATCTGAGACCCAATCAAGGTCACCGCCTAATAAGCATGCTTCGTAAACCGCAAAAACCACCTATGCCGAAAAAGATATGAATCTTTTGATGGTAGCAAAAAATACCTACCCCTATAATCGTAAATCTAGGGTCACCGCACTGTAACCACACCGATGTAAAGAAGACAAACAAAAAGATAAATCCCAAGTCTTCTAAGTCACCCAAGGTTCACACTAATAATCATACTAATCGAAAAGCATATAAAGAGACGATGATTATGTTGATAGGTATGGGAGACAAATCAGCCTTCTGATCTAACCGATCACAATAGAAGTGCTCGTTTGTATGGATCCCCAAAACTAATCCTAACCCCTCAGGACCCAATCCAAAAAGGGTACCTAAAGCCTGATTTGCCTGCAGGATAGCGTGGGTCTGGCCAACAAAGGAGGTGTGCAAGCAACTATCCGGTACATCGATAGTGGATGCTCAAGGCACATGACCGAAGCAAACATCTCCTCGGCTCTTACATAGAAATGTAAAAGGCCCGCGTGTACTCTTTTATGATGATAACTTTGGTTATACCAAAGGATTCAAACCTTAGAGAATGATGATGTACAAGTATCTGGAGTCTCGTATGTCGAAGGTCTGAAGCACAACCTATTATCGGTTTCACAATTTTGCGACAACGGATTCAGTGTTGAGTTCTCGACTGACAAATGCACTATCAAGAATCGAGCCACTCAACAGATTTTGCTAATCGGTTCAAGGAAAGGACGATCTACACAAATTGATTGGAACAGTTGCCCAAGAAATGCATGCCGATTGTCAAGAGTTCCAAAAGTAGCGATTGGCTCGCACAAAAGAATGAGCCATCCAACTTTAAAACTCTTAATAAGATAAAGAAGGATGTCTCTAGTGGAAGGACTTTAATGAAGTATATTCAAAGGATCGTATATCTTCGCATGTCGGGAAGGAAAACAGGTCAAAGCTTCATTCAAGGGAATTCCCGGACCGGCATCCAGCAGAGTACTGCAGCTGCTTCATATGGATCTATTTGGACCAGTTACACCAGTCAGTCTCAACGGACGCAAATATACTCTGGTAATCGTGGATGACTATTCCAAGTTTACCTGGGTTATATTCTTACATAAGAAGAATGAGACGACAACGAAGATACCCGAGCTGCTAAAAAGATTACAAAATGAGAAGGGTGTCAATGTAGTAAAAATCAGATCAGATAAAGGTACATAATTTCTGAACTCTTTTATTACTGATTTTTGCTCTAAGTTTGGTATACAACATGAAACATCAGCTGCAAGGACGCCACAACAAAATGGAGTAGCAGAACGGAGGAACAGAACTCTCAAAGAAGTTGCTCGCACAATGTTAGCTGAACATGCAATACCAAGACGTTTCTGGGCAGAAGCAATCAACACTTCATGCCATACTCAGAACAGATGTCTTCTGACTAAGGCTCACTACAAAACACCCTATGAACTGTGGAAGGACAGAAAACCTCGTGTCTCTTACTTCCATGTTTTTGGGTGTAAGTGTTTCATACACAACAATGGGAAGAGTCAGTTGAAGACTTTTGAGGCCAAGTCAGATGAGGGTATATTCTTAGGATATTCCTCATCTAGCAAGGCTTTCAGGGTTTACAACAGACGAACCCTACTTGTGGAAGAAACACCCCATGTAGTCTTTGATGAAGCATCTTCTGAACAAGAGAAATCTGCCTCAGAACAAGTTGTACCTGATCAACTAGTACCTGATGCTCAGAAAATGGATCAGCTAATGATCAAGGAAAAAGAATCAGAAACCGTAACAGTATACATTCCAGATCTAGTTGATTCACCAGATCATTCAGATCCTATACAACTGAGACAGTATCAACTGAACCATCCGGTTCAGGGGGAACACCTGAAGTTCCCATGAACAGACATCAGCACATGATGAGTCCAACATCAGCTGAGACATGTTCTTATCAAGTGGATCATAATTCCGCACCACTCCCAAATACTAGTAATGAACCTTTATCAGAAATGGATGATGTTCTCCAAACCGACGCAAAATCGTAACGTATGACCTCGATAACCAAATATCCAACCGATCGATCATCGGAGACCCATCGATAAAGTTAAAACTAGACATCGATTGGTGAAAGTGTCATGTATTGTCATTATTTGTCTATGAAGGAACCAACAACAATAGAGGAAGCTCTACAAGACGCAAGTCGGATTCTAGCCATGCGCAGGAAAGAGCTGGAACAATTCGACAGAAATCAAGTTTGGGAACCGGGTAGATGCACCAAATCATCAAGACGTAATTGGCACGAAGTGGGTTTTTCAAGAACAAGAGAGATGAGAAAAATGTCATCACCGTAAATAAGGCAAGACTTGTTGCTAAGGGGTATTCACAATCGGAAGAATTGATTATGACGAGACCTTTGCACCGATCCGCCGCTTAGAAGCCATTCGGGTTGTTTATATGCTTCCCACGAGGGTTCACACTGGTATCGATGGACGAAAGAGTGCATTTTTAAACGGGGTACTAGCAGAGGAAGTTTATGTCGAACAACCTCCGTGCTTCAAAAAGAACAACCAAGTGTACCGCTTTTCATTTAAAAGCTCTTTATGGTTCAAAACAAGCTCCTCGAGCTTGGTATGATACACTCTCTCGCTTCTTGATAGACAATGGGTTCACTAAAGGAACAAAGGGATGTAACCTTATTCGAATAGAAGATGGAGAAGATATTCTGATGGTTCAGATCTCGTGGGCGACATCATCTTCGGATCTCCTAACAAGAGTCTATGTGAAAAAATTCAGCAAGTCGATGCAAGGGAAGTTCGAGATGTCCATGATGGGACGATGAATTACTGGTCTCCGTGAAGCAAAGTGCGTATGAATATTCACCGCTAAGCGAAGTACACTAGGAATTTATTGGCTAAGTTTGGAGTTCAAAATTGCAAGGAAGCCAAAATTCCTATGATGACCGGATTCAAGATGGATCCGTATGAGGATGGTCGAAACAAATCGAAAAGAATATAGGGCTCTCAATGGATCTCTATTGTACCCGACCGCAAAGGCAGACCCGGATATCACCTTTGCAAGAGAGGAGTATGTGCGGTTTCGTGCAAATCCAATGCAAAACCACCTAGAAGCGCCTAAAAGCGGATTCTTAAGTATCTGAAGGACAAGAAACCTTGGTTTATTTTACCCATCGATGATAATCTAGAGCTTAGTGGGTATTCTCGATTACGATTATGGAGGTTGCAAGATTGACAGAAGTCAACCTCGTGAACATGTCGATTTTTAGGAAGAAACCGATCTCGTGGTTTTCAAAGAAGGCATATCGCCATGACATCTACTACTCAAGGTAATATATGGTCATAGAAGTCGTTGTTCTAACCGCTCGCTTAGTCGCCAAATGAGGATTATAACATCGTAGCTAAGAATGTACCAATATTCTCATGATGAAGAATAAGTGCTATTGCAATCACTCAGAATCCTGTTCTACATACAAGATGCAAGCATGTGGATGTCAGACACCATTTTATAAGAGATCATGTTGAAAAGAAGAATATCAGAATGGAAAAGATTCACACTGATTTACAGAAAGCTGATATTCTAACCAAGCCACTAGCTGAGATTAGATTCAGAGAATTGTGTAATGAGCTAGGGCTTCTGGATCTTGGAGAAAAAGCACCTAAAATGATTGATGGATTGTTCTCCAGAACCAGCTGGTTAAGAGACTAACCAGGCTGAAAGGAATCAGTTGAGTTTGGTATCTCAACTGATCAGAAGATCAGTCAAGGAAATGATGTGAGAAATCGATCAGATTTACGAGTTATCAGATTAAAGGAACTGATCAGATTTAAGGTTTATCAGATTAAAGGAAACGCACAATTTAAAAGGAATATCTGATTAAATCAGTTGGGTTATTTTACATCTTTGTAAGTCGATTTAGTTGATATTCAACAAGCAAGATTCACAGATTAAAAGCCTACAATCGCATAAGAAAGCAGAGAATTTACACAACAATGGAATAATAGAACTTTTTCATTGATAAAGACCAAGGTCGATTACATTACAAGTTACAAGTACAAAGGACCCGGAGGTCGAACATAAGTCATAACCGAAAAAACCCTAAACCTATAACCCTAAACCCTCATCCTAACCCAAGAAGAAAGGGGAGAGAGAGATTTTAAATCGATGCTCTCATTTTCCCCACTTAACAAGGGTGAGAGAGGGCTTTAAAGAAATCCTAAAGCCGCTTAGTGAAGCTAAAACCAAATCGGCGAGAGCGGCGTTGATAGGATTTCTAAGCCGAGAGCCCTTAGACCAAGTCAATGGACTCTCCAAATTGTTAAATGGAGCACATGTGCAAGAAATTGGTTCAAAGACCTTATGGGCACATATGTTACATGAAAAAATTGAGTTGATATAATGAAGATCTACCGTTGTCCGATCAAGACCGTATATCAAACTCATGTTTTATATCGATCGAAGTCCTGATGATGCTTTGTTACGCCATAACGATAGACACACAAGGTGCATACGGTTAGGAGAAGTGTCTTCTCGCCATGACAAAGCAGATCCGCCGCCGTGGTGGTAAAGGAGCTTGGCAACAATTGTATGTGAAATCTTTGATGACGACGAAAATAGTGATAAGGGACACACAGGGTTGATTTGAGAAGCTGAAATCATTGAAAAAGAGGTAAAGGTGTTTGCCGGAAGTTTCACCGGAAATAAGGGTTCACCAGAATGCATGTTTTTACAAAGAAAGATAAGTATGGTGAATGGGTTATGTTGTGTAAAACATTGGTCCAATTTATAGAGACCAAGCAAGGGTGCAAATGCAAATTTGATTTCAAAAAGCCTTTTAGAGAAATTTGCATCACAAGGACAGCGTGTAGAAATCACGCGACTGATAATTGGATAAATTTACTTTGGATTGACATATCAAGATATACGATTTATAATTATGATGTCAAATCGCTACCAACTTAGGGAATAGAGACTACTATTCTAGACTAAGTTTTGGCGGTAACACTTATCCCAAGAATTGGCTTGATCCGAGAAGAATCGATTAGGTCAACCAAAATCGATTACATACTGGCCCGATCGATAAAAAGATCACTGAACTTGAAACCTCAACAAATCAGATATATCAGTCTATGAGAAAACAGAAATATTAGTTGAAGGGGGAACTTCAACTGATCGAGGAGGATCAGAAGGGAAATCAGACACAAAATGAAACAGATTAGTTGAAAAGAACAATTGGGAAATTATAAGGTTTAGGCAGAAAACTAAGATCAACAAGTGGAATCAACTTCAAGTGGTATTGACTGATTACTATATCAGTCAATCAGATACGCCTTTCTTTTCCCTTGTTATTTGCTTATTCATCGGATTTTATCTGCTTTTTTTATTTACCTTAATGTACGCATTACTACGTGTGGACGATCCCCGCAAATCATTTAATGCGGACGTGGGGTACATGTATTAATTGCTACAAAATGAGCTTTTAAATCCAAAAGGTTTTCGTACATGCTTTTCCCAACCATTCGATCAAAACCGCTTAATCTGGATCGTCTAATCTTTTCAAACGGTTGATCTTCCAAATCTTGTCTTTTTCCCTCCTCATCTTTATAAGGTTCATCAAAAACCCTACCGTTTTTTCCAAATCACAAACTTGCGTTTTATTTTCCTCAAAACTCTCCAGATTACTTTTTTTGATTCAAAGTGTTTTTCTTAAGTCTCAAATCCGAAAAAAATGTAATCTGTAATTTCGATAATTTGATGAATCATTCTTTTAAAACCATTGATCTTAAAGATCTTGTCAATCGCCGATATCCTCAGATTGTGGTTTTATTGTTTCTTGATTTCCGCTTATGTGATATTCTTAGTATTTATGCACAATTTTAATCAATCTATCTTATCTCGTAGATGATCACTCACGGTATGGGTAAAATAATGTGCAACTATACTGGAATCGATATTAAGGATTGTCGAGGACAAGTTCATACAATTTGGGGTGACAAAGGATCCTAATCAATGGAAGTAGAGGAAATTCTCAAGAAAGGGACTTGAGAAATATTGTCTTTGCTCAAACGCAATCCAAAGATGCAAAGATGAAGCCCTCGAATTCGTAAGGAATTTAAGGGTGGATACAGATGCTCCAGAGAAGAACTACTTTCGACAAATAACGAGAAGAGATCGACCGACGAATGAGGATATAACTCGTCTGTTCAAATTACCAAAAGGACGAATCTCTTTGCTCACTACAGGGAGAAATCAAGATGAGTGATCGTAAACGAGCTCATCGTAGAGGCCGACAAACATCATACGCTAGGCTTTGTCGTGCCAATGCTCAAGAGGAAATACCGATTGTTGTTTGATATTTTGTCAAAAACAATTATGGGTATTTCATTCAAATTTAGATGCTCTTACATCGGTCAAACTGCATGCAAAGATGGTCAAAGCAATAATTGATGAAGCCAAGAAAATCAATTGGCATGGGTTCCTAAAGGCCATTCTACTCCAAGAACATGATAAATTTGGAGTTGATGAGTGGAGGCGTCTATCTCAAGAAGAGGATCAAGAATCTCAACAAGGTTGCGCTTATCCTACAAGACAAAATGCCAAATGCCGATGGGGAACAGAATGGATCAAGCCCTACAAGGCATTCCTCTCCACCACTTTAGCCATATTTGGGCCACCGACGATGATATCGCCAACTCCCCAAAGACTAAAAAGGAAAAAAAGCAAGGAACTTCCCGTCACACCGAAGCCCCCAAGAAAAAAAAAACCGGTGAAGGTCCGGAAAAGAGGCCAAGAAGGCGAAGCAAGCCTCCATGACTCGATGCTAGAAGATGAGTCGATGAAGAAAGAGCGCAGATCGATCATTGCACCACAAAAATCGGTGAAAAATCGACAGCAAAGCCTAAGAGCTCGCCACCATTCTCGAGGGAAGACTACCGTGACGAACGATCTCCTTCTCCAAACCGAAATGATTCACCACTCAGACTAATGGCCGAAAGCATGTCTCTCCTACTTTTCCACCGCCAAATAACCCGAACTACATCAAATAACTCGAACCGCAATAGTTCGCGAACCGTAAACTTACACCGCTATGGAACCAGGCTAATCGCCTCCACAAAGAGAACCTCTCCGCAGATCGAGCCTATCGACAACTTCCACCTACTCAAGCACCACCGAACCCTCCACATCTCATCAACCGGAATCTGGACAGACAATTCCTAAGTCTAGATCATCAAAGACCATCACAGGGAAAATAGTCAAAATGCAAATCCTGCTATTAGAGAACAAGTTATGGAGATCCTCACCGAGAGATCTCGATTAAAAGCTTCTCGATTTTATAATGATTATTGAGCAAATGGGCGGTGCTGATGAGTTTGCAGATTTTGATTTCGATATGAGGAAATCTGCTAACGTAGGTGTTGGGATTATACTGAAAAGTATGCTTTTTACTTTGTATAATCGAAACTGAATTTCCAGACTTATTTACTGAAATAAATTGTTTATCATTGATGCTTTAAATATGATTGAATGTTATATATATTTATTGCATAACTGCTCAATAATTAAATGCGTGTTACATCAGTAGTTAATTTAGTGATACCCGATCACGTAAGATTAAATTAACAATCCCTTGTAACTATAAATACGCCATTCACGACCTAGATGGAAATGAACAACCATCGCGAAAGGTTGAGGTGTAAGGCTCGACTTGGTTTGTCTTGACCAAGAGATTACACTAGTGCATGACCGATCAAATTTGAATAGGACCTCTGAGGAGGATAAATTCTTCGAAATCGAACAAGGAAGAATTAGACCTCGATGGTTCGTTGTTTCTTAACCTTCGTCCCTTAAATAGGATCACGGGGATCGGTAACTATTGCTTTGACTTATCATGGGTAGCGAATCGAGAGAGAGATTCAATACTTTTTATCTTGGGCAATATTGTTGGTCACATGTGATTGCTAAGATTTAATACGAAAGAATCGTGTGCAAGCACGCTTGCTTGATTTGCCCCTTGGGAGGTTCATAAGTTTTATCATACCAAATCTTGCAAGTGGAATTAGTTTCCTGTATGGATAATAATGTTGAACCGTTCTCGAATTAAGGACAAAAGATATTAATTAAAGGAAAGCTATTTCAAAGGGCTTGAATTAATTAATGAGCTAGATAATCTTAAACACGGAAATAATGACCGGAGCCATATTGACTGTAATATGGGTTAAGATGGATAGTGCAATATTAATTATGTAGTGGGATTAATTAATATTTATGGGCTTGAATTATATTGTGGCTCAATATTAGATATTCAAGATCCATTACAAGGTCCAATCTTAATTCTCCTAAAGGCCCCCTGAGTAGCCCAACATATAGTCCAATAACTAAAAAGGTGATTAAAATAAAATAAATATTGTTGCTTATATTTCCCTAAAATTTTCGAAATTTATAGATATGATGGGAGAAAGATTTTCTTTGAATTTTGTTATGGAATGAAGATATGTATTCTTGGAATACAAGATTATCTCATTAAATTCAAGAAATCTCCCACTAGCCTATCTATATAGAAATTTTCAAAAAGTAGAAAATATAGTGGGCAAAAAAAGATTTTCTTGATTTTCTTGAAAAGATATTATGGAAGATATGTATTTCTTGAAATACAAGAATATCTCATAAATTCAAGAAGATCCAAATCTTGGATTCTTGCACCTTATAATTTTCGAAAATTCCATAAACTTGAGGAGGTGGATTTTTTGTGGAATATTTTAATTATGGGAAAAAGAATATATGGGATATATTCAAGATTTCTTGGTGACCAATAAAAGTCTTTTCCCACATTGAAAAAACACAAAAATTTTGTTCACCCCTCTCCTATAAATAGGGGATGATTAGTTCATTCCCATGTACAATTCCATGTGCTGGAAATATTAGCAAATCCACATACGTGGTGCAACAAAGTTTATTTTTTCCTTTTGTTAATTGTTCGCGAGTATCCTTCCACCGGATTGTCGAGCAAGGGCTAAGGGAATACTTGGGAAGTCCTTTTGGTTAGTCCGTCCGACCGAAGTCACTGCCATCCCGAGAGGTATGTTCACGTAAACCCGTAGATTCCGCATGCGTAGGTTTTACGTGGCTTTTATATGCATGATATGTTGTTGTAATTATTATTTGAATTAATATAGGATTAATTCATGCTAGTAATAATTAATGAATTAAATTTGTATTTAAATATTCACCCCGAATAGATCTGTGTAAAAACATTCCCCAACAAGAGGATCACCACCGAAATGATAACTACTTGAATCTATCAAAGCTCTAATCCACCGAAGTTCGATTGATCAACATGGCGAACCGGAGATCGCTTTCAAGAAGCTCCCCGGCAGATGCTACAATGAAGGATACAGAGTCCGCCGATGATAGTGGAACTGTGTCTTTAGCTTCATGACCAACCACCGGAGGCACAAACAATCGAGATCGATCAAGTGACGCAAAAACATTCCAACATCACATATAACATCACGATCAACTTCGGAGATCGATCATGTTTCAAAGATCTCCGAAAGAAGAAATTGAGGGAGTGATAGCTGATCGAGGCGATTGGCCTCAAAGAAATAACAGATCAAAGGGAATTGGCTATTTCCCAGATTGGTAATGATCAAAGATCGGGCTTCCCCAAACTGTGACCACCGTGATTCCGCCGATCTTATAAAATCCGTGGATGACAAGTCGATTCAAAGTGGATCAACAACAAGTTTCTTTTCTCGATGCTCACTAAAAAGCTCGATTTGATGAAGACAAACTTGACAAACCGATCTTTACATTTTCTTCTCGCCATCGAATTTGTCAAGATCGAGCCGATCTCGAAGGTTCAACTTCTAACCGCTCCAGTTCCATGCTTATCTCGCTGCGATCTCAACGACAATATCGATCGATTTTGGTTCCCTAACTTCCCACCTCACGCTTTTTTTGATCAAACCAAAAAGGGGAAGGACGGATCGAGAAACCAACCGACATGATCGTAACAAATGTAAGATCTAATTCGATCATTGAAGCTCTACGGACAAAGACTAGACCATCCGGATCTCTTTGCCAATGAAGTCTTTGAAAAGATTGAAAAATCAAAGGCAAGAAAGGTAGTCATTGCTATGGTGCCGGGACATTACAAAAAGGTAGTCAGCCAAGGTGTTTGGGACATCACAACTGTATTAGCTACTCGGACTAAAATAGTCACAAGAAGACAAATAAATGACATAAAGCCGATAAAGAACGGGCGAGAAACTCGCCCAAAAGAGCAAAGTTGTCAAGAGGCCCGAAAAAAGCGAAGAAGAAAGAAGGGCGTAAAAAAATTGACAGAGGGCGTAAAATCAAGAAAAAATTCGGATCGAGAGCGAAGAAAGGAAAGGCCGGAAAATCATGCGGAACCTCACCGCCAAAGAAGAGTTGATGAGATCATTCCAAAAATCCGCCGCACATGCTAAGAGGTTTGAGGAATGGAACAAGATCGTAAGTGAATGGCTTCGGATGCTTTTGTCCTTAATCTTGTTCCACGAGAAGAATCTCCGGATGATGAATTCCTCAACCGGTTAGAAAATAAATATCCGATTTTACAAGTATCCGGAAAATGAGGCCAAACTTATCAATGTAAAAATATCTCGCCAAGAGTATGATCTGCTGATTACTCAAGAAGGCGGTGGTTCATTTGATGATCGTCATTTCAGAGATTCTACTTTGACATCCCGAGCAAAACGCATATAATCGATCCTCGGCAGACCAATGATGTCAAATGGAAACTATATCGGATCTTCAACGCATTCTCAAGATCAAAGAGAGATGCCGTAGGATACAAGCCTAAAGAGTGAAGAATCGTAAGACTTCTCGTGATCGCTTGTTTTTAAATTCAAACTTTTCTCGATGTAACATGTAATCGATATATCTAATGAGAAAAGTTTATTTTCCGATCCTAAGACAAAATCTCATTGTCTTTTGATTATGTGCTTTTTTTGTTCTATATTTATCAACTGTGGTTTTGGTTTCTCGTGTGTTTTGGTTTTATCAAAAAGGGGGAAATTGTTGGGAAATTTATAGTTTTGATAAAAGTTCCGTAAACACATGTAATAGGACCAATGGACTTTGTTAAATTAAATGATCGATGTTTATATTACCGCTTATAGAATACCGATTGATAATTATTGATAGAACAACCGATGTAATAGATAGGTCACGTATTGAGGGGAACCTCAATATGTATAAGTCGATCCGAAAATCCAAAGAACAAATTTGATATCCCGACAGCCGTAATGCTAGAGAAGAACAAAGATCGATCGATCCGATCTAGTCGATATCTCACCAAGTCATAAAGCTCAAACTCGTAATACTTGAAGATCGATGACTTCCGAAGATCGCACGGAAGACCTACATCACCGAAGTCCGCTAGTTGAAGCTAAGTAAACCGCACCAGAAGACTCCATCGTAGACCGATCGCTTCGATCGATCGGTCACTTCTCCGTGAAAATCGATGTTTCACCTAATCATACGCCTATGATTTGAACAAGAAGAATGTCAACCTTAGTTGGAAGAACAAACACCGAAAAGTGCATCCGTAACCAATAAGAACAAGACACGATGATCGAGCCGACAATTAAGGGATTTGATGTTGTTCTCTCTACGGCTATAAAATACAAGTTCACGCTTTCGCCATGCCGCTCTCAAGACGCCACATCAATCCTCGCAAACTATTTAATATAGCCGAAATTCAAATTGCTCTCCAACGGCTCTTTGATTTCAAGGTCTATAAATATGGGATCACACTTCAGAGTGAAATACGGAAACACTGAACAATCAAGAAGCTCATGCAATTATCAGATTTTCGCACGAAGAACACGATCAAGAAGATTATTTTATTATGTGTTCATCCCATAAGTTCTTAGCATAGAAATCTTTTCATCTAGGTTGATAGGCTACCTTAAACACTAGAAAAGATTTCATAGTTGGAACCAAAACAATCTTATCCAAACCCAAGTTAGGTTAAGTTGTTTAGCAAGATTTCAGACTAGGGTTTCTAGTTCTGATTTATGGGATCGGTTGAGTGAGAACTCCTTAAATATCTGTCGGTGTACTGTGTTGAACTAACACATAAAACTAAGTTCGATTGGTTAAGTTGGTACCCTCTTGATAGGGAAGAGTGGACGTAGGACTGGTTTGTCCAAACCACTATAAATCTTGTGTGCCTTTTACCGCTTTGATTAACTGCTACACAATTGCACACAACCTTTAAAGCAAGATACATATTCTAAGTTGAGATTAGCTAGCACCAAGCTTCGATCCGATCAAGCTTGACACTTCACCAACCCGTTAAAAACACTAACTTTGGAATCGATTTATAAAAAACCTGGTTTTTCACGGTAAAACTTAAGCTTTCCGCACACATCGCTTAAACCGATATTACTCGAACTAATCAGCTTTCAGCGATTAGTAAGTTGGTTATCACCCAAAACCGATTCATTCAAGACTGATCAAAGCTAATCGCCTCACACCGATCTGCACAAAAAGTTTTTGAAGACTATTCACCCTCCTCTAGAGACTTCGCCTCACTAAACCCGTCGACCTACATTTGATCGGAGCCGTAATTACGGGATTTGATGTCGCTTCTTCTAACGGGCTATAAAATACACTATTCACACTTTCGCCATGCCGCTCCTCAAGACGCCACATCAATCATGCAAGCCTACTAAATATAGCCCAAATTCAAATTGCTCTCCAACGGCTCTTTTGATTTCGAGGTCTATAAATATGGGATCACACTTCGAGTGAAGACACTAAAACACCGACCAATCAAGAAGCTCAAGCAATTATCGAATTTCAAAGACGAAGAACACGAACAAGAAGATTATTTTATTAAGTGTTCATCCCATAAGTTCTTAGCATAGAAATCTTTTCATCTAGCTGATAGGCTATCTTAAACACTAGAAAAGATTTCATAGTTGGAACCAAAACAACCTTATCCAAACCCAAAGTTAGGTTAAGTTGTTTAGCAAGATTTCGCATCAGGGTTTCTAGTTCCTCGATTTACGGGATCGGTTGAGTGAGAACTCCTTAAATATCTATCGGTGTACTGTGTTGGACTAACACAAAAATCTAAGTTCAGTTGGTTTAGTTGGTGCCCCTTGTGATAGGGAAGAGTGGACGTAGGACTGGTTTGTCCAAACCACTATAAATCTTGTGTGCCTTTACCGCTTTGATTAACTTTTTTACACAATCGCACACAACTTTTAAAGCAAAGATACATATTCTAAGTTGAGATCACCAGCACCAAGCTTCGATCCGATCAAGCTTGACACTTGATCAACCGGTTAAAAAGACTAACTTTGGAATCGATTTATCAAAACTAGTTTTTCACACGGTAAAACTTAGCTTCCGACACATCGCTTAAACCGATAGTTACCGAATCGATCCGCCTTGAAGATTAGTAAGTTGGTTATCGATCCAAACCGATTCACTCAAGACTGATCAAAGCTAACGCCATCATCACACCTGATCTGCACAAAAAGTTTGCAGAAGTCTATTCACCCCTCCCCTCTAGACTTCTGCCCTCACAAAACCCGTTCGGGACCTACAGCAGGGAAATAACAGTTATCAAATGTCCAGTAAGAAGAGGATGAGTCAGACAGGGTATATCTGGAGCGAATCGACCAACTCATCCTGGAAGGAGAGCCATTGGGAGACGAAGCTAAGCTACTGGGTGCTATCGTCGGGCTCAGGAAGGGTACAAAACTTTGGTGAAACATGACCTCCAATTACCCGGTGACCTACTCAGAATTCAGGTCATGAGCAAGTGACATCATAAACACAATGGAACTCCTGTCCGTCAGGCTAGGGGATGGGGGCAAGAGCACGGGACCCAAAAAAGAACAAGAAACCGGGGCAAAATATAAAGCTCCAGGGAACTTCAAACCCTTCGAGGACCCAGTGGCGGTCAAGTTGATCGACAAGTTCGGCATGTCTCCCGGATACATATTTATCCAGATCAAAGACAAACGTCTGCTCAGAGAACCTAGACCCATCAAGAGAAGTGATAGGAGAGAAAGCCCCGGGAAGTACTACCATTACCACGAGATGGTTGGACACAACACCAGTGAATGTCGTGACTTACTAAAGCAACTTTGGAGGTTGTACGAGGATGGAGTACTGCATGAGTATGTGAGGCTACCTCAACCCAAGGACAATCGAAGGCGCGACGAAGCTTCCCTCCAACAAAATGAAGTCGCCATGCCCGGAAAGGCTGAGGGACAAAGGAGTGGGCGGCAGGTACCACCCATGCCAAAACATAACGACGAAAGGATAATCCACACTTTGTCGCCCCTTGGGGCAGTGGACGGCCTCTCCACAACGACGTCACTATCAAAAAGATGCTAGAAGGCCAAACTCAGAGAAATGGCAAACACGGTTAGACTATGCCTACCAGTAAATGCCACGGCGCAGGAGGCCAACTAGATCTAGTTCGAAGAGCAAGATAAAGTAGGGATCGTATATATCCAAATGCCGACCCCCTGGCCATCTCCGCCAAGATAATGGGGGTAACAGTCAAGCGATTGTTGGTCGACAACGGGGCATTTTGCAATATCCTGTTCAAGAAAACCTTCGATGAGCTCGACGACTATCATGCTACATCGAGCCAAGTGAACACATGGTCAGAGGTTTTGGCGATGCAATGGTGAAACCCTATGGAATTATCCGCCTAGCAGTGGAACTAATCTCATCCTTAGATAGGGCCATTAGGGCAACTAAACTTTGTGATTTCCTTATAATCGACATGCCGTCAACCTTTAATGATTTTCTCGGCAGGCCGTTTGAACATGAATTTGAGGCTGCGTCCTCATCTTACTATTTATGTGTAAAATTCCCCACTTCAGATGGGGTGGTCGGCACCGTGAAGAGCGATCAACTTGACGCTAGAGATTGTTCGATTTACACCCAGTCTTATTTAAATTTCGCTCCTAAACTGTCTAACAATATGATAAGTGCAATCGAACAAGATGACCTAATGCAAATCGACAAGGTCGGCCCGACTATCGTTCAAGTCAACCAAAGCGAGAAAATATACACTAATACGAACCAAATCTAGAACCCAGATTGGGACCCGAGCACGATGAGTTCATCATTCAAGAATCAATTGATGACCCAAGGGGAAACCAACAACGAGCCAAGTCAGGCGAAGAACTTGAGAAAGTCAGAATAGACCCGGCCCACCAAGATTGGGAGGAAATAATCGGCTCCGAGATCTCACCTAAACTACGGGAAGAGTTAGTCGACTTCCTCAAAAACAACCGGGATGTCTTTGCCTGGTCACTCAAAGATATGGTAGGCATTGACCCTGAGGTCACCTGCCACTAGCTGAACATAGACCCCGACAAAAATCCAGTCGCCCAAAAGCGAAGAAAAATTGGCCCAGAGAAGTACGCAGCACTGGCCGAAGAAGTAAAAAAGTTGCTCAACAACAACATCACCGAGCAGGCCGATCAGCCTCGATGGGTGTCGAATGTCATCCTGGTAAAGAAAACAAATGGAACATGGAGATTATGCATCGAGTTCACCGACCTAAACAAGGCGTGTCCCAAGGATTTTTTTTCCATGCCGCATATCAACCACTTGATAGACAGCACGACCGATCACGAGATGATGTCCTTCATGGACACCTTTTTCGGATACCACCAAATAGCCATGCACGAGGACGACCAGCAACACACCTCTTTTCTCACCGAAAAGAACATGTACTGCTGGAAAAGAATGTCATTCGACCTCAAAAACGCTGGCTCCACCTACCAGCAACTAGTCAACCACATGTTTTTTGAGGAAATCGGGAAAAAGATGGAGGTGTACATAGATGACATAGTCGTCAAAAGTCTAAAGAAGGAAGATCACCTCACCCATCTCGATCTAACTTTCGCCATCCTACGAAAGTTCAATATGAGACTCAACCTGAAAAAAATGCAACTTCGGGGTAGGGTCACGTAAATGTTGGGGAATGACTTGCACACATCTATTCGGGGTGAATATTTAAATACAAATTTAATTCATTAATTATTACTAGCATGAATTAATCATATATTAATTCAAATAATAATTGCAACAACATATCATGCATATAAAAAGCCACGTAAAACCTACGCATGCGGAATCTATGGGTTTACGTGAACGTACCTCTCGGGATGGCAGTGAATTCGGAAGACGGACTAACCAAAAGGACTTCCCAAGTATTCCCTTAGCCCTTGCTCGACAATCCGGTGGAAGCATACTCGCGAACAATTAACAAAAGGAAAAAATAAACTTTGTTGCACCACTTTTGTGGATTTACTAATTTTTTCAGCACATGGAATTGTACTTGGGAATGAACTAATCATCCCCTATTTATAGGAGAGGAAGTGGTCGAAATTCTTGTAGAAAATCAATGTGGGAGAAGACTTTTCTTGGTCACCAAGAAATCTTGAATATATCTCCTATATTCTTTTTCCCATAATTAAAATATTCCACAAAATTCCCACCTCCTCAAATATGGATTTTTCGAAAACTTTAATGTGCAAGATTCCAAGATTTGGATCTTCTTGAACTTATGAGATATTCTTGTATTTCAAGAAATACATATCTTCCATAATATCCTTTCAAGAAAATCAAGAAAATATTTCTTGCCCATTATATTTTCTATAATTCCAAAATTTCACTATAGATAAGCTAGTGGGAGATTTCTTGAATTTAATGAGATAATCTTGTATTCCAAGAATACATATCTTCATTCCATAACAAAGTTCAAAGAAAATCTTTCTCCCAACATATCTATAAATTTCTAAATATTACTTGGAAAATTAAGCAACAATATTTATTTTATTTTAATCACCTTTTCAGTTATTGGACTATTTGTTGGGCTACTCAGGGGGCCTTTAGGAGAATTAAGATTGGACCTTCTAATGGATCTTGAATATCTAATATTGAGCCACAATATAATTCAAGCCCATAAATATTAATTAATCCCACTACATAATTAATATTGCACTATCCATCTTAACCCATATTACAGTCAATATGGCTCCCGGTCATTATTTCTCGTGTTTAAGATTATCTAGCCCATTAATTAATTCAAGCCACTGAAATAGCTTTTCGTTAATTAATATCTTTTGTCCTTGGTCGAGGAACGGTTCAACATTATTATCCATACCGGAAACTAATTCCACTTGCAAGATTTGGTATGATAAAACTTATGAACTTCCCAAGGGGGCAAATCAAACAAGCGTACTTGCACACGATTCTTCGTATTAAATCTTAGCAATCACATGTGACCAATAATATTGCCCAAGATAAAAAATATTAAATCTCTCTGATTCGCTACCCATGATAAGTCAAAGCAATAGTTACCAATCCCACGTGATCCTATTTAAGGGACGAAGATTAAGAAACAACGAACCACTGAGGTCTAATTCTTCCTTGTTCAGTTCTGAAGAATTTATCCTCATGTAGGTCCTATTCAGCGCATCAGTCATGCACTAGTGTAATCTCTTGGTCAAGACAAACCAATCTGAGTCTTACACCTCAACCTTTCGCGATGGTTGTTCATTTCCATTTAGGTCGTGAATGGCATACTTATAGTTACAAGGGACTGCTAATTTAATCTTCTGTGATCTGGTATCACTAAATTAACTACAGTGTAACATGTACGAATTATTGAACAGTTATGCAGTAAATATATGTAACATTCAATCATATTTAAAGCATTAGTGATAAACAATTTATTTCAGTAAATAAGTCTGGAAATTCAGTTTCGATTATACAAAGTAAAAAGCATACTTTTCAGTATAATCCCAACAATCTCCCACTTATACTCAAAATCTGCTTTTAAGTATACTACAACACGTCTCGCGTAGTCAGTGACATCTAATGTCACCTACACGAACCTAATAATTTCTCCCACTTATACTCAAAGCTGTTTGGCAACGGTCTTGACACCCATTCCACTCACATGTCTCTCGAATGTATTCAGAGGCAGACGCTTTGTGAATGGATCTGCTAGGTTGTCCTCAGACGCTATCTTTGCCACATCTATATCTCCTCTCTTAACAATTTCTCGTATGAGATGTCTTTCTTTTAATGTGTTTGTTTGACTCGTGGACTCTTGGTTCTCTTGAATTTGCAACTGCCCCTAGCAGATATTGCTAGACAAATTCAGAACATCATCCAAGTCCACTAAGAAGATCTAGAGCCCAATCGGTTCTTTCACTGCTTCACAAGCAACTACTTACCCGAGTCCCATGGTTGAGTCAGTGATGCATTTCTGCTTCACACTCGTCCATTTGATGGCTACACTTCCCAAATGGAAACACACTAACTGAGGCAGATAATTTATGGAATCTATATCTGATTGGAAATTCGAGTCCGTGTAGCCGATGGGGATTGGAGTATCTGACTGATAAATCAACATTCTATCCCGAGTTCTTTTCAGATACTTCAGAATGTTTTTAATCGTCATCCAATGCGCTTTCCTGGGTTACTTTGATATCTTGCTACCATGCCTCGACAAAGCGATATCCGGGTCTCGTCCTAAAGATTGCATACATAAAGTTTTCCGACGACACCGGCGCAATACGGAATGCCTTTCATGTCATCTATCTCCTTTTTAAGGCCTTAGGGGACATTTTGTTGGATAGATGGATTCTAAGTCCGGAAGGTACTTAATCCTTTCTTGAATCTTGCATGCGTAAGCGTTTCAAGACAAAGTAATCTATGTATGAAACTTGCGATAACCCGATCATCATTTTCTTGCGATCTCGAGTGATCTTGATCCCAAGGATGTGTCGGGCTTTCCCTAAGTCTTTAATATCAAACTGCTTTTGAAAACCATGCCCTTACGCCCCGATCACACCTTCACATCGTTCCCGATGATCACAATGTCATCTACGCATGATTACTAAGAATACCAATGCGCTTTCGACACGCTTTTTATACACACAACTTTCAAACTCGTTTTGATTAAACCCATAAGACTTTATTACATGATCAAAACTTTGGTTCCAAGCTCTGGATGTCTGTTTGAGTCCGTAAATGGACCTCTTGAGCTTACAAACTAGGTGTTCTTGGCCTGTTTCAATGAAACCTTGGGGTTGTTGCATATAGATCTCTTCATCAAGACTTTCGTTAAGGAAAGTTGTCTTGACATCCATTTGCCAGATTTCAAAGTCGAAATGCACAGCAATCGATAATAGAATATGGATGGACTTAAGCATGGCTACGGGCAAAAAAGTTTCCTCATAATCGATCCCTTCTTTCTGAGTATAACCTTTCGCCACTAGTCTTGCTTGCTTTAAAGGTTTCAACCTTCTCGCCCAAATCCTCTTTTTCCTCTTATATACCCACTTGCATCCAATGGGTTTGACCCCATTAAGTGGTTTCACTAGCTCCCACACTCTATTATGAAACATAGAACCCATTTCGCTTTCATTCTTTGTTTGCCAAGAATCAAATCCTTATCTTGGAGTGCCTCATCATATATCCATGGGTCTCGATTCGTCTTGTCCCCGAATCAAGTCCGAGGACTCTCCTATTCCCATGAATCTCTCGGTCGACTAACAACCCTCCCACTACGACGAGGCTCCGGCCAGAAAGCGTATCGTTTGGTATATCATCTAGTATAGTTAGCACTGAGGTTTACCCTCTAAGCTCATTTAAGGTGTTGGGAAATTTATAGTTTTGATGAAAGTTCCAAAAACACATGTAATAGGACCAAATTTTACACATTAGGTCGATCGATGTTTACATTATTGCTATAGGAGACCAAATTGATAATGATTGTATAGAAAAAACCGATGTAATAGATAGGTCACATATTGAGGGGGAACTCAATATGTATAGGTCGATCTCAAGAATCAAGAAAGTTCGATATCCGATGTATGAATCGCTAAACTGTAACGGAAGATCGACGAATCGATCTTGTCGATAACTCAGCCGAAGTCATGAAGCTCAAACTTAGAATACTCAAGATCGATGACTTCCGTAAGATCGGATCAGAAGACCTACATCGGTAGGAGTCACCAAATTGAAGCTAAGTCAACAGCGCCAAGACTCCATCGTGGATCGATCGATTCAGATCGATCGATCAGCTCATAAGATGAAAACCGATGTTTCATCTTATCATACGCCTGGATCTGAACAAGATGAATACCAACCTTAGTTGGAGGAACAACACCGCAAAGCAAGGCTTCCATCCAATAAGGAAGAAACACGTATGAACAGAAATGATATCATGGATTCGATGTTGCTCTCTCAAACGGCTATAAAATACACATTCACGCTTTTCGGCATGCCGCTTCTCAAGACGCCACATCAAGCCCGAAGTTCATTTAAAATAGCCTCGAGATTCAAATTGCTTCCAACGGCTCTTTGATCTCAAGGTCTATAAATATGGGATCACACTTCGTGAGTGAAATACGGAAATGCTTGGACAAACAACATAATCAATGGCTCAAACTATAGTCGATTTCCGCATCGAAGAACACAACAACAAGCTTATTTTATATTGTGTTCATCCCATAAGTTCTTAGCAAGAAATCTTTTCATCTAGCTATCAGTCGCTTTGTAAGGGAAAGATTTCATAGTTGAACCTCAACAACCTTACCCAAACCCCCAAGTTAGGATAAGTTGTTTAGCAAGATTTCATCTAGAGTTTCTAAGATCGATTTAGGGATCGGTTGAGTGAGAACTCTTAAAACATCTGTTGGTGTATCAGGTGGACTAACACACTAAACTAAGTCCAATCGGTTAAGCCTGGTTAAGTTTGTTAAGTTGGTGCCCCTGTGAAAGGGAAGAGTGGACGTAGGGATCGGTTTGTCCGAACCACTATAAATCTTGTGTGCCTTTATTGCTTTGATTAATCGCTCTCACATCGCACAATCTTAAAGCGCATACATATTCTAAGTTAAGATCGATATCACCAAGCTTCGATCCGACGGACTGATATTTCATTATCCGATTAAAAAGATAAAACTTGAATCGATTTATACAAACCGGTTTTTCACACGGTAAACTTTAAAGCTTCCGCGACACATCGCTTAATCCGATAGTTACCGAACCGACCGCCTTTCCGCTCAAGAAGTTGGTTATCGACCAAACCGATTCACTCGCACTCGATCAAAGCATCCGCCGCGACACCGATCTCCGCATCGAAAAGTTTTTCGAAGTCTATTCACCCTCCCTCTAGACTTACGCCCTCACATAACCCGCTCGACCTACAAGTGGTATCGAGCGGTTGGTTCTTCCGACCAATCGACTCTGTGTCATTGTGGTCAACTCGAATCGATCTTGAAAACCGTTTTTAAAAACTCATTCATTTTCCAAAATCACTCAAAGATGGATAACACGTCCGGATGTATCATGATCTGCCGGTTCTCAATTGATGAGTATGCAGATTGGGCCATATATATGTCCAACCATCTAGGCTCGATCGAAGGCGTAATGATGGAAGTCATCGAGAGGACCCATCATCATTTACTACGACAATCCCGCAATGGAGGAGATCCGCACTTTCCCCACGTGAAGTCTTGTACGAAAAAAAGCCCAAACTCGATGGACACGTAAGAAAGAAAATCGCATACTCTGACACCATTGCAAGACATATCATCATGAAGACAATGGATAAGGTCACCAAAGAAAAGATTAAGTATCTCAAATCATGAAAAGCAATGTGGGATACTCCGGCCGAGATCTGCGAGGGAAATGAATAGATAAAAGACAAATTGCCTTCAAGCCGAACCGTGAAGTTCGAGAAACCAAGATGTCGCCCAAATCTAAAACCATCAACGAACTCGATGGAAGAATTACAATGTCTATAAACAAGCTTCGAGAACTTGGTAGAGAGATGTCCGATAAAGATATCAACTATAAGATCCTAAGGTCTCTCACCAAGAAGTGGGACATGAAGGTCACGGTAATCAAAGATTGCCGTGACATTTCAAGAATGAAACCTAGTAGCTTGTTCTTGAGTCTTAAAGCTCACGAAGTTCGACCGATTGAAAGAGGTCAAGTTCGATGAAGACGAGGTCCCCAACAAACCTCGACTTCAAAATCGGTTGCTTTCAAGGCAACCAAAGAGCGAACAAAGGCCAATGAACCCATTGGAAATATATTAAGTCAGCGTAACAGATCGCGTTGCTTACCGGGAAGCTTGAGAAGTCGATATACAACTTGGTAAGTATCGAAGATTTTATAAGGACTATCAACATAGCCGAGGATTTGAGATAGAGATCGCATAATAGATCTCCGAAGAACCGTGATCCGATGATCGGAGGGATCACAGAGATGAAAGGGAAAAGAGATAGTCGACGGCGAAGGAAGGAAGAGATAACCAATCGATAGAAGAAACTCGGGACTACTATCGAAAAGGGAAATCACCGATAGGTCATACGTATGAGTGATTCACCGAAGGAAAGGAACGGTGGATCCGGGTGAGCGTGCTTCAATCGTGAGAAGCCGTGTCACTATAAAGACAGATGATGCCCCGCACTGACGCCGAGAGAGAGGGAAGAAAAGAGGAACAAAAGAGAGCAAAACAGATAGAGACGGAAGAGCCATGGTTGCCGATACGCCAGAATTGACGATTCCTATTCGCCCTCCGGGACTCAGGATACTCCTCTCAGAAGAAGACTCACCGACAAGAAGTCTTGCCGACTTCTATGAAAATGAAGATCCGATATTCTCGCCGACGATGATGAACTCTGCCGATGGCCGGGAGGACCAAATCGAGGTAACCTCCAAACCCCTTCGTTCGGGCTTCTACACCGCTATCATTAGACACCCGGAGATCGACCGCAAAATTTACCGTGAGCAATTGCTTGACGATCTCTCCAATGTAGTAGAAACTTATGCTATTGTGGAAGCCGAGAATGATAAGTCGAGGACCGTAAATAATCGACTTTGTCAAGAAAATGATCTCGGAAAAGCCTCCGAACTTAGATCACCAAAACGCCGTAAGGTAATTGAGGAATTTAAAATTCTCAAAGTTAAAGCCTCGATCGAAAAGCGGATCAAAGATCGATGGAAATTAACAGACAAAGAAGTTCGATGACTTCAAAATCTTGCAAGCAAAATTCGATGAGCTATTCCGAATGCATGAAAGTCCGAAATCCTCCGAGGATAATCACGAAGAAAATAGATGTTTTTTTCAAAATCATCTCAAACCGCTTAAAGACATAAACGCCTATTTTCGAAAAAGATTGATAAGGAGGGACTTGGCTATGAGAAACCCTCCACATCCTCAAAAGCCCCGAATCGATTCATCTCGTAAAGGTGTAATCGCATTTAATTTCAAAAAAAGATACACCAAAAGCTAAACTTGTATCTAATAGGGGTAAGAGACCAAATTGAGCGGTAAAAATGAAATGCCAACCGTAAAGAGAATGTAAATGGACCCCAACCGGTAAAGCATCACCGAGAATCAACGGAAGAACCCGGTTCTTCTCGAAGAGACCTCAACCCGATCAACAGATCGTGAATCGAAAAAGACAACCTACAAAAAGGGAAGTCTAATCTGAGACCCAACCAAGGTCACCGCCTAATAAGCATGCTTCGTAAACCATGAAAACCATCTATGCGCGAAAAAGGATATGAATCTTTTGATGGTAGCAAATGATTCTACCCCTATAGTCGTAAATTTAGGGTCGCTTTTTGAACCACACTAGATAAAAAAGAAGACAAACCGAAAAGTTAAATCATAAGTCTTCTAAGTCATCCAAGGTTCACACAAGTAATCATACAAATCGAAAAGCATATGAGGATAAGTATGATTATGTTGACAGTATGGGAGACAAATCGCCTTCGATCCGACCGATCACAATAGAAGAGCTCGCTTTGTATGGATCCCCAAATCCAAACCTAACCCCTCAGACCCAATCCGAAAAAGGGTACCTAAAACCCGATCCGATTGCAGTTTCGCGGGTCCGCCAACAAAGGAGGTGTGCAAGCAACTATCCGGTACATCGATAGTGGATGCTCAAGGCACATGACCGAAGCAAACATCTCCTCGGCTCCTACATAGAACGTAAAGGCCAGCGTGTACTCTTCGGTGATGATAACTTTGGTTATACCAAAGGGTTCTAACCTTAGAGAATGATGATGTACAAGTAACCGGAGTCTCGTATGTCGGGTCCGAAGCACAACCTATTATCGGTTTCACAATTCTGACAAACGATTTCAAAGTTGAGTTCTCGATCGATCAATGCACTATCAAGAATCGAGTCACTCAACGTATATTGCTAACCGGTTCAAGAAAAGGGACGATCTACACAAATGATTGGAACAGTTGTCCAAGAAATGCGTGCTCGATTGTTAAGAGTTCCAAAAGTAGCGATTGGCTCGCACAAAAGAATGAGCCATCCGAACTTTAAAACTCTTAATAAATTAGCTAGATGTCTCTAGTGGAAGGACTTCCGAATGAAGTGTTCTCAAAGGATCGGACATGTATTTGCATGTCGGGAAGGGAAAAAAGTCAAAGCTTCATTCAAAGGAATTTCCCGACCAAAGATCCAAAGCAGAATCTTCAATTTGCTTCATATGGATCTGTTTGGACCAATTACACCAAATATCTCAACGGACGAAATACACTCGTAATCGTGGATGACTACTCCAAGTTTACCCGGGTTATATTCTTACATAAGAAGAATGAGACGACAACCAAGATACCCGAAATTTAAGAAGATTACAAAATGAGAAGGGTGTCAACAGAGTAAAAAATCGATCGAGATAAAGGTATGCAATTTACGAACTCTTTTATTACCGATTTTTGCTCTAAGTTTGGTATATCAAAGATGAAACATCACCATGAGGACGCCACAAAAGAATGGAGTAGCCGAACGGAGAAAACAGAACTCTCAAAGAAGTTCGCCGAACAATGTTAAATAACATGCGATACCAAACCATTTCAAGGTATAATCAACACCGCATGCCATACGCAGTAATGATGTCTCCCGACTAAGGCTCACTTCAAAACACCCTATGAACTCGCGGAAGGGCGTAAAACCTCGTGTTTCTTACTTCCATGTTTTTTGGGTGCAAGTGTTTCATACACAACAATGGGAAAAGTCACGAAGACTTTTGAGGCCAAGTCCGATGAGGGTATATTTCTAGGGTATTCCTCATCTAGCAAAAGCCTTCGTGGTCTACAACAAACGAACCCTAATTGTGGAAGAAACACCCCATGTAGCCTTTGATGAAGCATCTTCCGATCAAGAGAAATCGCCGTAACAAGAAGTACCGATCTACCGTAACCTCGATATTCGGAAAATGGATCGCCTAACGATCAAGGAAAAAGGATCGTAAATCAGATCAATTTACATTCCAGATCTAGTCGATTCACCGATCAATCGATCCTAAGGTACGAACAACTGCCGATGAAAAAGCCGATTCAAATTGAGATAAGAAGAATCGAACCATCCGGGTTCGTGGGAACTTCGGTTCTCACGGCACATCGCCATGATGATTCCAACATCACCGAGACTTGTTCTTATCAAGTGGACCATAACCCTCGCACTACTCCCAATCACTAGTAATAAGATTTTATCGTAAACGGACGATGTTCTCAAAACCGACGCAAAATCGTAATGTATGACTCGGATAACCACCATCCAACCGATCCGATAATCGGAGACCCGCTTCGATAAAATTAAAACTAGACATCGATTGGTGAAAGTGCCATGTATTGTCAAGTATCCGCTCTATGAAGGAACCAACTACATTCGAGGAAGCATTACAAGACGCAAACCGGATTCTAGCCATGCAGAGGAGCCGGAATAGTTAAGAGAAATGAAGTATGGGAACTAGTAGACGCACCGTGTCATCAAGACGAATTGGCACGAAATGGATCTTCAAGAACAAGAGAGATGAGAAAAATGTTATCACCGTAAATAAGGCAAGACTTGTTGCTAAGGGGTATTCACAATCGGAATTGATTACGATGAGACCTTTGCACCGGGCCGCCGCTTTTGAAGCCATTCGTCAAGCTTTTACGCTTATGCTTCCCACGTAGGGTTCATCGTATCGATGGACGAAAAGAGTGCTTTTCTTAAACGGGTACTAGCGGAGAAGTTTATGTCGAACAACCTCCGTGCTTTGAAAAGGGCAACCAAGTGTATCGTTTAAGAAAAAGCTCTTTATGGTTCAAACAGTTCATGAGCCCGGTATATACACTCTCTCGCTTCTTGATCGAAAGTGGGTTCACTAAAGGAATGTGGGACGAACCTTATTCGAATAGAAGATGGAGAAGATATTCTGATGGTTCAGATTTACGTGATCGACATCATCTTCTGGATCTCCTAACAAGAGCCTATGTGAAAGATTCAAAGAACCGATGCAAGGGAAATTCGAGATGTCCATGATGGGTCGATGAATTACTTTCTAGGTCTCCAAGTTAAACAAAGTTCGGGGATATTCATCTCGCCAAGCAAAGTACACTAGGAATCTTTTGGCTAAGTTTGGAATTCAAAATAGTAAGGAAGCCAAAATTCCTATGATGACCGGATTCAAGATGGATCCGATGAGGCCGGCCGTAAAAACAAATCGGCGAATATAGGGCTCTCATTGATCTCTATTATACCCGATCGCCAAAGAACCGATATATCACTTTTCAAGGGTGTATGTGCAAGATTTCAAGCAAATCCAATGATCACCACCTAGAAGCAAAATAAGCGGATTCTTAAGTATCTCAAGGAACAATAAACCTTGGTTTATTCTACCCATCGATGATAATCTAGAGCTTAGTGGGTATTCGATTCTCGACATGGAGGTTGCAAGATCGACGTAAAAATCAACCTCGGGAACATGTCGGTTCTTAGGAAGTAAACCGATCTCGTGGTTTTCAAAGAAGCAAACATCGATTCAAACATCAACAACCCGAAGCGTAATATATGGTCATAGAAGTCGTTGTTCCCAATCGCCTGCTCGCTCGATCAAGAATTTGGGATTACAACATTGTAGCTAAGAACGCACCTATATTCTCAGGAAGAATAGTGCTATTGCAATCACTCGTAATCCGATTCTACATACAAGATGCAAGCATGTGGATGTCGACACCACTTTATAAGAGATCACGTTGAAAAGAAGAATATCGAAATGGAAAAGATTCATAATTGATATACGTATATCGATATTCTAACCAAGCCACTAGCTGAGATCAGATTCAGAGATTTATGCAATGAGCTAGGACTTCTAGATCTTGGAGAAATGTCACCGAAAATGTTTGATGGAATGTTCTCCAGAACTAGTCAAGTTAAGAGACTAACCAGATCGAGAGAAATCAGTTGAGTTTGGTATCTTAACTGATCTCAAGAGACTGATAAGCAAAAATCGATCAGACTTACACGCTACCAGATCCAAAGGAACTGATCAGATTCAAGGTTTATCAGATTTAAAGTCTATCAGTTTAAAGGAACTGATCAGATTCAAGGTTTATCAGATTAAGGAAAATGCTCAGTTTAAAGGATTATCTGATTAAATCAATTTGGTTATAGTATTTCCTTGTGATTCGTTTTAGCTGATATTCAACAAGCAAGATTCAGAGATTAAGAGCTAAACAATCGCATAAGAAAAGGTGAATTTACACAACGATGAAATAATAGAACTTTTCATTGATAAAAACCCGAAGGTGAGGTTACATTACGAGTTACAAGTACAAGAAGACCCGGAGGTCAGTACATAAATGTTAACCAAAATCCTAAACCCATAACCCTAAACCCTCATCCTAACCCCAGAAGTGAAGGAAAGAGAGAGATTTTAAACTCTCATTTTCCCCCACTTAACAAGGGGTGAGAGAGGCTTTAAAGAACAGAATCCCAAGGCGGTCGCAAAAGCTGAAGATCAAGAAAACTGGAGCGACAGAGGCCTTGATAGGATTCTTAAGCACGAGCCCTAAAAAAGGAGGAGTAATAGGGCTCTCCAACAGCAAATGGAGCACGTGCCAAAGAGTTGGTCATCGATCTCTCATGGGCACATGTGTCGATATTTTATACCGCACTAAGTCCGATGGTTCTGGTTACATCATCCAGATAGACACACAAGGTGCATACGGTTAGGAGAAGTGTCTTCTCGGCAATGACAGATCCGCCCACCGGTGGTAGAGAAGCTTTGCGAAGAATCTATGTGAAATCGAAGATGATGAAGAAAACAAAGAATAAGGGATGCAAAGGGTTGATTTGAGAAGATGAAATCATATACAAGGGTGTAAAAGTGTTTGCCTAAGTCTCACCTTTAAACAAGGGTTCACCAAGATACATGATTCTTACAAAGAAGATAAGTATGGTGAATGGGTGATGTTGTGTAAAAACATTGGTCCAATTTATAGAGGCCAAGCAAGGATGCAAATGCAATTTTCATTTCAAGAAGCCTATCCGAGAAATTTGCATCAAAAGGACAAATGTGTAGAAATCACGCGATCGATAATTGATAAATTTACGGTTGATTGACATATCGAGAGATTGATATATTTACGCATGTCAATCACGCCTACTTAGGGAATAGAAGCTACTACTCTAGACTAAGTTTTGGCGGTAACACTTATCCCAAGAATTGGCTTAATCAAAAAAGAATCGATGAGGTCAACCAAAATCGATTACTTACGAGCATGATCGATGAGAGAGATCTGCACGAGCTTGAAACTCCAATAAATCGATATATCGGTCTATAAAAAAATATCGGTTGAAGGGGAACTTCAACCGATCAAGGAGGATCAAAAGGAAATCGACGATTAAGAAAAGATCGGCTAAGCTGAAGGTTCAACAAATCGATCTGTTGGAGAAGATCGGTTGAAAGGATCGGATGGGAAATTTCATAAGGCTTAAAGCAGAATGATTAAGATCAACAAGTGGAATCAACATTGACAAGTAATATTGACTGATTACAATATCAGTCAACCAGATACGCATCTCTTTTCTCTTGTTCTTTACTTATTTATCGGATCGTATCTGATATTATTTGCCTTACTGTACCCACTATCCCTGTGACGTGTACTCTGCAAATCATTTAATGCGGACGTGGGGTACATGTATTAACTGCTACTTGATCGTGCTTTTAAATCCAAAAGTTTTGTGTACGCGTCGTTTTCCTCGACCCCCTACGATCAAAACCGCTAAATCTGAGCGCATAATCTTTTCAAAACGATTGATCTTCAAAATCTTGTCTTATTGTACCCTCCTTCTATATAAGATTCATCAAACCTTACCAGAGTTTTTCTGCTTCACAAACTTGCATTACTTTCACTGAAAAACTTCAAATTTTCTCTACGTTTCAAAACGATTTCTTAGAGTTCAAAATCTTCTCTGAAAATTTGAATCTGGTAATATTTTCTTTTAAGCTTAATGATGAATCTTTCTTTCCGTTAAAAACATTGTTTTCAAAAGTTGTTTTTCGGAATTTATGCTTCATTGCCTTTTGTTTTCCGCGGTATGATATTGATATTGATTATGCACAAATTTAATGAGTCTATCTCACCTGTAGATGGCCACTCATGGACTAGGAAAGATCATGTGCAACTATGCTATCTGCGGCAACGGCGAAGATCTTTGAGGATAAATTCGCTCGGTTTGGAACCACCGAGGATTCTCGAATCCATGGAGGTGGAACAAATTTCAAGAAGGCCGGATCGAAACATATTGCTCGCTTTCACCGCAATCCAAAGGTGATGCGAAGATGAAGCACTTCAATTCTTGCGGCAATTTGAGTGTGGATACTGAAAAAACCGAGATGAACCGATGTCGCAACAAACAACGAAAGAAATCGATCGACAAATGCGGACATCACTGGCCTGCTCAAATTTTACTAAAAGGGCGAATCTCTCCTGCACACTACAGGGAGAATGAGGATGAAGAAATCAGAGAGGAGCTCTTAAGAGAGGCAGACAAACATCAGAAAGCCGGATTCATCAGGCCAATGCTCAAAAGAAAGTACAGACTGTTGTTTGACATTCTGTCAAGAACGATCATGGGAATCTCATTTAGCCCGGATGCTCTCACATCACAAAATGTACAAAGATGGCAAAGAATAATTGATGGGGCTCGTAACATCAATCGCACGGCTTCCTCGAAAAGCCATCTTGCTCCAAGAACACAAAAAATTTGGAGTCAATGAATCCAAAAGCGTGTCTTTTCTCGAAAAAGAGAGTCAATCTCAACAAGGTTGCAGCTTATATTGAAAGACAAACCGCCAAGCGAAATGGAATCGAAATGGACTCAAGTCCTACAATGCCTTCCTTCATCAACTTCAGGTTATATATATGCCACCAGACGATGACAAGGAGCCCACTCCAACAAAAAACCGAAGAAAGGAAAGAGCAAAGAAGTTCACCATCCACACCCGGGCCGCTCCACGTAAAAAAAAACGAAAAATGTAAAGGCCCGTGGAGAAGAGGCCAAAGAAAGCAAAGCAAGCTACCATGACTCTAGCACTAGAAGATGAGTCAAGAAGATAGAGCGCCGTAACAATGCATTTGCACAACAAAGAACAATCGTAGACAGCAAGCTTCAACCCGAGGGCTCGCCACAACGATCCGAGGTAGAAGCACAAACCGATAAATCTCCTTCTCCTCAACCTCAAGTCGATTCACCGCCGACTAAAGGTCATTGAAGCATGTCACTCCCGCTAGTTCACCGCGCCATGAACTCCGAACCAGATATAACCGCCAATACAAAGCTAGAACCATCGCAGTCGAACCAATCGCATAACTTCCGCCGACTCAAGCACAACCGTAAGCTTCCACATCTCATCCAATGTAATCTGGACAGATAATTCCTCAGATCCAGATCAACAAAGACCATCACCGAAAAATGGTCGACTAAGAATTGAACGAGATTGATGAGATGTATCCACAACCGGGTCGCCCATCCCGCTATAAGAGAAGAAGTCATGGAGATCCTCACCGAGAGATCTCGATTAAAAAGCTTCTCGATCTTATCTTACTTGTTGAACAGATGGGTGGTGCGGATGAGTTCGCAGATTTTGACTTCGATATGAGGAAGTCCGCCAAAGTGGGATCACCAAATGAGCTCATATCCGATAAATCTGCGGAAAGCTCCGATCCACGTGAAGTTGGAATTGCCGAAGAAGAAAAGTCGAGATCGCCAAGAAGCTCCGTAAAATGACGCCGAAAATGGTGAATGCCGAGTCGCCGATGAAAGTGGAACCGGTGTCTGCAGCTTCACGACCAACCACCGGAGGCACAAACAACCGAACCTCGATCAAGTGATGGATCCAATTCCTACATCTCAAATCACCATCGATCAACTTCGAGATCGATCTTGTCTCAAAGATCTCCCCGAAAAGAAGAGATTGAGGGAGTGTTAATCGATCGTAGACAAATCGCCTCAAACAAATCGAAGCAATCGAGAGATCGGTTCTCCCAATCCATGACCACCATATCTGGCGAGCTTACAAAATCGGTTGATGACAAGTCAAAACAATTGGATCAAAATCAATCTTCTTTTCCTCGACGCCACCGAGAAAAGGCTCGAAAGTATCGGAAGAGAAATTTGACAAAATGATTTGGACACTCTCTATATAATGGAAATCGCCAAGAAAGAGCCGACATAAATCTGCTCGTAATCTAATGTACTCAAACTTCGTGTTTATCTCGCTAATGATCTAAATCGCATTGTCAACAACTTTGGGTCTCGACTTCCCACTCAATGCGCTTTTTGATCAAACCAAAAAGGGGAAGGATATGAGAAACCAATCGACACATCGTAAGATAAGGCCCATGGACAAAGCTCAATTGCAAGAAAGATCGCTGGGTGCCGACATCAAAATCTGACCGCTTATCGCACCGGAAAGTCACCGTAAGACAAATGGACTAGTCGACATGGCCGATAAGGAGCTAGTCAGAAAATTGTCCAAAGAGCGTATTGATCAAGAAGAAAGAAGGACGTAAAAACGGGCACAAGCGTAAGGGTTGAAAAGCAAGTTCAAATCAAGGGCTAAGAAAGGATTGATCGAAAATCGCACGGAACCTCGGTTGCCAAAGAAAGAGTCGATTTAGATCATACCAAAAAACCGCCGCACACGCCAAGAGGTTTGAGGAATGGAATAAGATCGAAGTGAATGGCTTCTTGATGCCTTTGTCCTTGATCTTGTTCCAAAAGAAGAATCACCGGATGATGAGTTCCTCAACCGTTACGAATAAATTTCCGACTTTCAAAGTATCCGGAAAATGAGGCCAAGCTTATAAATGTAAAGATATCTCGCCAAGAGTATGATCCGTTAGTATACTCGAAGAAGGCAGATGGCTCATTTGACAGATCGGGTTTTGAGAGATTCTACTTTGACATCTTGAGCAAATCGCATATAACTCGATCAAGTGCGGACAACCGATGTCAAATGGAAACTCTATCGATTTTCAACGTTCCACAAGACCAAAGAGAAATGCCGAAGGATACAAGCCCAAGGAGTGAAGAATCGTAAGACGCCTAGGGGATCACCGCTTTTAAATTCAAAACTTTTCTGATGTAACATGTAATCAACATATCTAATGAAAAGTTTATTTTTCTGATCCCAAGACAAAATCTCTTTGTCTTCTGATTACTTGCTCTTTAACTGTTCTATACTTATCAACTGTTTGGTTTCTCAGGTGTTTTGGTTTCATCAAAAAGGGGGAAATTGTTGGGAAATTTATAGTTTTGATGAAAGTTCCAAAACACATGTAATAGGACCAATCGGACACTTAGGTACCGATCGATGTTTACATTACTGCTATAGGAGACCAGTTGATAATGATTGTATAGAAAAACTGATGTAATAGATAGGTCACATATTGAGGGGGAACTCAATATGTATAGGTCAGATCTGAAGAATCAGAAGAAAGCTGATATCCGACAGGGCAGAATGCTAAACCAGAACGGAAGATCAGATCGAACTGATCTTGTCAGATAACTCAGCGGAAGTCATGAAGCTCAAACTTAGAATACTCAAGATCGATGACTTCCAAAGATCGGACCGTAAGACCTACATCAGTAGAGTCAGCCCGGTTGAAGCTAAGTCAACAGCGCCGAAGAAGACTCCATCAGTGGATCGATCGATTCAGACCGATCGGATCACCATAAGATGAAAATCGATGTTTCATCTTATCATACGCCTGCGATCCGAACAAGATGAATACCAACCTTAGTTGGAGGAACAACACCGCAAAGCAAGGCTTCCATCCAATAAGGAAGAAACACGATGAACGAGAGCCGATACTCGCGGGATTCGATGTTGCTCTCTCAAACGGCTATAAAATACACATTCACGCTTTTCACCATGCCGCCTCAAGACGCGTCACATCAAGCCCGCAAGTCACCTAAAATAGCCCGAGATTCAAATTGCTCTCCAACGGCTCTTTGATCTCAAGGTCTATAAATATGGGATCACACTTCGTAGTGAAATACGGAAATGCTTGGACAAACAACATAATCAATGGCTCAAACTATAGTCGATTTCCGCAAGAAGAACACAACAACAAGCTTATTTTATATTGTGTTCATCCCATAAGTTCTTAGCAAGAAATCTTTTCATCTAGCTATCGCGCCTCGCATGTAAGCAAGGAAAGATTTCATAGTTGAACCTCAACAACCTTACCCAAACCCCCCAAGTTAGGATAAGTTGTTTAGCAAGATTTCGATCTAGAGTTTCTAATCTTGATTTCGGGATCGGTTGAGTGAGAACTCTTAAAACATCTGTTGGTGTCTTGGTTGGACTAACACACTAAACTAAGTCCAAATAAGTCGGTTAAGTCGGTTAAGTTGGTGCCCTTGTGAAAGGGAAGAGTGGACGTAGGATCGGGTTTGTCCGAACCACTATAAATCTTGTGTGCCTTTTTTTGCTTTGATTAATCGCTCTCTCACATCGCACAATCTTAAAGCGCATACATATTCTAAGTTAAGATCAGATAGCACCAAGCTTCTGATCTGATCGGACCTGATATTTCTGTCATCTGATTAAAAAGATAAAACTTGGAATCTGATTTATACAAACTGGTTTTTCACACGGGTAAAACTTAAAGCTTCCGCACACATCAGTTAATCTGATAGTTACCGAACTGATCTACCTTCTGGCGTTCAGTAAGTTGGTTATCAGACCAAACTGATTCACTCGCACTCTGATCAGGCTATCTGCTCGCACACCTGATCTGCACGAAAAGTTTTTCAGAAGTCTATTCACCCCTCCCCTCTAGACTTCTGCCCTCACATAACCCGTTCGGGACCTACATAAGGTAATCTCACTTCTGGGTTTTCTTTGGTTCATATAGTCTTCTTCCAAGAAATCTAAAGTGGGTGTTTATGACCACCTTTTGACCTTTGGGACTATAGAACATACACCCTTTCGTTCCCTCGGGGTATCCTACAAACAACCTTAATTCTGATCGAGGATCCAACTTACCGGCTTCCTTGTCCAACACGTAGGCCGGACACCCCCAAATTATCATGTGTCTCATACTAGGCTTGCGCCCGGTCCATAATTCTTTGGGAGTTTTGGGAACCGATTTGGATAGCACCAAGTTCAGAATGTAAGTCACTGTTTCCAAGGTATGACCCTAGAACGACTCGGGAAGATCCGCATAACTCATCATTGATCTAACCATTTCCAAA
Organism: Stenogyne calaminthoides; assembly: GCA_037126765.1. Taxonomy (NCBI): domain Eukaryota; kingdom Viridiplantae; phylum Streptophyta; class Magnoliopsida; order Lamiales; family Lamiaceae; genus Stenogyne; species Stenogyne calaminthoides. The sequence goes on from JBBCBC010000021.1 coordinate 22,509,429, forward strand.
AGAATTATGTTGCTTCGCTCTGCAACCCTGTTTTGTTGAGGGGTTCCGGGTGCAGTGAGCTGGGATACAATCCCTTCATCAGATAAGTAGTTCAAAATCCCATTGCTGAGGTATTCGCCTCCACGATCAGATCGTAGAGACTTGATACGTTTTTCCTTGTGATTCTCTGTTTGAGCCTTAAATTCTTAGAATTTCTCAAAGGTCTCAGATTCATGCTTCATAAGGAAAATGTACCTTGAGTAATCATCAATAAAATTACTCATAACCTCCTCTTGCTTTGGTTGACATTTGACTACATACATCTATGTGAACGATCTCTAACACTTCTTTAGCCCCATTCCCCTTGGCTCCAAATGCCCTCTTGGTCATATTACCCTCCAAACATGATTTGCAGGTTGGATTCGATTCAACTTGGAGACGCTCCAGTGAACCATCTTTCACCAACCTTTGGATCCTCTTTGGATTTATATGACCTAATCTTAGATGCCAAAGAAGTATTTCGCTCACACGCTTTTTTTTTTTCGGAAATAGTTGATGTGTTATAGGATGCATTTCGTGAGTGGTGTGCACAGTTAATTGTATAGAGATTTTCCATCAATGTCCCGTAACAGATACACTCATCATTTCAAAAATGATGTCATTCTTATTAGAAGAAACTTAGTGTCCTTTAATAGAATTTTAGAAACTGAAAGTGAATTCTTTCTAAAACTGGGAACATAAAGATAATCTCAAAAAAAACTTTATCTTCAAAAGATAGGTGCACTTCTCCCACTGCTTTAACTGCTACTCATGTAGCATTGCAATGTCTGCTACTTGCGTAGTATTGCAATAATCGTTACTATCGTAGCATTGCAATATCTGCCACTTACGTAGCATTGCAATGTCTTCTACTTTAAATAACGTTGCCCAGTGTGATGAGGATCTCACTCCCACTAAGTTGCCGGATCATTTAGAACCCGTGAAGCCAACATGATTAGTGGATCTCGTATCAACCACCCACGAATGAGAAGTATACGCCGCTAAACAAGTTTCAACAACTAGTGCGTTAGAATTACCTTTCTTTTCGTCCCTTTTTGGGGTTGGAACAGGCAAAACCTCCATTTTCCTCTCTTACCGCATCTTAAGCACTTCCTCTTTGGATTTTCCTTGACACAACAAGCATTCCTCATCTTACAATTGCCCTTGGCAACAGTTGAGTTTTATTGCTTATGGCCTTTGGTCCTCTTCTTTATCTTGCCTACCCTTGGCCTAGAAGATGAAGACGGACCACTTGCCGTCAAAACTTGAGTTTGGTCCCTCATCATCATTTCTGCCGAGACCAAAAGCTTGCAACAAATTAGCTAGCGAGGCCAAAATGCTCAAAAACTTTTTGGGCAGAGAGTGAAGTACCAAATTCATCTGAGTCTCCAGATCATAATCTGCACACAGAATCTCAAGTTTGTTCAGATGGGACATCTATTTTGAGGACGTAATCCCTTACGGGTTTGCCCTCCACCTTTTTCAGCGACGACATCTCTCGCAAGGTGATCTGACGAGTCCCGCATGTTTTGACTCGTCAGTTGGCTCATCTGATTTTTGGTGTGTCAAGAATCCACTTGTGCTTTTGTGCAGTTATGATAATTTTTCGTTTCCAATCAATATAGTTTCCATACATATTGTATTGACTTTAAGTATAATAACAGTGGATTAATAGGTAACGACATGCTGAACTGAAATAAACAACTATATGCAATAGCACAAGTATATCACAAGGTTCGATCACATGCATCATATTAAAATCTCAAAAAAATATGAACATGCATCAGCCAACATCTCAAAACAGTTTAAATAAGCCACGTGGGGTGGGTCATTATTTAAACACATTCAAGCAGGTTACAAACAAGAACAGTTACAAACCTTTAATATCCAGATTAATAGTTGGCTCCCACTTGACCAATATAAAATTGACAGGGACTTCGGGGAAGTATATGCATATCAATTTTATACCTAAGTAATAACCATGATAAAATACAGGATTACTATTTAGCTTTGATCGAGCCTCGTGGGGAGGGTCATCGTCGCCACTAGTAATAACCCACAATCATCCGTATGGAATTCATTCATGTGAAAGCTATCTTTTGACCGCCCCGTAGGGGGAATTTCTCCAAAAGAATTCACAAATAAATAAATGGAGGTAAAAATTAATTCAATTTTATTATCCGGAATAAAATTGTCAATTAATTATTTAAACTTACTTAGTAATTTTGAAGGTGAGATTTTTCCATTTGGCAACCCTCATGCAAACACATTTAAACAAATTAAATAAAGCATAATATAACACAAATAAATCAAGCAAAACAGAAAAATAAACATATTGGGCACAAATCATCCAATTTTGATGGTTTGATTTTTCTTGACTTGATCTTGAAGAAACACGTCTCGAATTTCTCCCACTCGTTCGTCTCGAAAAAATACTTCATCTTGAAACGCCACGCCAAGCAAACAAGAGCAGGATGCAAGCTCAAGATCCTGCCGCCACTTGGCCTTAGGGCGACCTCAAAGAACCTCGGCATCGTCTGGCAGTCACGCCAAAGTGCCTCGGACGCGCCTCGGCGTGTGTCGGCGAGCATCGGCAGATCTCGGCGGCGACGCGTGCATCCCATCATGCCCGCCTCCCGCCTCGCCCGCGACCTCGGCATTGCAGATCCTTATCCCTTGCAAGACTGGCGATCCATGCATCCGCCCCGCCGTCCCTTTCGGCTCGGAGCGCCAAGATACCGTGTCGCGCTTAGCGCCCGCCCGTGTCTTGGCCTATTCTTCATATCTCTCGGCCGCCGACCTGCGCCTAACGCCCGTGCGTGCCGTCTTGGCGCCCAAGCCGCTACGCTTACCGTTCGATTTCATCCTTTAATTCTTCGTCTCTTCGTTCCCGATCCGGTTATAATTTATTTACAAAAGTAAATAAACCTAGATCTAGACTAGTCTATTACATTGATCAAATCAAACAAATCCTAGTCTACTCGTGGATTTTCTCACGAGGGAAAACAAATCCGAACGAATCGAATTAAAAAACCACAGTTTATATGCATGCATAAACACATTAAAATCCATGACAATTGGATACCTGCAAAACAGATCTAACAGTTCTACTATCCAATTTCAAATTTAATGTCCACGAATTAAATTACAATTTAAAAAATTCAGAGCCCGAAACTGTGGCTCTGATGCCAGTTGTTGGGGAATGACTTGCACAGATCTATTCGGGGTGAATATTTAAATACAAATTTAATTCATTAATTATTACTAGCATGAATTAATCCTATATTAATTCAAATAATAATTGCAACAACATATCGTGCATATAAAAAGCCACGTAAAACCTACGCATGCGGAATCTACGGGTTTACGTGAACGTACCTCTCGGGATGGCAGTGAATTCGGTTGGACGGACTAACCAAAAGGACTTCCCAAGTATTCCCTTAGCCATTGCTCGACAATCCGGTGGAAGGATACTCGCGAACAATTAACAAAAGGAAAAAATAAACTTTGTTGCACCACTTTCGTGGATTTGCTAATTTTTCCAGCACATGGAATTGTACTTGGGAATGAACTAATCATCCCCTATTTATAGGAGAGGAAGTGGTCGAAATTCTTGTAGAAAATCAATGTGGGAAAAGACTTTTCTTGGTCACCAAGAAATCTTGAATATATCTCCTATATTCTTTTTCTCATAATTAAAATATTCCACAAAATTCCCACCTCCTCAAATATGGATTTTTCGAAAACTTTAATGTGCAAGATTCCAAGATTTGGATCTTCTTGAACTTATGAGATATTCTTGTATTTCAAGAAATACATATCTTCCATAATATCCTTTCAAGAAAATCAAGAAAATCTTTCTTGCCCATTATATTTTCTATAATTCCAAAATTTCACTATAGATAAGCTAGTGGGAGATTTCTTGAATTTAATGAGATAATCTTGTATTCCAAGAATACATATCTTCATTCCATAACAAATTTCAAAGAAAATCTTTCTCCCAACATATCTATAAATTTCTAAATATTACTTGGAAAATTAAGCAACAATATTTATTTTATTTTAATCACCTTTTTCAGTTATTGGACTATTTGTTGGGCTACTCAGGGGGCCTTTAGGAGAATTAAGATTGGACCTTCTAATGGATCTTGAATATCTAATATTGAGCCACAATATAATTCAAGCCCATAAATATTAATTAATCCCACTACATAATTAATATTGCACTATCCATCTTAACCCATATTACAGTCAATATGGCTCCCTTCATTATTTCTCGTGTTTAAGATTATCTAGCCCATTAATTAATTCAAGCCACTGAAATTACTTTTTGGTTAATTAATATCTTTTGCCTTGGTCGAGGAACGGTTCAACATTATTATCCATACCGGAAACTAATTCCACTTGCAAGATTTGGTATGATAAAACTTATGAACCTCCCAAGGGGGCAAATCAAACAAGCGTATTTACACCACGATTCTTCGTATTAAATCTTAGCAATCACATGTGACCAATAATATTGCCCAAGATAAAAAGTATTGAATCTCTCCGATTAAACCCATGATAAGTCAAAGCAATAGTTACCAATCCCACGTGATCCTATTTAAGGGACGAAGATTAAGAAACAACGAACCACTGAGGTCTAATTCTTCCTTGTTCAGTTCTGAAGAATTTATCCTCCCGTAGGTCCTATTCAACAAGATCATGCACACTAGTGTAATCTCTTGGTCAAGACAAACCAATCTCGAGCCTTATACCTCAACCTTTCGCGATGGTTGTTCATTTCCATCTAGGTCGTGAATGGGCGTACTTATAGTTACAAGGGGATTTGTTAATTTAATCTTCCGTGATCTCGTATCACAATTAACTACTGATGTAACATGTACGAATTATTGAACGATTATCAAAGAAATATATGTAACATTCAATCATATTTAAAGCATCAGTGATAAACAATTTATTTCAGTAAATAAGTCTGGAAATTCAGTTTCGATTATACAAAGTAAAAAGCATACTTTTCAGTATAATCCCAACAGTAAATTCCTTAGTCACCTAGTCAGCAAACGAGGAATCGAAGCCAATCTGTCAAAAATCAAAGAAATCTTAGAAATGGGCAGCCCAAGGAACACAAAGGAAGTCCAAAAATTAGCAGGAAGTCTGGCCGCCCTAAGTAGATTCATGTCATGGATGGGAGATAAATGCAAGCCTTTTTTTGACACGCTGAAGAAGGCTAAAGGGAACTTTCAATGGACATAAGAAACCCAGGCAGCACTAGATAATATCAAAGAATACCTTGCCAATCCTAAGGTCCTATCCAAACTAGTCGCAGGGGAGAAGCTCTTTCTATATCTGGCCGCATCAGAAACCGCTCTAAGCTCGGTCCTAGTGCTAGTGGAGAGGCAGACGGACTTTCCAATTTACTACGTGAGTCAAGCACTCAACAAATCCGAGCAAAGATAACCACCCCTAGAGAAGCTCGCATATGCTTTAGTGATGAGCGTCAGAAAATAACGACCATACTTTTTCGACCACCAGGTGGAAATGTTGGCCTCACTTCCATTAAGGAATGTACTTCACCGACTGGACATGGCAGGCCGATGCATGAAATGCACAATTGAGATCGGCCAATTTGGAGTCACATACACACCCCGCACGACCATTAAAGCACAAGCCTTGGCCGATTTCGTTGTCGATCTCACCTTCCAAACTAACCTAGGGGAACCCACCAACCTGCCTTGGGAACTCTTTGTAGACGAGTCTTTCACACAAACCCGGGCAGGGGCAAACGTAGTACTAACCTGTTGGGATTATACTGGAAAGTATGCCAGTGAGCGGCGCTAAATCTTTCTATGGATTGCTTCTTTCGCCTCTTTCGCCATCAAAGTGGTCTCTCTGTATATGAGAATGAAAGTCGCTCGATTCCACCCTTTAGCTTGGCACGTTGATGGAAAAACTTCTCTCTCCTAGGTGGCGCGTTCGTGGAGGCAAACCGAAGGGTTTAGGATTTAGGGTTTAGGGTTTAGGATTGTATAATCACACTGAGTTTCTATCTTATTTACTGAAATAAATTTTTTATCACTGATGCTTTAAATATCATAGAATGTTATACATATTTACTGCATAACTGTTTAATAAGAAGTACGTGTTACATTGTAGTCAATTTAGTGATACCAGATCACAGAAGATTAAATTAACATTCCCTTGTAACTAAAAGTACACTTTCACGACCTAGATGGAAATGAACAAACCATCATGAAAGGTTGAGGTGTAAGGCTCAGATTGGCTTGTCTTGACCAAGAGATTGCACCAGTGCATCATGGTGCACTGAACAGGACCTACAGGAGGACAAATTCTTCAGCACTGAAAATAGAAGAATTAGACCTCAGTGGTTACTTATTTCCTAATCTCCGTCCCTTAAATAGGATCGTGTGCAATCAATAGCCGTTGCTTTGACTTATGACGGGAAGAGGATCATTGAGATTCAATACCTTGTATCTTGGGCAACGATATTGATTACATGACGATTGCTAAGATTTAATACGGGAAAACATGTGCAAGTACGCCTTGTTTGATTTGTCCCCTTGGGAGGCGCATAAGATTTATCATACCAAATCTTGCAAGTGAAATTTATTTCCGGTATAGATAATAATGTTGAGTCGTTCCTTAACCAAGGAAAAAGATGTTAATTAATATAAAGTTATTTCTGTGGCTTGAATTAATTAATGGACTAGATAATTTTAAACATGGGAAATAATAACCGGGAGCCATATTAACAGTAATATGGGTTAAGATGGATAGTGCAATATTAATTATGTAGTGGGATTAATTAATATTTATGGGCTTGAATAATATTGTGGCTCAATATTGAAAATTCAAAGTCCAGTGGAAGGTCCAATCTTAATTCTCCTAAAGGCCCCCTAAGTAGCCTAAACATAAAGTCCAATAACTGAAAAAGGTGCTTAAAATAAAATAAATTATTGTTGCCTAATTTTTTCCTAAAATTTCGAAAATTATGGATAAAAGAGGGAGAAAGATTTTCTTTGAATTTTGTTATGAAATGAAAATAAGTATTCTTGGAATACAAGATTATCTCATTAAATTCAAGAAATCTCCCACTTGACTATTCATAAAGGAATTTTTGAAAATTCCATAACTTAAGGAGGAGGAGATTTTATTTGGGAGATATATTGGGAAATAGAATAGATTGGATATATCCAAAATTGATTCTTGGAGAAGAAGCAAGGAAATTTCCCAATCTCCCTAAAACCCTAATATTTTCGCCCCCCTTAGTATTATAAATAGGGGATGAATTTTTCATCCCCAAGGCAATTCCATATGTTGGAAAAATTAGAAATCCACATAGGTGGTGCAACATAATATTTATTTTTCCCTTTTGTTAATTGTTCGCGAGTGTCCTTCCACCTAATTGACGAGCAAGGACTTGGAAATACTTGGGAAGACTTTTTGGTGTGTTCGTGTGAACGAGATCCACCTTCTAGATGATTGCCACTTCAAGAGGTTAGTTCACATAAACTCCTAGTTATTCCGATCAGGGCACCCTATTCCCCAACAACTGGTATCAGAGCCATGTTTCGGGCTCTGAATTTTAAGTTGTAATTTAATATGTTGTTCATTGAATTTGGAATTGGATAGTAGAATTGCTAGAGCTTTTCTGCAGGTTTCCAATTGTCATGGTATTTGATGAATGTTTATTTATGCATGCATATAAATTGTGGTTTTTAATTCGATTCGTTCCAATTCGTTTTTGCCTCGTGAGAAAATCTACGAGAAGATTATGATTTGTTTGATTCGTTCAATGTAATAGACTAGTCTAGATCTGGGTTTATTTATTTTGCAAATAAATTGTAACCGGATCGAAGAGGTAGAGACAAAGATGGATCCTAACCGGCGCGCGGCGTGGCGGCGTCGTCCTTGTAAACGCAAGGGAGGCACGCCACGACGTGGGCCGACGCCAAGACGGGGCGAGGGCGAGGCCGGCCGAAATTTGGCGCGCACGGATCAAGCCGGCAAGACGCCGGGCACAAGCGCGGCGTACGCAGTCGGGCGGGCGAAAGTGACAAGGCTTGATGCGCCAAGAAGGCCAAGCGGGCGCGCGCCGATGAGCGCGCGGATGCGCGCGAGGCCATTTTGGCCGAACACCAAGGGTTTACCTCGATTAAAGTGAAACATCATTTTGTTACCCTATATTGCTGCTACTTAAAATGCTTTACTTCTTATTTGCTATAAATAGCAAATAAATCTTGAGATTATATCAAACCCCAGATTAAATCTTAGCCGCTTATTCACATTTAATCTCAACCATTGATCTCTCCCTACATATCATATATATATACCCCTTCGTCTCCAAACACTTATCATTTTACACTCTGCATTTTTCTACAAGAACGATCAAACTTTCCAAACCATCCGTATACTCAAAATATCTTCAATGGAGTTTCCAAGCCACGACATGATAAGGAATCTCGCAGAAACTGAGAAACCTTACTTCGAGCATGTAGTGAAAATGGATGACAACAAGTGCACACCGGTAGAAGAAGAAGCTCTGCATATGCTTCGACTTGCACACTTGGGGAGATTGGTCGGCAAAAAACCAGAGCTAGAGTTGTCAAAGGAAATATTGCAGTTCGTTATCAATATGTGAGAGGACACCAACGGAGCCTTGTTCTCGCAAATCAGTTTTGGCACGTTTGCAAAGTCAAAAGCAGAGGTGGTTACCAACAAAGATGTTCGGTTATCTTTAACCAACATTAATGGTGTTTTCGAATTAAATGATAGAGGAGATGATCCTGCGGGTTACATGATTGGGAGAGAGCAGGAGATTTTAGATAGATTTTATGTTTCAAAGGTCGAGTTGAATGGAGCCTTGAACAAAAAATGTCTAAAACCGGTATATCGAGTCCTCATCGATATTGTAGTGAAGTGTTTGATGAGCACTTCTGGGAGTTTAAAGTAGGTTAGCCGGAATAAATTGAGGTTAATGGCTGCTATTGAGGATTCACAGACAAGAGATTTCAACTGGTTGAAGTTTTTGGTGAGTTGTATACTTAATCAAAATCAGAAGATTAAGTATGACAAGGGGACGTTCACTAAGGCTGGGAAAGTGTTGTTTGGCACGAAGATAAGCTATCTTCTGGAAACACTACCAAGAAAGAACATATTTTTATTAAGTGGTAGTAATTTCAATCGAAACTGAATCATGTTTCGAAGGCCCAAATCACAGAAGAGAAGACAGGCAACTTCTAAAAGTACGAGCTCTCTTTGCTCGGGATGAGCTGAGGAAGCGGTATCGAGGAAAGAGCCCGAATCGGTATCGAAAGCGGTGTTCAAAAGACCACTGATTTTGGTGATTATTGTTTTCTTTTAAGAAAAATTATTTATGGTCATCAGAACAAATTCGTTTTTAAAAAGGGGAAAGATATTTTTTTTGTGGAAGTTGTTTTTAAAGGTTTTGGTATCATTATCAAAAGGGGGGAAATTGTTGGGATATTTTAGTTTTGATTATTTATGCTAAAACATTGTGTAATTATCAACTTGTATTATTTAAGTTCATTTTTACAGGCAACAAGTTGAGGGGGAACTGATTTGAAGTTTCCTAAGAAAATAGGCCTGAAGAAAAGTGGCCTGAATGGAAGAAGGCTGAGTCTAAGATCACTGAACGCCGATGGATGGCACGAATCTTTGAAATCTTTGAAATCTAGAATGCTGAAATCCTGAGTGTTGAAATCCTGAGTGCTGGAATCGTGATCCCGAAAAGCTAGAATCCCGAAAATCTTTGGAATCCCGATCCCGAAAAAGCCGAATCTGAGTGTTGGAATCCGATCCGAGTCTTTGAATCTTTGATTTGAAAGGCCCTGAATCTTGGCGACGGACCAATCGAGGAGGTCAAAAAAAGTCTGCGAAATTACAGAATAGTATGGATTTGAATGTGACTTTCTCCAACGGTAAGATTCAAATCCACACTATAAATACAAGCTCTTCCATCATATTAAGTGTGGAAAAATGCTATTAAGCCAAGAGCCATATCTTCAAGCATTTCCACCATAGAACACAAATCTGTAGATATCCAAAATATATTCAAGAGTGTTCTAAACCCAATCTAAGCCACACATGATATATCCTAAGCTTAGAGAGATTTTCCCAACCTTAGCATAAAGGCTAAACAATTGTAAGGGAAAATCTCAACCTAGTTGGAGACAACACCAAACCCAAACCCCATTCTTGAGAGAAAAGTAGTGGTTAAGTGAGGTAGTTGAAAAGGCAATCCCGTGGAGGGTGATAAATCCAGAGGCGAACCCGTGAGGGTGATAAGTCCAGTTTAGAGGCGAACCCGTGAGGGTGATAAGTCCCAAGAGTGAGAACTCATTAAACATCTGTAAGAAGTCCCGCAAGGGAGGGTAGGCAATCCCGTGGAGGGAGATAACTCTCCTTGAGTGAGAGCTCTATAAATATCTGGTTGTATTGTGTTGACTAACACAATAAACTAGTCGAGTGAGTTGAAGGAATTTCCCTACGGATTAGGGAGAATGGACGTACGAGCTTGAGTCACCGAACCACTATACTTTGTTGTGTTCTTTATTGCTTTATGTTCTTGTCATATGCAAATATTTAATAACAAGCAAAGCAATTCTTGTAAGAAGAAAGAAAAAATTTAAAAACCACATTTTCCCCCCTCCCCTTTTTCATAAAATTAAATTATTTTTTTTGGGACCAACAACTGGTATCAGAGCAGGTGTTCAAAAGACCACTGATTTTGGTGATTATTGTTTTCTTTTTTTCGGGGCTAACAATTGGAATCAAAGCAGGTTGCGGTGGAAAGTTTTGAATCAGATCAGGATAAGATTCCTATTGCTGATATCACCCATTAAAAAGGCAAGAAGGCTGCTGAGAAGGTCGTAGAGGAGCCTGAGAAGAGGAGAAAGACACTTGAACTCCTGAGAGTAAAACAAGAAACAGGTGAGAAGAAGAAGGCTCAGGGTGAGCGGAAAAGGAAGAAGAGATTGAGGAAATTAAGGGAAGTAGCTGAAGGGGAGAAATCTCCACTTGATACACTTGTTAAAGCTGTTTCACAAGCCGCTGAGGCTGAGGCTGAGAAAATCCCTGAGAATGTGAGGGAAGAGGATGTTTTTACTGAAGTGCACAACACGAGTATTGGAGATGACAAGATCATGAGAGAAATCTTCACAGGTTCCCAACAACCTGCTGAAGTTAGCCAAATACAGATCCCAACTATCACCCCTCAGAGCCAAAAATTCATATACCTTCAGGGGCCCACTCTACCTTTGAGGAAGAATCACCTGTTCGTAAACTCAGGAAAGGTGAAGCTGAAGAAAGGGAGTGGAAACTTAAAGCTGAGAGATTTGTACTTGACAAATTTTCAATCCTTGCCAACTATCCTGACCTTCAGGATATGTTTATCAGGCTGAAAACCGCCATGCTGATCATCAATCAATCCTTTGCCATGATGTTGCGGATAGGAAACTTCAGAGGTGAAGATTTCTGGGCTGAAGAAGTGGCAGAGTTGGATGCATTTTCAGGCCTTGGGAAGAGGAAGCTAAGGATTAAGACTGCTGAGTTTGAAGAACTTATCTTGAAAAAGGTTACTGAGAAAATGATCGCTGATCAACTCAAGAACTCCGCTTGAGGCTCGTGACAAAGATCGCGATCGATCGACCCCGCCGAGGGTAGTCGAGATTTGCTTTGGCCGGAGCATCGCTCGGGGAACAAGCTCGGACATTCCCCGCGCCGTGATTCCGTTTGAAGAGATCCTCGAGAGCTCGCAAAGAAAGCCTTCATGAAGCGATTGAAGTTGGGATTCGATGAGAGATGTAAGAAGAGATTCTGATCCCACAGCCAACTGTTGATCTCACACCCATTCTGGAGAAATTAACCATGTTCGAGCCAATGGTTGATCAAATGGCCAAGCTTGAACCTCTGGTTGGTGAAGTGTCAAAGCTTGATGAGGCACATGTTTCTCAGGGTGAATTCATCAAGACGATTAGCACATCGATGGTTACACCAGCTCAGGTAAATTTACTATCTACATCAATTGATGTAAGTTTACTTCTTTCAGTACAAGGTTGGATGATGTGGCTAAAGAGATGAAGGATGAGATGGAAAGCCAGTTTGATCTGAAATCCAAAGCTCTTGAGGATTTTCTGAAATCCAAAACTGAGGAGATGATCAGATCAGTTGTAGATGAGATGAGCAACTCCTTGATGGAGAAAATGAAAGCAACCTATGGTGGTCTTGCTGAAGACACCAGTACTGGATTGAATGTACTGCAAAGAATTCAGGATGAACATTTCCAAGTGGCTGTAGAAGTAAGGTCAATTGGCAGAGAACAGCTCCACATGGACAGAACCCTTTCTGAACTAATTGCCAATTATGATGCCAAAAAGGGGAAAAGTTATGGCAAGCTTGCTGTCATGCCATCTCTGAGAAAACATATTGAAGAGGCTCCTTCTGAGATCTATAGAGGAAAGAGGAAAGAGCCTGAAGTAATAATTCATCCTGAGGCCACAAGGGAAGTCTTGGAAGAAAGGACTAAGAGGCAGAGAATTCAAGAATCCAGTAAGCAGGGTGAAGCTTATGGTATCCTGAAACCTCAAGGGAAACCTACTGATGCATTTGTGGAGAAGCCACTGAAGACCAAGCAGTTGGCTAAGCCTATAAGTAGGAAACCTACTCAGAGGAAATTAGTTGCTGAGTTTGATTAAGATTTTGAGGAGGTTGCACAGGAACTGACTGGGAAAATGGAAGAATCTGATGTAGATGACCTTTTTAAAGAAGGATTTGGTGAGTATGATGTGTCCACCAAAAGGCTGAACTGGGACTGGCACAACACTGTTAAAGCTTTAGAAGCTGAAAAGAAGAGAAAGGCCGCAGTCTCAGTATCAGGGTAAAAAATGACCAGGAAGGAAAAGGAGGAGGCAAATAGAAAATTTGGAGGTTTTCAGAGGATGATTCTGAGGAGGAGAGGAACAAAGCCAAGGAAGAGGCAGTGGCCCCACATTGATAAATGGATGCCAATAGATATGAATGATCGATGGGAAACGGCCAAGAGAGAGTTCGTGTTCAACAATGATGTGTTGCTGATCTGGTCCGAGCCCAATGCTGACAAAGATGAAGCACTCATCGCCTATCTGCTTCAGAACTACACTGATGTTTGCCAGAAATGGTTTAACATATTTGACACCTTGGGCTTTCAGCCAAAAGCTCCTGGAATGATCAAGTACCCTCCGCCAAGATACAAGAATGGATTGGTTAATTACGATTTCATCCATGCTGACTTCGTGGAACAGGCAGAGTATATAGGCCTGTCTGGAAATGATGCTGAGACTCTGCGCAAGAGAGAAGAATTGAAGATCAGGTACTACGACCAGTTTAACCTGAAGCCACCTGCTGATGAGATCGAGTCTGAAGAAGATTGATGTATCTTGTGTTTTCCTTCTGTTTTTTTGTTCAGTAGATTCCTATAAAAACCATTGTAATCTGTACTCATGGTTTTGAACTTCAATGAATAATCTACTGATTTTGTGTTGATCAAAAGATAATATCTCATTATCTTACTGATTGCGTGATGGTTGCCTTACTTGTTTTACTTGCCTTATAAATTGAAACTTGAATAGGTGATAGGTTTATTTATGTTTGCAAGCTTGTAACAAGATGGTTTTGGCATCATAAAAAAGGGGGAAATTGTTGGGAGATGAATTTAATAAAGATTTTGGTTAGATCCCAAAACCCCTGAGTATGACATGTTTCAGGACGATCTTGATAGTATAGGATCAGGTTTCAGATTATCAGGACGATCTACACCATATATTGTTAGCAGACATAGTTCAGGTTAGAATAGGTTTCAATATTTTGTCTGAAGATCACAGAAGAACCTGAAGATCAGAAAATCCTGAAGATCAGAAGAACCCGAAGATCAGAAGAACCTGAAGATCAGAAGAACCTGAAGATCAGAAGAAACTGAAGATCAGAAGATCCAGAAGACTCTTATGTACTGAATCCACAGAACCTGAACAAGTCACTCCTAGTTAAATAGTGTTTGTTCATTCTGAGTACATGCAAAGAGAATGTTATACGCTCATGAACACTAAGGAAAGTATCAACTCAGTATTGGTTGACACAAAGACCCATTTTTGTTGTCTCTGTTCAAAGGAAGATGTCAACCAATGAGGAGGCGACAACAGCGTACTTTCCTGACATTGAAAGTGACATTTCTCTGAAATATGTCAGCAGAGATATTTGTCATGTTCACAAAAAATGGTGATTGGCTTCTTGTCTGGATATTTCCTAAAATATGCAAGGGCTCGTTCAAACCCTAATGTAGCCGTTCATCATATACTCAAAGAAGAAATCTGAGATGCTATCTCTCCAACAGATAGTTTTTCAAAGGAAGACTTCTTGAAGAGTTGCCTATAAATACCAGAGGCCTTGAACACTTCAAAGGCACGGGAAATCAAAGCAACTCCAGAGCTCATTCGTATTCAAGCATTCTTGTGAAGCACTCGAAACCCTTAGAATTTCCCAAGTGTTTCATCTTTGAAGAGAGCTCATTTACTAAGCCTAGATTTAAGATCTTATCCAAAGCTTAGTTCGAGATATCCTAGCCTTTTACCTGTGTTCTCATTGTAAAAGGATATCTCACCTTAGTTGGAAACCAACCAAACCCAAACCCTTTTATTAGGAAGTTTGTGTGTGTAAGTAGTTGGAAGTGAGAGAGTTGTAAAGAGTTAGTAAGCTGCTGTGTTTAGACTGAAGACTCTAGATGAGAAGTTAGTAAGCTGATTGTTCAGTCTGAACGCTTGTGTGTGTTGAGTTAGTAAGCTGCAGTAGTTCAGCCTGAAAGCTCGTAGTGATAAGTTAGTAAGCTGCTGAGTTCAGTCTGAAAGCTTGAGGTAGTAGAAGTAGTGTGTTAAGGAATTTCTCTGAAGATCAGAGAGAGTGGACGTAGGAGCTTGAGCCTCTGGACCACTATAACTTGTTGTGTTGTTTTGCTTTCTGCTTTGCATTATTACTTGTTGCATATTTCACTGAAAGCATTTCTGATATTCAGTTGGAATCAATCCACTGAACTTGCATTAACTTGTTCACAGCCTTAACCACTGTTTTATTAAGGGAAGATTTTCAGCAAAGTAAAACGAGTATAAACTTGGGGCCTACACTTTTCGCACCCTAGATAAGCTAGTATAGATAATTGTCAAACTGATAAACTCTCCTGAGTAGTCAGTAAGAGTAGTATCTACTCCAAGCTTATTTGGACTCTGAGAAAAATCAGGATCAGTGAGCTAATCTAAAGTCCCTGAACGCCGCTCAGTGTTATTGTCTCAGTAGACTTTGACTCAGGGCAATTTGTGCTTCTCAGGACTGAAAATCAGGACAACCTGACTCGCTGATTTCAGTAAAAGTTTTAAAAGTTGAAAAATCACTATACACGTGTATTCCCCCCCTACACGTGTGACACTCGTTTACATCGGGACCAACACTAACTATTAATCTGGATATTAAAGGTTTGTAACTGTTCTTGTTTGTAACCTGCTTGAATGTGTTTAAATAATGACCCACCCCACGTGGCTTATTTAAAATGTTTTGAGATGTTGGCTGATGCATGTTCATATTTTTTTGAGATTTTAATATGATACATGTGATCGAATTCTGTGATCGAAATTTGTGATAATTTTGTGCTTATACAAATCGTTATTTATTTCAGTTCAGCATGTCGCAACCTTTAAATCCCCTGTTCAATATACTGAAAGACAATTTACTTACTGGTGAAAACTTCGTCGATTGGAATCGAAAACTTACTATTGTCCTTACTGTACAACATCATAACTGGGTCCTTACTGTCCCAAAACCCGAAAAGCCAACTGATGAGTCCACAAAATCAGATAAGAAAGATTATGCTGACTGGGAGCGGTCAAATGAGATGGCTAAGTGCACTATGTTGGCTTCTATGTCAGACGTGTTGCAACATCAACATCAAAATTTTGATACCACTGCAGACATCATGACGAGTCTTAAAGCGATGTTCCAACATCAGAACCGTGTGGCTCGTCAGATCACCATGAGAGACTTGCTCTCCATGAAAATGGTAGAGGGAACGCCCGTAAGGAAACACGTTCTCTAGATGATGGCTCACCTAAATAACCTTGAAGTACTTGGCACTCAATATGATATCGAGACCCAGATCGATTTCATACTCCATTCTACCCAAAAGCTTTGAACAATTCAGGTTGAACTATCAGATGAACAAGCAAGAATTTACATTGCCTGATCTATTACAAGCTTTAGTCTTGGCAGAGGCGATATTGGGGCAAAAGATCCAAGCCTTGGTGGCAAATGGTCCTTCTTCTTCTTCTAGGCCAAGAGGAGGTAAGAATAAGAGGAGGGCAAAATGCCAAAAACAAGTGAACTCAAGCGTTGCCAATGGCAAGGAGGTGAAGGGAAATGGAGGAGTAAGGAAACCGGGAAAGGGGAAATATTTTAACTGCGGTGAGAAAGGACACTGGAGGTCAGCCTGTTCCAAACCGAAAAGGAATGGAAAGAAAGGTAATTCTCAAGCACTAGTTGTTGAAACTTGTTTGGGGGCGTATGCTTCCCATTCATGGGTAGTCGATACGGGATCCACTGATCATGTTTGTTTCACTTTACAGGGATTCAACCGTACCCAGCAACTTAGTGGGAGTGAGATCCTCATCACACTGGGCGATGCTACGAGAGTGGCAACTGAAGCAGTGGGAGAAGTGCAGTTATCTTTTGAGATGTTCTTTACGTTCCCAGTTTTAGAAAGAATATAATTTCAGTTTCTAAACTTTTTCTTGATGGATATTCGGTTACTTTTAATAAAGTTGTTACCATTGCTCAAAATAATGAGTTTATCTGTCATGGAACATTATCGATTAATCTCTACACAATTAACTGTACACACCACTCACGAAATGCATCCTATAACACATCGACTGTTTCGGCTAAAAGAAAACGTTCATCAAACGTGAACGAGACACTTCTATGGCATCTAAGTCTAGGTCATATCAATCAGAAGAGGATCCAAAGGTTGGTCCAAGATGGTTATTTGGAGTCTCTCCAGGACGAACCATTTCCAACCTGCGAATCGTGTTTGGAGGGTAAAATGACCAAGAGGGCATTTGAAGCCAAGGAGAATAGAGCCAAAGAAGTGTTAGAGATCGTTCACACCAATGTATGTGGTCCAATGACAATCAAAGCAAGAGGAGGCTATGAGTATTTTGTTACTTTTATCGATGATTACTCAAGATACGGATACATTTTCCTAATGAAGCATAAATCTGAGACCTTTGAAAAATTCAAAGAATTTAAGGCTCAAGCAGAGAATCATAGGAAAAAACGTATCAAGTCTATACGATCCGATCGTGGAGGCGAATACCTCAGCTACGAATTCTTGAACTACTTATCGGATGAAGGGATTGTATCCCAGTTAATTGCACCCGGAACCCCTCAACAAAACGGGGTTGCAAAACGAAGAAACAGAACACTTTTGGAAATGGTCAGGTCAATGATGAGTTATGTTGATCTACCCAAATCGTTTTGGGGCCATGCCTTGGAAACGCCGTCTTACATTCTAAACTTGGTGCCGTCCAAAACGATTCCCAAAACCCCTAAAGAATTGTGGACCGGGCGCAAGCCCAGTCTAGGACACATGAGAATCTGGGGGTATCCGACATACGTGCTAGACAAGGAAGCCGGTAAATTGGATCCAAGATCAGAATTAAGGTTGTTTATAGGATACTCCGAGGGAACGAAAGGGTACATGTTCTATGGTCCCGAAGATCAAAAGGTGGTCATCAGTACACACTTTAGATTTTTGGAAGAAGACTATATGAATGACAAAAAGCCCAGAAGTGAGATTACCTTGAATGAGCTAAAGGGGCTTACCTCAATGCCAACTGTACACGTTGATATAGCAAACGACACACTTACACAACCGGAATCTCGTTGCAGTGGGAGGGTTATCCGACAGCCCAAAAGATTTATGGGGATAGGAGAGTCTTCGGACTTGATCCCCGACGAAAATGAATCGTACCCATGGACTTACAAAGAGGCAATCCGTGACAAGGATGCGGATTCTTGGCAAACAGCAATGAAAGCCGAAATGGGTTCTATGGATCAGAACAAGGTGTGGGAGCTTGTCGAACCACTTAATGGGGTCAAACCCATTGGATGCAAGTGGGTATACAAGAGAAAAAGGGGATCGGATGGAAAGGTGGAAACCTTCAAAGCTAGACTTGTGGCAAAAAGGTTACACTCAGAAAGAAGGGATCGACTATGAGGAAACCTTTTCGCTGCCATGCTAAAGTCCATCCGCATTCTCTTGTCGATAGCTGCGCATCTCGATTTCGAGATCTGGCAAATGGATGTCAAGACAGCATTCCTCAACGGAAGTCTTGAAGAAGAAATCTATATGCAACAACCCGGAAGCTTCATTTCAAAGGGCCAAGAACATCTTGTTAGCAAGCTCAAAAAGTCCATCTACGGACTGAAGCAAGCACCGCGTGCTTGGAACCAATGTTTTGATCAGGTTATAAAGTCTTACGGGTTCGATCAAAACGAGTTTAAAAGTTGTGTGTACAAAAAGCGTGTCGGAACTGCATTGGTATTCTTAGTACTATACGTAGACGATATTCTGCTCATCGAAAATGATGTAAAGGTTTTGTCAGACGTAAGGGCATGGCTATCAAAACAGTTTGATATGAAGGACTTAGGGGAAGCCGGTCACATCCTTGGGATCAAGATCACTCGAGATCGCAAGAAAATGATGATAGGCTTATCGCAAGCCTCATACATAGATACTGTCTTGAAGCGATTCAGCATCCAGGATTCCAAGAAAGACTTTGTACCTTTCAGGCATGGAATCGATCTATCCAAAGAAATGTGCCCTATGACGCAAAGGGAGATAGATGACATGAAAGCCATTCCTTATGCTTCGGCTGTTGGAAGCCTCATGTATGCTATGCTGTGCACGAGGCCGGATATCTGCTTTGCCGTCGGCATGGTAGCAAGATATCAGAGTAATCCAGGGAAAGAACATTGGACTGTAGTTAAAAACATTCAGAAGTATCTGAAAAGAACTCCCAATAGAATGCTTATTTATCAGTCAGACAGTCTGATTCCCATCAGTTACATGGACTCGGATTTCCAATCAGACCTAGACTTCAGAAAATCTACCTCGGGTAGTGTGTTTTGCATGGGGGGAGGAGCCATGACATGGAGAAGCGTTAAGCAGAAATGCATAGCGGACTCTATCATAGAAGCCGAATACATAGCTGCTTGCGAGGCAGCGAAAGAAGCGGGTTGGCTCAAAAACTTCCTAGTGGACTTGGACGTAGTACCGAATTTGCCCAGCACCATCACTGTCTACTGTGATAATGCCGGAGCAGTTGCAAATTCAAGGGAACCGAGAACCCACAAGGCAAACACATTGAAAGGAAATATCATCTTATACGAGAAATCGTTAAGAGAAGAGATATAGAAGTGGCAAAAATTGCGTCAGAAGACAACCTAGCAGATCCATTCACAAAGGGTCTGCCTCAGAATACATTCGAGAGACATGTGGAAGGAATGGGTGTCAAGACCGTTGCCAATCTGCTTTGAGTATAAGTGGGAGATATTATTAGGTTCGTGCAGGTAGCTTCTACACGAGACGTGCTGTAGTATACTTAAAAGCAGACTCTGAGTATAAGTGGGAGATTGTTGGGATTATACTGGAAAGTATGGTTTTACTTTGTATAATCACACTGAGTTTCTGTCTTATTTACAGAAATAAATTATTTATCACTTATGCTTTAAATATCATCGAATGTTACACATATTTACTGCATAACTGTTCAATAATAAGTACGTGTTACATTGTAGTTAATTTAGTGATACCAAATCACAGAAGATTAAATTAACATTCCCTTGTAACTAAAAGTACACTTTCACGACATAGATGGAAATGAACAAACCATCACGAAAGGTTGAGATGTAAGGCTCAGATTGGCTTGTCTTGACCAAGAGATTGCACCAGTGCATCATGGTGCACTGAACAGGACCTACAGGAGGACAAATTCTTCAGCACTGAAAATAGAAGAATTAGACCTCAGTGGTTCATTATTTATTAATCAGACCTCAGTGGTTCATTATTTATTAATCTACGTCCCTTAAATTAGATCGTGTGCAATGAATAGTCGTTGCTTTGACTTATGATGGGAAGAGGATCATTGAGATTCAATACCTTGTATCTTGGGCAATGATATTTATTACACGACGATTGCTAAGATTTAATACGGGAAAACGTGTGCAAGTACGCCTTGTTTAATTTGTCCCCTTGGGAGGCGCATAAGATTTATCATACTAAATCTTGCAAGTGGAATTTATTTCCGGTATGGATAATAATGTGGAGCCGTTCCTTAACCAAGGAAAAAGATGTTAATTAATATAAAGTTATTTCAGTGGCTTGAATTAATTAATAGACTAGATAATTTTAAACAAGGGAAATAATAACCGGGAGCCATATTAACAGTAATATGGGTTAAGATGGATAGTGCAATATTAATTATGTAGTAGGATTAATTAATATTTATGGGCTTGAATAATATTGTGGCTCAATATTGAAAATTCAAAGTCCATTGGAAGGTCCAATCTTAATTCTCCTAAAGGCCCCCTAAGTAGCCTAAACATAAAGTCTAATAACTGAAAAAGGTGTTTAAAATAAAATAAATTATTGTTGCCTAATTTTTCCCTAAAATTTCGAAAATTATGGATAAAAGAGGGAGAAAGATTTTCTTTGAATTTTGTTATGGAATGAAGATAAGTATTCTTGGAATACAAGATTATCTCATTAAATTCAAGAAATCTCCCACTTGGCTATTCATAAAGAAATTTTCGAAAATTCCATAACTTAAGGAGGAGGAGATTTTATTTGGGAGATATATTGGGAAATAGAATATATTGGATATATCCAAAATTGATTCTTGAAGTAGAAGCAAGGAAATTTCCCAATCTCCCTAAAACCCTAATATTCCCCCCCCCCCCTTAGTATTATAAATAGGGGATGAATTTTTCATCCCCAAGGCAATTCCATGTGTTGGAAAAATTAGAAATCCACAAAGGTGGTGCAACATAATATTTATTTTTCCCTTTTGTTAATTATTCGCGAGTGTCCTTCCACCGGATTGACGAGCAAGGACTTGGGAATACATGGGAAGACTTTTTGGTGTGTTCGTGTGAACGGGATCCACCTTCTAGACGATTGCCACTTCAAGAGGTTAGTTCACGTAAACTCCTAGTTATTCTGCATGCGTAGGATTAACGTGACGAACTTGTATGCATGATTTGTTGTTATATTATTATTTGAATTAATATATGATTAATTCATGCTAGTAATAATTGTCAGAATTAAATTTGTATTTAAATTCACCCAGAATAGATCCGGGAACCCTATTCCCCAACATAACCATCCCAGACGGACACTCTTTCTAGGCATCCATCATGTTTGAATTCCAAGCAACCAACAATAATGCGGAATACGAAGCCCTCATCGAGTTTAGTGAGGGTAGAAGTCTAGAGGGGAGGGGTGAATAGACTTCTAAAACTTTTTGTGAGATTAGGTGTGGATAAGCAAATATGGCTGATCAGAGTGCGAGTGAAGCACTACAGACTGATATCCGACTTATTGACAGCTTGAAAGTAGATCAGTTTGGCGTCTATCAGCTCAATTGTTTGTGCGGAAGATAAGTTAATCCGTGTAAAAAACCAGTTTTACTCAAACCAGACTCTGAGTAGTCTGTTTCAGATCAGATGACAAAGGTGTCAAACTGATCAGATCAGTTGCTTGGTGCAAATCTGATCTAGACTCAGAACATGCATGGAATATAAGGTAGGTAGTGTGCTAAGAGTGTAAAACAGATAAATCACACAAGATTTATAGTGGTTCGGACAACTCGTCCTACGTCCACTCTTCCCTATCAGCAGGGGCACTCACTTAACCAATCTGGACTTAGATTAATGTGTTAGTCCAACACAATACAATAGATATTTCAAGAGTTCTCACTCAACAATCCCAAAAATCAGAAACTAGAAACCCTAGTCTGAAATCTTG
This sequence comes from Stenogyne calaminthoides, assembly GCA_037126765.1. NCBI lineage: Eukaryota > Viridiplantae > Streptophyta > Magnoliopsida > Lamiales > Lamiaceae > Stenogyne > Stenogyne calaminthoides. The sequence continues at coordinate 22,531,588 of JBBCBC010000021.1, forward strand.
CTAAACAAACTTAACCTAACTTGTGGGTTTTGGTATAAGATTTGTATGTTCCAACTGGAATCCTATCCTAGTATTTGAGTAGCCTAAAGCTAGAGGATAAGAATTATATGCTAAGAACTGTATGGGATGAACACTTAGAATAACTCTTGAGTTGTGTTCTTCGTGCGGAAACCTTGCTTTTAGCTTGAGCTTGTATAATTTTCGTAACCTTACTATGAAGGTTAATCCCATATTGATAGGCATGAAATCGAACTAGCCGTTGGAGAGCAATTCGAATTTCAGTCTATTTAAGTTAGGTTTGCAGGCTTGATTTGACGTGCTCAGAGGCGGCATGGCCGAAAGCTTGTAAGCTTGTCCTTTATAGCCATTGGACTCTGAAGCGTTATTCCTGCACTTGTCAGTTCTGTACATGCGTGTCTTCTTCTCATTGGTTCACAAGTACACAAGTTCGGCACTTGATTTACTAACAAGATTGACATTCTTCTTGTCTGATTGACTTTAGCTCGTACTAGGTAACTTGATGTAGTCACCTGATGGATCTGACCAGATCAGATAAAGACTTATATGTCTACCTGATTTGAATCTTCTGATGTACGTTGTCTTAGCAAAACTTACTGATTCTTCTTCGTGTTATTTGATGTAGGTCTTCTGGTCTTGATTTCTTCTGATCTTCAGCTAATCTAGTCTTATGATCTTTAGCTTATCTGATCTTCTGACCTTTAGCTTATCTGATCTTCAAGACTTCGACTTATCTGATCTTTAGAACTTAGCCTATACATATTGAGTTCCCCCTCAACATGTGACCTATCTGTTACATCAGTTGTCTATACAACTCAGCTGGTCATCCTATCTGATATCTAATTCATCAGTCAGCTAACAAGTTTGACTGGTCCTATTACAATCTGTTTTGGAACTTCCATCGAAACTACAAATTTTCCAACAAGTTCTCCCTTTTTGATGGAACCAAAACAGTTAATCAGAAAAACAAATAACAATAATATAAATAACCGAAATAACACACAGTTCAGAAGACAATGAGAAGTTGTCTTAGAATCAGAAAAGATAGAGTATTTCATTAAAGATATAAGCGTTTACAATTACAGAAATATCTATCAACTGGTTCTAAAACAGTCTTATGATCTGATATCTTCAATATCTGAACTTCTGGAGCTCTTATGGAAAATCAAACACCTTGTACATCCTCTGCATCAGAGCAGCCAGTCGTCCCTTCTCAATGATCCCTCCTTTCTTGGCAAACTCATAGTACAACTTCTTAAAATCAAGAGGATCAAGAGTCTTGTTCGGTCTGAGAGGTGGCAAGAGAATCTCGAATGGGGGAGCCTCAGGAATCAGATTCATCGTCTTGCCCTCTTTCATTACAATCTCAGAGAATTCTGGATATTTGGTTTCTAACCAGCTTCTAAATTCATCATCGAATTCTCCTTAATCATCAGCGATGGGAATCTTCTCCAGAATGTATCCATCACATAGCCAATCTGCTCAAATCTTATTCCATTCGGGTATCAGATCCTCCTGGGCAACCAAGATGTCTTTCACCGAAGCAGGTAAGGCCCTTTCTTCCCAGACTATATCCTCAGCAGCAGCAGCTTTCTTCCTTTGTCTTCTGACATAGATAATGTGAAGACCTTTAGACTCAGCCAGCTTCTTCTTCTTGATAGCAGCATCTATCACACTCTGCCTGGCCTTCTCCTCTTCAGACTGTGTTGGGGTGATCTGAGACCTCGATCGTGTCTCCATCTGTTTCTGGGTCTGAGTGGGAACCTTGACCTGCTTGCCCTTGCCTTTCTCTCTCTTCTTGGCCTCTGCCTCAGCTGCTTTCTCTTCATCCAGTAATTGCTTAGTCAGCTCAAGGCTCTGGGCCTGATCTTCAGATTCGTACCTTTTCTTAATATTGGATGAGAAGTCTTCTATCCTATCTACTCTGGCAACAACATCAGATAGGACAGTCTTCTGTTCAGAAATGGTCTTCCCTTGAGCTTCAATGTCTTGTCCTTGCTTTTCAACTATTTGAGGATTTCACTAGTTTGGTGTCAGGCACAGCAACAGTTGGGACAATTTCTGGCATGGCAGTCATAACAACAGTTAGTGTGGCAGTTGGTGTAGATGGAGTTGGCAAAAATGGTTCAGCAGATGGAAAAGTGCTCGCAACGATTAACTGCATCTGTTTTTCTGCCTCCTCTACCCCTACCCCCTTTTTGGTTGCATCAAAAAGGTTTATTAGCTTGAGGTTGATATCTCTGAACTGATTTAGCATTTCATCTTTCAGTTCCTCAATAGCTAACAGAATAATCTACACCGTGGAAGATGAGGGTTCAGGGCCCAACAACCTGTTCAGACCAGCTTCAATCGATTTCTTGGCCCTGAGAATGGATCCTTCAAATCTCTTCCATCCAGCATCTAGAGATGTATCTGTCCTCTCCAGAGAAGACCAGACACTTTCCAAGAGAGTTCCGATATCAGAGAGCATAGAGACCTGTAGCGACATCTTCTCTATGATTGGCTTAACTCTCTTTACCATAGAATCAGTAATATCATCGTGCATGCTCATCACAGTCAGCTTCCTCTCTGCATCAACTAGAGCTTGTTGCTCTTCTCTGAATCTCGTCATCAGGTCAGTTGCCAAAGTGTTGAACTGAGTTTCAACAGTTACCTTTACCCCATCTTGAATGTTCTTCGTAAGAATATCTAGGGTATCAACATCTAAGGCAACAACCCTGCCAGATGTTGAAGCCTCACCAGATAGGGTCACATCTGCAGCACCCATGTCTGGTTCATCGGCAACTTGCTCATCAGCATGAGCCCAGTATGCTTCCTCTCCTTCTACCTCAGCAATGCCAAACTTCTCATAAATTAACCATCTGATGTCATCATCAGAGGTTAATTCAGTTGCACTGCTCACACCAGCATTCTCCAAACACCTTATCTCCAGATCCACAAAATAATCAGATTCGAGTGCGTCCATCAGAATCAAGAATTCTTCAATACCCTTCAGACGTATGTCCCTCCTGAATACAACCTCTTCAATCTTAGGCTGAAAGCTTGGATGGTTGATCAGATCCTGGCAAATCTTGTCAAGATAAGCCTTTACCTGGTGCTTCAGTATAAACAGGGTTGGATCCTCCGTATCTGATTCAGGAGACTCCAGAACAATCCTGGTGTTGAATGGATTGTGGGTAAGAGAAACATATAGATCCTCTTTGGGAACAACTTCTTCAGCAATCAGTTCTTCTACCCTTTCTGGTTCCTGGGCATTCTGGGCTGATGGCTAGGGAGTGGGTATTTGTGGTTCACTAGGTGGGGTAGGTTCAGGTTGTGTTTCTGGTTGAGGTGGAGTTGGCTCAAGTTGGGGTTGAATCTGAGGTTTGGGGGCAGTTTGGAGTTATTCTGGGGCAGATGGGGTTGGGGTTGGCGATGGTGTTTTGGCTGGTGATGGTGAGAGTGATTTGGAAGTTGTTGTTGGTGATCTTTCTCTTCTGAACACTGTACTGAGGGGCAGAGAATCTGATGGTGATTGCTCCCCACGTGGCTCAACTTCTACCCCCTCTCCTTCTGCTTCTCCTTCTCCTTTTCTTTCCTGCATCTGTTCAATCTGCTCCTCCCTGCCTGTACTCATAGTTCTTTCAGAACTGGCAGTAACCTCCTCCTCTGATTCAATGTGAATCAGTTCCTCATTTCTTTCAACGATCTCAACTGGTCCAGGGGTCTTCTTCAGAAGAGTGGTAACCCTCTTCTGACGCTTTTCAGATTCATTTATTTTCTTGGCCAGTGCCTTCCTTTTTAGCTTCTTCTTGGGGGCGTCCTTTTCATGCGTTTCTGATTGCACAGAAGATGCAATTGCCTTTGTTTCTTTCCCTTTGGCCTCTCCTCGTTGTCTGGGCACATATGGGGCAGGATCATCATCTGATTGGCCAGGTAGGGGTTCATATCTTCCCAGTATAGCCTTGAATTTCGCCAGATAAACCTTCTTGCCATCTTCATTCCACTCAAAATTATCGGGCAATTTATCCAAAAGGATTTTGGAAACCTTGTGGATAAAAGAGCATTTTAAAGTCAGAAAGACTTCATTCCTCTCATTCAGAGCAAACTTCGCATTCTCCTTTAACAATCTGGCCTTGAACATCCCTAGCCAGTCAACATCCTTGGCTTTCTTGATGATAACAGTCATTACACACTGCTTATAGGCAGTTACTACATCTAGACTATAGGTTAAGCACATAATCACCTTTGACACAATCTCGATTAGAAGGCGATATTTTCTCTTCAGGTGTGGGTCACGAACATTCACAGTATGTTCTCTCTATTTGCTGGTCTTAACAGCTCGGCTTGTAGAAACCCTTTCTCTCCCAATGATGTGAATGTTTCTGGATCAAGACTTCCTTGTCGGAGACCAAAAATCCTTCGTAGATCATTATCTGTTACAATAACCTCCGTTCCTCCGACATAAGAAATCAACTTCTCATCATCATCCGCTTCTTTCTTCAGATTGTATAGAAATTCCAGGGCTTCATATGTGTGCACGACGTCTTGGTGAAGATAGTAATATTGATCAAGGCCACAAGCACGAAGACAGTCTAGAATTTCTAATGACTCAGGGTCCGAGGTGACTGAGAACATGACAAATTTCTCATCAATGATGTTCTTTTTCATTGATGTGAAATTGCATATCTTTTTGCCTTGTCCTGTACGGGCAATGAGTTGTGTCATTTCTATGAAAGACAAGCGAATTTAGGGATGAGTTTGAGTAAATTATTTCAATAAACATAGTTAAACAAACAACCCTAATCCACTAATCAAGTATTTAAAGCACAAACTCATATTAATACAAGTATGCATTTAGAACAAGTCAAGAACTATACAATATCGCAACAAGATCTATTTCCAGAATTTTAGTAACACAGTTTGTAAGCATAAACAAGCAATTTTGACAAACAGTGAAACCAAAAGGATATTTAACAAAAGCATATTCAGAAATTTACCAAATATTGATTCAAAGATTTGAGAGTTTGAAAGATGAATCGATGTAGAGTTTGAAATCGTTTGCACAGAAGAATTTATCTCTCAAGAATTTGGTAGATTTAGAAGTGTAAAGGTTTTCTGGAAACTGAGTTAGGGTTATATATAATGGGAGGGAAAACATTTTTCCCAATTCCCCATAAATACTAAAGTATCCGTGTTTTGAAATCAACGACTTAGATTAGGCGTTCGTAAAGTATTTTTAATCGTGCGGTTAAGAAAAAGTACCCGCTTATATTTTGGACGCGAAAAAGTGCAATAAATACCATTAAATACATATTCCCCACGTCCGCATTTAATGCTTCGCAGGGCGTGCGTCATAAAGTAAAGCAAACAGTAATTATAACATTTAAAAAGATAAACTCAGACAATATAATAAGGCAAAGAAGATAATGTAAATAAGAAAATGTATCTGACTGATTGATATCATATCAATCATTTACCACTCAATCTGATCTGACTTTTCTGAATTTTTGTCGATCTTATTGTGTAGCCTAAACCTTAACAAATTTTTCCAACAATGTTTTATCCCTCAGATCAGGTTCCTTCTGATCTAAAACCCTTAGTCAGTTGAAGCTCCCCCTTCAACTTATATTCCTTTCTGATCAGTACCCAACTGATCTTATCTGATCAGTTGAAGTTTCCTTCTTCAACTGTCCTTCTTACCTGGTCAGGCACGTAACCAACTGTTATTGGAGATTAATCCGCCGAAGTATTCTAGTGCATCTTCTCCAAGATCCAGAAGCCCTAGCTCATTGCATAGTTCTCTGAATTTAACTTCAGCTAAAGGCTTCGTAAAAATATCAGCTTTATGTTTATCAGTATGAATCTTTTCCATTCTGATGTTCTTCTTTTCCACATGGTCTCTGATAAAGTGATGTCTGATGTCCACATGCTTGCATCTTGTATGCAGAACTGGGTTTTAAGTGATTGCAATCGCACTATTACTATCACAGAAAATAGGCACATTCGTAGCTATAATGTTATAATCCCTCAGTTGTTGACAAAGCCAGAGCAGTTGGGAGCAACAGCTTCCTGCGGCCATATATTCTGCTTCAGTAGTATATGTGGCAACAAATGTTTGTATCTTTGAAAACCAAGAGACCAGTTTACTTCCCAGAAACTAACATGTACCTGAGGTTGATTTTCTGTCTATCCTACAACCTCCATAATCAGAATCAGTGTACCCAGTAAGCTCTAGATTATCATCTGCAGGGTACCATAAACCAAGGTTCACGGTTCCCTTCAGATACTTAAGAATCTACTTAGCTGCTATCAGGTGGCTCTGCTTTGGATTTGTCTGAAATCTGGCAGATACACCTACTGCGAAGGTTATATCTGGTCTACTGGCAATAAGGTATAATAAGGATCCAATCAAAGCCCTATACTCCTTCTGATTAGTTTTCTGACCACTCTCATTTGGATCCATCTTGAAGGATGTCATCATTGGATTCTTTGCAGCTTTGCAATTCTAGATTCATACTTAGTCAAAATATTTATTGTATACTTGGCCTGACAGATGAAGATCCCAGTATGAGCTTGCTTAACTTGAAGACCTAGAAAATAGTTCATCTAACCCATCATGGACATCTCTAATTTCCCTTGCATCAGTTTACTAAACTTATCACATAAGTTCTTGTTGGGAGATCCAAAGATAATATCGTCCATATAGATCTGAACCATCAGAATATCATCACCATCTTCTATTCTGAATAAGGTCCTATCAATCAGTCCCTTAGTGAAACCATTATCTTCCAAGAATTGGGACAGTGTATCATACCAAGCTCTGGGAGCCTCTTTCAGGCCATAAAGAGCCTTCTTTAAACGGTATACCTGGTTATTCAATTCAAAGCTAGAAGGTTGTTCAACATAAACCTCTTCTGCTTGTATTCCGTTTAAAAATGCACTCTTTACGTCCATTTGATACACAATGAATCCCAATTGAGAAGCATGAGCCAGAAATAGCCGAATGGCTTCTAGGCGAGCAACAAGTGCATAGGTCTCATCATAATCAATCCATTCTGATTGTGAGTACCCCTTTGCAACCAGTCTTGCCTTATTTCTGGTTATCACATTGTGCTCATCTTTCTTGTTCTTGAAGACCCATCTGGTTCCAATGACATCTTGGTGGGTTGGTCTGTCTACAAGTTCCCAAACTTGATTCCTCTCAAACTGCTCTAGTTCTTCTTGCATGGCTAGAATCCAACTTGCATCTTGAAGAGCTTCTTCAATGGTTAAAGGTTCCTTGAGAGACAGATAATAGCAGTACATAGCACTCTCACCAATCTGATATCTAGTCTGAACCCTATTGCTTGGATCTCCTATAATCTGATCAGTTGGATGATCTCTTAACCAGATTTTCTTTGCTTGTGTAGCTTCATCTTGGAGATCTTCTTCATCATCATTACCTGCAATAGAATCACTAGAAACTTGTATAGGGACATTAGTTGGGTCTACCAGACAGGGACATATTTCAGCAGATGTTTGAATCATCTCAGATTGCTGAATATCTGCCTGATTATCAGGTGTTCCCCCTGAACTGGATGGTTCAGTTGTTACTGTCTCAGCTGTACCAGCTTCTTCATTGATAGTTGTACGTACCTTAGGGTCTGACTGACCTGGTGAATCATCAAGGTCAAAGTTGGGAATATATATACAGTGATGTGTTTTGAATCCTTTCCTTTGAGCCTCAACTGATCCATTTTCAATGTTTCTGGTTCATCAGGTACGACTTGTTCTGCGGCGGATTTCTCCTGATCAGATGTTGACTTAAGATCGTACTAGGTAACTTGATGTAGTCACCTGGTGGATCTGACCAGATCAGATAAAGACTGATATGTCTACCTGATTTGAATTTTCTCATGTACGTTGTCTTAGCAAAACTTACTGATTCCTCTTCGTGTTATTTGATGTAGGTCTTCTGGTCTTGATGTCTTCTAATCTTCAGCTCTTCTGGTCTTCTGATCTTCAACTTATCTGATCTTCTGACCTTTAGCTTATCTGATCTTCAAGACTTCGGCTTATCTGATCTTCAGAACTTAGCCTATACATATTGAGTTCCCCCTCAATATGTGACCTATCTATTACATCAGTTGTCTATACAACTCAGCTGGTCATCCTATCTGATATCTAATTCATCAGTCAGCTAACAGGTCTTACTGTTCCTATTACAATCTGTTTTGGAACTTCCATTGAAACTACAAATTTTCCAACAATTTCCCCCTTTTTAATGAAACCAACACAGTTAATCAGAAAAACAGATAACAATAATGTAAATAACATAAATAACACACAGTTCAGAAGACAATGAGAATTGTCTTAGAATCAGAAAATATAGAGTATTTCATTAAAGATATAAGCATTTACAATTACAGAAATACCTATCAACTATTTCTAAAGCAGTCTTCTGATCTGATATCTTCAATATCTGAACTTCAGGAGCTCTTCTGGAATATCAAACACCTTGTACATCCTCAGCATCAAAGGAGCCAGTCGTTCCTTCTCAATGATGCCTCCTTTCTTGGCAAACTCATAGTACAACTTCTTAAAAGCAAGAGGATCAAGAGTCTTGTTCAGTCTGAGAGGTGGCAAGAGAATCTCGAATGGGGGAGCCTCAGGAATCAGATTCATCGTCTTGCCCTCTTTCGTTACAATCTCAGAGAATTCTGGATATTTGGTTTCTAACCAACTTCTAAATTCATCATCGAATTCGCCTTGGGCATCAGCGATGGGAATCTTCTCCAGAATGTATACAGAACATAGCCAATTTGCTCGAATCTTATTCCATTTGGGGTGATCTGAGACCTTGATCGTGTCTGGCCATTTCACCGACGCATGTAAGGCCCTTTCTTCTGACATAGCTAATGTGAAGACCTTTAGACTCAGCCAGCTTCTTATTCTTGATAGCAGCATCTATCACACTCTGCCTGGCCTTCTCCTCTTCAGACTGTGCTAGGGTGATCTGAGACCTCGATCGTGTCTCCATCTGTTTCTGGGTCTGAGTGGGAACCTTGACCTGCTTGCCCTTGCCTTTCTCTCTCTTCTTGGCTTCTGCCTCAGCTGCTTTCCCTTCATCCAGTAATTGCTTAGCCAGCTCAAGGCTCTTGGCCTGATCTTCAGATTCGTACGTTTTCTGAATATTAGATGAGATGTCTTCTATCATATCTACTCTGGCAACAACATCAGATAGAACAGTCTTCTGTTCAGAAATGGCCTTCCCTTGAGCTTCAATGTCTTGTCCTTGCTTTTCAACTGCTTGAGAGATTTTCACCAGTTCGGTGTCAGGCACGGCAACAGTTGGGATAATTTATGGCATGGCAGTCATAGTAGCAGTTGGTGTGGCAGTTGGTACGGATGGAGTTGTCATAGATGGTTCAGCAGATGGCAAAGTGCTCGCAACGATTAACTGCATCTGTTTTTCTGCCTCCTCTACCCCTTCCTCCATTTTGGTTGCAGCAAAAAGGTTTGTTAGCTTGAGGTTGAGTGCTCTGAACTGATTCAGTATTTCATCTTTCAGTTATTCAACAGCTAACGGAGTAATCTGCACCTTGGAAGATGAGGGTTCAGGGCCCAACAACCTGTTCAGACCAGCTTCAATCGATTTCTTGGCCCTGAAAATGGATCCCTCAAATCTCTTCCATCCAGCATCCAGAGATGTATCTGTCCTCTCCAGAGAAGACCAGACACTGTCCAAGAGAGTTCCGCTATCAGAGAGCATAGAGACCTCTAGCGATATCTTCTCTGTGATTTGATCAACTCTCTTTATCACAGAATCATTAATATCATCGTGCATGCTCATCAGCTTGGCCACAGTTAGCTTCCTCTCTGCATCAACTAGAGCTTGTTGCTCTTCTCTGAATCTCATCATCAGGTCAGTTGCCAAAGTGTTGAACTGAGTTTCAACAGTTGCCTTTACCCCAACTTGAATGCATTTCGTAAGATGATCTAGGGTATCAGCATCTAAGGCAACAACCCTGCCAGATGTTGAAGCCTCACCAGATAGGGTCACATCTGCAGCACCCATGCCTGGTTCATCGGTAGCTTGCTCATCAGCATGAGCCCAGTAAGCTTCCTCTCCTTCTACCTCAGCAATGCCAAACTTCTCATGAATCAACCATCTGATGTCATCATAAGAGATTAATTCAGCTACACTGCTCACACCAGCATTCTCCAAACACCTTGTCTCCAGATTCACAAAATAATCAGCTCCGAGTGCCCCCATCAGAATCAAGAATTCTTCAATGCCCTTCAGATGTATGTCCCTCCAGAATACAATCTCTTCAATCTTAGGCTGAAAGCCTGGATGGTTGATCAGATCCGGGCAAATCTTGTCAAGATAAGCCTTTACCTGCTGCTTCAGTATAAACAGGGTTGAATCCTTTGTATCTGATTAAGGAGACTCCAGAAAAATTCGGGTGTTGAATGGATTGTGGGTAAGAGAAATGTATAGATCCTCTCTGGGAACAACTTCTTCAACAATCGGTTCCTCTACCCGTTCTGGTTCCTGGGCAATCTGAGCTGATTGTTGGGGAGTGGGTATTTGTGGTTCACAAGGTGGGGTAGGTTCAGGTTGTGTTTCTGGTTGAGGTGGAGTTGGGTCAGGTTGGGGTTGAATCTGAGGTTCGGGGGCAGGTTGGGGTTGTTCTGGGGCTGATGGGGTTGGGGTTGGAGATGGTGGTTTGGCTGGTGATGGTGAGGGTGATTTGGAAGTTGGTGTTGGTGATCTTTCTCTTCTGAACACTGTACTGAGGGGCACAAAATCTGATGGTGATTGCTCCCCAGTCGGCTCAACTTCTACCTCTTCTCCTTCTGCTTCTCCTTCCTGCATCTGTTCAATCTGCTCCTCCCTGTCTGTACTCGTAGTTCTTTCAGAACTGGTAGCAACCTCCTCCTCTGATTCAATGTGAATCAGTTCCTCAGTTCTTTCAACGACCTCAACTGGTCCAGGTGCCTTCTTTAGAAGAGTGGTAATCCTCTTCTGACGCTTTTCAGGTTCATCTGGTTTCTTGGCCAGTGCCTTCCTTTTCAGCTTCTTCTTGGGGGCGGCCTTTTCTGTAGCAACCCGAATCCATTTAGAACTTATTTATTTATTTTTCCTAATGTGTTTAAATGTTATACTTGTTTTTAAAAATATATGTACAAGTTTCTAAATTTTTTCAGTGACAGATTTGAGCTTTTTCGAAAAAAAAAACCCTACTAGCACTTTTGGATTTTTATCCGTGAAACAGACCCGTTAATAATGTCAAAATTTTAAAGAATTCAAAATGAGAAAGAAGAACTTCAAATGGAATCCTAAAAATCGTGCGAGTTTAACTGTACATTTAAAATAATTTTTGGAACCAAAAATCGAACCAAAAAATACAGAAAATACACCGACGGAACCCAAATCGCGTCTAGAATCAAGGCTACCATAATTGACAGCCCAAAATATGCAATGAATCCCCCATTTTCGTCCAAAAACCTGCAAGACAATCAACCAAAACTATAAAGTAGGATTTCCCCATTTAATGGGAACACTATTAGAGCCATGCTTCCTATGTGACATGTTACTAACCCCCATCATTACATTCCTCCCCTTTCATACCACCATGGCCAACCCCCCCCCTTTTCTCTATATATATACCCCTTCTCCCCATTCCAAGTTTGGTCTTGACATTTTTGATCCACAAGAAGAAAACACATTGAGAAAAATGGAGAGAGTTGGGAGAGTTTGAGAGTTTGAAGGAAGAAGGAGCTTTCCCCTCATTTCTTGCTCTTGACCGATCATCACCACCCCAAGGAGGAGTCTTTCCTCCACCATCTTGAAGCTAGAAAGGTGTTAGAAGTAGGAGTTTCCATCAAGAGCCCTCAAACCCCCTCCCAAAGAAGGAAACTACAAGGGTGAGCACCAATGAGACCTTTAATCTTGATGTTATGATCATAATTTGTTTGAGCATGAAAACCCTTAGAAATGGCATGCTAAGAACCTCCCCTGAGCTTGTTTAATCTGTGAAAAATCATGTGTGAAGGTTGTATTGGTGATATCTTGTGTATTTGAGCATGTTTAGCCATATATGTGAAAGTTCAAAAATGTGTATGAAACTTCGGAAGTGCTACTGCCTCATTCTTGGAAAACCTATTTCGATGCTTTAATGATGTTTTAAAATCGTGGAGAAATTTCTAGAGGTATTATTTGAAGTATAGAACGACATAGTAAAAATTGGTGGTCATTTGATCTGTCTATAAGGAGAATAAATTAGTGGAAATTTGTGTATCTGAGACTATGTGAAACTAGGAGCAGTGACTCTTTTGTATTTTTTTACTTATTTAAAAAGACGATAAAATTATAGGAAAATTTGGGAATGTTTCTCTTGATGTCTTTTAAATCATATCCAAAAATCATAGTATTTTGTTTAGAGAATCATGAGATATTCCTATTTGAAATATATGTGCCAAATGTTTAGTGAAGGTTGAAACTGTGAGTTCAACAATTTATTTATCCCTGTTTCTTTATCATAAAAATCATGGGAAAAATTTTATGTTCTCATACATGTGTTAAAAATTTCATATTAAAGTTTGGTGAATTTTTGTTAAGTTTCCAGTGGGTTACGAATTTTTATATGAAGCATGTATTGTATGACGTACCCTATTACGAACCCGTTTTACTCAAAAACCTGGTACCGACCCTTAGCTCAAATGTCTTAAGTTTCAAAATTAAGTTGCTTAATTTTAATTGTTGTATAACATATTTTAATTTCATAATTTTTAGACGTTTTTCCAGTGAGTTATGATTTTTAGTTTAAAGTATGCACTGTTTTGACAAACTTTTCAATACCCTGCCTGAAATCGCAAATGTACCTTATTTCCTTAGCTCAAATGAATTTGTGCCCTTGATGAACTCTGGTTATTTTCAAAATATTTATAACATACTAAAATTTCATATTTTTCCAGTAAGTCTAAGTGCTCTTTTCCTTTTATGCATGATTACATGTCTTTATGCCAAATGAGTAGTACTAGAAAGAAGGAATGGTAATACTTTTAGAACCAAGCATGTTTTAGGTTGTTGAATGTTTCATGTTTTCTTTTGTGAACATATGTTTGGATGTTTTACTTGTATTATTAAGCTTTATGAGTAAACTCGACCCCAATCTGTGAACCCTTTCGCAAAATAGGAAATCGTACCAATCCAATAATCGAGTTTTGACACCCATGTCGAACTCAAAATGAACTCTTATAACTTTTAACTTCTAAATTCCCTTTTAATCGAAGAGCCCTTAATTCGATGCGAAACCGTTTAATAAATAAAAGAATGAACGATGACTAAACAAACGGACTGTGCTAGGTCCTTGGGATTAGCTCGGAAGCTTGGAAGTCGTGCCGTATTCAAAAGCTTTCAAGAAGTTAAAACTTTACTTGAAAAGTTGTCAGGTTGGTGACACTATCTGTATAGCTAGATAATGTTATATGGACTGTTGACAGTTTTCAAAGTAAACTAAATAAGCACTGTTAAAAGATATGTTTTTGAAACTTGTGGATTTGGTAAACAATGCACTAAAAATTATGTGAGTACTATTATGAGTTTTGTGAATATTGGGACATGAACTATATGTCTCGTTTATTGGTTGGGCCTCGTACCAATGATTTTGGGGATGAGTCCCGTGTGGAGGAATTGGTGGTTTTGCGGGGAGATAAGGAAGCGATGATATAAGGAAGCAAGGGGATATAAGGAAGCTATCGGGTGTTGGACGCGGTAGGGCGCCTACCGGTGCCACCCCATTTTGTGTGAATGATGCGGGATTGGACGTGGTATACGCTACCAGTGCCACCCATATGTGTGATTGTTGAATGATATGTTTGATGTTATAAATGTTGAATATTGTATGAACTATTAACAAGGAATCGTGAGTAAGTTTTTGTTATAAAGAGAATGAGTAAAAGCTTCTACCATTTTGGATTCCTGTCAATCTGTATAACAGCGTACAGGTTGCCTGCTGAGATTTTTTTCTCACATCCCATAAACCCCCTTTTCAGGTTATGATGCTGAGGGCCTGGAGCTGCAGTAGACAACCCGATTTCCCCACTGTCTTATTCAATAAACAAACTGTTTTCTAAATTCGAATAATATGTCTAATTAATACTCCGTGGATCTTGTACTAATGATGTTTCTATGCTAAGTATTGAATTTTTATCTACCTTCCTATTTTTAAAATTGTGTTAAGTTTTACTTCCGCTGCAACTCAATTTGTTTGTCCCCTTTTTAAAAGAAATTTTCTGGCTCAGTTTTACGGTTCACTAAGTGATGACTCGGGTTTAGGACGTTATGACCTCAAAGGTTAACGTTCTGAATTCCGGGGCGTTACATTTTCCTACATTTCTGACTAGACAGAAGACGCAGTTGCCTTGGTTTCTTTCTCTTTGGCCTCTCCTTGTTGTCTGGGCACATATGGGGCAGGATCATCATCTAATTGGCCAGGTAGGGGTTCATCTCTTCCCAGTATGGCCTTGAATTTCGCCAGATAAACCTTCTTGCCATCTTCATTCCACTCGAAATTATCGGGCAATTTATCCGAAAGGATTATGGAAACCTTGTGGATAAAAGAGCATTTTAAAGTCAGAAAGACTTCATTCCTCTCATTCAGAGCAAACTTCGCATTCTCCGTTAACAATCTGGCCTTGAACATCCCTAGCCAGTCAACATCCTTGACTTTCTTGATGATAGCAGTCATTACACACTGCTTATTGGCAGTTACTGCGTCTAGACTATATGTTAAGCACATAATCACCTTTGACAAAATCTCGAATAGAAAGCGATAATTTCTCTTCAGATGTGGGGCACGAACAATCACAGTATGTTCTCTCTATTTGCTGGTCTTAACAGCTCGACTTGTAGAAACCCTTTCTCTCCCAATGATGTGAATGTTTCTGGATCAAGACTTCCCTGTCGGAGACCAAAAATCCTCTGTAGATCATTATCTGTTACAATAACCTCCATTCCTCCGACATAAGAAATCAACTTCTCATCATCATCCGCTTCTTTCTTCAGATTGTATAGAAATTCCAGGGCTTCATATGTGTGCACGACGTCTTGGTGACGATAGCAATATTGATCAAGGCCACAAGCACGAAGACAATCAAGAATTTCTAATGACTCAGGGTCCGAGGTGACTGAGAACATGACAAATTTCTCATCAATGATGTCCTTTTTCATTGATGCGAAATTTCATATATTTTTGCCTTGTCCTGTACGGGCAATGAATTGTGTCATTTCTATGAAAGACAAGCGAATTTAGGGATGAGTTTGAGTAAATTATTTCAATAAACATAGTCAAACAAACAACCCTAATCCACTAATCAAGTATTTCAAGCACAAACTCATATTAATTATTAATACAAGTATGCATTTAGAACAAGTCAAGAACTATACAATATCGCAACAAGATTATTTCCAGAATTTTAGTAACACAGTTTGTAAGCATAAACAAGCAATTTTGACAAACTGTGAAACCAAAAGGATATTTAACAAAAGCATATTCAGAAATTTACCAAATATTGATTCAAAGATTTGAGAGTTTGAAAGATGAATCGATGTAGAGTTTGAAATAGTTTGCACAGAAGAATTTATCTCTCAAGAATTTGGTAGATTTAGAAGTGTAAAGGTTTTCTGGAAACTGAGTTAGGGTTATATATAATGCGAGGGAAAACATTTTGCACAATTACCCATAAATACTTAAGTATCCGTGTTTTGAAATCAATGGCTGAGATTAGGCGGTCATAAAGTATTTTTAATCGCTCGGTTTAGAAAAAGTACCTGCTTGTATTTTGGACTCTCATTTGACATTGAGGACTTCTGATCTTTAGACTTCTGGTTTCTGGGGTCTTGCCCCTAAGCCACTTCATCTGGTCGTCCGCGGGCGACTTGACAGCTTCACGACTTGTCCATAGGTCGGGTTTATCCATGTTACAACACATTGTAAAGGATCAAACTTTTAGTACTCTAGGCATATATTATTGATACATTCCTGGCTTGGTATTGCCCCCGGACGTAGCCGAATTTCGGCGAACCACGTCACCAAATCCTGTCTCTTTTCTTGCTTTCAGTCCATTTATTCACTTTTAATTATTTATATGCCGGGGATAAATCCCGACTATAGCAATTTGGTGCCGTCCTTGGGAATCTACTCCCAGAATTTACTGAATTTCTGAGAAACTCACGAACAACTAATGGCACAAAGCAAGAATCAAGTGATTGGCTACGAAACTGACCCCCGCGATGGAAGGGAGGCTTCTCGATCTTCTGAGTCGGGGCCATTGGCGCGGACGAACAAAACTGGGGAGAAATCTTCAAAACTTCGGAGGAGATGAAGAACGCATGGGCATACTTACGCAAGCGCAATCTGAACTTTGACGAAGAAGACGGCCAACAACTAGCTGTTAAGGCCGCCCACGCCGATGCAGCGACAAAAGGGAAAGCCCAAGGGGGGGGATAGTTGGGTCTTAGCCAGACGATGTCCATCTCAAAGGCCAATCACCTCCCCAGGGTGGAGCAAATAGGGTACGCCGATTTGAAGAGCACTAGGAGGGATCGCAAGTTAACTCGGTCTTCGACCTCTTAGGGTGCAACCTGGCCCGAAGGGTACCTAACCCAAAGGATGACGAGGCACAGTTGTTAGTGTTAGTGTCCTAGAGACAATCCATTATAAGGACATAATACTCAGATAATATTCAGTATTGGTTTAATATTATTGTTTGTTTAATATTAAATGTATGGCGTTACACTCATTAGAATATTATGTTTGATTGTTTGCATTTATTCTTATATGTGTTACCTTGAGTCACTGATGTCATTGAGTGAGTGAGAACTCAGATGACTTAAGCATGATTCTTAAATAGCCCCAATCGAGGATCATCAAGAAAGGGATATTAATGATGCAATGGAGATTGGTGTGCAATCTGCATCATACTCTTAGAGAGTGTAGTAAGATCTCACTTACTGCGAGATACTAGGTATCTCATGATGGATGCACAAATACCTTAGAGGGTATTGGTATACCCATCCGAGAAACCGTTTGATGTAGTTCCACTATATGTGTCTACGGGTATCTCGGTTAGTGGGAGCGATGTGATATTCCTTTGACTTGAGGCCAATACGCACGACATGTGTGGAGTGATTAACTTTGACCATGACCGACGCTTGTACCCGTCTATGGGTAGATATGACTTGGATTGGGTTCATCACGAAGTGAATGTGCGTGGTAGTTGAGCCAAGAAAATGATTCATTCCTCAAAATGGATTTAGAGAGAATACTCATCTTCTCATCATAATTGGATCTAAGTCATTGGCCAATGCACGTCAACTTAGACTTTGTGACTAAGTGTGACACTAATGATCAATTAGTGATTTGAGATAAATTGATTAAGTTATTTGAATAGATACTTCATCATGTTCAAGACTAATCGAGTATTCGTGAATGAAATGAGGAAATCTCAATTGCCCACGTTTCAGTTACAGGTAGTTGCATGTTTCTAGCAACGTACCTCATATATTGAGAATGTCTGATTTATTGACTAGGGTTCAATTAAGAACGTTAGTTTGACTAATCGCTCGGTATATGAGGGCCTATGGGTCACACAACAAGTATTTCCCTTTTACGGATTATAGTTGGTTGATTAAATGTTAAATTGGATTTAATATTTAATTTATGGAGAAGTAATTAATAATAGATTAATTTGGAATTAATTATTATTAATATTTAATTAAATTGGATTTAATTATAAGAATTCCCAATAATTATATTTGGAATATAATTGTAGGATTGAATGTATATGGAAATAAATCGTAGAGATTTTCATATAAGGCATTTAAATCTGTAGAGATTTATATTTAGGGAATTAAATTAAAAGGAAATAATTTAATTCAAGATTAGGGATTTTATTTCCCTAATTGGGCCAGCTTGGGAAATAAGCTAAGTCTCCCTATATATACAAGCTATTGGGATTCACAAAAGGGATCACTTCATATTTTCTCCATAAAATCTCGAGTTTAGATTTTCCTAGCAAATCTGTCTCGGGATTCAACGCTGACAAATCCGTGCAAATCCGTGATTGGGGATTATGTGGATACTGTAGTAGAGAAATCTGC
Organism: Stenogyne calaminthoides; assembly: GCA_037126765.1. Classification (NCBI taxonomy): domain Eukaryota; kingdom Viridiplantae; phylum Streptophyta; class Magnoliopsida; order Lamiales; family Lamiaceae; genus Stenogyne; species Stenogyne calaminthoides. The sequence goes on from JBBCBC010000021.1 coordinate 22,549,739, forward strand.
ACTCGAGTTACTGTAAGATTTCTCGTTATGATTATTGTAATCTGTATGCAATTAATTGTTCGTTGTTGTTGAACTTGAATTTCCGCTGCGCATGTGATTACGTGTTTTACGTGCCTCTATATTCCAACAACAGTCCCAGCCGTTAGCCCTGGTCAATGCCCACGATTACCACAGGGAGTAGAGGAACGAACCACGGATCTCGGTGATGAGCCAACTCAGCAAGCCCATCGACAACTCACAAGAGGCTCGGGATGCGCGGGCCGACCAATGAGACGCCGAGATCATCGCTCTAAGACAGATGGTTCAAGCCCTCCAGGAAAGGATGGACAACCAACCAGCCCATCCTGGGCAAGTGACCAACATGGCCATTCCAGGCTCACCCCTGGGCCCGGCCATATCAAGATCCCCAACACAAGTCAAGGTCAATACGACCTCAATTGACCGATATAACAGCGATACCGATCCAAGAACCCAACTGACAAAGTACAATTCCTACATGATGTTCTAAGGGGCATCAGACGCAACCATGTGCCGGTTTTTCCCTCTCGTGTTGAACGAACAGGCGCACAAGTGGTTCGCCTCACTCAACCCTTACTCGATCGGCTCCTTCGAGCAATTGGGAAAACTCTTCATGGAACACTTTGCGGCCATGGCACCCCGACCAGCAGGGAAGCAACGGTTAGCAAATGTCGAGCAAGCGTCGAGGGTGAGTTAGACAGGGAATATTTGGAGAGAATCGACCAACTCATTCTAGAAGGAGAACCATTGGGCGACGAAGCCAAGCTACTTGGTTGTCACCGAGCTCAAGAAGGGTACTAAGCTTTGGCAAAGCATGACCTCCAATTACCCAGTGACCTACTCAGAATTCAGGTCACGAGCAAGCGACATTATAAACACAATGGAACTCATGGCCGCCAGGCTAGGGGATGGGGGAAAGAGCACGTGACCCAAAAAGAACAAGAAGAAAGGGCAATACAAAGCCCCGGGGAACTTCAAACCCTTCGAAGATCCAGTGGAGGTCAAATTAATCGACACGTTCGGCATGTCTCCCGGATACATCTTTACCCAGATCAAAGACAAGCGGCTGCTCGTAGAACCGCGACCTATCAAGAAGAGCAATGGGTGACAAAGCCCCGGGAAGTACTGCAATTATCATGAGATGGTCGGCCACAACACTAGTGAATGTCGTGACTTACTAAAGCAACTCTGGAGGTTATACGAGGACGGAGTACTGCGTGAATATGTGAGGTGACCTTAGCTCAAGGACAATCAGAGGCGCGACAAGACCTCCCTCCAGTAAAATGAAGTCGCCAGACCCGAAAAAGCCGAGGGACAGAGGAATGGTCGACAGGTACCACCTATGCCAGAACACAATGATGAAAGAATTATCCACACCTTATCGCCTATCGGAGCGGTGGACAGCCTCTCTGCATCGACCTCACTATCAAAGAGACGCCAGAAGGCTGAACTCAGAGAAATGACAAACGAAGTCCGATTGTGCTTGCCAGTAAACGCAACGGCTCAGGAGGCCAACCTGATCCGATTCGGAGAGCAAGACAAGGCAATGGTCGTATATCCAAATGTCTACCCCTTGGTCATCTCTGCTAAAATAATAGGGGTAATGTTCAAGTGGCTGTTGGTCGACAGCGGGGCCTTTTGCAACATTCTGTTCAAGAAAACCTTCGATGAGCTCGGCGACTACCATAACTAAATCGAACCAAATGAACACCTGGTCAGGGGTTTTGGCGACACGACGGTGAAGCCCTATGGAATCATTCGCTTGGAAATGGATCTGATCTCATCCTTAGATAGGTCCATTAGGGAAACTAAACTCTATGATTTCCTTGTAATCGACCTGCCGTTGACCTTTAATGGCTTCCTCGGTAGGCCGTTCGATACATGAATTCGAGGTTGCGTCGTCAACTTACTATTTTTGTGTAAAATTCCCCACTTCAGATGGGGTGGTCGGCACCATGAAGGGCGGTCAGCTTGATGCTAGTAATATGATAAGTGCAATCAAACAAGCCGACCTAATGTAAATCAACGAAGTCGGCCCGATTATCATACAAATCGACCAAAGAGAGAAAGCACAGACTAATACCAGCCATGATCTAGAACCTAGATTGGGACCCGAGCGAACGAAGTTCATTATTCAAGAATCAATTGATGACCCAAGAGGAAACCGACATCGAGCTACGTCGGGCGAAGAACTTGAGAAAGTCGCAATAGATCCAGCCCACCAAGATTTAGAGGTAATAATCGGCTCAAAGATCTCATCTGAACTAAGAGGGGAGTTATTCGACTTCCTCAGAAACAACCTGGATGTCTTCGCCTGGTCACACGAAGATATGGTAGGCATCGACCCTGAGGTCGCCTGCCACCAGCTGAACATAAACCCCGATAAAAAGTCGGTCACCCAAAAGCGAAGAAAATTTAGCCCAGAGAAGTACGCAACACTGGCCAAAGAAGTGAAAAAGTTGCTCGATAACAACCTCATCTAGCAACAAGCCCAATGGGTGTCGTATGTCATCCTGGTAAAGAAAACAAACGGAATGTGGAGACTATGCTTCGACTTCACCGACCTAAATAAAGCGTGTCCCAAGGATTTATTTCCCATGCCACACATCGACCACCTGATAGATAACAAGATCAGCCGCGAGATGATGTCCTTCATGGATGCCTTTGCCGGATACCTCCAGATAGCCATGCACAAGGACGACCAGCGGCACACTTCTTTTCTCACCGAAAAGAACATGTACTGCTGGAAAAGGATGCCATTCGGCCTCAGAAACGCCGGCGTCACCTACCAGCTACTAGTCAACCCATGTTTTCAGAGGAAATTGGGAAAATAATGGAGGTGTACGTAAACAACATAGTCGTCAAAAGTATAAAAAGGGAAGATCACCTCACCCACCTCGCTCAAACCTTCGCCATCCTATGAAAGTTCAATATGAGACTCAACCCAAAAAAATGTAACGTCGGGGTAGGATCTGGTAAATTCTTCGGTCACCTAGTCAACAAATGAGGAATCGAAGTTAATCAGCGAAAAATCAGAGCAATCTTAGAAATGGGCAGCCTAAGGAACGCAAAGGAAGACCAAAAATTAGCAGGAAGTCTGGCCGCCCTAAGTAGATTCATATCACGGATGGGAGATAAATGCAAGCCTTTCTTCGACACGCTGAAGAAGGCTAAAGGGAACTTTCAATGGACAAAAGAAGCCCAGGAAGCACTAGATAATATCAAAGAATACCTCTCCAATCCCAAGGTCCTATCCAAACCAGTCGTAGGGGAGAAACTCTTTCTATATCTGGCCGCATCAGAAACTGTTATGAGCTCGGTCCTAGTACGAGTGGAGGGACAGACGGACTTACCATTTACTATGTGAGCCAAGCACTCAACGAAATCGAGCAAAGATACCCACCCCTAGAGATGCTCGCCTACACTCTAGTGATGAGTGTTAGAAAATTGCGGCCATACTTTTTCGACCACCAAGTGGAAGTACTGACCTCACTACCATTAAGGAACATACTGCATTGACCAGATACGGCAGGCCGATGCATGAAATGGGAAATTGAGATCGGCGTAATTCAGAGTCACATACGCACCCTGCACAGTAATTAAAGCACAAACCTTGGCCGATTTCGTCATCGAGCTCACCTTCCCGACCAACCTAGGGGCACCCACCAACCCGCCTTGGGAGCTCTTTGTAGACGGGTCTTCCATGCAAACCCGGGCAGGGGCAGGCGTAGTATTAACCAGCCCAGATGGACACTCTTTCCAGACATCCATCATGTTTGAATTCCAAGCAACCAACAATGAGGTGGAATACGAAGCCCTCATCGGGGGATTGGAGATTGTCGTGGCTATGGGCGTCAAAAGACTAAAAGTACACACCGACTTGCAACTAGTTGCATGTCAGGTGTCGGGGGAGTACAAGGCCCGAGACGACCGAATGACCGCCTACCAGGAAGTCATCAAAAACTTGCTGGAAAAATTCGATCAAGTGTACGTGGAACTAATTCCCAGAAATGCAAATTCAAAAGCAAACGCCCTAGCTAGATTGGTGACCTCAGAAGGATCTGCTGAGATGAAAGAAGTCACCATAACAAGGCTAACACACCTGTCGACCATATACTCTCTGGCCGCCGAGACCGATCTCATGGAGGTCGACACCAAAAGGTGGATGATGAAAATCATCGAGTACCTCAAGACGGGGAACCTCCCTCGAGAAAGTTCCAAGCACGCCAACTATAGATGAGGGCAGCAAGATACGTGATGATCGGCGATGGCCTATACAAACGAGATTTCAGTCTATCATTACTCAGATGCGTGACGACAGAACAAGGACAATTCATCCTCAAAGAAATCCATGAAGGTGTTTGCGGAAACCACACGGGAGGCTAGTTCCTAGCTCATAAAGTGGTGCGACAAGGATACTTCTGGCTAAATCTGAAGAAGGACGTGTTAGAATATGCAAAAACATGCCACCGCTGTCAGATCTTCGCCCCATCGATCAAAGTATCTCCAGAGAAACTAACTAGTATCATGATCCCATGGCCCTTCGTAAAATGGGGCATCGACATCATTGGGCCTCTACCCACGACCCGGGGAAGGTAAAGTTCACCCTCGTCACAGTCGATTACTTCACCAAGTAGGCGGAAGCCGAAGCTCTAGCAATAATCGATCAAGACAATATGATAAAATTCATCTGGAGGAACATCATCTGCCGTTTCGGGCTCCCACAAGCGATAGTGATGGAAAACGGAAAACAATTCGACGGCCTCAAGATTGACGCTTTCTTCAGAAAGTGGAAGATAACAAAGTTATTCTCAACCCCCTACCACCCGCAATCGAATGGCCAGGTAGAAGCCATCAACAAGATGATCAAACACGCCCTAAAAGCGAGGCTCGAAGGGGGGAAAGGGAAATGGGCAAGCGAATTGCCTGAAGTGTTGTGGTCATACAGAATGACAAGCAGAAACTCAACGGGAGAAACTGTTAGTGTTAGTGTCCTAGAGACAATCCATTGTAAACACATAATACTCAGATAATATTCAGTGTTGGTTTAATATTATTTTTTATTTAATATTAAATGTATGGCATTACACTTATTAGAATATGTTGTGACCTCAATTTTATATCAAGGACAACGTGATTATGAAATGGATCAAACAGATAACAAATAACAATATGAAGATGCGCTGTGAGTTTGGTTACCCAGTTCGTCTTTTGAATAAGACTACGTCTGGGGGTGCCCAAGCTAGGAGTATTTCACTATATTTTCTGCCTAAAGTACTAGAATTTTTCGTCCCCTTTACAATGAGAGTTACATGTTGTATTTATAGACCTGAAACTAGGGTTTTTCTCCTTCGTGGGCTTCTCTTAGCGGGCTTGCCAAGCTTCTGCCACCAAATCTAGGGTTTCCACGGCTGAATCTGTGATATCCGCATCCGAATGCACTTGCCTTACTTACCCCGTGATATCCGCTCTCAGTTATTCGTATCTTTACCAATTACAGCAGTTGGAGGTCGCCTCCGGCTTGCAGCCTTCCTCAAGGTCAATGGCGACCTTCTTCTACTCAAACCGATGGGCGACCTCCTCTGCCTCATGAGGAAGTCGTTCTACGACCTCCCATTTCCATCAAAGTCGCTTCTATTGACTACACCAGGTAGGGATATTCCATGGTACAACAATTGCCCCTCAAGTCGAGGTCACGTGCTAGCATCGGGGCCTGGACTTGATCTGCAATCTTGAGCGACTTGTTAAGGATCGACCTCGAGAAGCATTCCCGAGGCAATTGGGTATCTGTGAAAAGATAGACAGTCGCGCCGATTCGTACGAGATTCGACGGACTCGCCATGATGATGTTGCAGACGGATGAGGTCATTTGCCGCAAGTCTCTCCAATCAGTGACTGAGGTGAACGTCACGCGTGATCTGTGCAACCTTGTTTCCCTGGGAGAGGTCCGACTTTTATCTTTATTGCAATTCAACCCCCGCTTCCTTCTATAAAAAGACTAGGGTTATACACTCGTTGCCACTTTTCCTTTCGCGCGCAGCTATAGTTTTCTTTCATACCCAAGCTCCTCCTACTCCGGCAAGACTCCGAAGAGATCATCTCCAGGTAATCCCCCCTTTTCTTCATCCTTCTGCTATGGCTTCCGGCTCTTCCGCCTCTACTACCCCGCGCCCTCCGGGTTCTTCGTCTTCGGACGAGGACAATGTCGCCATAGCACAACTCCAGCAACTCAGTGCCTCTCGCTCCGCCGCCGGCAGTGAGGGTGGGTCTCCATCCACTGCGATCCGGCGCATCGCCCGTGACACCGAAGGGGTGGACGAGAGGTTCCTTCAAGACCTGGAAGACATCACCCACCTTCCTCCTCTGGACCCCAGCGTATTCCGCTCGGCCGCGTCGGAACGGGAGAAGCCCGCCGGCACCTCGGCTCCAACCCGGGACTATGGGGCTTATGTGCGGGCCTTCGATTATCAATCTTACTCGGCCGAGGCCCCCTACAAGCGACCTGAGCGCTCATATCGGAAGTCGGTCAGATCCGACTATATGGCCTCCGACCTACCCCGGTATAGGTCGACCTTGACTAATCGGCATGTGCGCTCTCTCCACCAACTATACAAGGTGCCCCGGGATGTACACTTTTATGGGGCGACCTCCGAGGAAAGTGCCGACCAGCCACCTCCTGGGATGATAGCCATCAACGAGCATTCGATGGAGGCTGGGATTCGCTTTCCCCTTCATCCGGCGATCTCCCACCTGTTGGCGGCCTGGAACCAGAGCCTCACGCAGATCACTCCTAACGGCTGGAGTTACATCTTGTCGACGATGACTGTCCTTGGTCTGGTCGGGCTACATCGGATGCGACTCCGGGAGAGATTGCCTATGTGATATCGCCAATCTTTCAGGTCGGTGGCTATAATGTCGTGCTACTTCGCAAGGGCAGGGAGCTCGTGAGTGGGATCCCGAACAAGGTCACGGACTAGCACCAAAAGTGGTGGTTCGTCGAGGGTGCCTGGGAGTCGACGGACCCTTCGAGCACATTGTCTATTTGGGTCCCCACGGACTATGCGCCCCGAGTTAAACATGGTAAACTATCACTTGCATACTTCTGAGGTCGTAGTGATCTAATTCTTATTTTCTTTTTGTAGTGTTCGCGCCCTCGACCGCCGACTTATTTTGGGACTTCCAGGAGGCGTTCAAAACTGTTCGAAACACCGAGCTAGGTCTTTGCGATGTCAACGCCCTCAACTCCGAGCTCGATCGGTTGAAGGTCGGACTCTACACCTACCCCCGGCACTTGAGAATCCCCTGTGAGTGTTCAACCTTCAACTTGACTATTCTCACCTTCATTACTCATGTTTTTTGTAAGTCGCCTGATCTCTCCATCGTGTAGATCCCGACATCCCGGTTTACCGCCGCCAACCTTCAGCATCAGTAATGGCCACCAGGAAGAAATTGGTGCTTGGTCAGACGAGGCACGCCCAGGCTGCCGACCTCCCTCCTCTGAGCTCGACCCCGTCGGGTCCCTCGGCTGCCGACCGCGGCAAGAGGAAGCAGAAGGAGGCTGCCTCTGAACCTCCCCAGAAGAAGGTGAAGGAGGAGCCCCATATTGACGTTGGGAGGTTGCACTCCCGCTCCTCCTCGCAGCCCACCTCCATCTCCCGGGGGGATCGACTTCAAGAGGATAACTCGTGGTTGGGCTGGGACGCCGACCGTATCAATGAGTAAGTGTCTAACCAGATTACTTTATTTTATTGTACACCTCTCTTTTACTGACCTCGAGATCTTTTTTGCAGCCCGGAGCTAACTCCTCATAAGTTCGGCCCTGAGGCCTTAAGCTTCTTGAGGTCGGGACACATCGTCCATGCTGGGGTCCCTGAGAGCTGGCTAGCCTACCTCCGGAGGACTCTGCAGAACCTGACCCGTGGGTGGACGTAGACCGACCACAGCAATGCCCGTCGGCAAAACGTGAAGGGCAACCTGTGCTCGGCCCTTGCTCATTCTCAAAAGGTGGTCTTCTACCTCGAGAAGACCAGTGCTCAATTGGAGGCCGAGCTGGAGACGCACAGGAAGTCACAGGCTCGGGTTGCTGATCAGGCCAAGATGCTAGTCACTGCGGCTGATGCCCAGAAGAGGTTGGAGTCCTCCAACTCCGACCTTCTCAAAAGGCTCTCCGACTCTAAGGGGCGCATGGCTGAGGCGGAGGGGGAGTGGAGGGCGAAGGTGGCCCGTCTGGAGGGCGAGCTGGCCGAGGCTGGGAGGACACTGGCTGAGAAAGAAGGCTACTTCAAGCAGACTGAGGAGCTGAATGCCAACTTCGCCTATGTGATGGCCTATGCTGGAGCCATCCGGGCTTTTCACAAGGAGAATCCTGCGGGCGACCTCACTCCTGTTGTCGCCGAATTGGAAGACTACATCCGCGACTATCCTCCTGCCCCCACGGTCTTCCTGGAGATCAAGGACTTGGAGGATATGGGTGTCTACCTCTCCTTCTTTGTTAATCCCTCTCGGATTGTACATCAGATCCCGGAGGAGGAGGTCGCTCAGTTGGAGTCGGAGTTGGCTCTTGAGGCCCCTGTGTTGGAGGTTGCAGCCACAGAAGGGAATGTGGAAAGGGGTTCGGTGGGACCCTGAGGGGCGGAGCCTTTCGACTTTTCATCCCTTTTTTGTTTTTGATGTATCGTCCTGCGGGCCTTTTTTAATGTACTCGCCTCGGGCCCCCTTTTGGTTATATTAATGAAGTTCCTTTTCTTTTATCATGTTGTGTCGACCTTTCATTTCTCTTATGCGACTTAAAATTTACTTGTCCGCGTCGTCTTGTTGTAATGCGACTTTATTGTTGGGATTTCGTTTATCTGGTCATCTTACAAAGTCAGGGGAGGTCGCCCCTTGCAGGGTGCCGATTCTCCCCTCGGTGTGTCGAAGGTCATACCTCGGGTGGTTTATGTTTTCTTTACATAGCCCCTTTGGGTTTCACACAATGATTTCGAGATTAAGGAGAAGATATTGTTAATATTTCCTATAAATAAATGGTTACAAGGGCATAATTTCACTGATAATACTTCCGCAAGTGTGCCGCGTTCCATGGGTATTGAACTTTGGTTCCATCTAGTAGCTCGAGCTCGTATGCTCCATTAGGTAAGATCTTTGAGATTTTGAATAGGCTCTCCCAATTTGGGCCGAGGGTCCCCTTCGATTCGCCGAGTATCTTCTTGAGTACCAAATCGCCTTCTCTGTGAATCGTCGGAGTCGTACTTTGGAGTTGTAGTACTTTTCCGACCTTTGTTTGTATCTGGCATTCCTCATGTTAGCTTCTAGTCATTTTTCCTCGAGCAGATCGAGATTCTGGTTAGGGCCTCATCGTTCTGGCCGAAGGCGACCTGGCTGGTGCGGAGGCTGGGGAAGTCGATTTCGGTGGGGACCACTGCTTCTGTCCCGAAGGCTAGTGAGTAGGGGGTTTCTCCGGTTGAATTTCTACAGGTCGTTCTATAGGCCCATAGAACGTCTGGGAGCTCGCTAGCCCACTTCCCCTTGGCCCTCTCGATCTTGGCTTTGAGAGTGTGCTTGATGATTTTATTCACGGCCTCGACCTGTCCATTTGACTGGGGGTGGTATGGGGTTGAGAAGAGCTTCATGATTTTCCACTTCTTGAAGAAAGCCTTGACCTTGAGGCCGTTGAACTGCTTGCCATTATCTGATATGATGGCTTGTGGTAAACCAAATCTGCATATGATGTTCCGCCATATGAACTTGATGACTTGGTTCTGATCTATGGTCGCCAGTTCCTCTGCCTCTGCCCACTTTGTAAAGTAATCTACTGCTACTAGGGCGTATTTGACCGAGCCTGGCGCTGTTGGGAGTGGGCCAATGATGTCTATCCCCGACTTTGAAAATGGCCAGGGGCTAAGGATACTTATGAGTTCTTCTGGTGCTTGTTTGATGGAAGGGGCGTGGATTTGGCATTTGTGGCATTTGCGAGCAAAGATGATGGCATCTGCCCTTAGCGTGGGCCAAAAGTATCCCTGTCTTGTGGGCCAGTGACTCCCCCCCGGTGTGGTTTCCGCATGCCCCCTCATGTATTTCACGTAGGATTATTTGCCCCTGTTCGGGTGTGATGCACCGGAGTACGGGCATGCTGAAGCCACACTTGTACAGCTCGGTCTAGACCATAGTGTATCTTGCTGCTCGCAATTGCAGCTGTCGAGCCTGGACCCTATCTGTCGGCAGAAGGCCTGTTGTTAGATACTTGATGATGGGTGTCATCCAGCTCGATTTTGGGTCTTCTAGGTTTGCGACCTCCGTGTGTTTGGTGGATGGGTGGGGTAATGTCGTGATGGTGACATCCTTCATTTATGTTGATCCTTCGGACGTCGCTAGTCGTGCTAGGGCATCGGCTCGCGAGTTCTACTCTCTTGGGATTAACTTGACATGGATTTGGTCAAATTTTTGGCATAATATTTTCACTACCTCCTGGTAGGCTGCCATTCAGTCGTCCCTTGCCTCGTACTCTCCGGAAATCTGGTAGGCTACGAGTTGGGAGTCTGTGTGAACTTGCAGTCTTCTGACACCCATTGCTATTGACATTTCTAGGCCGCTGACAAGCTCTTCGTATTCGGCCTCATTGTTGGTTGAGGGGAAATCGAAGGTGATGGCATTCTGGAACGAGGTCCCCTCTGGGCTTGTTAAAACTATGCTGGCCCCCGACCTGTGGGAGGTCGCAGATCCGTCCATGAACAATTCCCAGGGTGGGCCGTTCAAGCATTCGGCTTCGGTTGGGAATGTAAGTTCCACGATGAAGTGGGCTAGGGCTTGGGCTTTGATGGCAGGTCGGGGCGCGTAGGTTACCCCATATTGACCGACCTCAATTGCCCATTTGAGGCATCGCCGTGACGTGTCTGGCCGGTGCAAGATGTTCCTCAGGGGTGTGGAAGTCAATACTTCGACTTGGTGGTCGAAAAAATAAGGCCTTAATTTCCTTACGCTCATAACCAGCGCGTATGCCAGTTTTTCCAAGACCTGATATCGCTGTTCAGTTTCGTTCAATGTCTGGCTGACGAAGTAGATTGGGAGCTCGTTCCTATCCTCCACCCGAACTAATCTTTAGCGCTCAAAAGTTGTTTTCAGAGGTCGCGAGGTATAGGAAAAGTCTCTCCCCCGGAATTGGTTTCGACAGAATGCTTACATCCGCCAGGTAAGCTTTGATCTTGCCGAAAGCTTCCTGACTTTTGTGCGTCCATTCAAACTTCGACTTTTTCCGGATGGTGTCGAACAGCGGCTTGCACTTATCCCCCATTCGGGAGATGAGTCAATTTAGGGCGGCCAGGCATCATGTGAGTTTTTGTACTTCCTTCAAGTTTTGGGGCGCCCCCATGTCTAGTATGGCTTTGACTTTGGAGGGGTTCGCCTCGATTCCTCGTTTGCTCACCAGGTGTCCTAAAAACTTCCCAGATTCGACTCCGAAATTGCACTTCTTTGGGTTTAGTCGCATGTTGAACTCTCTTAGGATATCGAAAGTTTGGGCCAAGTGGGTTAAGTGGTCCTCCGATTTTAAGATTTTGATGACTATGTCGTCGACATAGACTTTCACCGACTTCCCTATGAGGTCGATAAACATGTGGTTGACCAGCCTCTGATATGTTACCCCTGCATTTTTCAAGCCGAAAGGCATCCTCTTCCAGCAGTGGATGTTATTCTCTGTTAGGAACGAGGTATGCTGCCTGTCAGGTTCATACATGGCTATCTGGTGGTAGCCTGCAAAGACGTCCATGAAGGACATTATCTCGTGCCCTGCTGTGTTATCTATCAGGTGGTCGATGTGGGGCATTGGAAAGAAATCTTTTGGGCATGCGCTATTGAGATTTGTGAAGTCGATGCATAGCCGCCAAGTCCCATTGGATTTTTTTACTAGAACGGTGTTGGCCACCCATTGAGGTTGATCTGCTTGAGTGATCAAGTTATTGTCCAGCAGCTTCTTCACCTCTTCGGCTAATGCTGTATATTTTTCGGGACCGAATTTTCGCCTCTTCTGAGTTATCGGTTTCCAGGTTGGGTCTATGTGTAGCTTATGGCACTCGACTTCTGGATCGATCCCTACCATGTCTTTGTGCGACCAAGCGAAGACGTCTAGATTCTTTTTGAGAAAGTTGATGACTTTCCCCTTCAGGTTGTCTTGCATCTTTGAGCCGATTCAAGATCTGGACGGGCTGGGTCCACTTTAACTTTCTCGAGGTCTTCCCCCGGGACGGCCCTTTGGGTATTTTGCCGGGGATCGTCTATTTCTACTTCGAGTAAAAATTCTTCTGCTTCAGGCCCCAATCTTGGGTCGAGGTCATCGCGACTTCTTTTCCTGCTCATTTCATTGTTTAAAGATTTGCTTTGCTTATCGCTATCTATTACAAATATTTGTTTTCTAGATATTGGTGCGGAATTTAAATGAGACGAGGGATAAATCAAACAACCTCTTGCATCAACTTGGTCACTTTTGACGGTGCCGACCAGCCCATTTTTGGTGGGAAACTTTACACAGAAATAGAAAGTTGAGGACGCAGCCTCGAATTCATGTTCAAAAGGCCTCCCGAGGAACCCATTGTAGGAGCTCGGGAGGTCGACAACTAGGAAAACTAAAAGCCTAGTGGCCCTAACTTCTTCATTCATTCCCAGGCTCAGTGTGTTATGCTGCTCGTGATGACACCTAAATTGCAAAGGCAGCATGAGAAGATGCTTCCCTTTGAGATGATCAAGCATCTAAAGGATCTCTTTGATTCGGAATCTCGTTCTGAGATTTATGAAGTGATGAGAGATCTGTTTAGATGCAGACTATCCGAAGGAGGGAAGGTTTCTCCTCATGTGTTGAAGATGATTGGGCTAATCGAGAAACTTGGTCGTCTGGGCATTGAGCTCAAGACCAATGTTGTTGTTTATGCCATTCTTCAATCACTTCCCGATTCATATTCGAGTTTTGTAGTAAACTTTAATATGAATAAGACGGAATCGACTATGCCCGAGCTGCATAACATGCTAAAGACTTTTGAGTTTTCCACTACTAAGGAAAAACCCGTGCTCATGGTGAGTGCCTCTACTTCTTCTGCTCCGAAAGGAAAGAAGAAGCGAAGGGGCAAGACAAAGAAAGGCTCCAAGCCAAGTTTCCTTAAGCCCAAAGGTGGAATTAAAAAAAAGAAGATGGTGGACAAGGATGTATGCCTCCATTGCAAGCAGAAGGGGCATTGGAAGAAGGACTGTAAGGTTCTAGCAGCTGAAAAGAAAACACAAGGTGTCTCAGCATCTGGAACAGTTATGTTTGTTATTGAGATAAACATGTCCACAAATGATACTAACTGTTGGGTATTCGATACCGGTTGTGGCTCACACATTTGTACAAATGTGCAGGGTCTCAAGGATAGCAGGGCAGTTAGGCAATGTGAAGTCTCGCTTCACGTTGGGAATGGAGCAAGAGTTGCTGCTGAACGTGTTAGGGTTTATGTTTTTGGTTTACACTCTGGTTTTAGACTTGAACTGAATAATTGTTATTTTGTTCCTTCTATTACCCGCAACATTATTTCTATTCCGATTTAGGATATTGAAGGTTTTTCCTTCCATTTTGCAAACAATAATTGTTATTTTTCGCTTAATGGTCATATGTATGGAAATACTCTTTTATCTAATGGTTTATATTTGTTGCATTGTGGACATTATATTCTCAATATACAAAATAAAAGACTCAAACTTAGTAATCATGAAAACCCGACTTACTTGTGGCACTGTAGACTTGTTCATGCGAATAATAAAAAAATTGCAAGGTTAAGAAAGTTGGACTACTTAGCCCCATTCGACTTTGAGTCTTATGGAAACTGTGAATCTTGTCTTAAGGGCAAAATGATCAACAAACTCTTTTTTGGAAAAGGGGTTCGTGCCAAAGAAGTTATAGAGTTGATCCACAATGATGTTTGTGGACCACTGCCCATTCTAGCTAGGGGTCACTTTGGCTACTTCATAACTTTTGTTGATGTTGCCACCGATGTTACAACATTGGTTACAACATCAGTATTCGTCCTTTCTTCTTAACCACTAACACTTTTATGTTCAATGTTGTCTTTGATGTTGTTGACTGTAGGTTGACGATCTAGGTTGTTCTACAAGATTGCAGAAGGTTCTACAAGCTTCAAGAATCGAGTAGAAGGACTAGATCATGCGGCTGTTTTCAGAAGAATGAAGAAGACCCACTAAGTGGCAGTTACAAAGATCATGGAAGAGTGGATTGAAGAGTTTCTAGATCCTTCAAGGAGGCTCTAGTAAGGCATACACGAAGTCTATAAATAGAAGACATTGGTGTTCACATCAATTACCGAACATTGCTATATATCGTGTGTCATTTAGTCAAAGCAATAACCGAGCATCAATTGTAGAGTGCGTGAATACATCCAGAGTGAAGGGTCGTTGTTGTGGGTTTTGTTTTACCATTACAGTGTAATTGTAGGGTTTACAATACCTCGAGTTGGTGCTAGATTTGTTCTTAGAATAGATCACCTTTGGCGGTGTATAGATACACTTAAGCCTTTAGATCATATGCTTGATCTTGTTTCAAGAGGGTCGATTTGTGAAGCTCTTTGTATTCATTATTTTGATGAATAGTGATTTTGGCCATAGGGCTTCACAATCTATATTGATATAGATTGTGTAAAGTCTTATTAAAATTCGTGTGTTGTGTTTCTGAGTCTTCCGTTGTTTCTGTCTTTTAAATGTTACTTTGAGTGTCACAATATTCAGTATAACTTTACTCTGATTTTACTAAACAAAACCTGCACATCACACTTTCAGTTGGCACCAGAGCCAAAACTTAATTTTACTAAGTTAGATCCTGTGTCAAGTGTGTTGTTTTTGTTATGGCGATGGAATATCCACTTACTCCACAAAGTTTGAGACCACCAATTCTTGATGGTACAAACTATGCGTATTGGAAACCAAAGATGAGGATGTACATCAAGTCAATTGATGAACGTGCTTGAAGAAGTATACTTTCAGGATGGACACCTCCTAAGAATCTTGCAGATGAAGAAGGAGAAGTTACAGTCAAACGCGAACTAGATTGGACTAATGATGAAAGTACAACTGCTAGCTACAATTCTAAAGCTTTGAATGCAATATTAACATCAGTTGATATGACCATGTTCAAGATCATATCAACATGTGTTTCTGCAAAAGAAGCTTGGGATAGATTGAAGAGCACAATAAATGTTCGGATAGTGTTCGAAGGTCCAGACTTCGAATGCTTGGGACAAAGTTCGAGAACTTGAAGATGAAGGAGGATGAAACAATTTCTTCTTACAATGAACGGGTCACTGAAATTGCAAATGAAGTTCAATCTCTTGGAGATCCCATCTCCAATGTGAGATTAGTTCATAAGATTTTGCGTACTGTACCTAAGCGCTTCGATGCAAAGATTTGTGCAATTGAAGAGGCAAGGGATACAGATACATTAAGTCAAAATGAACTGATCAACATCCTACGTGCGTATGAGATGAATACAACTGAGAAGGATGACAAAGCTGATGCAAAGAAAGTGGTGGTGTTCAAAGGTGGAACATCTTCAAATGCTGAGCAAGTGCCTATTGTGATCAAGGTCGATTCGAGAGGATGATGTTGCTGACATATGTTCCAACCCCGAGGAGTACATTGCTTTTATGACAAGGCAATTCAAAGCTCTTATGAAAAAGAGGAATAACAAGTTCAAAGGCAACATTCAACCAAAGATTCAGATCAACAACTCTCCACAAAACTCTGAAAAGAAAGGTAATGTGTTCCAACCAAGGAAAATTGGTAATGGAATCAAAGGCAGGTATGACAAAGTTAACCCTGAGTACAGAAAGTCTGTTCAATGTAATACATGTCATGGGTATGGTCATTATGCGAATGAATGTGTTAATACCTTGCTTAAACTGAAATTGAACTTCAATGCTACTTTAAGTGATGAATCTGATGAAGAGCATGAAGAACAAAATGAAGAACGTGTATTCTATGCTAGAATAGATTATGATGATTCCTTAGACGATGATCTGGACTATTCTGATTCTGATGTTGAACCAGATGTTACCACATCTGAAGTAACATTAGATGAAAATTGTTCTGATAAAATTGTTAACTGTATTAATGGTTTAATTGATGATAAATGAACATCTGTTGTGAATAGTGAATTATGTGGATCAGGTTGTAATGATTTGTTTGATAAATGAGAATCTCAAAATCGGATTCTAAAGTCTATGACTAAGGAAAATGATGACTTGAGAGTCTCACTAACCAAACTTGAAGTTGTCTTAACAAGAAAGAATTTGGAAATTTCTAAACTAAAGGAAGAATTGAAAAGTTAAACTTTGTGTTTTAAGAAATTTGCTTTTAAATAATTAAAAAATGTATTGAGGGTAATATTGATACATTTTGCAGTGGAGTGTCACTACATTTTTCTTAAAAAAAATCAAGCTTTTTGAGAAGGTATTTAACACTATAAATAGAATAGATTGTACTTTTATTTTATTTTATTTTTTATTGACGAATTTTGTGACTGCCCTTAAAAAGAGCAGAGGAAAAAAATAGTCCGAGTCTATCGTAGCTTTCTAACAGAGAGAAGAAATAAAAAATAATTTAGCAAAAAACCAGAGCTTTCCCAATTCTTATTTCCTATTTCAAATTTTCACCCAATTTCGTTTTCCTCAATTGGTTTAATTTAACGAAAATTCATTTTTCTAGTTTTGATTTCGTTTATAATTCGGGAACTGCGTTTGTTAATTACGGAGTAGATTTGGAACTTGATAGTAAATCACTGATTTGGTGGAACAGAAATTATTGAGGGTTTACTGTGATTCCGGAGTTTGCTATTCCTCGAAGAAATTGATTACTGCCATTTGCCGCATGGAGACGCTTGAGCATGTAAATCTCTCTACTTGATTTTTGCATTTTACGGCATGGTGAAATTCCCTGTTTATGCGTTTATTTGATGTTAGGAGTTGCTAAAAAGTTTGTATGCATATGCAGTATTTTTCTGGGAACACCAATTTTTCCATATGAAATGGAAGGTTTGAATTGCAAATGTAGCATGATTTTTTCTCTGTAATTAAGAATCTCACTCTGCTTTCTACAAGTCTGTTCAGAATTTACAGATGTTGCAGTTAATATCTTTATTCTTTTGGCCGAACTTGCCATTTCTTAATCGATTTGCTTGTGATTTCATTTCAGGACGTTTGATCCTTCTGGTTATGTTTCCTTGTTGAACTGTTAGCATCAATTGGGGTTTGTTACTTCTTACTAGAGAAATGATGGCTGGGAAGAAACCAACTATACAATATTTTGTTATTCTTTTGGCCAAACTTGCCATTTCTTAATCGATTTGCTTGTGATTTCATTTCAGGACGTTTGATCCTTCTGGTTATGTTTCCTTGTTGAACTGTTAGCATCAATTGGGGTTTGTTACCAATTCTGGCTATACAATATTTTGAGAACAATTAAGATGTCATGATGATGATGAAGAAGAAGACTCATGCAGATTGACAACCTTAACATTGAGGATATCCGGGAGGCCATTTTGATCGCAGTCCACAACAAGTTGTCACTCATGAACATATCCGATTTTGATCGAAGTCCACAACAAGTTGAATTCAATTCGCCTATTCTTTCTTCTATGTACTTGTAAATGAGCATAGTTATGTGTTATTAGATATCTTCTGAATTCCTCGATGCTTGCAGCCGCCTTTTTGATACATGGGCATAAGTTCATTAATACCTTTGCTATTTTAGTCAGAGTGCCCCCCGAAAAATAATAATAAGAATGCACGGCTCATATTAAGATGAGAATATCCGAAAGTAATTGAATTTGCTTTGATGTGGTTTAATGTTTTACAGTCAGAGTATCTATATCGCCTTGTGTTACCTAGATAATGAAGTAGACAAGACCTGATGTATTTATGGAAATATTTTGATTTTCACCTATGATGTGTGGACACCTGACTCCTTATTTGCATGGAAAGTAAAGAAACAAAACAAGGATGTTGGTTAGTTTTGTTAGTATAATTAAGCTGTTTGTGTACAAATCTGGTGCTCTCTGAAGCATTTGTTCTGACATCGCGTAAAGATCCTCGTCTCCTAGGTAGTAACGTTTTCCTCCGGCTATGTTCTGACCAGTCAAATGCATGCGCTTAATGAGTCGAAGTTGTTTTATTTTTCAGTATTCATTTTCTGAAATATTTCTTGTCTTATTTATCTGTTTCTTTCTTTTTCCCCCTTCTTTGTCTCAATAAATTTTTAGGCTCTCTCTTAAATTGGTACTTATAATTGCTGATTTCCATGTACTTCCCCAGAAAGACCCAAATGGTGCTTGTCTTCCCAGAGGAGTGATCCGGGGATGTGCACATTGCCGTGACTGTGTAAAGGTTTCTTTTTCTTTGTTCTTTCTGGTTCCATATTATGACCCTGAATTTTTTTTTTTTGCATCTAAGTTTGCTTCGTCTGAAAGAATTATGTTGTAGGTCACTGCCAGATGGCATCCCGAAGAGTCATGCTTGCCTTCTCTTGAGGATGCTCCTGTATTTCGACCTACTGAAGAGGTATTATTTACTGTTGTGTGTTTCCCCATGTTTATATCACACTAATTGCATTTTTTTATGGAAAATACTTTTGCTCCTTAAATAGTGGCGATCTTAATGAGCTCAATATTGCTGCAGGAGTTCAAGCAAACTCTAAAATATTTAGACAAGATACGCCCAGAAGCTGAGAACTACGGAATATGTCGCATTGTTCCTCCTCCTTCATGGAGACCTCAGTGCCTTCTTGAAGATAATAAGGCATGGGAAGCTTCGAAATTTAGCACTCATGTTCAAAAAATTAATGGGCTCCAAAATTTGTATGATAAGAGAGAACATGAGAAAATAGAAACTAAAATGCCAGAAGATTTAGCAAGTGGGGAGATCGAGTCTTGTAATGAAGGCGTGGGAGACTCCGATGAATTTAAAAGTGGGCCTGAATTCACCCTTAAAAGCTTTAAAAAGTATGCTGATGATTTCAAGGGGCAATACTTTTACGAGAATGACAAGGCAATAGATACGGATATATGCATTCCAGCATCCCGAGATCCAAGAGAACCGTCGATTACGAGCATTGAGGGTGAATATTGGCGAATTGTTGAAAACCCAAGTGAAGAAATAGAGGTACAAGGGCGAATTTAAAGGATGGAGAAATGTTTTCTTTTGTCCCTTAACTTGCACAAATTTTGATTTTAGTCCGTTACCTTTTTTTTCGATTTTGAAATTCTCCCTGGAGTTTATCATTTTCAACTTTTTCATCCTTTTAGCCGGTTAAAGGACGAAAAAATTGAATTCATTAACTTAAGGGACTATTTCCAAAGTTGGAAAAGTTGGCGGACTAAAATCATAATTGGTGAAAGTAATGGACAAAAAAAAAAAAAAAGCATTTACCCTAAATTTCTTGTCCTCGGTCTCATTGTCTGAATTTGTTTCTGTAGGTGCTCTTTGGTACGGATGTGATAAGTGGGTTTCCTAATGCCACGAGTTCAGCAAAATTTAAGGTTAAGTATTCTGAATCTGGATGGAACTTGAATAATATGCAGAATCTCTCTGGTTCTCTTCTTCCCTTTGGATGTTGCGATACGTCTTCTGTTTTGGTTCCTCAAACGATGGTTGGAATGTGCTTTTCATCACAGTGTTGGGTAATATTCGTAATATCTTGAACTCTTGGTTCTTGTTTTGATTTCAACATCTGAATTCAATAGTTTATTTCCAGAATGCAAGGCTTAATTGCAGATAAAATCACATCCTTTTCGCAAATTGTAATGTAACATTTTGAATCTTGGTAAACAAAACCTCAATTTTAATTTTTTTTTGCCATTCGAACCAACAGGAAGATTTGCTCCTGCCCGGAAATGATGATTATTGATTAGCTATTTTGCAAATTGGGATCTAATCTAAACTTTTGAATCTTGGTAAACAAAACCTCAATTCTTTTAAAAAATTTGCAAGGAAGAAGCAACGGGCAGATTCACTCCCATTGGGAAATGACTATTAACTATTTGTTGCCGTCCGAACAAATCTAATCATGTTAATACGATTAATTATTCGTTGCCAGGTAGTTGACACGCCATTTTCGGGCAGGAGCGAATATGCCCGATGGTTTGAATTGCAAAAATAAAAAAAATAATAATAATAATTGAGGTTTTGATTACAAAGATTCTAAAGTTCAGCTTATATTACAATTTTAGAAAAGGTTGTGATTTTATCTGCTATTACCTAGATTTAATTATACAGAGGAGTTTCTCTTTCATAAAGATTGAAGTTGTTTTCCAATAATGTTGGTTCTCATGACTTGTTTCCTGTTTAATTTGTTTGAGAAACAGAAAAACGAGGATCACCACTTGTATTCACTCTCTTACATGCACTTTGGCAGCCCTAAGGTATGGTATGGCATCCCAGGAAGATATAGCTTCAGGGTTGTGGATGTTGTGAGAAAGCTGTTTCCACAATTGGCAAAACATTCCAATTTGTTCCATGAGCTTGTGAGTACCATTCTTCTTCTATCAGTGGTTTCTAAAAGGGAATAAGTTATTAGTGGGTAACTTGAAGTTTTATATATATATATCACTACTTGGTTTTTTTTTTTTGATCGGACAAAGGTAGTTGTTAGTAGTTAGTACACCAAGCACCCAAATACTACACGAAATCACCAATCCACCTTATAACTCCCATAACTCCAATTCGTTCCCAAAGGGAATCGAACATGGGTCTCCCACTCAAATAAGGAGCCCAGTGGCCAGGTGGACTAAGCCACCTGGTTACTACTTGGTTAATCATAAAGGCTTGATTTTTTTTTCTTTTCTAATGCTTGTGTTGAATGTAACGTTAATTTTTGAAACATCCTTGTTCTAGTTAGTATCAGAAGTGTGGAAAATGCAGTTACTGCTCGTTCTATGTAGATGTGGATACAAAATGATTATTCCATTAAAATAGAATAGGGAATCATAGTGCCGTTTCTGAGTTTCTTAATTTTGCTTCGGTTACTTAAGCAAATAGAAAATGAACAAAGAGGGACTGTTTATTTCCATATAGTAATAGTTTCTCAGAGTCCAGTTTATGTGTCACAACTTCGTTGACTTGTAGTCCCAACTAAGTTAAGGGAACTTGGGGAGAGAGGGGAGGTGGGGGTGACAGGGCTTGATGAGTGTTCAGGCTACTTCTTTCTTCTTTTTTAACTCTTCTAGACTGTTAAAATATCAAAACAGATTGTCGTTTGGCTGTTCATTTTTTCTAACTGGGTGAATGATTTGCAAACATAAAAGAGATAGTGACGCAGCGAGAGCTCATAATGAAGATAAACTCAATTACATTGATTCACAAAGAATACTATAAAAGAGACATTTACGAGAAAACTCTTGTTTTTTTAATAATCAATCAACCACCTAAAATAATAATATGAGCACCTATTTATAATAGTATATACAAATATAGAATCCTAATAACAATATATTTACTACCTAAAGATAAACATAAATAAAATGTAATAATTCAAACAATATCCTATAACATACATATAAATCAACAAATATCTTTCTCTCCATCATATAGGAATCAATCATGCTGCCTCAGTTTTCTAGACAAAGTTTCAGTGTAATAATATCTGTTCTTTTGTGCGTACTTCTGTATGCAGGTCACTCAACTATCACCCTCTAAGCTGATCTCCGAAGGAATACCTGTATACCGTTGTGTCCAGAATTCCTCGGAATTTGTCGTCACTTTCCCTGGAGCTTACCATTCAGAATTTAGTTGTGGTTTTAATTGTTCGGAATCCGTTTGTTTTGCTCCTTTTCAGTGGTTACTTCATGGTCAGAACATAGTAGAAGTGTATGCTGGATATTGTGTGAAGACGTCAATTTCTCATGATAAGCTGCTGCTAGGAGCAGCAATGGAAGCTGTGGGGGCACTATGGGAATCTTTTATGATAAACAAGGACTCCTCCAATATTAATCTATGGAAAAGTGTGTCTGGAAAGAATGGAATCTTAACAAGACTTCTTAAGGTATGCCTCTATCTTAACCAAAGTCTTGTGTAGACTAGTTTTACCATGCAACTAGTTTTTATTTTGTGTGTATTTTTAAACAATATTAGTTGTTTAATTGAAAGGTACTAGTTCGATAGGATTAGTTGTTACTGTTTCATTAAAAGGTATTAGTCGTTACTGTTTCATTAAAAGGTATTAGTCGTTTCTGTTTCATTAAAAGGTATTAGTTGTTTTAATATAAAGTGATAGTTGTGCGGTAAAACTCTGTTACACATGACAACTCTTATGATTCTGTAATGATAGAAGTAACTGTAGGAATCACTGTATTTGAAGTTTGAATGGGTTTTATTAAGCATCTAAAATTTAATGATTCTATTTTCTTTAGCTTGTTGATCTTTCTTACTGGATACTTTGTATAGCTTTGAATTAGGAATAGCCCGACAGTTTATATCTGCACCAAGTATTTTTGGGGGTATATGCAAAAAAATATGCTTTTGAGGAAGTGATTAATTTAGTGATTGTGGAAAGAAGATGATTAATAGTGAAAGTTTGTTTGAAAAATTTGTAAAGAGTAGATGTTTGAGTGTTTGGTAAACGAATTGAATATAGTAAAATATTAAAGAAAACTAGAATCAGGTAGAAGCATACACCTCTCAGCTTTTAGATCATGGATTCTAGATGATTAAATTAAGTAGAATTATTCAATTTGAACACTCAAAATGAGCAAGTCTCTTGTACACCAGTTGTATGGTGCAACTGTATACACCAAATACTTTTTGGTGAAAACAACTAATATTGTTTAGTGAAAACAACTGATGTCATTTAAAAATACACTTGAGTTGCACGGCCCACCTGGTGCATACAAGACTGTCCTCAAAATAACTTTTACCCACAATTCTAGATGAAAATACTCGCTTATATTTTATTTAAAACACCCCATTCATGTATTAGATTAATAGGAATTTGATCTTGGAACGTTCTTGAATTTATTTATTTCCTTAGACACGTGTCAAAGATGAAGCCATGAGGAGGAAATACCTCTGCAGTATGTTGATGTCCAGATCATCAGATGAATTTGATAGTGCCACTAAAAAGGAATGCATCACATGTTTATATGATTTACACCTTTCTTCCGTGAGCTGTTCGTGTTCTCCAGATAGATATTCCTGTCTTCGTCATTCAAATGAGCTCTGTTCGTGCTCTTGGAGTGCCAAACACGTTTTCTTCAGATATGAAATTACAGATTTGACCCTCCTAATCGAGGCTCTGGAAGGAAACCTGAAAGCAATTCATAGCTGGGCCAAGAGGAAGGGTCGTCACGTAATCTCCATTCCTTATGTACAGAATAAAAGTTGTACACCAGCTAATAATCGTGCCAATGAAGAGAATAAGAGCACAACGGATATTGATACTTCTAACGGAATGAATATGACAGCTTGTAGTAGGATTGTTACCACGGGTTCTGGTGTGAGCGGTGGGGCTAATAAGGAAGGCAGAATCGTAAAATGCAAGTCTCCACCTGGTGTTACAAGTTTGCGAAATGCCAATCGTTCTGCTACAGATTTGAGCACCCTACCGTTGGCAAGAAATGAGGTAACATCTCAACCTAATGTGGTTATTCTCGTGAGCGACGATGAGGATGATCTCTCGTGAGTTTGGTGTAGATTGTATTCCTTAATCTTGTTGCCTTTGGCTGCATTTTTTTAAAGTTATATCAGTATGTATTCGAGTTTTGTAGGAGCTGAGTTTTTCTTGTGGGTTTAAAATAATACTCCCGCCGTCCTATACTTGATTTTTCATTTTTTATTTTGGTTTGTCCCGAGTACTTGTTTTCCCCTTCCATAATAAACAACACTTGCATTAAATATCGTGCAAATAATAAATAAGAAATTAAGTGAGGGAAGGAGGGAGTAACAACTTTTTGCTCCAACACTTTATTTAACTTTAGTGGTGAATATTGCATTTTTTGTATTTTTGGCATTTACCACTATCTGCAAATCTGAAAGAAGTCAGGATTAGAGCACTTCTTTTTTCTTTAAAGTAATTGTAATTTCAGGTGATAATCGGATATCAGTAAAAATAATCGTATATTGTTCGGATATCAGTAAAAATAATCATATATTGTTTTGACCTTAGTAATTTGAAATTATAATAAAGCAAAATAATAGTCTCATTAATAAGTATTGGAATCACCCAGTAGTAGTTGACAAGATAAAATCCGGGAAAAAATCACGATCTCACACAAAATGTACTAGACTTTGGCGAAAAAATCAGGGACAATTATTAATAGTTATAATTTTTTTATGCAAATTGCTAATAGGTGCAAATGAGATTGCTTATATAGTTAAAATAGTATGCGAAAGTGTAAATATATCTACGTATATATAATTATTTTGTATGCATTAGTAAGTTGTAATTCTGCAATGTATCTATTGGTAAAATCTCAAAAAAATACCGAGCTTGTGGATTACCATGTTAAAAAGCTCGACCTACCCAACATTGTGAAACAATTTGAAAAGAAGATTAAAGGCTTTTAATATCACCAAGAAGTTTGCTAAGTATTTTTTAGATACACGTTCCTCAAATTTCCATAAAAAAGTAATATTCATAAGTAGAGATGACAATGAGACGGGTCTAAATTTGAATTTGGACCTACACTGAACCCACCTTAGATGGCGTAGTTTTTATAGGCCAAACCCGCTCCGTTGCTATCCCTATCCGTTAGCACGCCGGCCAACTGAAGTATATGTAGGTCGATCAGGCCTATTGTAAGAATCTTTCAATTTTCATCAGGTTTCTTTTGTCTATTTCATGGGTTTATTACTGTTTGTTTACCCCCTGTATGTTCTTTACGTTAATTTCTTTTTTAAAAATATTTATTTGCTAAAGGCTGAAATGACTCAATTGATTAGTAATATATCGTACAAATCTTGTCTGTTTCAAGGATACTGCTCCTCGGAACTTGTTAAATTAGCTTGTAACGTGGAAGGGGTTTTTTTTTCTTTCAAGAAATTATAAGTATTGTATGCTTGAGCAATTTTCAGTGTTTTATTTATTTTTTATTAAATTAAATAAGTTCTTTGTAATAAATTTCTCTTTAATCGGAAAATATAAGGTTCCATTTGGATGAATAATTTTTAAGTATTTGTAAATACGTTGGAGAATAATGATTTATGTGTTAAATTCATGAATTTTAAATTGATCCATCCAAATGAAAATTAAGTGTATTTTATGTCGAGTGATGTGTGTGATAAATAAATAATTATTGAAGTTCGTGAGTTAGAATGGGTAAGAGAACTTTCAAATAAAAAATAAGTGTATAAACTGAAGAAATATACGATACTGTCACATATAAGTTTCATCGTTAAAAGATTGTAGATGTATGTATACATTCAATAAAAGTTGTGGCTGTGAACAATCGCACCCATAGTTCAAAAGTATGATTTGTTTTTATTATGGACAAATTGCGTCATGTGAAATGCTTCAAAAGTATTAAATGCTTACAAATGATTATTTTGTTATTCGTAATGCCTCGAAATTATTAATTGTTACTCATAAAAATATATATTAGGTTCAATTGACCCCAAAAAGTATAACTTTGTTATATACAAACAAAATGTATTAAGTAATGCTTCAAATGTAATATCGAGCAGGTTTCTGGTGAAATAGTGTTTCATAATATGAACTTTATACTATTACATATATAAATTAGTATCATAATATTTATCAATTAATATTATTATATTTATAAATTAATATTTATATTAATGCTATAAATATTAATTTATAAGCATAATGATATCAATTTTATAGTGTGAACAAATTTTATAACATAAAAGTTTGCATATAATATTAAGTTAAAAATTCTATTTATATTCATAAAAGTATTATGGTTTATGAAAATATTACGATTTACATAAAAAAAATAACGCTACGTACATGCATAAAAATTATGCTTTGGACTGCTTCAAAAATCAAAAGACGTATGTACGAAATGAGAGGCGAAATTAAGAAACTATTAACAAATATTGCAAAACAAATTCATGATGTTGAAAAATTCAATCTTAATTATAAGATAAATACACGAACGAAGGACCATGCATTGCTCTTCAATATCAACTTTGACTTTGGAGGATATGTGAGGCATTTTTACAAACACTTTGCATGCAGCACGACAAGTGGTTTCATGCATTGGGAAATAAAAATAAAAAACCCACCAAGTAGATTTTGTTTCTTCCTCATGCAAAGAACACAAAGAAGACATACACAATAAACGACATAGTATCGATGTACATTCGAGGTAGATGATTGTATTGCATTTATAATCTTAAAATTAAATTTATATGAGTGGGAAATTAAATTATGAAGTTGAGACATCACAAGAAGCTTTATGAATTAAAGTGTTGTTGAGAAGTGCATAAATTAAAGAGTCAATTATCCCACATTGAAAGTTTAGTGGATTAAACTACCCTTAATTAATAGGAGTTATAAGTTAGTGTAATTCAGTTATAGTGGCTGAACAGTCCTTCGGACCACACGCGTGCCGTCCTCCCATACGGCCGTGCCGAACCGCGGCCAAGCCCATGTTCCGTGGCCTTGGTCCTTGGGCCTGGGAGCTCATTTACCTTTTTGGAGCACAAAAATTTGGACTTAACCCATGTGGAATTAATCTGGTCCAAACATAGAAGCACAATCAGGAATTGGGTTGAACCATGAATGAATTCAGCCCGCGAATTTAAATTTGAATTGCAATGTGGTTGTCTAAGATGTCTAGATACATCAATGTTTCAAATCAAATGCAACAATTGTTGTTACAATTTTAAAAAGATGTGGCATTAATGCCTAGTCAACCACTTTTGAAAATGGAATGAACTACATTGATGTCAATTGTTGTGCGAGGTGAAAACTAGAAGATCTACATCACCTAGCTAGCGACCATGAACCGACGAGCTCCTAATGAGTTCGGAGCAGGAGTAAACATTGGCGGCCTCAACTAACCACACCTAGCCACCTTGGAAATCGAGAAAGGATAGACGAGCTGGGGAAACAAAAGTTATAAGAGCAGAAGATCAGGACATAAAATCTTCCTTAAAGGGGAGATTCCTGCCTCAAACGACAAAGTGACAGCCACAGGTGGCTATTTAATGTGATTATCAAGAGTGTCATGAGAGAATCATGAGGCATGTCCTAATGTCAAAGATCGAACGACAACGATCCTGCAGGAGAACTCGACAGCTAAGATAGCGAGTCCAAAGTAGCATCACGAGCATTAAATGAGTAGTACTTGGGAATTTAATGGTCGACCTAAGGCTAGCTGGAGAGTGATATCCACTCTCCAAAAAATTATTATAAATAGAGAATTCTATGCCATAATAAAAGATTCGAAAATTGCTAGCCTTTACTTAAATTCATCCTTGAGCATTTATTGAAAAACATTCATTGTGTTCATTTATTATCAATCATCATCATTTATTACATTGCAATCACAATAACTACTTATTTGTTAGCCAAATCTTTAAGCCACAATAAACAAATCTCTCTTGATATTTTGACTATCAACAATTGGCGCTAGAAGAAGGGCATTTCACTAGAATTTTTCTAGATTTTATTTTGAGATATCTCTTTGAATATTCAAATCTTCAAACTATCAATCCCAGATTCCGATATGGAACCCGCTAGAAAATAGAATTCCGACCACTTGAAGGAGTCCTCCTCTTCTCATGAGGGACCTTTCTGTGGGATTAAGATCCTGGAAGATGTCTGGGCAACTATGGCAATTTTGTGACGTCGTCAAGATGAGCTCACCGGGGAGCGGAGCAGACCGCATTGCCTTGACAAGCAGCAGAAAGCCCATAATTCAAAGGGCAAACACAAGGTGGGCAAAGAAGAATGCCCCAAAAATCAACAAGCTAAATCTTGTCACAGCCGCGGTCGAGGGAGTACAGGAGCCACACCGCAACGAGAATGAACACGATGATTCTCACCACAGATCACACCCACGAGGACACCAACAAGCTCGGTGAGGTAAATCCGTGTTCAATCGCTTGGGCAGTGATGCCCCCAAAGGACCTCGCCCCAGCGAATCAAATGCCAGCTCGTGACCAACAAGACGTGAGAGGGATTATTCTTTCTAATGAGAGAATCAGGTCCAAATTCGAGCAAGTGCATGACCGAGGGGATCTGTGCATGATCGATAGGTCCAAAATTCTCATCCGGCCTCCACAGCCCGATAACGATCAAATGGTTGTAATAATGCAAACAATCAAAAGCTTGCAGAATAAGGTTGAAACCAAGAAGGCCAGGCAGTCCCAGCCACACTGCCAACCTTGCCTTTGTCGTCAATGGTGATACTCGCCCCCGTTCAGCCAAAAGTTATTGTCGCCTCGATCCCAGTACAACAGAGAGACTGACCTGATGGTTCATGTCAACAACATGATATCCATGGGGGCCACTGATGCCACACAGTGCCGTCTTTTCCCACTTACCTTGGATGACCAAGCCCACAAATGGTTCACTTCACTCACGCCAACTTCAGTGGAATTGTTCTATCAACTAACTCAACTTTTCCTCTACCACTTCGCAAATATAGTAGGAGGCCTAAAAAACAAACTCAAAGCTGTGGAAACTCATGAACACCCAATACCTTATGTCGATTTCAGGTACCGGGCGGGCAATCTGGTCCATAATGCCAAACTTATTGCTCAAAGGCTGAGTGAACAAGAAAACTGTTAGGATATATTTTATGTTTTAAAGATATTAAAACTCAGCTTCTAATAGGGCTAGTTGAACTTGTTAGTCAGCTGATGATCTAGTATAGGTCTAGCATAGGTTCTTTTGTTAAGGGGGTACAAAGCTATGAAGACTAGAAGACTTATCAGAAGACCAGAAGATTTGCTAGAAGACTTGTCAAGAAGACGACTATACTAGCTAATGACAGAAGACTATCGAGAAGCTAAGGCCAAAGGCCAGCTAACTATATAATGAAGACTAGAAGACATGCAAGTCATCTAGTAACTAACCCTTGAAGCAAGTCCCTGATACTAAGCGTTAGAAGACTAGTTCGCCACTGAAAGACAAAATAGAAAAAGACCAGCTGAGGGTATAAGGAAGAGTTAATGCGAACTGAAACAGTAGATCAGTCAGGACAATATAACCGTTGTTGATTGAGATAAATCCACAATCAGTGATTGAAGATCGAAGTCAATCAACCGTGCCAATCAAGACTTTCCAATTACATAATCAATCAAAGATTGATTATCTTCCTTAATTATATATGATCAAACGACTAGCTCTCCAATGGCTACTCCTATTAAATCGTCTATAAATAGTTTTAAGTGAGAATTTAATAAATACAGATCACACATAGAATACACACGGAACACGACGAGAAAAACACAAGATCTGTACAAACTCCTTTTAGAGCTTAAATGCAAAATCTAGCTTAGACGAAGTTGGAAATAAAAAACCTCACAACTTATCATTTCAAGATAGTTTGAGTGTTTGCCCTGAATGACTGTTTGAAGTTCGATAGGGTTGCAGTGAAGTAAGTGTTAGGGATACACGTGAAAGTATACTTTTATGTATAACAGACTAATGTACTCTTTACTGAGAATAAATCTTTTATTGTTGTTGCTTTAAATATGAATGAATATTATTTATTTATCACAAATTGTTCAATATTAGTACATATTGCATTGTAGTTAATGTGGTGATACCCGATCACAGAAGATCACATTAACAGTTCCTTGTAAATAAGTACATCTTCACAACCTAGATGAAATTGACACTTCGTTGGTATAGTTAACATGTGTAAATCTCAGATTGACTTATCTTGACCAAGGGTGTGCACTAGTGCAGTGTGATGCGCTGAAGCTGGCCTACAGAGAGGATAATTTCTTCTGTACTGACTTACGGGATGAAGAATTAGACCTCAGTGGTTGTTGATTTCTTAATCTATGTCACTTAAATAGGATTGTGTGTGGTTAAATATTTATTGATTTGATCTATGTTGGGTTTAGAATCAAATAACGATTCTATACTTTATATTTTGGGCAATATTATTAATTACATGACAATTGCTAAGATTCAACACAGAGAAACGTGTGCGAGGAGAGTCTCGTTTGATTTGTCCCCTTGGTGGGCTCAGAAGTTTTATCATACTAATCTTGCAAGTGAAATTTGTTTCCGGTATGGATAATAATGTTGAGATGTTCTTACACCAAAGAAAAAGATATTAATTAATTTAATTTGTTCAATGGCTTAACTAATTAATGGACAAAATAATCTTAAACATGAGAAGTAATAACCGGGAGCCATATTTTCGTAATATGGATTAAGATGGATAGTGCAATATTAATTTTATACTGAAATAAATTAATATTAATGGGCTGAGTAATATTGTGACTCATTATTGAAATTCATTGCCCATTAGATGGTCCAATTTTAATTCTCCCAAATGCCCCTCAAGTAGCTCAACATGAGTACATTAATGAAAAAGTGATTAAAATAAAAAGAAATTATTTGTTGCCCTAATTTTCCTAAAATTTTCGAAAATTATGTAGAAAAAGAAGAGAAAAGATTTTCTTGATTTTCTTGAAAAGATTTTATGGAAAAAGATAAGTATTCTTGGAATACAAGATTATCTCATAAATTCAAGAAATCCAAATCTTGATTCTTTTCCTTGTTAATTTCGAAAATTGCTTATAATAAAGAGGAGGAGATTTTGTTGGGAGATATATATTGAAAATATAATATATGAGATATATTCAAGATTGTATCTTGCAAAGATACAAGGAAGTTTCTCATATCTCATAATTTACTCCAAATTTTTGCCCCCCTCTAGTATTATAAATAGGGGATGAAAAATTCATCCCCAACATAATTCTAGTCTTGGAAAAATTATAAATCCACAAAGGTGGTGCAACATATTTTTTCTTTACTTATTTGTTAAAACTATTCGTGAGCATCCTACCACCGGATAGTCGAACAAGGACTCGGGGAATACTTGAAAAGGTGTTTTGGGTTGATCCATCGTCTCAACGGTTATCTCTACAAGAGTTACGTTTTACGTAAACTCCTAGTTCCACATGTGTAGGACTTTACGTGAAATTAATTGTATGCATGTTGTTGTGATTATTATTTGAATTAATAGGATTAAATTCATACTAGTAATAATTGTTGATTTATATTTGTTTTTAAATTACACCTCGAATAGATCCGGACACCCTATTCCCCAACAACAAGGAACTTGTACTTGTCAATTCTAGGATGTAAATGAGTTTGTTAGTGGACAAAAGGGAGAGTGGGCGTAGGACTTGAGTTCGAAACCACTATAAAATATGTCTGCACTTTATCTGCTATATTTAATTTATGTATTAATCAAAAAAGGGTTTTCATCTTTATAAAAATGTTTCTGCACATAACTATTTCCTTGAAAAACTAGCTGATCTCTGAACCACAAGACATCAAGTCTTCTACTTGTGTACTTAGCCTTTTTTTATTGAAAAATTTGTTTTGGGCATACGAAGTCTATTCAATCCCCCCCCGACTTTGGAACACTCTACCTAAGTACTGTTTGGGACCAATAAGTGATATCAGAGCAGTGTGTCCTAAAGACCATTACTTTGAGAAAGCTTCCGATGGTTACTAGACAGATCCTTTGAAAACCTCTTTTTATCTTGTGTTTCCTATACTCATGTGCACTAACATTACTTGCAGGAAGATCATTAGCTAAGCATGTCTCCAACAAGAAGAGCGGATCCAAGAGCAGAAAGCTTCCCGAATTCACTATAGAAGATTATGATCATTTGATTTTTATGATGACAAATCATCTCGGAGTGATTCACCATAGAATGATGGATTTTCTCTAAGAAGGTCTGATCACGTTCTACTGGACTCCAGTAGATAACAGAAAAGCATCTATAGATACCAATACTAGAGAAACAGCCAGGGAGAAAACTCCAAAGAAGAAAAGTGACTTGAGCAATGATGAAAGAAAATTGTTCAACCTGGATCAAGTTGCAAGAATAGAAATAATTGGAACTCTGGTCAAAGAAATGATCGAGAAGATCAAGACCTGGAAGAGAGCAAAAGAAATGTGGGACAAGTTGGCATTGCTATGTGAAGGAACGAATCAGATCAAAGAAAACAAAGATACAAGTCGTTCTGCACTCATTCGACACATTCAAAATGAAGCTAAACAAATCCATTAATCAACTGGATATCAGACTCACGAATATCCTGAATAAAGCTAGTTTATTGGGAAAAAAGTACACTGAGAAAGAGATAAATAATAAGATTCTCAGATCTCTAACTAGCAGACGGAGACTGAAAGTGACAATCATCAAGGATAACAAAGATCTAAACACTTTAGATCACCTTAAATTACTTGCTCACTTAAAAGCTCATGAGTTTGATTTGCAGGACGAAGATCAAGAAGATGAAACTATTTATGGATCTAAAGTTGTGGCATTTTCAACTGCTACAGAACCAGCTGAGAAAGCATCAACTGGAGATGACATCAACTTAAAGGAACAATAAGCACTTACATTTACCAGAAGATTCGACTAGATGAGAAAAGTACGGGACAATACCCTTGGAATGCGGCTAATCTCAAGAAGTATTATCAGTAAAATGATTGTAAAATTTTTTTATGAAGAAAGTTTATATATATGGTCACTGGTTTTAAGTATGATGTTGATGTTGTGAAGATGTTGTTTCAGATGTGACACAACATTCTGGACAACATCAGTAATTTGCTCTTTCTTCTTACACTAACTCCGATTTATTAGGTGTTCTTTTCTATATTTCTTACACTGCAGGTTGACGACATGATGGTTGTTGTGTCAAGTGGTTGCCTTTGTAAGAGTGAGAGTTGAAAAGTACATGGGAAGTTATCAAGAGATCATGGAGTAGTGTGTGGAGATTTTCTAGCCTGTTCAAACCATGCCTAGTGGATGAGACAATGCAGTTGGGCTCGATGTCTATAAATGTATATTGCATTGGACATAAAAGATTGAGCAATATCGATATTCCAATTTATCTTCTCCAAATTCGAAGATAGTATCCAATACACAACCTATCACTTGTTTAGTACATCTACGAGTGTGACGGTCGATACTAATTGATTTGTGTTGGTTGAATATATTCAAATATTTCTATCAACATTGTGTCTAAGTATCTTGTATGTTAGGTTGAATAAGATCACTAGTCATACGTGTGAAAAGATTATTTAAGAAAGCATGTTTTCACACTATACCTTTTTGGGTAGTGTAAAAGGTCCTTGTTTGTATCACTACTCGTTTTAGTGAAGTTTTTAGCCATGAGGCTCATATAGTCTAATTAAGACTATACACAATTAGTGAAGTATTTTTAAGTCTTCCGCTGTTATATGTTTTCATGTATGTTGCATGACATTTTTTTACAACACTCTGAAAACACGCACACACATTTTCATATGATTTCCCATTTTTAAAGTATTTTTATTTCTCGAACGAAAATTATAAAGAGTCAAGGTCTCAATCTCTAAAGAGATGACCAAAATATAAGACCCAAATATTCAAGAAATTGCTAAGGCATCGAGTTTTCAAAGGCCGCAACCTTTAAAGAGTCGATCAATATATAAGACTCAAATTTCAAAAAAAATCTAAGGCAGCATCAAGGTTGCAAAGCGCATAAGACGGCCAAAATATAAGACCTAAACATGCATTAAGGTCACAAATGAACAAAAACATTGAACTTTCACAAATATCAACGATGCGAAAAAATAAGCAACTAACAGTCGAAATATTTTGCATTAATAAAGATTAGAAAGTGACCTACAAGTTACAACGGGAAAAAGAAAAACATAGAATTTAAACAACGGGAACATCGACAGAGCCAGCAACCTCGACATGAGGGGAATCCTCATCAACTGATTCGACGTGCTTGACGTTG
This sequence comes from Stenogyne calaminthoides, assembly GCA_037126765.1. Lineage (NCBI taxonomy): Eukaryota > Viridiplantae > Streptophyta > Magnoliopsida > Lamiales > Lamiaceae > Stenogyne > Stenogyne calaminthoides. The sequence continues at coordinate 22,583,732 of JBBCBC010000021.1, forward strand.
CCAACATCACCAGTCCCGACCTCAAAAACATGTTCAGTTAAAAAAATGATGAAAAGAGATTTCCTTCATATATTTTTTAAAACACGTACGAGTTATTGCATATATTTTATAAAGACAAAAACTTGTGTGAACGAAAGTTCATGATGAACTCTATTTCTTCAAAGTATCATTGTTAGGCATATACACTATCACATCAACAACCTCGACGTGAGGGAAATCCTCATCAACTGATTCGACGTGCTTGACGTTGCCAACATCGCCAGTCCCGACCTCAAAAACATGTTCAGTTAAAAAAATGACGAAAAGAGATTTCCTTCATATATTTTTTAAAACACGTGCGAGTTATTGCATATATTTTATAAAGATAAAAACTTGTGTGAACCAAAGTTCATGATGAACTCTATTTCTTCAAAGTATCATTGTTAGGCATATACACTATCACATCTATGCTTATGCACTATCAGAGTTTAAAAAATAAAGTATAACAATTATATTGCATAAACATAATGGTGATAGTGTCTATGCGTAACAGTGATAGAGCTCGGCGTGACCTCGAGTTTACATGGGATATACTATATTAAACCGTGTGTGTGGGGGGGGGCTTTATGCATATATATCTTAAGAAACACGAGAAGATTTTGTGCATGTTTTATGAAATATAGAGGGAATATTATGACACAATTTCACCAAGGGCAGGTGACACACACTCTCCATTTAATAATAATTTAAGAGAGTTTTGTGTATAATTTAATGAAATACAGGGGGGGTATGCATATATATCTTAAGAAACACGAGAAGATTTTGTGCATGTTTTATGAAATATAGAGGGAATATTATGACACAATTTCACCAAGGGCAGGTGACACACACTCTCCATTTAAAAATGATTTAAGAGAGTTTTGTGTAAAATTTAATGAAATACAAGAAAGTTTTATGCATTTATTGAAAACATAGGAGTGTTTGGTGCATTTTATATGAAATACTGGAGTATTTTTTGCTTTTTACCCATAATTAATTAGAATTTAAAATATGTACCAAAATGGGGCTAGATAGACCAAAATTTGGGTTTTTGAAATCAAAATTACAAAAACTCTCATGCATAAAATTGAATATAAACTAGCACAAATCAACATTCATCCTTTCCAAAATGTTATAGCACTCAAATCATGATCCGTCTCACCATGAGACCGTCTCACGCAAGTGTACCTCAATCAAAATTTGGCGAGACACCCAACACAAACACCCACGTGGTTATCAAAATTTATTAATTAATAAGATACAAATTGATTTAAAAATAATTAAGTAAACATTCAATCTTCCCATTTGAGAACCCATTTGACAACTTACATACACATGTAAATGCTAGCTACCTTAATGAATTCAACAAGAGACGCTATTTTGTAATGAACATTTAACGTGAAATGAGCAAAATTCATCAAGTATTTATAATAAAAGATGAAAAAGGATTGGTGATCTATTTAACAACGCACTACAAAAAAACTAAAGTATTGCCTTCGTAATTTCTTAACATACCTACTGAATTTTTAATAAAAATAATCTCGTCCTTAAATAGTAAGAATTATCTACGACTTGCCTACAAATTTTTTTACACATATAGACATTTTCATTCTTCAAATTAATTATTTATAAACAATTTGCCTAGAAAATTATTTATGTATGTAATTTGTTTCCCTAAAAATTACAAATATGTAGGCAGTTTGTTTATCGGTAATTTATTTATCTACTAAATTTTAAAAATTCATAGGCAAGTCATAAACAATCTTCACTATTTAAAGACCAAATTATATTTGTTGAAAAACTCTGTAGCCGTTTGGAAAATTTCGTAACCAATTTCCTATTTTCTTGTAATCACGAGATTCTTTTGGTAAGGGAATTAAACTAAAATAGTCTCATAACTTTGCACCTTTATTGAAATGGTCTCATAATTATCAATTTTTCCAATGTAGTCCCACGTGTATTCAATTTGATCCAATTTAGTCCCAAATCGCCGGAGGTCGCTCAAAATTGCCCAAAACGACGTCGTTTTGAGCGCGTGCACGCGCCCCCAATTTTTGACCAGAATATGTATGATACGTGTCCAAAACGACGTCGTTTTGGACAATTTTGAGCGACCTCCGGCGATTTGGGTCTAAATTAGATCAAATTGAATACATATGAGACTAAATTGGAAAAGTTTATAATTATGAGACCATTTTAATAAAGGTGCAAAGTTATGAGACGATTTTGGTTTAAATCCCCTTTTGTTATGGATCTAATTTATATCAGGATGTAAATCATGTACCTCGAAACCCCCAAGGATTGGCCAAGTGGTGTAGGCTTCGAACTTAGTATGCTCCTCTCTAGGTCTTAGGTTCGAAACCCTTAGGTGCGATCAATTTTTTAAATGAGTCAATTCATACAGAGTTTGACTCTAGCGCTTGAAGTGGGGCCCGCTTTAGTGGACAGTGAATTTTGGTCCTCCGAATTAGTCGATCTTTGGGCGGGGTACCGAGTTACAAAAAAAATCATGTACCCCGAATTGATTTACCCAAATGCCCCTAATATATATATACCTAAATGTAGATATAATAGAACAATTGGAAAAGAGAAAATAATTGAAGATGAAATTTGTGATGCAGAAAAGTTAAGAAAAGGGAAAAAGATCTCTATTTGGAAGTGATGAATGATCACGACTAGCTTCTGATAATGCTTCGACATGCTTCATGCACGAACAGAATTGGTGCTTTTCTTAGAAATCCAACTGTTTTCAAGTCTTCCACTACAACATGGTACAATACAATTAATTTATATTGCTTTTACTGTTTAAAAGAGAAAAAAAGGGAGACGTTTCATCATATAATATACATATCTAAACTTATAAAGATGTATGTAATTAAATTCGTTTATATTAATTTTCAAATCACATAATGATTTTTATCATATATATACGCACGTAGGTGCGTGTAATATATTTTGTAAAAAACAAATTGAATGTTAGTTACTGGAATACCAAAATAATAGTTAAAGGGGTACGACAATTCATATATACTCGAATTTTTATTGAACATTATTCAGCATTAGCATCATCACACATATAAGTGTATTTTATTTTATTTTTTTAACTGGAATCACACATATAAGTGTAAAATGTGCATATTGAGTAAATACCCAGATGTGGAACCGCGCCCTGATGAAAATTAACCTACTAATCAACTAATTCAGATTTATAATATATATATAAAAAATTATGTAACACTGAATAATTAAATATATCCTACTATTACTTATAATTATAAATCACAATATAATTAGACTTGTACAGCCTTGGAGTGAAAATAGAGGGTGTTTTTAATAAACAGTCGTGTTGTAACCTTTATTACTATCCCATCTTTCAACCTTTTTCCCTGTCTCCATCTCAACCCACTGTCTGTCTCTCTTTCCATTTTCACACAAGCCCTAGAACTCTCTCTCACCCCCTAAGAACTAAGACTAACACTTGATTAAGAAATAAGTGGTCAGTTGTTTCCCCTATTTTGGGAAAACAAGTCCACAAATGCTTCCTAGGTTTTGATTTGTTTACAATTAATTCATTAAATAAAAAATAAAAATAAAAAAGTAGCAACAGTGATCATCTTTTTCTCTCCCTCATCTATCCATCCATCCGTCTCATCATCACTCTATTTAACATTCAATCAACACACCATGCTATTCCCATCCTAATTTATCAATTTCTTCATTTCATTCCCCTCACATCAAATCAAACCCCCTTCTATAAATCCACTCCAAACCCAAAACCCTAAAAAAAAAAAACAAGAAGAAGATGCAATAGTCACCCTTCTTCAATAATTCCCATAGTTAGACAATTGTACAAATTCATGGATCCCTCACTCTTTCCCGATGTGGAAAGCTCCAACTCCGACCCCAACACCAACACCACCACTACGACCACCACCAGCACCACCTCCTCCTCATCCAGCTCGACTCTCAGCCGCTACGAGAACCAAAAGCGGCGAGACTGGAACACGTTCGGGCAGTACCTCCGGAACCACCGGCCCCCGCTGTCCCTATCCCGGTGCAGCGGGGCCCACGTCCTGGAGTTCCTCCGGTACCTTGACCAATTCGGCAAGACCAAAGTCCACACCCCAATCTGCCCGTTCTACGGGCACCCCAACCCCCCGGCCCCCTGCCCCTGCCCGCTCCGCCAGGCCTGGGGCAGCCTCGACGCCCTCATCGGCCGCCTACGCGCCGCCTACGAGGAGAACGGCGGCAAGCCCGAAACCAACCCTTTCGGCGCCCGCGCCGTTCGCCTCTACCTCCGCGACGTGCGCGACTTGCAGTCGAAGGCGCGTGGGATAAGCTACGAGAAGAAAAAGCGGAAGCGCCCCCCGCCGCCTCCCCCAGCCTTGCCGGCGCCTCCGCCGCCTCAAGGTTAACTTGTGCCGGATCTTTCTATCTAGGGTTTTAATATTGTTATTGAAATAATTGTGGTGATTAATTGTTGTTATTATGTACTGTACCGGTAGATCTGGAAATTGGTTGGTTTTGGGAAAGAAAAGAACAGGGTTGGAAGAATCACTGTAGCAGTTTTAGAGATGGAATTAATAATTATGTGATTGTACCCTCATTCTCAGATTATTATTGTGTTTTCAACTTGAGTGATTTCTCAGCGGTCTGAATGCTTTTGTCTTTAGTATGACCCATTTCTCTAAATCTTTCAACCTTTCATTCAACACCTACTGTTTTTCGAAAGCTAACAGCTTTTTACAGCTTTGCTGTCTCCTCAACAATTTACTACATTTTCGTTCATGTGGTGGAAGTGTACGTATTTATTAGCTAGCTCACTTTATGCAAATTAATTAAAATGCTTGCTTGACTGTAATATTCGATCATCCAGGCTAAACATGTTTTTAGCTTCGACTTCATGCAAAAAATAAAATAGAGATTAACTCGTATAATTTAAGTGTTCCTCAAAAAAAAAAAAATCAACAATATCAGTAAGTTTGAAGATCACTGAGATGTGCACACAATATCCGGTTTCAATTACACGTTGTACGTACGAGGGAAATTCTATGCAATATTACATGGTCAATATTAACTTATTTTTTAAAAATATCAAAAAATTCACAGTTTATTTATTGATTAATCATTTTTTTTTTTTAAAATCGTATAAAACACACATAATTTGTATTACTATAAGAATAAATATGTATTACTATATGCACAAGTTTGTGTCAATATGATTATATAGTAACACATTCATGTTTATATCATGTTTTGATTTTTGTTGTATACAAAGTGTTAATTTGTAATTTTACTAATATTATTATAAAATACATTAAGTCCGCACGGGCTTGAAGTTGGGCTCCTATTAATGAACAGTGAGTTCTAATTTTCTGGATAAGTGGGTCGGGCCGAATACGGAATTATTAGAAAAAAAAGTATATAATTTAAAAAAAAATTACAATTTGTATTAACACACATGTATTTAAATGTGTTCAAAATTTATACAGTAAAATATATGGTGAAACGAGAAGTAAGTTATTACCCTAGCTAGTGTAGTGCTGTCATTTCAGTGACAGAAATTGGCAGACATGTGTAATAACTTAATAATTCTAGGTCTAAAATAATCGGAATATGTGATTTTATGTTTGAAATGGAAACCTTTTCTTAGCTCATTTAGTTCAGAAACATGGATGGAAATCAAATGTTGTTTATGGTAAGGGAATAACAAATTATGGTTTCCTGAAATAGTAGTTATATTACAATCCATAATTAGATGTGGAAAAGGAAATGAAAAGCCTACATTCTTTCTTTTTTCAACATTCTAACATGGAGTTGTATTAAAGTGAGGCTTTAAAAATCAATGTTCACTTAAACATACAAATTTTCCCAGTTGGCCGACAACAAGAATATTATTGACCCTCAAGCTACTCCTCTTTGTTTGTAAGGGTCCAAGGGAGTTCCCCTCATTTTCACTTGAAATAAATTTAAGATTTTTTTAAATATATTTTTAGAATTTAATCACCGTTTTCTAATTTATACAATGTCAATAAATTTTTGTTCATGTGCAATCAAAAATTTATGAATATAACAACATTTTATATACAATATTATATTAATGTAGGATTTGTACAATTAGTGATCTATTAGGTAAATGATAAGGAACTGTGGATTCTAAGTGGGTCAAATCGGGTGAAGTGGATTTTCACAAAAAAATAGCGCAAAGGGAAAATATAAAAACTCGCTTTTAATCTGTGAATATGTGTTGCTATAAAGACAAGTATGTGTTACTATAAATGACAACTATGTGTTACTAAGGGCCCGCTTGGTATCACCCGAGAATGATAATGATAATGGGTATCATTGAGGGGTCAATCACTAAAAGTTATTGACTGTATTGTTGTTGCTTTGTTAGAACATCAACAATATGTATCATGTGAGGTGAGTTGAGTGAATGAGGGTAATTAATTACTTACTTCTATTCTCATTACTTGTGTATTGAAGCTACCAAGCAACATCAATAGAAGTAATTTTCATTACCCACTTCCATTACCCCCAACCAAGCGGACCCTAAATTGTATGTTATAGGAATACATTTTTTTTATATCTGTATAACACTTTGTTCATGCAATAAAAAAAATTGAAAAACAACATAAATAAACCAACCAAATTGATTTTTGTTTTGTAATAACATATTTTGTGTCTATCTTTATCACACTTATGTTCATATAGTAACACAAAAAATCGTGAAAAGAAAAAAGCAACATAAATGAACTAGCAAAATTGATTTTTGTTTTGCAGTAACACATTTTGTGTACATATGCATCATACTTTTGTTCATTTAGTAACACAAAAAAAATATGAAAAAAAGAGAAAAATATTTTTAGCAGAAGGGCCAATTCACCAAGTTACATCATTGAATTAGTGAAAATATTCTCTTACAAACATACGGTTATAGGTGTTGCTATTCTTTTTTTCCATTATCAAGTAGCAGCTCATATTTGCCCTTATAGTAATATAGACTGAGAGCGAGTTTTTATGTTTTGCCTTTGCGCGATTTTTTTGAAAAAATCTGTTTGACCCGGTTCAAAACGTGCAGTATCCGTAAATTATCAGCTCCTTACCCTTTGGACAATAATTTTTTTTTCTTATTAGTTGTATTTAATAGAAAATGATGAAATGAGTTATTGTGGCTAAAATAAGATTTCCGGCTAAACAAAATATAAAATCGTATGAAAATTAAAGAACACAAAATATTACGCACGTATGTCTTTAGTGCAATAAAATATTCGACCTTTATTCTGTGGATTTAGACCCATATTTATAGATGTTACAAGATGATCTTTACAATCATTAGTGAGGCATCATTTAAGCCCTTAAGATCAGCCTATATTAAATGAGCCAGGTTTTCGCGTTCCGAATTGGTCACTGCGACTATCGCGCCATGACTCTTGCTTCCCTGATTTGTCTTTTGTCCCTATTCTGATGACGTGACATAAGCTCATTTCATAAATCATAAAGTCTTCATTATTTTATTGAGCTCTTATCTCACTCACGTCACTCGTTGACCCTTCGTTATTCTGCTTCAATATTCGAAATCATTATGATGACCTAATCCTCTTATGAACTTGATTGCATTAATATTCGAAGTTGCCACGCGATCATGAAATCCTCTCTCATAATTATGAGGTCGCCCTATAATTATGAGGTCGTCATTACTTTGCTCGTTCTCGTTTCTTGACTTCGAAGTAGCCTCGTGATTACACTTGGATAAATCCGTGTGTCAAATCCTGTGTACACGGGGTACAACAATTGCCCCCAGGTCGTTGTTCATATCAATGTCGATTTTGGATAAGATGGACCTCGATTGTGCATGTGTCATTGTCTGACATGACGCTTCGAATCCCGTATTCGTCGCCTCAAAAAGGTGCGTGGATGATGTTTTTGGGCAGTTGGCAATGATGACGCGATGGTCCAATCGTTGCCCCTGAAATGTTGTGATTGATGTTACTCGTCCGCATGTATTCTAATCGCCGAAAAAGTTTTGTTTAATTTCAATTTGACCCCCATGTCAATCTTCAAAAAAATTCAAATTCGCCTTTGAGTTTCATCTATAAAATCCTGAGTTCCCTTCCATTTGCTCTTTTCTTCTCCGCGTTCAAATTTTCTTGTTTTTCATTTGAAATCCTCTCTTCGACGATTCTTCTTCTCCACATTTTCTGGTGATTCTTAGGTAATATTGATGTTGTCCAGAATGTTGTGTCACAACATATTCACAACATCAGTAATTTGCCCTTTCTTCTTATACTAACTCCGGTTTGTTAGATGTTTATTTTTATGTTTCTTACACTGCAGGTTGATGACATGGTGGTTATTATGTCAAGTGGTTGAAATTGTAAGAGTGAGAGGTGAAATGAACAAGGGTGGTTATCACACGATCATGGAGTGGTGTGTGGAGATTTCTAGGCTGACCAAACTAAGCCTAGTGGATGAGACAATGCAGTTGGGTTCGAAGTCTATATATACACACTGCATTGGACATCAAAAAATAAGCAAGATCAATATTCAAATTCATCTTCTTCTAATTGCGAAGATAGTATCCAAGACACAACCTATTCAGTGTTTAGTACATCTAGGAGTGTGAGGGTTGATACTAGTAGTTTGTGTTGGTCGAATATATTCCAATAATCCTATCAACATTGTGTCTAAGTAGCTTGTATGTTAGGTTGAATAAGATTACTAGTCATACGTGTGAAAAGATGTTTTAGGGAAGTGTGCTTTTTTACACTATACCTCTTTTGGGTCTTGTAAAAGGTCCTTGTTTGTATCACTACTCTTTATAATGAAGTTTTTAGCCATGAGACTCATATAGTCAAAATGTTGAGGGAAGTTAAATATATATATTACTCCCGACCCTCTCTATAAGCTCGAGCTTTTAGATGAGACGGAGTTCTCATATGGTATCACCAGTCAAACACTAATCCCTCTACTCTTTTTTTTTCCGCTGCTATCTTCCCTTCCCCCTCCTTCCTGCTTCTTCTCTATGTTTCAATGGCTAACGCTACCATCTCATCCAATTTCGTTCCTCTCGCCACTCTCATCCACATGGTCACTATTAAACTCACCTCCTCCAACTATCTTCTCTGGAAATCCCAAGTTTCTCCTATGCTGCAATGCGACAATCTTCTCTCCTTCATTGATGGCACCGCTGTTGAACCGTCCCCTACCATCAAGGATGCCGCCGATATGGAAGTCCCAAATCCGGACTTTGATCTTTGGCACAGGCACCACAATCGTGTCCTAAGCCTTCTGTTGTCCTCCCTTACTGAAGAATCAATGGCTGAAGTAGTCGGTCTCACCAAGGCTCGTGATGTCTGGGTTGCGCTAGAGCATGCCTTTAGCCACGCCTCTCCATCCCGTGCGCACCACCTCCGCGATGAACTGCAGTTGCTGAAACGTGGCTCCTCAACTGTTGCTGAATACGGTCGTGCTTTCAAAGGGCTGTGCGATCAACTCTCAGCCATCGGTCACCCCATCTCCGATGTGGACAAAGTGTTGGGGAATTAATTACACGGATCTATTCGGGATGAATATTTAAATACAAATTTAATTCTAACAATTATTACTAGCATGAATTAATCCTATATTAATTCAAATAATAATTCAACAACAAATCATGCATATAAACAGTTCACGTAAATCCTACGCATGCGGAATTACTACGAGTTTACGTGAACTAACCTCTTGGAGTGGTAATGGTCTCGTCGATTAAACACACCAAAAAGCCTTCCCAAGTATTCCCTAGTCCTTGCTCGACAATCCGGTGGAAGGATGCTCGCGAACAATTAACAAAAAGTAAAATAAACTTTGTTGCACCACCTTTGTGGATTTACTAATTTTTTCAGCACATGGAATTGTACCTGAGAATGAAAGAATCATCCCCTATTTATAGATGGGGTGGTGGTCGAAATTTTGAGGAAAAACCAATGTGGGAAAATCTTTTCTTGATCTCCAAGAAATCTTGAATATATCTCCTATATTCTTTTCTCCATAATTAAAATATTCCACAAAAATCCCACCTCATCTTGTTATGGCAATATTTTCGAAAATCAAGAGACAAGAATCCAAGATTTGGATCTTCTTGAATTTATGAGATATACTTGCATTTCAAGAAATACATATCTTCCATAATATCTTTTCAAGAAAATCAAGAAAATCTTTCTTTCCCTTTTATTTCAAAAATTTCGAAAATCACATATGAATAACCAAGTGGGAGATTTCTTGAATTTAATGAGATAATCTTGTATTTCAAGAATACATATCTTCATTCCATAACAAAATTCAAAGAAAATCTTTCTCCCCTTTTATTCATAATTTTCGAAAATTATGAGGAAAAATAAGCAACAAATTTATTTTATTTTTAAACATCTTTTTTAGTTATTGGACTTTATGTTGGGCTACTTGGGGGGCATTTAGGAGAATTAAGATTGGACCTTCCAATGGATCTTGAATTATCAATATTGAGCCACAATATTATTCAAGCCCATAAATATTAATTAATCCCACTACATAATTAATATTGCACTATCCATCTTAACCCATATTACAGTCAATATGGCTCCCGGTTATTATTTCCCGTGTTTAAGATTATCTAGCCCATTAATTAATTCAAGCCACTGAAATAGCTTTCCATTAATTAATATCTTTTGTCCTTGGTTAAGGAACGGTTCAACATTATTATCCATACCGGAAACTAGTTCCACTTGCAAGATTTGGTATGATAAATCTTATGAACCTCCCAAGGGGGCAAATCGAACAAGCGTACTTGCACACGATTCTCCGTATTAAATCTTAGCAATCGCATGTGACCAATAATATTGCCCAAGATATAAAGTATTGAATCTCGTTGATTCTCTACCCGTAATAAGTCAAAGCAATAATTACTAACCACACGCGATCCTATTTAAGGGACGAAGATTAAGAAATAACGAACCACTGAGGTCTAATTCTTCCTAGTTCAGTGCTGAAGAATTTGTCCTCCTGTAGGTCCTATTCAGTGCATAAGTTATGCACTAGTGTAATCTCTTGGTCAAGACAAGTCAATCTGAGCCTTACACTTCAACCTTTAACGATGGATTGTTCATTTCCATCTAGGTCGTGAATGGTGTACTTTTGGTTACAAGGAACTGTTAATTTAATCTTCTGTGATCTGGTATCACTAAATTAACTACAATGTAACACGTACTATTTATTGAACAGTTATGCAGTAAATATATGTAACATTCAATGATATTTAAAGCATCAGTGATAAATAATTTATTTCAGTAAATAAGTCCGAAATTCAGTTTTGATTATACAAAGTAAAAGCATACTTTCCAGTATAATCCCAACAATCTCCCACTTATACTCAAAGTCTGCTTTTAAGTTTACTACAGCATGTCTCGTGTAGTTCCTAATACGTGACATCTAATGTCACCTACACGAACCTAATAATTTCTCCCACTTATACTCAAAGCAGATTGGCAACGGTCTTGACACCCATTCCTTCCACATATCTCTCGAATGTATTTTGAGGCAGACCCTTTGTGAATGAATCTGCTAGGTTGTCTTCTGACGCGATCTTTGCCATCTCTATATCTCCTCTCTTAACGATTTCTCGTATAAGATGGTATTTCCTTTCAATGTGTTTGCTGGCCTTGTGGGCTCTTGGTTCCCTTGAATTTGCAACTGCTTCGGCATTGTCACAATAAACAGTGATTGTGCTGGGCAAATTTAGAACTATGTCCAAGTCCACTAGGAAGTTCTTGAGCCAAACCGCTTCTTTCGCTGCCTCGCAAGCAGCTACATATTCGGCTTTCATGGTAGAATCTGCGATGCATTTCTGCTTAACGCTTCTCCATGTCATGGCTCCTCCCCCCATGCAAAACACACTACCGAAGGTAGATTTTCTGGAATCTAAGTCTGATTGGAAACCCGAGTCCGTGTAGCCGATGGGGATTAGACTATCTGACTGATAAATCAACATTCTATCTCGAGTTCTTTTCAGATACTTCAGAATGTTTTTAACTGCCGTCCAATGTTCTTTCCCCGGGTTATTTTGATATCTTGCCACCATGCCAACGACAAAGCAGATATCCGGTCTCGTACACAACATTGCATACATAAGGCTTCCGACAGCCGAAGCATAAGGAATGTCTTTCATGTCATCTATCTCCTTTTGTGTCTTAGGGCACATTTCCTTGGATAGATGGATTCCAAGTCTGAAAGGTACGAAGCCTTTCTTGGAATCCTGCATGCTGAATCGTTTCAAGACAGTGTCTATGTATGAAGCTTGCGATAAGCCTATCATCCTTTTCTTGAGATCTCGAGTGATCTTGATCCCAAGGATGTGTCCGGCTTCCCCTAAGTCCTTCATATCAAACTGTTTTGAAAGGCATGCCCTTACGTCTGATAACACCTTTACATCGTTCCCGATGATCAGAATGTCATCTACATATAGTACTAAGAATACCAATGCAGTTTCGACACGCTTTTTGTACACACAACTTTCGAACTAGTTTAGATCAAACCCATAAGACTTTATAACATGATCAAAACATTGGTTCCAAGCTCTGGATGCCTGTTTGAGTCCATAAATGGACTTCGTGAGCTTACAAACTAGGTGTTCTTGGCCTTTTTCAATGAAGCGTTGGGGTTGTTGCATATAGATTTCTTCATCAAGACTTCCGTTAAGGAAAGCCGTCTTGACATCTATTTGCCAGATTTCAAAGTTGAGATGCGCAGCAATCGACAAGAGAATTCGGATGGACTTGAGCATTGCTACAGGCGAAAATGTTTCCTCATAGTCGATCCCTTCTTTCTGAGTATAACCTTTTGCCACAAGCCTTGCCTTGAAGGTTTCCATCTTCCCGTCCGGTCCTTTTTTTCTCTTGTATACCCACTTGCAACCAATGGGTTTGACCCCATTAAGTGGTTCGACTAGCTCCCACACTCTGTTATGATCCATAGAACCCATTTCGGCTTTCATTGATGTTTGTCAAGAAACTGCATCCTTGTCTTGGATTGCCTCGTCATATGTCCATGGGTCTGATTCGTCTTGTCCGGGAATCAAGTCCGAGGACTCTCCTATCCCCATGAATCTCTCGGGCTGTCTCACAACCCTCCCACTACGACGAGGTTTCGGTTGTATAAGTGTGTCGTTTGGTATGTCATCTTGTACAGTTGGCACTGAGGTTAGCCCCCTTAGCTCATTTAAGGTAATCTCACTTCTGGGTCTTCTTTTGTTCATATAGTCTTCTTCCAAAAATCTAAAGTGGGTGCTTATTACCACCTTTTGATCTTCGGGACCATAGAACATACACCCTTTTGTTCCCTCGGGGTATCCTACAAACAACCTTAATTCTGATCGAGGATCCAATTTTTCGGCTTCCTTGTCCAACACGTAGGCCGGACACCCCCAAATTTTCATGTGTCTCAAACTGGGCTTGCGCCCGGTCCACAATTCTTTGGGAGTTTTGGGAACCGATTTGGATGGCACCAAGTTCAGAATGTAGGCCGCTGTTTCCAAGGCATGACCCCAGAACAACTTGGGAAGATCCGCATAACTCATCATAGATCTAACCATTTTCAAAAGAGTTCCGTTTCTTCGCTCTGCAACCCCATTTTGTTGAAGGGTTTCGAGTGCCGTTAGCTGGGATGCAATCCCTTTATCAGACAAGTAATTCAAAAACTCATCACTGAGGTACTCGCCTCCACGATCGGATCGTAGAGACTTGATACGTTTTTCCCTATGATTCTCTGCTTGAGCCTTAAATTCTTTGAATTTCTCAAAGGTCTCAGATTTATGCTTCATAAGGAAAATATAACCGTACCTTGAGTAGTCATCAATAAAAGTGACGAAATACTCATAACCTCCCCTTGCTTTGGTTGACATTGGACCACATACGTCAGTGTGAACGATTTCTAACACTTCTTTGGCTCTATTCCCCTTGGCTCCGAATGCCCTCTTGGTCATTTTACCCTCCAAACATGATTCGCAGGTTGGAATTGGTTCAACTTGGAGAAACTCCAGTGAACCGTCTTTCACCAACCTTTGGATCCTCTTTGGATTAATATGTCCCAATCTTAGATGCCATAGAAGTGTCTCGTTCATGTCTGATGAACGTTTTCTTTTCTCGGAAACAGTTGATGTGTTATAGGATGCATTTCGTGAGTGGTGTGCACAGTTAATTATATAGAAATTATTCGACAACGTTCCATGACAGATAAATTTATCATAAAGATAAATGGTAACAACTTTATTAAAAGTAACCGAATATCCATCAAGGTAAAGTTTAGAAACTTAAATTAAATTCTTTCTAAAATTAGGAACGTAAAGAACATCTCTTAAAATTAAAACTATGTCTTCAAAAGACAGGTGCACTTCTCCCACTGCTTCAGCTGCCACTCTCGTAGCATTGCCCAGTGTGATGAGGATCTCACTCTCACTAAGTTGTCGGGTCCGCTTGAACCCCTGTAAAGTGAAACAAACATGATCAGTGGACCCCGTATCCACCACCCATAAATGGGAGGCATACGCCGCTAAACAAGTTTCAACAACTAGTGCGTCAGAATTACCTTTCTTTCCATTCCTTTTGGGTTTGGAACAGGCTGACCTCCAATGTCCTTTTTCACCGCAATTAAAACACTTCCCCTTAGCTGGCTTGCTCACTCCTCTACCTCCCTTCACCTTTTTTTGCCATTGGCAACACTTGAGTTCACTTGCTTGTGGCTTTTGTCCTTTTTCTTGTTCTTACCACCCCTTGGCCTAGAAGAAGAAGAAGGTCCATTTGCCACCAAGGCTTGGCTCTTTTGCCCCAATATCGCCTCTGTCGAGACCAAAGCTTGCAATAGATCAGGCATTGAGAACTTCATTTTATTCATCTGGTAGTTCAGCCTGAACTGTTCAAAACTTTTCGGCAGAGAGTGGAGCACGAAATTGATTTGGGTCTCGATGTCGTATTCAACGCTAAGTACCTCAAGTTTGTTAAGGTGATCCATCATCTGGAGAACGTGCTCCCTTACGGGCGTTCCCTCCACCATTTTCATAGAGAACAAGTCTCTCATGGTGATCTGACGAGCCACACAGTTCTGATGTTGAAACATCGCTTTAAGACTAGTCATGATGTCTGCAGCGGTCTTAACGTTCTGGTGTTGGTGTTGCAACACATCTAACATAGAAGCCAAGATGGTACATTTTGCCATTTCGTTGGAACGCTCCCAGTCAGCATACTCTTTCTTAACCGTTTTAGTTGACTCATCTTTTGGCTTTTCTGGTTTAGGTGTAGTGAGAACCCAGTTATGGCTTTGTGCAGTGAGGACAATAGTAAGTTTACGATTCCAATCAACGAAGTTTTCACCAGTAAGCAAATTGCCTTTAAGTATATTGAACAGTGGATTAAAAGGTTGCGACATGATGAACTGAAAAAAAATAATAATATGCATAAGCACAGATATATCACAAAATTCGATCACATGTTTCATATTAAAATCTAAAAAAAAAATATGAACATGCATCAGCCAACATCTCAAAACAGTTTAAATAAGCCACGTGGGGTGGGTCATTATTTAAACACATTCAAGCAGGTTATAAACAAGAACAGTTACAAACCTTTAATATCCAGATTAATAGTTGGCTCCCACTTGACCAATATAAAATTGACAGGGACTTCGGGGAAGTATATGCATATCAATTTTATACCTAAGTAATAACCATGATTAAATACTGTGAGGTCCCGGTTAAAACCGATTTTGCGCGTGCGGAAGCAAACATTTCATGTGATGCATATAAAACAGGGGTGAGGGCAGAGTGATACCAATTTTTTCGCTTTTAAGCTCATGTGTGTTGTTTTGCTTATAATCGAATGCGTATGACAAGTAAGAACATAAAGCAGTAAAGAACACACGATTTTATAGTGGTTCAGAGTCCAACTCCTACATCCACTCTTCCCTATCATCAGGGGCACCAACTTAACCAACTGGACTTAGTTTAACGTGTTAGTCCAACACCCAACAGATGTTTACCGAGTTCACACTCAAACGGGACTTATCACCATCACGGGATTGCCTACCCTCCCTTTCGGGATTGCTAGATGTTTACCGAGTTCACACTCACCTACAAACTTAACCAACTCTTGGGTTTGGGTATAAGATTGTTTGGTTTCCAACTAGGGTGAGATTTTCCCTTACATTTGTTTAGCCTCAATGCTAAGGTTGGGAAAATCTCTCTAAGCTTAGGATATGGCATTTATGCTTAGATCTAGGGTAGAACACTTCTTGAATATATGCGTGTATTTCTTTCTCAGTGTTCTATGGTGGAAAGGCTAGATGATTTGGCTCTGTAGCTTCAATGGTGTTTTTCACACACTTCCACACATAATAATGAAGGAAGAACTTGTATTTATAGTGTGGATTTGAATGTTACCGTTGGATGGAGTCTCATTCAAATCCATACTATTCTGTAAGTACAGCAGCTTCTTCAGGCTGATTGTCTTCCTCTCATTAGTCCACGTCAGCTGTTTCTAACGGCTATATTCCTCAGATTCCTCACCTTGGAATCATTCAGGATTCTCTGAGTCTCAGTGTCTTTAGAGACATACTGAGTCTTCAGTTCTATCTGAGTCCTCAGTTTTTTCTGAGTCTCAGATTTCTCATCTGAGCCTCAGGATACTTGATTCAGCAGACTTCTCTTCGGCGGACCTTATCGATCGGGCATATCTCGACACTTTCGAGTGACCGAGTTGGGCCTCTGAATTCGACATCCCGACCTTCGTGTCACTTTGACTCAGCTATCTAATTTCTTCTTTGCTTTTTGATCCGATCACTTCGACCGATCGATCAACACATCTTCGAATCAACATCTCGGGATAGCATCAGTCAAGATTTAGGTTTAGCATATCGGTTTAGCACATCCGATCTCAATCACGTCTCGATCTTGATCACCGCTCATCTTCATATCGATCTCGATCACGCCCGATCTCGATCGGTCTCATCCTCCTCTTCCGATCGCAACCTTCTCTTACGATCTTCCGTCGGTTTTTTTTTCGATCAAATTATCGCTCTCTTCCGATCACCATATCGGTTCGATCGTTCTTCCGATCATCCGATCAGTTCATTTTCCATCATCGATCTTCCGATCACCGGCTTAGCTTTTCTTCTCTTCGATTTTGCACAAACTCATCGCTTAACTTTCGAACTCATCTAACTCATCTGATCTCGATTAGTCTCATCTGCAGCCTCGTCTGATCTCGATCATCTACGTCTGATTTCGTGAGTTCCCCCTCAATTTGTTCTCTCGTTCCCCCTCAACTTGTTATCTGTAAATTAGCTTCAATAACACAAGTTGATAATGTTTTGGCATAATTCATCAAAACTAAAATATCCCAACAAATACAGAATTATTATTTCGCTTTGAACGAGCCTCGTGGGGAGGATCATCGTCGCCACTAGTAGTAATCCACAATCATCCATCTGGAATTTATTCATGTAAAAGCTATCTTTTGACCGTCCCGTGGGGGGAATTTCTCCAAAAGAATTCACAAATAAATAAATCATGGAGGTCAAAATTAATTCAATTTTATTATCCGAAATAAAATTGTTAATTAATTATTTAAACATACTTAGTAATTTTTGAAGGTGAGATTTTTCATTGGGCAATTCTCATGCAAACACATTTAAACAAATTAAATAAAGCACAAGAAATCACAACAATAAATCAAGCAAAGCGAAAAAATAAACATATTGGGCACAAATTATCCAATTGTCATGGTTTGATTTTTCTTGGCTTGATTTTGAAGAAACGTCGTCTTGAATTTCTCCCACTCGATCGTCTCGAAAAGAACTCCGTCTCGAAATGCCACGCCAAGTAGCTTTCGGCAATGATGCACACCCAACCGGCCGCCCTTGGGTTGGCCCGAAGTCCGTCTTTTGTCTTAACCGGCCGCACAGACGCCATCGGTGCTTTCAGCGACCTCGGCGAGCTTCTCCGCGTCGGCCTCGGCGAGGGGTTCGACAGCGACACGACAGCGCACCGCAAGCATCAAGACCTCATGCATCGCCGAACCTCGCCCATGAACTTCGGCGGCGCCACAAGATCCCCATGCATGCTGTCATGTCCACAAGGCTAAAACCCGTCCGCTTACAGATGGTGCCACAGAAGCCTATGCCCGCCAGCCCCGTCTCGACCCCTCCCTTGGCTTTTGGCTCGCCCCACGCCTGCGCACCCGCTTGTGCGTGCACGCATCGTTGCCACGCAGCGTGCCTCCTTGGCAACGCGTTTACGACGTACGCCTCCTACGACCGATTCTAGATCTATCCTTTAATTCATCATCTCCGCCTCCGTTTCCGATTCGGTTATAATTTATTTACAAAAATAAATAAACCTAGATCTAGACTAGTCTATTACATTGATCAAATCAAACAAATCCTAATCTACTCGTGAATTTTCTCACGAGGCAAAACGAATTCGAACGAATCGAATTAAAAACCACAATTTATATGCATGCATAAATAAACACATTAAATTCCATGACAATTGGATACCTGCAAAAAAGATCTAGCAATTCTACTATCCAATTTCAAATTTAATGAAAATGAATTAAATTACAATTTAAAATTCAGAGCCCGAAACCGAGGCTCTGATACCAGTTGTTGGGAATTAATTGCACGGATCTATTCGGGATGAATATTTAAATACAAATTTAATTCTAACAATTATTACTAGCATGAATTAATCCTATATTAATTCAAATAATAATTCAACAACAAATCATGCATATAAACAGTTCACGTAAATCCTACGCATGCGGAATTACTACGAGTTTACGTGAACTAACCTCTTGAAGTGGCAATGGTCTCGTCGATTAAACACACCAAAAAGCCTTCTCAAGTATTCCCCAGTCCTTGCTCGATAATCCGGTGGAAGGATGCTCGCGAACAATTAACAAAAAGAAAAATAAACTTTGTTACACCACCTTTGTTGATTTACTAATTTTTTCAGCACATGGAATTGTACCTGGGAATGAAAGAATCATCCCCTATTTATAGATGGGGTGGTGGTCAAAATTTTGAGGAAAAACCAATGTGGGAAAATCTTTTCTTGATCTCCAAGAAATCTTGAATATATCTCCTATATTCTTTTCTCCATAATTAAAATATTCCACAAAAATCCCACCTCATCTTGTTATGGCAATATTTTCGAAAATCAAGAGACAAGAATCCAAGATTTGGATCTTCTTGAATTTATGAGATATACTTGCATTTCAAGAAATATATATCTTACATAATATCTTTTCAAGAAAATCAAGAAAATCTTTCTTTCCCTTTTATTTCAAAAATTTCGAAAATCACATATGAATAACCAAGTGGGAGATTTCTTGAATTTAATGAGATAATCTTGTATTCCAAGAATACATATCTTCATTCCATAACAAAATTCAAAGAAAATCTTTCTCCCCTTTTATTCATAATTTTCGAAAATTATGAGGAAAAATAAGCAACAAATTTATTTTATTTTTAAACACCCTTTTCAGTTATTGGACTTTATGTTGGGCTACTTGGGGGGCCTTTAGGAGAATTAAGATTGGATCTTCCAATGGATCTTGAATTATCAATATTGAGCCACAATATTATTCAAGCCCATAAATATTAATTAATCCCACTACATAATTAATATTGCACTATCCATCTTAACCCATATTACAGTCAATATGGCTCCCGGTTATTATTTCCCGTGTTTAAGATTATCTAGCCCATTAATTAATTCAAGCCACTGAAATAGCTTTCCATTAATTAATATCTTTTGTCCTTGGTTAAGGAACGGTTCAACATTATTATCCATACCGGAAACTAGTTCCACTTGCAAGATTTGGTATGATAAATCTTATGAACCTCCTAAGGGGGCAAATCGAACAAGCGTACTTGCACACGATTCTCCGTATTAAATCTTAGCAATCGCATGTGACCAATAATATTGCCCAAGATATAAAGTATTGAATCTCGTTGATTCTCTACCCGTAATAAGTCAAAGCAATGATTACTAACCACACGCGATCCTATTTAAGGAACGAAGATTAAGAAATAACGAACCACTGAGGTCTAATTCTTCCTAGTTCAGTGCTGAAGAATTTGTCCTCCTGTAGGTCCTATTCAGTGCATCAGTCATGCACTAGTGAAATCTCTTGGTCAAGACAAGCCAATCTGAGCCTTACACTTCAACCTTTCACGATGGATTGTTCATTTCCATCTAGGTCGTGAATGGTGTACCTTTGGTTACAAGGAACTGTTAATCTAATCTTCTGTGATCTGGTATCACTAAATCAACTACAATGTAACACGTACTATTTATTGAACAGTTATGCAGTAAATATATGTAACATTCAATGATATTTAAAGCATCAGTGATAAATAATTTATTTCAGTAAATAAGTCCGAAATTCAGTTTTGATTATACAAAGTAAAAGCATACTTTCCAGTATAATCCCAACACAAAGGCCACTGGTTCCTTTGGGGCCTTGGCCCCAACTTCCGGGCCTTCGATGATCTGCGTATGACCCTCCTTCCGCAACTAAGCTTCAACGATCTCCTCCAGCAAGCCTGAACTTATGAGCTTAATGATCGCATGATGGCTGCTGAAGTCCCTGCTCCTGCCGAATTTTTTGCTGATCGAAACTCTGGCGTAGGACGCGGGTTTGCTGATGGTTCGAGGCACACTGGTGGTTCATCTGGTGGGCGTGGCCGTGGCGATTCAAACTCAGGTAATAAAACTGGTGGTTTAATTCCTTGTAACCATAATGGTAATAATGCAGGCTCTCAGTTTAAGAAACCCTACACTCTGAAGTGCCAAATCTGCCGAGGCACTCATTATGCTAATCACTGCCCATCTCGCTATGCTCGTGATCCACCTTCTCAAGTGGCGAACCTTGCCCAGGCGTTTGAGGCTCGTTGCACTGTCTCCCAGCCGGTGCAGTCCGATTGGTACGTGGATACGAGCGCGTCTGCTCACATGACGTCTTCTGCAGACACTCTTGACAGCTTTGAGCCCTATACTGGTACGGGTCGTGTCATCGTTGGTAACGGTGATGCTTTACTTATCTCACATTTCGGTTCTATGTTTGTTAATAATAATTTACCATTGCTAGATGTTCTTGTCGTCCCTCACATCACTAAAAATTTGCTTTCCATTAGTAAATTAACCATGGATTTACCCGTTGATGTTGTGTTCTCTAATGATTCTTTTGTCATTCAGACTCGGGTGAAAAAGGAGATACTGGCAAAGGGCCGATGTAAAGATGGCATTTATGTTTTGGAACATGGCTCCCCTGCTTTGCTTGCTGCTTTATATTCTAGTGTGTCTAAATCGTCGTTTGAGTTGTGGCATAATCGATTAGGGCACATTTCAATTTCTATTATTCAGCTGCTTAATAAATTGGGTCACTTGGATGTTACGTCTGTGTTGCCAAAACCCACAATTTGTTCTTCCTGTCAACTGGCGAAAAGCAAACATTTACCTTTTTCGTTAAATGACAAGCGTGCTTTGTGTGTTTTAGACTTGGTACATTGTGATTTATGGGGCCCGGACCCTGTTATTTCTCGTGATGGATTTCGGTATTATGCTCTCTTTGTCGATGATTATTCCCATTTTTCATGGCTTTAAAGACGTACCAAATCTGAATTTTTTTAGGTGTTAAAACGATTTACCAATCTTGTATGCAATCAATTTAACACATCGATTAAAGTTTTTCAAAGTGATGGTGGAACTGAGTTTACAAATTCTAATGTTCGTACTTTTTTTGCTGAACGTAGTGTCTTACATCGTTTTTCTTGTCCTTATACGCCTCAACAAAATGGGGGCACTGAGCGCAAACATCGTCATATAACTGAAACAGGTTTATCCATGCTTTTTAATGCTCATGCGCCTGTATCTTATTGGATTGATGCTTTCACCACGGCTGTTTATACTATTAACCGGTTGCCCTCACCATTGCTTGAAAATAAATCTCCATTTGAATTGTTATTTGGTTATGTTCCTTCTTATGCTAATTTCAAAGTGTTTGGTTGTCGTGTTTATCCTTATCTCCGTGATTATTCGCCTAATAAGCTGGCTCCTCGTAGCCAACCCTGCATTTTTTTGGGATATAGTAATTTACATAAGGGTTTTAAGTGTTTTGATCCTGTCGCCTCTCGTGTTTACATTACTCGTCATGCCCAATTTGACGAGTTTTACTTTCCTTTTTCGAGTTCTAACTCTTCCACTAACGTTTCCACTCTCTAGTTTTCTCATTTTCTTGAACCACAGGTTATGGTTGCTCCCACTGCACCACATACTCCGTCACCGTCCCAGTTTCCGTCCACTCCATGTGGTCCATGCATTGATTCCACTTCGCTTCCTACTGTTCCGAGTGCTCCGGTGGATCAGCCTACTAACACTGATCCTCCCCAGTATCCTCCTGTTGCCCCTGCATCGCCAGAAGCTCCTGCTGCTAATGACTTCGCTGATGATCCTAGCGTGGACACAGTCGCCGCTCCTTCCTCTCCACCTCAGTCTAGTGTTGCGTCAGGTTCTTCAAATCCCCCTATTAATTCTCATCCCATGCAAACTCGTGCTAAATCTAGTATTGTTAAGCCCAAATATTTTGTGGATATGTCTTCTACTGCTTTGCTGTCCTCTTTATCCTCGATTCAGGAACCCAAAGGCTTCAAGTCAGCCATCAAAGTTCCTCATTGGCTCGCTGCTATGCGAAAGGAGATGGATGCTCTCCATTACAATAACACGTGGGAGCTTGTTCCACGACCACATGATGGTAACATAGTGGGATCGAAGTGGGTGTTTCGAACCAAGCTAAAATCTGATGGCACTGTTGAACGTTATAAAGCACTTCTGGTTGCTCAAGGCTTCACCCAGATACTCGGTTTTGATTTTTCTCACACCTTCAGTCCGGTTGTTCTAGCAGCTACTGTTCGAGTCATCTTATCTATTGTTGTTCACCGTCATTGGCCCTTGCATCAACTGGATGTCAATAACGCCTTTCTACATGGAGTTCTAGACAAGCCGGTTCTCGTGGCTCAGCCCCCAGGGTTTATTGACCCACATTACCCAAACCATGTGTGCAAGCTTAAAAAGGCCCTTTATGGACTCCTTCAAGCTCCTCGTGCCTGGTTTGATCGTTTTAGCTCTTTCCTCATTTCTATTGGTTTCACACGCAGCAGGGCAGACACTTCTCTTTTCTTCTTACACCGTCATGATTGCACCATCTTCTTACTCTAACACCTTTGTTTTGCAGGCTCTCATCAAACGTATTGACAAGGAATTTGTTGTCAAAGATCTCGGTGCACTCAGCTACTTTCTTGGTCTTGAAATCTCCCATACTGCAAATGGCCTTTTCCTAGGTCAAGCCAAGTATGCTCATGACATACTCACCCAGGCTTCTCTCCTCGAGTCAAAGCCCGTCTCCACTCCACTAGCTGTTTGTGACTCTTTAGTCAGCACTGGTGAACACTTTATAGATCCAACCTTTTATCGCTCTCTGGTGGGTGCTCTTCAGTATCTCACCATCACTCGTCCGGACATATCCTATGCTGTTAACCATGTCAGCCAATTTCTTCAGCATCCGACGAATGATCATCTTTTGGCTGTCAAGCGTATTCTTCGCTATGTAAAGGGCACCATCCATTATGGCCTCACGTTCTCTTCTTCCTCCGACTACTCCCTACTTGGGTATTCAGATGCCTACTGGGCCCGTTGTGTGGAAACACGTCGCTCCACATATGGCTACTCCATATTCTTAGGTGGAAATCTTGTTTCATGGAGTGCCAAGAAATAGCCAACTGTTGCTCGATCCAGCTGTGAGAGCGAATATCGTGCACTCGCTACCACTGCACAAGAAATGGTTTGGCTCACTCATCTTCTTTGAGAGCTTAAAGCCTTACCCCCCTCGCGACCTTTGCTCCTATGTGACAATAGAAGTGCATTATACCTGAGCCAGAATCCTGTTGCACACAAACGTGTCAAACTCATCGATATAGATTGTTATTTCATTCGAGAGCTCGTCGCTGGTCATAAGTTGACCACTCAGTTCGTCCCCTTCGAACTTCAGGTCGCTGATATATTCACTAAGAGTCTACCCCGGACCTCTTTCGAGTTTTTACGTTCCAAGCTTTGTGTTGAAGAAAATCCCACACTTCGCTTGAGGGGGGGTGTTAGAGAATATTCTGGAGATATGATTGAAGAATATTCTAGAGACAAAATCGCATCTGGTCAACCATGATTTGGTCCATTAATTTTGTAATTAATGTAAATCTTTGTAATTGATTTGTTGTGATCTTTCCTTGTAAAGTGTTGTATCATCTCTATATATAGTGGAGTCATTCTTTCTCACCACTCACTGTGAAATTAAATTGATTCTCTCTTTTCTCACACTCTGCAAAGCATTTGTTAAGATTTCCACTTTTATATGTTATTGTTTATGTTGTATAACATTTTTAACAACAGTCTGAAAATCACGCACACACACTTTCAGTTAATTTCTGCAATCTTCACTTTTTTCTCTCTTTCTTACACCTTATCTATGATGGATAAATGACCATTTGCTTCTTTCGTTTTCCCCGTTGGGTGTGTTTTCTCTCACTGATGAATCTCCCTCCACTTTTGGGGAACATAATCCACTTGGGGGTTGTGGTTTTCGCGTTGGTACAAGCGGGGAGGCACCGCGGTGGTGCTGGCAAACAAGCGGGGGTCGATGATGATTTTTCCGATTCCCTTTACTCCATTAAAGAGTTGACTATTTTGGCCCCTATCCCAATCCGTACATATATGGATGGAAGCCACAAGGTGGTTAGGGGATCCGGTTCTTCGTCTCACCCTAGTGTTGAGCCTGAGGTTTCGAGTCGCCCGACCATCTCAACCCCTCGGGAAGATCCTGAACGAGATGAGCCTGCATCCTCATCCCGCCCCAATCCATTTTCTCATTGCCAAGCTGACCATCCCGACTGGTTTTGTTAGGAGGCTTACATCCAGCTGCATCCTTATTAGCAGAGCAGGCGGGCTTATAAGCCGGGGGCTAAGATGAGGTTTGCAACCTCTAAGCTCGACAGTGTTGTTAACGTCGACTACGTGAATGCTACCCGTCATAAATATCAGGTTCTGGTCGACAAGCATTTCTACATGCCGCGGGAAGACGAAAGGGCCGACCAGCCACTAGAAAGGAGGATCACCATAAATTATGGTGTCTTGGAAGTTGAACTTTGCTTCCCCCTACATCCAACGATGTCCCACCTATTGGCAGTTTGGAATTTATCCATCACTCGAATAACTCCAATGGGTGGAGTATGATTCTGGGAATGATGGTCATTTTGGGTCAATATGCCCTCGAGAGATAGCCTACCCCCTCCGAGTTCAACTATATCATTAGCCTTGAGGCTATCGGTGGGGGGTCACCATTGCATTCGTGCTCGGACAAAACAAAGACTAATCCACAACGTCCCAAATAAGATCCAGAATTGGTATATAAAATAGAGATTTGTCGGTGGGACCTGGCAGAGTGGCAAGCTAAACACAACCCAAGTCATTCTCATCCCTACTCATTATAGAGATCGTCTACCTTGTAAGTTAATTTAATTTCAATTGAACCTTCTATATTGATGTCTAACTTTTCTTTCTTGTAGGCTTTCATGTTCCTCGGGGGGTTGACCTATATTGAGATTCCCAAGACTCACTTCGTCCTAATTTAGAAGAACATGCCACCTTCTAAACTGTAGATTTACTGAATTCAGATGACGAGCGACTCTACGTCGGTCTTCAAACGTATCCTCATCACCTCGGAATACCTCGTAAGTTTTATTATTTATTCTTTATATTTTTGTGATTATACTATTCACGTGGGTTCTGGTGGTGTAGTCGAATGCTTCTAATCTAGAAAGACCCTTCGACACCTGAGGAGATGGCCGCCCAAAATCAGAACATTGTGTGGTCGATGGCCCGCCGATATTTGGGATCTCGCTCTGGTGTCTAGGCCTCTGTTGCTGCCAAAAGAAAAGCGGTCTTAGTGCCCCTCCACAAATGAGGGCGAGCGCAGATGATCGAATTAGATCCTTGGAGGAGCCACATCCCTTAAGCCATCCCCGAGTGGCTGCACCTACCGCTCCAACCGCGACAATACCGGTTGTGCCTCCAGGAGCTCGCCACCCGGAGGACATCTGCTTCTTGGTTTGGAATCCAAGCATGTCGGTGAGTAAGCATTTGTTTTATCTTGATTTCTTGTATGGTTTGTTAAATTTTACCTAATTTTTTATTCATCCAGGTTGGATCACGAGAACCGAAGTCGACCTGTTCCAGACATGGAGTGCATGCATTCTAAGTCGCTAAAGCTCCATTCCTCTACTCGTGAGTGGCCTCTCCATCTTAAACGCTCCATCAAACTGTTGGAATATAAATGTAAACACGTAATACATACGCAGCGTAATTAAATAGTTCACCAACAACGAACATATAATTGCATAATTAAATATGAGTAAACATAAACAGAATTCTTAAAGCAATTCGTACACGGATTCCTCAACTACGGTATCCACGTAACAGTCGTATACTAATTCACACATATTTGCCAGTGTTGAATCCTCGAGATGAATTTGCTAGGAAAATTCTAACTTAGAGATTTTATGGAGAAAATATGAAGTCTTGTATTATGAATTCCCAAGGACTCATATATATAGGGAGACCCAACTTAAATCTTAAGCTAACCTGAGTAGGAAATAAAATCCCTAATCTTATAAATTAAATCCCATAGATTTAATTCCCATATACGTAAATCTCAATTTTATTGATTTTCATGTATATCAAATCTCTAGGGATTTGATTTCCATATATATCATATCCCATAATAATATTCCATATATTATTATTGGGAATCCTATTTAATTAAATCCAATTTAATTAAATAGTAATAATAATTAATTTTAAATATAATTATTATTATATTTTCCATAAATTAGATATTAATATCCAATATAACATTTAAACAATCAACTATAATCAGTAAACAACATTTACTTGTTGTGTGACTCATAGTTCCTCATATATCGAGCGATTAGTCAAACTAACGGTCTTAATTGAACCCTAGACAATAAATCAGACATTCTCAATATATGAGGTACGTTGCGAGGAAACGTGCAACTACCTATAACTGAAACATGATTACGATAACTTCCTTTCATTCACGAATACATGATTAAATCTTGAACATGATGAAGTGTCTATTCAAATAACTTAATCATATTATCTCTAATCAATAATTGATCACTTATGTCACACTTGGCCACAAAGTCCAAGTTGACGTGCATCGGTCGATGACTTTGTCACGTTTCTTTGACAAATCATCAGTCTCTAGGTTAAATTGTGGTTCTTGAATTTCTTCAAGTTCCATCATCTTACGCCTTGTTCCTTAAAGACAAAAACCTCTAGTTTCCGTAGGATATCCCACAAGGTAACCCTTTTTACCATTGGATTCCAACTTATAGGTAAGCATCTTTTTCACAATCGCGGGGCAACCCCATGTTTTGATATGTGTAAACGTTGGCTTCTTGCCATACCATAGTTCATATGGTGTATGCTCAACCGATTTAGATGGAATCCTATTCAGAATGTAGATTGAGGTTTGTAACCCGTATCCCCATAAGAATGTCGGAAGAGAGAAAAAGCTCATCATGGACCTCACCATGTCTAACAAGGTTCGATTTCTCCTCTCGAATACACCGTTCATTTGCGGTGTTTTGGGAGGAGTCCACTGTGATTGGATTCCATGTAACTTCAAGTAATCAGTGAATTCATGGCTAAGGTATTCACCTCCTCGATCCAATCGAAGAGCCTTGATACTCTTACCAAGTTGCTTCTCTACTTCAGCTTTGTACTCGTTGAATTTCTCAAAAGATTCGAATTTGTGTTTCATAAGATACACGCATCCGTATCTCGAGAAAACATCAATAAAAGTGATGAAGTAGCCAAAGTGACCCCTAACTAGAGTGGGCAATGGTCCACATACATCACTGTGGATCAACTCTAGAACTTCTTTGGCACGAACCCCTTTACCAGAAAAAGGGTTTGTTGGTCATTTTGCCCTTGAGACAAGATTTACAATTACCATAGGACTCAAAGTCGAATGGGGTTAAGTAGTCTAACTTTCTTACCCTTGTAATTCTTTTCTCGTTTGCATGACCAAGTCTACAATGCCACAAATAAGTAGGGTTTTCATGATTACTAAGTTTGAGTCTTTTATTTTGTATATTAAGAACATTATATCCACAATGCAACAAATATTAACCATTCGATAAAGGAGCATTTCCATAAACATCACCATTAAGCGAAAAATAATAATTATTTTTTGCAAAAATGGAAGGAAAAACCTTCAATGTCTAACATGGGAATAGAAATAATGTTGCGAGTAATAGATGGAACAAAATAACAATTATTCAGTTTTAACCTAAAACCAGAGGGTAAGTCTAAAACATATGTGCCAACACGTTCAGTAGCAACTCTTGCTCCATTCCCAACGTGTAAGGAAACTTCACCCGACCTAACTGCCCTGCTATCCTTGAGACCCTGTACATTATTACAATTGTGTGAGCCAAAACCGGTATCTAATACCCAGCAGTTAGTATCATTTGTGGACATGTTTATCTCAATAACAAACATGCTTGTTCCAGTGGCTGAGACACCTTGTGACTTCTTTTCAGCTGCTAGAACCTTGCAGTCCTTCTTTCAATGCCCCTTCTGCTTGCAGTGGAGGCATACATCCTTGTCCACCCGCTCCTTCTTTAGAATTCCACCTTTGGGCTTGAGGAAATTAGCCTTGAAGCCCTTCTTAGTCTTGCTCCTTCGCTTCTTATTTTCTTTCGAAGCAGAAGAGGTGGAAGCACTCACCATGAGTATGGGCTTTTCCTTAGCAGTGGAAGACTCAAAAGTCTTGAGCATGTTATGAAGCTCGAGCATGGTTGATTCCGTCTTATTCATATTAAAGTTTACTACGAAACTTGAATATGAATCGGGAAGCGACTGAAGGATGGCATAAACCACAACATTAGTTTTGAGCTCAATGCCCAAACGACCAAGTTCTCTATTAGCCCAATCATCTTCAATACATGAGGGGAGACCTTCCCTCCTTCAGCTAGCCGACATCTGAACAGATCTCTCATCACTTCATAAATCTCAGAACGAGATTCAGAATCAAAGAGATTCTTCAGATCTTGAGCATCTCGAAGGGGAGCATTTTCTCATGTTGCCTTTTCAACCCGGAAGTCATGTTGAGCAACATAACACACTAAGTCTGGGAAGCATCCTCTTGATGCTTCTTCTGAGCTGCAACGTCAAATGCTTTAGCCTCTTCAGCACCAGCCTCAGGGGCAACAGGGATTGGCATGTCCAACACATACTAAATCTTTTCTTGCCTTACCACCAAACACACGTTTTCGGTGCTAGTCCAGAAATTTTGGCCCAGCCAATTTGTTCGTTTTAAGAACACTTTTCAATGACAAGTTATTCATTTCAACAATCCTAGAGAAATAATAAAATACGAATTAAAACACATAATTCCTATGATCAATATTCAACAATCAAAATAAACATGGCCTTTTAAATTTATTTTGTCTCCATTATTTTTACATATTCAACGACCTCATCGAAAGAATACGAATTTATATCCAATATAAATCATAATGGACTAGGATCCACATTCATATTATTACAATATCTGCTTGGGTTGATTACTGCAATAATAGAACTGGTAGGTTCCAAACCAATTGCAAAACTGCAACTCCTAGTTGATTGAACCTAGTTCAATCGGATGCCCCTTGACTTTCGTTTTCCTGCTTGGGCTGGTGAAACAAAGTCAAGTTGATTTACAACCATCAAGCGGTGACACTTTGTGTCCCTATAAAAGTCCCGTTAGATGTAGATCCGAGCAAAAGACTTGGGCCTTAAATACTCATTGAAACGAAATCTCTAGTTTACTTTTAATTTTGATGGAAGACATCGTTCAATTTAATAAAAATCATATTTTAGTGAAGAACGTTTTAAGACGATGTATTAATTGCTTAATCGAGATCCAACATGTTAATCTACATCACATTTGAGCAATTATTGGGCGACGCCTACCCAAACATGATTTCATACGGACTAACACTTATATGGGTGTCGTCTACCCAAACAATTAATACGGTGCGACAGTTATTGGGCTCCGCCTACCCAAATAGTTATAATGTGTACTATAAAGCGTTAACGAATAAATTAACCAAGTGGGATTTAATAATAATTAAAAAATCATCTAATTAAATTTCAAAATCAAATTTTAAATTAAACTCAATGAATTTAACTTATCTAAATTAAATAAATTATTCCAATTAATTTCAATTAAAAGTCCAACCTTTAATTTTATTTAAAATTAAACTTTATTAATTTAAAATAGTTTTAATTATTTATTGTTAGGGGCTCAGGTGCAAATTCTAAAATTGCACGGGAGGGTCTGTTCCAAATCAAATTTGCAAAACAACCCTCCACCATCACCGCCCAAATCCGACAACATCAATCTGTAATTCGGGACAACCATTTCCAAATACCAACCCAAAATCATTATCAATCACAATGAATTTCAGAATTAGTCCAATTAGTTCATCAAATCAGTCCAACTGTAGAGATCGAAAAACGAACAAAAAGGCAACGAAATCGACTAAGCAAGCAGCGGTTCAGCGCGGCGCGTGCGTAGCACCGCCGTCAGTGGAGACGCCTTCGCAGAACCTAAATGAGCCTGAGACACTCGCGGCTCCGTGAATTGCCGCCGCGATGGAGGGTGTTGAAATATGAGTCGCCTCGTGTCGCGCGAGCTAGTCGCGCCGCTGCTCAAGCGCGCACGTGCGTCGCTCCGTCAGAAAAGAGGACAACCATCGCCGCCAATCGACACGCCGCATCGCTGACGCAGGGGTGACGAGAGTCCCCGTCAGAACGGAGACCACGCCACAGCCCTCGATTGCAGATGAGATGCGAAGGGAGAACGGATCGATCAACGGTTTTCGCAGATCCACGAATCAGCCACTGTGAGCTCCACTGCAGGCTACTGCACGCGTCGCGAGGTACGGCGCCCAGCGCCAGCCTTCAACGATGATGCCTAGCACCGTCGGCGTGAAGGGGACGAAGACGAGCGACAGAGGTTTTCCCAAGGGAAAACCCTAATTTTAGGAATCGGTGAATACGAAGGTGAAGGCCAAGTATGTGTGTGTGTTTGATTTCAAAAAACAAGACATACACATATAAACAATAAACCATCAACACACACAATAAATTGGTGCGGTTCTGGGTGACGTCGACCACACCCATGTTTATAAAAAAAATCTTTTATAAATCAATTAATCAAGAGCATGATACCACTGTTGGAATATAGAAGCACGTAAACACGTAATACATGCGCATGTAATTAAATAGTTCACCAACAACGAACATATAATTACATAATTAAATAAAAGTAAATGGTAAACAGAATTCTTACATCAATTCGTACATGGATTCCTCAACTACGGTATCCACGTAACAGTCGTTTACTAATTCACACAGATTTGCCAGCGTTGAATCCCCGAGATGAATTTGCTAGGAAAATTCTAACTTAAAGATTTTATGGAGAAAATATGAAGTTTTGTATTATGAATTCTCAAGGACTCATATATATAGGGGGGACCCAGCTTAAATCTTAAGCTAACCTGATTAGAAAATAAAATCTCTAATCTTGTAAATTAAATTTCATAGATTTAATTCTCATATACATAAATCTCTGTGGATTTGATTTTCATGTATATCAAATATCTACGGATTTGATTTCCAAATATATCAATTCACATAATAATATTCCATATAGTATTATTGGGAATCCTATTTAATTAAATCCAATTTAATTAAATAGTAATAATAATTAATTCTAATTATAATTATTACTATATTCTCCATAAATTAGATATTAATATTCAATATAATATTTAATCAACCAACTATAATCAGTAAACAACCGTTACTTGTTGTGTGACTCATAGGCCCTCATATATCGAGCGATTGGTCAAGCTAACGGTCTTAATTGAACCATATACAATAAATCAGACATTCTCAATATATGAGGTACGTTGCCAAGAAATGTGCAACTACCTTTAACTGAAACATTGCTTATTACGATAACTTCCTTTCATTTGCGAATACTCGATTAAATCTTGTTACAGATGAAGTGTCTATTTAAATAACTTAATCATATTATCTCTAATCACTAATTGATCACTTATGTCACACTTGGACACAAAGTCAAGTTGATGTGCATCGGTCGATGACTAAGATCTAATTATGATGAGAAGATGAGCATTCTCTCTAAATCCGCATTGAGGAATGAATACTATTCTTGGCTCAACAACCAAGCACATATATTTCGTGATGAATCCAATCCAAGACATATCTATCAATGGAAGGGTATAAGCGTCGGTCATGGTCAAAGTTCATCACTCCACACATGTCGTGCCTATTGACCTCAAGTCAAAGGAGTATCGCATCGCTTCCACTAACCGAGACACCCGTAGATATATATTGTGGAATTACATCAAATGATTTCTCGGATGGGTATACCAATACCCTCTAAGGTATATGTGCATCCATCATGAGATACCTAGTATCTCGTAGTAAGTGAGATCTTAATACACTCTCTAAGAGTATGATGCAGATCGCACACCAATCTCAATTGCATCATCAATATCTCATTCTTGATGATCCTTGATCGGTGCTATTTGAGAGTCATGCTTAAGTCATCCGAGTTCTCACAATCTCAATGACATCAATGACTCATGGGAACACAAATAAGAATAAATGCAAACAATCAAACATAATATTCAAACAAGTGTAATGCCATATATTTAATAATATTAAACCAATACTGAATATTATCTTAGTATTTTATCATTACAATATGATTGTCTCTAGAACACTAACACTAACACTAACACGATACATGGGCTTGGACCACCGAGCTTGAGGAGCAAGTGATTCGAGGAGACCTCAACAAAAACTTGTGGTCATCCACGGTGCGCCATCACCAAAATTGGGGCTTTTTTAAAGAAAGCCCTCCTGTTGTGGGAGGCCGAGGGAAATCTGTATGACGAGCTCCAGGCCAATTATAATGAGTAGTCCGACCACATCTCCAAGCTCCTTCTTCCCAAGAAGAAGGCAACTGAAAAAGCTGCTCAGTTGGAGGGCGAATTGAAGACCAAAGATGTCGAACTTCAGAGGGCGAAGAGGGAAAGAATGAGATCTTTGAACTAACAGTGAGGGCGATTACGGTCGAGGAGGATCTAGCCCAGGAGAAGGTAGAGTGGACAACCGACTAGGAGGTGTATGGAAACTATGCCTACATCATGGCCTCTGTCGATGCTATATGGTCAGATTTCGATCGGGATCCCGCCGCGGATATCTTGGAATTGGTTGCTGATCTGGAGACCGATGTCCGACCCAATCCTCCAGCCGTGAACTTTTATTTGTTGATCAAGTATTTTGCCGACGACCTTCTATCATGAACTCTTCTACTACGAAGGTCACAGTGGGAACCGACCAGGTGGGACAAGCAGAGGTGTCCCCTAAGGAAACTAGAGGATATTACTTCTATCTACCTGAGAAACAAAACATCATTGTTTCTAGGCAGGCCAAGTTCCTTGAAGAAGATTATGTCTTCAAGGAACAAGGTCGTAAGAGGATAGAACTTGAAGAAATTCAAGAACTACAAACTAACATTGAGGCTCAGGACTAGTCAAAGAATCGTAACAAGGAATCAGTGGGAGCATTCATCGATTCTCATGGTGGGAGTCTTTCACTAGGTGATCGTCTTTCAGCCAGTAGGAGCATAATTGGAGTCGCCTTGTCCTTGCAAGAATCTCCAAATGGGCTGATTGAGAAAAACATAGTCTTGTTAGTATTGATGTCCTAGAGACTAGCATTTATAATGACATAATACTTGATGATATTCAATTATTTAATATTATTGTTTATTTAATATTATTATATGGCATTACACTTCTTTGAATATTATGTTTGGTTGTTTGCATTTATTCATGTCTGTGTTCCCATGAACCTATGTCGTCATTGAGGATGTGAGATCTCAGATGACCATAACATGGTTCTCAAAGTAGTCCCAATTGAGGATCATCAAGAATGAGATATTGATGATACATTTGAGATTGGTGTATGATCTGCATCATACCCGTAGAGGGTATAGTGGTTCTCACAACTACGAGATACTAGGTATCTCATGTTGGATGCATAGATACCTTAGAGAGTATTGGTATACCCAACCGAAAAATCGTTCATTATATATTATATTTAAGTGTCTACGGGTGTTTCAATTAATATGAGTAATGTGATATTCCTCTGACTTGATGTTAATAAGCACGACATGTGCGGAGTAATGGACTTTGACCATGACCGACGCTTACACCCTACTGTTAGGTTATATTTGGCCTGCTGATGTGTCAAGGGGTATAATAGGGTTTTTAGTGTTTCTATTTTGGAAACCGACTTACTAGATTAGATAGGTTTTCATTTTGAGTAGCTGCTTCTAGAAACTTAGCGGTTACATCTTTCATCTCCTATAAGTAGGAGGAAGAGTGTACATATTCATTTATGCAGAAAATACTTTTAAGTTTCTCTGTTCTTGACACCTACAAGGGTAGATATGACATGAGTTGGGTTCATTACGAAGTGTATGTGCGTGGTAGTTGAGCCAGAAAATGATCCATTCCTCGAAATAGATTTAGAGAGAATACTCGTCCTCTCAGTACTAATTGGATCGTTAGTCATTGGCCAATGCACGTTACACTTGGAATGGTGTCCAAGTGTGACACACGTGATCAATTAGTGAAATGAGATAGCGTGATTAAGTTATTTGAATAGGCACATCACCATGTTCTAAGACTTAATCGGAGTATTCGTGAATGAAAGTATATTATCATAATAGCCTACGTGTTACAGGTTGTTGCAATTCCATGCAACGTATCTCATACGTTGAGATTGTCTAATTTATTGTCTAGGGTTCAATTAAGACCATTAATTTGACTAATTGCTTAACATATGAGGGCATATGGGTCACACAACAAGTACCTCAAGTTTAATCTAAATTCCAATAAATTTCTCCAAACATATTATACATGCCTTCTAATTCGCTTGACAAAAACATTACTAATTTAATTAAGTTTCAATAAATTTCCTGATAGTTAGACTTATAATGTTATACTTAATACATATTTTGATAATATATTAATCAAGAATTTTATTCATAACATTCCGAGGAAGAGCGGATCTTGGGCACGGTAGAAAAAATTTTAAAAAAAATGGTACGCTGCAATTATTGAATCAAATAAATAAATAAATGTTGAATTTTTAGGTATATCGTGAAATTTGGTAGGTATGGTATTGTTCATAAAATTTTCGTATTGTATATGTATGCATATTCTAAAATTTGAAGATTACCTAAAAAATGTACTTTAGTAAAAGAAAAATGGCATATAGAAATTTCGATATAAAATAGCATATCAAAATTTCGGAGTGGGGCAATATATCTCTATATCTTCGAAAATTCATTATATCAAAATTTTGGTATGGTAACGATAAGTAATTTTCATTTACCGAATTTCTTGTATACCAAAAATTTTGGTACGATATGAATTTTCAAATATCAAGAATTTTGGTATGTTATATGATATGCATCGATATTTTTCGGTACGGTATGTCATCTTTATGTGCACCAAGTGCATTTTGCAACTCAAGTGCATGTTTGAATCCAAACAACTTGCATGTTTCAGTGAAAATAACTAACATATTTAAAAATGCACTTGAGTTGCACGGTGCACTATAAGACTTTAACTTTAAGGAAAATCTTTGGGACTTCTCGAAATAAGAAGCGTTTCAATTACGAAAGACAGAGGTCTCTGGGAGTAATAATATCAATTCTCCGACATAATTAAGCTAACACTTGTTTCAAGTTGTTAAATGGGAATGAAATTTGAGGAACTCATTCTCCACTACAATATATGGAGCACTCTTACTTTAAGATTTTTTTAAGTCTTACTGTTAAGTACAAAATTTAGGATAAAAAATCTTAATTGTCCTCATGTAAACAACAATGTTAAAAAATGGGGGTCATGTGCAGTTTTAAAATCTGACACATTTTTTTGTACCGCTATCATCACGTACTGACAGCGTTTGAATTGTACTTCCTAAAGTATTTTTCTCTCACCTCGGAATAAACTGCACATACATAGTAATTTTGCACATATCAAAATTAAAAAGTGCAGATTTTGCACAAAAGTTAAACGGTGCAATGTTTTCTATTTTTTCTGAAAATAAAAATGTGAGAGATAAGAGTAAATGGAGATTATTTTGTATTTTAGAGTGAGACCAAAAAGTGACTTCTACTACTTGATGACAAATTGTGTGTATAAGCAATTTTTCCGTGAAATTTTTTTCCCTCTAAACCCTTAAATATGTTGGAGGAAAGATTTTCTATATGGTGGTTATATCATTAATGTTTCGCTCTAATTTTTTTTAAGGTACGAAAAAAGGTTATTTACAAGAGAATGATTAAGGAAAAGGTGATTATAGGAGAGGAAATTATTAATCAAAATGAATAGTAATAATTACCTTACTTAGAAGAAAAAAATAGTATTATTGATCATCTTTTTATATCATTAGGAAAAAAAATATAGTATTATTGATGATCGTTTTATATCATTAACCATTATAATTATCATATAGTCATTTTTCATTCGCATTCCCCTAAGTAGTCTAGTCCCCAAGTAAGATTATATATTCATTTACCCCCACCTAGCAAAGCCCATTAGACCAAAGAAAATGTTGCGTGAAACGAATCTAGGTTTAGCACACCCATTTATCCACTTATCCTACTCATTTTCTTTGACAAGCGACAACAACTCGTATGATATGAAACTAGTGCCAATAAACAAATATTTCTTTTAAAGTGTTAAAACACTATATTTAAATTATATCTTGTCTCATCATGAGATTGCCTCCTGTAGATGTGTGTCTCTTTCTTTTTATAGCATCAATAAACTTTAACTGTCATGAAATAAACTTTAATTTTCATGAGACAGGTTTTACAAAGTGAGTATTTCAACCAATTATCGTTCTCTTATAAAATGTTCACTGATTATTCTTATCTTTCAGAAAAGGAAAAAAGTCCAACCCCTTTAACTAATTGTAATAATATGGGTCAGGATGGATTGAGCCTCTAACTTATTTTTTTGAACCTCTAATTTCTAGAAAAGGAATATAAATACCATTTCTTACAAGAAGAGTCGACTAGGGAAAATAAA
Organism: Stenogyne calaminthoides; assembly: GCA_037126765.1. Classification (NCBI taxonomy): domain Eukaryota; kingdom Viridiplantae; phylum Streptophyta; class Magnoliopsida; order Lamiales; family Lamiaceae; genus Stenogyne; species Stenogyne calaminthoides. Next base: position 22,621,151 of record JBBCBC010000021.1, read on the forward strand.
TACAGGGGTATCTCCTCTGAACCAGGTACGTCGTACACTCTACAGTGTACTTTTATAATATACAATTTATTATACAAAAATATATAACTTGTTAGCATAAAAGCATACAACTTATTTACACTGAAACATGCAACATGTGTTCATGAAACAAGTTGCATGTTTCAGTGTAAACATATCGTATTTTCAATACAACAAGTTGTATCTTTTAAAAATACACTATAAAGCGCATCGAATACAATATAAAGTGCATGATGCACCCAGTATATATAAGATCTACCATAAATTACAGCGAGTACAGTGATTTTGACTCATTCCACCTTGATAATAAACCAACAAAAGTATTTCCACCGCCACAAGTAGGGGTGAGCATTCGGTAAAAACCGAACCAAACCGAATTAACCGAATTTCACACCATAATACACCGAAACCGAACCATTTAAGCCTAAAACCGATTGAAACCGAACCGAATTTTTTCGGTTCGGTTTCGGTTTAAAACCGAAAAAACCGAAATTTTAACATTATTGAATTAAGCCATTTAATAACACAAAAATTCGGATATATATATATATATTTTTAATATATATAATATATATATTAAATAAATATATATATATATATATGAGAAAGATAATAATGAGACTATTCTTATAGAAAGTAATTTTGGAAAATCTAATATTACTACCAGAAGATCCATTAAATGGGAAGAAATTGTTTTTCCTGAAAATTTGATAATAGAACAATCTGTTCCTAAAAATCATATTATAAATAGTGATTTTAAACATATTACTCAAAGTAATGATGGTATTATTAATATTGATTTTCAAAATAATCAAAGAAGACATTCAAATTCTCATACTAGATCAATGTCTAGTCATTCTTTTATATCTCATTTGGATTATGAAGTAGAATTTCCTTCAGAATCCAGAGCTTCTACTTTCTCTTATAGAGATAATAATCATTATAAAAATGATAATTATAACAATGAGAAAATTATTATTAATGAAAATAATATTATTCACAAAGATGAATTTGATCCCGAAACAATTTCGGATTGTAACTTTAAAATTTAATTTTATGGATTTTACAAACTTTTTAGATTTTTCTAAAGGTTCTTCTACTAGAGTCCATATTAATGATGAGTTTAATAATCCTAAATGGGATAAGTTTAGAATTTGGTATTTTAAATCATTCTCAAAAGATGATTTAGATTACTTTGTTAACAGTTTTTATAAATTCTGTAAAAAGCATAATGAAATTACTTATTATGTTCCTTGGTTTATTAAAACTTTTTATATTGATTATATTTCAGTCATCGAAAGAGATTATAAAATAATTTCTGGTGGTATACAAAAATCGGTTTACCCTCCCCATGTTCCTTTTCAAATTGAAAAAGGAGAAAGGATATTTAATTTTCTTCCATTCTCCAGAATCATTGAAAATGATGTTTTACAAATTACTGTTAAACATATTAATCAGATGATTGAGCAAAATAATTTTTGTAATCTTTATTTGTCTATTATTGGAGAAGAAATTATTTCTTTACATGATAAAGTTGATAAAATTATCTCTAAAATAGATTCTCAAAATAAATCTGAAAATGATAATAATAATAATAATAATAATAATAATAATAATAATAATAATAATAATGTTATTATTAAAACAACTTCTTCTATTCAATCTCCTATTGAGATAAAAGATTTTAAAACTGAAGCTTCTATTTTTGATTTAGAAAAGATTATTAATGATAAATTTAGAAATCTTAATATTTCAGCTTTAGATGATGATTTAACTGATAATCATGTTATTCAACCCAATAATGGTAGTCTTAATAATACTGATAGTATTAATAAAATGAAATGGGCTGATATACCTACCATGTCTACTTATTATTATAAGAGACTCACTCCTATGGATGTTCTTAATGAAGAACATAAAAACTTTTTCAATAATTCTTATTCTGGAAAAGGTATTTATGAATGGAATATTGATGGTGGAAGTGATAATCATATTTTCACTCAATGTCATCGCATGCTTATGTATAGTTCTGCTTGTCAAACTTGTGGTAACAGTGATATTAGTACTGCACAAGCTATTACTTCTGGTTTTATCGGTCAACTTAAAGGTTGGTGGGATAATTATTTGACTCCTCAAAATAGAATGGAAATTTTTAATTCTATTAAAATTGAAAATGGTGAAACTAAAACCAATGCGGTTTACTCTTTGATTCTTACTATTTTGGATCATTTTACTAGTCAATATACCAATAAATATGAAAATACTAGAACCCTTCTTTTAAATATGAGGTGTAAAACTCTTACTGATTTTAGATGGTACAAAGATACTTTCTTGTCTCGTATCTATGAGATCCCTGATTGTAATCAGGATATTTGGAAAAATAAATTTGTTGATGGTCTTCCTAATTTATTTGCTGAAAGAGTTAAGAAAACTCTTAGAAAGGATTCTGATTCGATCCATTATAGGTCTTATACTTTTGGTCAAATCATTAGTATTTGTGTTCAGGAAGGAATAAATCTTTGTAATGAACTCAAATTAAAAAACCAAATTAAAAAAGATAATATTACAGAAAGAAAACAATTAGGTCAATTCTGTGACCAATTTGGATTAGATAATCCTAATCCTAAAAATAGTTTGTATAAAACTAATAAAAGAGATTTAAAACATAAATGTAATTATAAAAGAAGAAAACATAATTCTTCAAAATAGAAAGAGAAAGATTTTGATAATTATAAAGGTAAAAGAAAATCTTTCAAAAAGACAAGATATGATACAATTATTTGTAAAAAATGTAATAGGACTGGTCATTATGCTAATCAGTGCTATGCAAAGGATAAGATTAAAAATCTTGATATTAATGAAGAGTTAAAAGAAACTCTTTTTAAGATTGTCATGAGTCCTAATAATGATACTGAATCAGAAAAGTCTTATAATGACTGTTCTTCTGTTGAATCCTCTTCGGATGATGATAATTCTGTTAAATCAGAAAAAGAGAAATGCAATGATTGTATACTTGGAAAACCTTGTCTTAATTGTATCAGTAATACTGATAATGTAAATAATATTGATAATGAGTTTTATAAACTTATGAGTCAATTTCAAGATATGAATATTAGTGTCTTAACTAATAATAATATTTTTGAATTTCTTAAACATATTAAAGATTCTAGTTTAAGAGATAAAATCATTGAACAATTTCATGATTCTTTTAAGAATGAAGACAATAATAAAACTAGTCTTTCTAAAATGATTGATAATAATTATTATAATATGGGTGAATTGGAAAGACTTCTTCACCTAAAAAATATGAAAAATAATCCTGTAACTTTAAATGATTTAGTCCATGAGATTAATAATCTCAAAACTGATGTAAAAGTACTTCAAAAACAGAATACTGATATTTCTGTTCGTCTTTCTTTTATGGAGAAAGGTAAAGAAAAAATTGAAGATTGTGAAACCATCTATAATAATCTTTCACAATATTTAGATATTGATGATAATTTTAAAATGGAGAAGAATCATTTATCTACCATTAATATGGTTATATCACAGAAGTGGTATACTAAGATTTCTCTTCTTATAAATAATTCTTATAAAAAAGATTTTATTGCCATGATTGATAGTGGTGCTGATTTGAGTGTTATACAGTTAGGAATAATTCCTACTAAGTTTTTCGAAAAAACTACTCATTCACTTTCTCATGCAGGTGGAGGATCTTTAAAGATTAATTATAAGCTTAAAAATGCTTATGTTTGTGTTGATGGTTGTTGTATTCCTAACGACTTTCTTATTGCTGAAGACATCACTAGTCAAATGATTATTGGTCTTCATTTTCTTTTTAAAATATATCCTTTGACTTTTGTTGGTGAAAAGTGTATTACAGGTACTTATAATAGTAAACCTATTACTTTTAAGTTTATTACCAAACCTATTCATAAGGTTCTTAATTTGATTCAAGATCAAATTAATAATAAAAATTGTCAAATCAATTTTCTTAAAGAAGAGCTTAATTCTATTACTATAAGTAATAGATTAAATAATTCTAAACTACAAGATAAAATCAAATTTTTAATAAATAAATTTTCCATTGAAATTTGTAATGATTTTCCTAATGCTTTTTGGGATAGAAAGAAACATATAGTTTCTCTTCCCTATGAAGATGATTTTAAAGAGAATAAAATTCCTACTAAATCTAGACCTTGTCAGATGAACTCTGAATACTTAGAGTTATGTAAAAAGGAAATATCTTCCTTATTACAAAAGAAGCTTATAACTCCTTCTAAATCTCCTTGGTCTTGTACTGCTTTCTATGTTAATAAACATTCTGAGCAGGAACGAGGAGTTCCTCGTTTAGTTATTAATTACAAACCTCTTAATAAGGTTTTAAAATGGATTAGACATCCCATTCCTAATAAAAAGGATCTTCTTGACAGATTAGTCAATGCTCTTATTTTCTCTAAATTTGATTTAAAATCAGGTTTTTGGCAAATTCAGATTAATCAACCTGATAGGTACAAAACTGCCTTTAATGTACCATTTGGTCATTATGAATGGACTGTTATGCCTTTTGGGCTTAAAAATGCTCCTTCTGAATTTCAACAAATTATGAATGACATTTTTAATCCTTATAGTGATTTTATTATTGTTTATATTGATGACATTCATGTATTTTCTAAAGATATTAAAATACATTTTAAACATCTTGATATGTTTAAAAATTTGGTCATTAAAAATGGTATTGTCATCTCAAAACCTAAAATGGTTTATTCCAGACTAAAATAAAATTTTGTGGTCATATTATTGATAAAGGAAATATTATTCCAATTCAAAGAAGTATTGAATTTGGTAATAAATTCCCTCTGATATTATAACTGATAAAACTCAGTTACAAAGATTCTTAGGAAGCCTTAATTATGTGTCTTCTTATATTGAGAATCTTGTTGAAGATTCCGCTATTTTATATGATAGACTTAAAAAGAATCATTCTCCTTGGAATGATGATCATACTAAGGCTGTTATCAGGATAAAAGATAAGGTAAAAAATATTCCTTGTCTTATGTTGGCTAATCCCTGTTGGGAAAAAATTGTTGAAACTGATGCCTCAGATTTAGGATATGGAGGTATTCTTAAACAAATTAATCCTGATAATAAAAAGGATTATATCATTAGATTTTATTATGGTAAATGGAATAATAGTCAGAAAAATTATTCTGCTACTGCTAAAGAAATTCTTGCTATTGTTAAACGTGTCCTTAAATTTCAGGATGATTTATATAATCAGAAATTTACTATTAAAACTGATTGCAGGGCTGCTACTTTTATGCTCTTCAAAGATTTTGAACATAATGTTTCTAAACAAATGTTTGCCCGATGGCAATCGCATCTTGCTTATTTTGATTTTGATATTGTTTATAAGCAAGGGAAGGATAATCATCTTCCAGATTTTTTAACTCGTGAATTTATTTCTTCATGACAGAAATGAGTCATGCTGGAATGAATCCTTATTCCTCTTATAGAGGAAGAGGAGGAAGAGGCCATCCTCCGATTATACAACATGGGAAGAAATCCCTTTTCAACCAGAATATTTCTGGAAGTAGCTCTTCTTCAAAAGGAGACAATGTACAAAAGGAGTTTCAAGAATTCCTGAGACAAAGGGGAAAAAATCTACCAATAGAGGACAATTCCTCAAAAGTAGAAACTGAAGAATCTTATTCTTCAATTGCACAAAAAGAATATAAATTCTTTGATTCTTCTAAGAAAGAATTAATTCTTATTATAGAAGATGATGATGAGAAATTCAAAGAATCCCCATGGATTCTTATGGAAAAATATTTTCCAAATTCAAATTGGAATGTTGAGACTTACAAATCCAGAGGATTTTATGAGAATATCCTCATCAGTCTCGGAAGTGTTGAAATTCAGCATTTCCCTCCTAAGAGTAAAGCTATCAATTACTCTAAATTTATTATCAAAAAGATTATTTCCATCCAAGAATGGGGAACTTCACCTTTCACAGAAAGAAGTATGACCAATGATGTCACACATACCATTTACCAATACAATTATTGGGATTACCTTCAAAGTTTTTATAAAACGTTGTTGCATCAGAATGCTAAGCATTCTCATACCTGGTTAATTAAAATATGTGAAAACATTGGCAGGAATCAAATTCCTAACTGGTTGTTCTCATGGTGGGGAAGCTTTGGGGCTTTGGCAGATATCTTGCCAGAAGAGGTTAAAGATCTCTTGGAAGAATATACTATTGTTTATTCTGACTTAAAGTCTCATAATACGAGTGGTAAAACTACTTGTATGTTCTTTGTGGATTCTGGAATCCCATGGGTTCTAAAATGGAGACCAGAGTTTGGTTATACTGAACATGACACACCTTGTTTATGGAGAATCCATACAACGCGATTTTGGAATAACTTAAATGTTATTGCCCCTGGCTCCAATGAGTCACCAATACAGGAAAATATTTCACGGATTAAATCCAAAATGGAAGAATACAGAAAAATTTATGTTAAGGAGACTTCTAGTTCTCTTCCATCATTCTCTGAATACTCTAAGAAGTATTTTGGTATTTTCTCAAAAGAGAAAATTATGGATCTTTATATGGATCATATTAAAAATGATTTATTCAAAGATATTGATTTTTCTGATTCAAAATCAGACGCTTCAATGATTTCCGGATCCGATCTTCAAGATGCACAGGATCCAAATGAAGATGATCAGGAGTTTTCTATTCAAGAAAGCTTCGATCTTTTGAAGAATTCTCTCAAAGGGAAATTAAAATAAAGCAAAGTTTTTATGGAAGGATCTTATCCTGATGGTTTCTTTACATCCTTTACAACGGAAGGATGGGATATTCAACATGGAATAATTCGTTCCAGATTATACTATCTTCTGACAAATACAGGAGGCTTACATTATAACATTTGGAGAATACCTTCCCAAATTCTTATTGATAATGAGAATAATGTTATTAATGATAAGAATTATATCAAAATTCTTAAGAAAAGGATTAGAGTTTTGGAAGTATGGATTCCATGGCTTGAAGCTTCACTAAGAAGAAATCAAGGAAGAAATGTCTATCCAACCCATCGTCAAGAATTGGCTAATTTCAGAGAGTCTCTTAAACTCTTAAAAAGACAAGCTTCATTATTGACGATTTAATGAAGATTTTGGACTTAGCACATTCCAAAGAAATGTGGGCTACTGATGTCGAGACAAAATCAAATTTTTAATCACATCACTTACATCAATGATAAAAGAATCGCTCATGAATAGTAATTACTATTCAAACTTTTTTGTCTTATTGTGGTTTTGTTTTTTATGCACTATTTCTTTTTTATTTTGAAATCCGGGGTTTGATGTCCAGCTCTTTCATCTATAAATAGGCTTGTATTTTCCTTTTTTGAGGTACGCTTGAGTTTAGACTCGCCCTCTCTTTCTCTCTCTTTATCTCTCTCTTGTGTGCAACCTTGTAATATTCCTGTACATTTTGTGGTTTATGATTGTGGCTTTTTAAAGGTATATTGTTATTTAAATTCTTCAATTTTAATTTCTTTTTTGATGATCGCCGCCTCTATGGACAGCTAGAATACTTGTATTGAATCATGACCTGACTTAATTATACTCTACTATCATGTGCATTTGGAATTATATTCCTATAATGATCTGTAATTTGATATATCAAAAGGTAGAGTTGGTTTTAACCAAAGAGGTTTGAGCTTTCCAGTGATATTCATGAGTTAACTATGTGGGCTAGCCCTTGTTGCCGTAATGCCGATGAATAGGCGCAGGCGTTTTCTGGGAGTAAAAGTTTTTTTCAGGTTAACTCATGGACTATGAAATTTCTCAGTAATCTCCTATTTGTGTTTGTAAAAGATCCACAGGATACTATTGATATAGAGATATGCACGATCCTTATAAATATGACTGATAATCATGTTATTCAACCCAATAATGGTAGTCTTAATAATACTGATAGTATTAATAAAATAAAATGGGCTGATATACCTACCATGTCTACTTATTATTATAAGAGACCCACTCCTATGGATGTTCTTAATGAAAAACAGAAAAACTTTTTCAATAATTCTTATTCTGGAAAATGTATTTATGAATGGAATATTGATGGTGGAAGTGATAATCATATTTTCACTCAATATCATTGCATGCTTATGTATTTTAATATTATATATATATATATATATATATATATATATATATTAAGTAAATATTTCAGTTCGATTCAATATATTTACCGAAAAAACCGAACCGAAACCGAACACCAATTTTTTTAAAATGCAAAACCGATCCCAAACCGAAAACCAATTTAACCGAACCGAATTTGTATTTCGGTTCGGTTCGATTTTTCGGTTTTTACCATATTCTGCTCACCCCTAGCCACAAGGCCCACAACTGCTTAATAATTTCACCATCTAGTCATGAATTAAGTTTGATCATAAAGTAATTGTCGAGTCGGGTCCATTCTACAACTACTTTTCCAGCTGCTACATGCACAAAGAAACCTAAAACGTGTATTATATTACGAAGCATTACCATAAAATAATCAAAACAAGGCACACTTACGTGAGACGGTCTCACAGTGAGACGGGACATAATTTGGACATGATATGAACCTCTAACACTTTGAAAGGGATGGACGTTGAGTTGTGCTAATTTAGTAATTTGTACTTTGTTTCATGTGTGAGACCGTCTCGTACGAGTTTTTATCGACATTTTCTAATACATTTCGCGCAAGAAAATCTAGGCTATCACGTGGAAATAAACAAAAAATGTCTTACAAGTGATTGAGCATATATACAACTACTGTACAAACTACTTGCTTTAATGCAGTGAACACACTGGAAACATATATCAAAACCTCACAAGGGAGGCAACAGGAGCAACAGAAACAATGGTCTAGTTCTATATGCATTTTAAACGAACTTGTCCCGACAAATCTGTAATATGAGCGTGAACTATATTACCAAGAACTTTGCAAATTTACCTAAATACCTTTCAGAGGCAGCTAAAAGAGAATGTGGAATAAGGCTTCTTCACTCTCTCATGACCTCCCCCTCGATACAGCATTTTCACGCTGATTTCGGAAGTGACTGAGAAGCTGCTGAGCCTGATTTAGATACAAAAACAACGATATTGTTATTTTATTTAAGCTAAATATGCCAAGAATTATCAATAATCAAAGCCATATCATAAAACAGCGGCATAATGCACCTAAACAATGAACTTTTGTTTCGATAGGTCTTTAAACTAAGTTTTGTGTTATAAAGGCCTCCAAGTATTGAAATTTTATCTCTCTCAAAACATAATTTGATGAATTTTTTATTTTTTTTATCTTAATGGTCCAGTATATGTATTGTGTACGCTCATTTTATTAATATTCAGATGTGTTTTGTGCTAGTCTTTTTAACACCAATACTTCAAGTGATGGGTACCTGGTATGACTTGCAAAAAATACTTTTTGTTAATAACTAAAATTAAATAAGCTGACATGTACATTATTTGACGGGACATTAAGGTGAACCAATAAAACTATCAATTTTTCGTCTCAAGGGAGCTCGTAAAGTAAAAGTTTGATACTCAAAGGGCATTTTAAAACAAAAAACTAAAACCAACTAGTTTTACCTATCGAAACAAAAGAGTATTAGTTGTTTTATTAAAAGTATTAGTTAGTGTATTAAAAAGTACTAATAATTATGCACAAACTGCACTGTGCAACTGGTGCACCCAAGTGTTACTCTATCCTAAAAAAGCCAAAAGCATACCTTTTCCTTGGCTCTAGGGGTCCCACACTGAGACAACGCCACGAGAGGTGGAACAGCTCCTTCTTGCAACACACTCTTACAATATTTGGAGCTGTTAATGCATATCTGCAAAAGTATCGAAGAAGCATTTTCCTTTCCTCTTTGAGATCCCATATCAACAATCTCAACGAGTAATGGAATCCCCCCTTCTTTAGCAATAGCCGTGCATCCTTCTATGATAGTCGACAAATTCGCAAGAAGTGCTACAGCTTTATCAACCATCTCCGATGCAGGGTCCATCAACCTCACCAAATGCTTCACCGCTCCCGCTTGAACTATACGAGCCTTATTCTCATGAAATATAGATAAATTAAATAAGGCTGTCGCAGCATCCTTCTTTCCTCTCATAGTTCCCGATCCCAAAAGGTCAACCAAAGCTTTGACAGCACCCGATCGACCGATCTTGACCCTGTACTCATCCAAAACCGAGATGCTAAAGAGGGCAGCTGCAGCATTCTCTTTTGCTCCTTCATTTCCCGTTTTTAAGACATGAATTAATGGGTCTAAGGCACCTTCTGCAGCAATCCTAGCCTTAATTTCCCCGTTGATAGATAAATTAAGGAGAGCTGTGACAGCATGTTCTTGGGTAAGCTTGACGTCTGAGTGTAAAAGTGAAATTAGGGGGGCAATTGCCCCACATTCACCGATAATGATGCGGTTTTCCATATTGTACTTTGCAAGAAACCGTATTTCCTTGGCAGCTGCAGTTTGTGTTTCGGATGAAACACTATTTAAGTCGTTGATGAGCTTTTCTACGTTGGATGTAGATGTCAATTCCTCATAGTTTGTTTCAGATGGACTATGGTTTCCATTCACAGAAATTTTGTTAGGTAGGGAGTGGGACCCAGATTTTATATTATCCTGATTATTCGATATTCTGGAAATTTCTGTTTCTGCAGACGTGACATAATCATTGCTGGATACACCACTCGATTCTGATTCACTCCTGCTATGTACATACGAATGCTCTGGGGAAGACTGATCAAATTTATCACTCTCCCCTCTGGAAATGTGGGACCCCTTCTCACCAACTTCAACTGAGGATCTAGAAGCTTCTTCATGAAGGCTGCTGGAGAGTTTTACTTTATTTTCACTGCACCAAGTTGTAATACAAGCTTTAACCGTATGATTTGGAATAAGATTTTTATGTGAAAGCTTGAATCCCGTTTTGGGGCATCTCTCTAGTCCATTATCCAACCATTTCTGAATGGCGGCCCGCTCAAACGTCTGGCCCGAAGAAACAATCACGGGTTCTAACATCAGTTCCAAAGATAATGGACAGCGAAAATGTGGTGGAATCCGGATACCATCAGGAGCTTTAAATTTCTCGAGAGTAACCAAATAATCACGAATATGAGACATGAGGTCTAATGTTTGGGAGATTTGGCCTAAATACCCTTCTGCATTGCTATCTTCAGCTTTCTGGTTTTCCTTTTCAAGTGCAATGTGCTCATTCAAAAGATCTTGACTTGACGTCAAATATAAAGACTCGGTGATCTCCATAAGATGTTCATCGGGAATTTTCGCATCTTTTTGGCATTCAAGAATCTCTTCCACGTGTTCTGATAGTTGACCTAGTTTCATATTCTCCGACTCTTGCATGCAGAACTAAACATAATGCAGAATCTTATGTTAGATATTCTTTCATTATCATCAGATTAATTGTAAAAAGGAGCTAGAAGCAAAAACAGAAATACTGATTACAAGATGGGAAAACGCAGCTAAGAAGTTTGAAATACAAAATACCAAAAAACGGAGCTCTATCTATAACTGCAACCTTACCTGAGCTTTTGATAGACTCGAAGAAGTTGGCGATGATTCAGATAATCTGCAAAGGATGCAAGATAACTGGACTGAGGAGCTCTGGATCTTCAGAAACAGTGGCTTACTGTGCAGTGCCTGATTAGATTAAAAAAAATTAGGATACATGAGCAGACTAAACAAAAAACATTTATACATCTCTAAATTCAATTAAAAAAACTAAGGGGGAGCTTGGTTCAAATTCATCAACGGATTGGTAATGAGTACAGAATAGTGAATTACCATAAAAATGATGGTTACATAGTCAGTTTGTTTCTCTAGTTTTTTAATACATGGGTTAAAAAAACGATTGTTAGTTGAGGAATAATGGAATGATTGAGGAGAAATGATTATAGGAGGGGAGGTAGTAAAATTAAATGGGTTAATGACTAACTTATTTTGAGTCTCATTAACTTGTATGAAGTATGATGAAGGTGAATTTATCATCTTTTATTATCATTAACCACCATGATTACCTTATGTTCGAGTAACACTTGGGTGCATCAGTTGCGTGGTGCATGGTACACAACCAACACAAACAAACTAATTCTGTTTAGCGAAGTAACTAATAGCTTTTAAAAATACACACCAGCTGCCCTGTGCAATGTGTACAAGAATTTGCCTACAGATGAGTAACACTTGGATGCATCAGTTGCATGGTCCAAATGCAATTGGTGCACAACTAATACTTTTTAGTACACTAGTAAGACTGCATAATAAAGCAAATAATATTAACAAACTAATTACAGAGCCAGTCTGTAATTAAAGATTCCCCAAGATTAATGCATAAGGTAATGTGTTCATGTTTCTATTAAAAATAAAGAAGAATAAAGGCATTCTTGGAGTTACTCACACAAAGTATCTTGCTCGTTCTTGGAGACCATTTCTCAAGGAATTCTCTGGCCTCATTAACAGCTATATCCAACACTTCGCATTCTTTCAACAAAGCTTCATCTTGAGGTGCTTCTTGATTGGCAACATCATCAAGTATTGGTTTTAAATGCTTCAATAAAGACACTATATCTCGGTAATCTTTCTCAGCTGGCATTGTATTTGATACACGACATGTTACCAGATGAATGAACCGGGAAATACTGTTAACAAGGCATCGTAATGGTGTCAAGTCCATTGACCTGCTTGAATGAGGCCAGAAATAAACTAATCAGAATTAACAGAAAAAACGGGCAGACGGTCATACATTACTAAATCATTATATCGAATTCAAAAGTAAACTATCAGAGAATGCGTAATATGAGAGTGGAAACGATAACAATACACGAGAGTTTATTCCCTCGTATACGAATTTTAGAAATGAAATTCAGGTCAGCTGGCATCTAAAGGTTAGGTTCATACTAGTAACTTCAAAAATGTGAAACACAAGATCTAAACAAGGCAATTATTCAACTATTTTTAAACTAGGAATTATTCTCAAATGCTATCTCTTGGTTTCCTCAGTTCCCACACACCTAAATAAAGCAAACTCATCAAGAAACAAATGCACTTGATTATTCATTCCCTTATAAAAGAAAAGGCACAATGATTAGACCTAAACCACCAAAACAGAACATAAAAATTTCATAATTCCTCTGCCCAAAGATGACTAAAGCCAGTTTATACTCTGAAAAATTGCATTCAAACAAAAATGGTAGACAGACGCACATCTTCATCCCGTGAACACATTTATTACTCCATTAACAAAGCAAATGCCGCTTAATTCAAGAAAATTAAAGTGCATCCCATGAAATTGAATTGAAAAACCACCTCGGCAAGAAGATTTCCTCAGATCTTGATGACGGGCCCAAAAACAGAGTCTGCCCTTATAATGAATAGTTCTTATGATTTTTGAACAATTACTCCCAAGAATTAGCTGCAAAATCCCAAGAAAGAAAATGCAATCGCTGTTTTCACAAGAATTCTTGCCGACCCTCCTTGGTTCTGGAGGAAAAAGAAGCAAGAAATATTAAAAAAGGGATCGAAAAAATAAAGAGGAGGAATACGTGGGCCCGTTTTGTAGCTGCAAATTTGTTGGGTGTGGGGGAGAATAAATTAATGAGATGGTTATGATTATGAATTCGTTGTCATTATTAAATAATCAGGAATGGATTAGAAATTTGTAATCATGATTAGATGGAACTTGGTAAAAGTTTTTTTTTATATTTAGGGAGATTTTTTTGCAGACAAGTACCATAATACTTTTTTTTACTTGATGAAATGACGACTTTATCCACTGTAAAAGGGGAAATAACCAATGAGTAGGAGGCAGGAGGCTCATAGCTTAAATGAATTGAACAAAAGCTAGGTCTTGGACCATGTTTGTTTTAGGACTTATCCGGATTGAACTTAGAATTTTATTTTCCCCATTTTATATGAGATTAAAATTTAGAGTCTAATTATTAAATTTTACATTCAATTTACACTTATAAATATACATAAAATTTATTATTTTTCCCGTCTCAAATCAGTTTTCACATTGATATGGGCACGTAAATCAAGGAAAATTTGTATTATGTTTTATTAAAATGATAAAATAAAGATATTTTAGTCAAATCAATTTTAATTATGTGGGTGTGAGTTAATTGTGTTAGAAAAAGATAATGGCATAGAGGATAAATAAATGTATATTGTGAGGGGTTATGAGTAAAAAAAAAAAATGGTGTGAAAACTGATGTGGGACAAAATAAAAATAAAAGTGTAAAAACTGATGTAGAACAGAGGGGCTTCTCAATACGCCACTTTAGGGTGTTTACAAAAACTTATGGTTTTAAATAAGTGATTAAAATTGTGGGAAAAGTGATTAATAATATAAGTTGATAGAATTTGTATAAAAATTCAAAAAGAAGTTGATAGTGCTTGCAAAAAAAGTTAAAAGTTAATAAAAAAGACTAATAAGCTACTAAAAGCACCCTCTTTAAACTTTATAACTTATAGGTTATGAGAGTTTATTTAAAGGAGAAATAAAACACTTCAAATTGCTTTTGCACACAATTCTAGGTGACTATAATTAATTATAAGTTTTTTAAAACACCCCCTTTAAAATAATTCACCACTCTAAAATAAAACAATATTCTACATTTTGATTTGACATAAAGTTAAATCCACCAAATAACTCAATATAATATAATAATACAACATAAATCATTATTAAACATTATTTTGATATTGGTGTGTGTGCATACTAATTTGGGCTTACAAGCCCATTAATACATCCAAATAGCCCCAACTTTGAAAATTATCCAGCTCAAGGCCCAATTTCCATCTCCACCCAGGAGGGCTCATTTATGTTAAACAAGGCATTAAACGAGTTCGCCTTCTATATAGCGAACTCATTTTGGGCAATCAACAACGAGCTCGATTATAGCCTGCAATGTCGAGCTCGCCCAGTCCAATCAATCACCTAAGACATTTGAATGAGCTCCCTATGAAGCTGGCTACAATTACACTCAAGAGTATATGTGATGGGACACTTTGGCAGGGCCTGAGCATAATATTTTCTCAGACCGACAAGAATGTCAACAGTAAACGGCGATATGACAGGTTTAGTACCTAAGTACGGGAATGATCAAAGCCTCCCAGCGGAGATACCGGGATCTGCCAGATGTCACAATGCGAGCTGGGCGAGCTGTCTCGAGCTCTCAGAAGATCTTAAATATTAAATATAAACACACGATTTTGGGCATTAAATGTAGATATGACATTTAATGTGCCGACTAAATACACGGAGAGTGAGATCCACTCTCCGATATAATATAAATATGGGCATTAAAGACCCTCAAACGACTAAAATTTATTACAAAGAGGCATACATTCTGTCAGTTCTCTCTTGCGTTTATTTACTGCATTGAATGCTTTAGAGTTCATTAATTGTTCATACTTTGAACATTTATTATTTGATTAGCTAAAACCCTTAAGTCATATTTCATACTTAATCTCCTGTTATTTTAGCTATCAATAGACATGAATTTATATCTCATCCTATTCAAATCTCAAAATAAACACATATATTTACTATATATCAGGATTCTAAATTCCTGGACCTTAAAACCTTGACTTGCTTTGCACACTTAAATCTCAAAACAAACACAATCTTAGTGCTTCAAGTGCACCGTACAATTTAATTATATTTTTTAAAAATATGTTGATTATTTTTATTGAAATATGCAATTCTATTTGCTGAACTATTTAAAATTTTCAATAAAAATAATTTACATGTTTATAAAATATAATTGAGATGCACAATGCACTTGATGCATACAAAATATTTCCTGAAATTAAATAAAGATATCAACCTATAAAATAAAAAGAGCTATAAACAAAATAAAATGTGATATTTTAGTATTTCTATAATTAATCATAGTTTTAAAAAGAATCGGTCTCATGTGTATTAGTTGCATCGTGCAATTGGGCACAGGGGAGAAACGTGATATCATCTTTGACTGAAACGTAATATTGGCTTTAATTGAAATGTGTACACTACAAAAAAATTGTTTTTAGTGGCAAATTTAGTTGTCACTATATACTTAAATTTTGTCACTAAAAATAGTTAGTGACAGTATTGGAGGTTGTCACTAGGTTGTGACTATAAATAGTGTGACTATAAGATTAGTGACAAAAATGTCTTAGTTATCACTATAAATCATATTTTCAGTTACATTCATATTTTTTCACTAAAGCTTTTGTTATAGTCACATATCTTTTTTTATCACTATTACTCAATGTTTTAGTCACATGTGTTTTTTATCACTATTGATCAACGTATTAGTCACATATTTCTATTGTCACTGTTTGTTAATGTTTTAGTCACATATTTGTATTGTCACTGTTACTTAGTGTTTTAGTCACATATTTTTATTGTCACTATTACTCAATATTTTAGCCGCATATTTTAGTCACATATCTTTGGTGTAACTATTACTAAAAATGTTTTAGTCGCACATATGATTTTGTGACAAAAACATGTAACTATAACCATTAATTAATTTGGTGTCTTTAAAGCCTAACAATGTTGTGAAATGTTAATTCTTGTATCAATATTTTAAATAAAAATTAATAAATATAACTTGGTTTACTTATAGTGAGTAGGAGATAATATTTTACTTGAATTTCATACGAAAATAATATCATTAACCAATAAACTCATTTACATAGACAAAGATATAAAATTGGATAATCATTGCCCAAACTCCTTGTAAATAACTTAACAATTAATGATAAACTTAATGGTACATCCAAAAATTCCAACAAAGAGAGAACACATTTATAATCCTCATCAAGCATATTAGGTTTTGCATTTTCCAGCCTGCAGACACTGAATTCTTTGTTATACCTTAAAATTGCTTCTTTTTTTTTTTGTTCTGTTTTTCTTCTAAATCTTGAAGAGTAGCATCCAAGCGTTTCAAATCGATAGAGATGTAATCATAGTTTTCAGTAGCTTAATTTATTAATTGACTAAATAATCTTAAACCACGAGAAATAATAACCGGGAGCCATATTGTCGTAATATGGATTAAGATGGATAGTTCAAATATTAATTTTATAGTGGAGTAAATTAATATTAATGAGTTTGAATAATATTTTGGCTTAATATTAAAGTTTCATAGCCCATTGGAGGTTCAATCTTAATTCTCCTAAAGGCACCCTCAAATAGCCCAATATAAGTCCAATTAATGAAAAGGAGAAGAAAATATTATTGCTCTATTTTTTCCCTCATATTTTCGAAAATTATGGGACAAGAAAGGGGAAAGATTTTCTTGATTTTCTTGAAAATATTTTTATGGAAAAAGATAAGTATTCTTGCAATACTAGATTATCCCATAAATTCAAGAAATAAAATTTTGCCTTCTTGTGCATTGAATTTTTCGAAAATTCTATAGATAAGGGAGGAAGAGATATTTTGTGATTATTATGGAAATAGAATATATGAGATATATTCAAGATTGTATTTTGGGAAGATACAAATAAATTTCCCATAACCCTGTTAGGGCACAAAATTTTCGCACCCCCCCTCTACTCTATAAATAGGGGATGAATTTTTCATCCCCAACACAATTCCATGTACTGGAAAAATCAGAAATCCATAAAGGTGGTGCAATAATTTTTTATTTTCTCCTTTATTAAAATCGTTCGTGAGAATCCTTCCACCGGATTACGTTCATGGACGTGGGACATATTTGAGAAGGTACTTTGGGTTGATCCATCGTCTCAACGGTTGTCACTCCAAGAGGTATGTAATCTCGTAACTCCTAGATTCTGCATGCTTAGGATTTACGTGAATTACATGTACGCATGTTGTTGTTGTTTATTTAATTATTATGTTGAATTAATTTAGGATTGACTCATGTTAGTAATTAATTGATTAATTTAAATATGTATTTAAATACGTCTCGAATAAATCCGGGCACCTCTAATTTCCCAACAGTAAGATCTTCTACATCAAGTTCGATCCTTCAGACACTGAAGAAGCCAATGTTGTTACTCGAAGCATGTCCAGAAGATTGAGCTTTGGGACATCTTCAGGAGCCAATCCTTCGGTTGGGACTACAGTTAACAAGCCTCGTCCAACTGCTGAAAGTGACGAAGATAAATGAAGAGACTCCACTCCTCGATCCTTGTCAAGATCCTCTTCAAACTCAAGCACAACATCAATTATGATGGCGAGTGCTACCAGTGTTGAAGAACAACTTGCCAATTTGACCAAGGTTATTGAAGGACTTCCGACGAAAGTCCAGAATCAGGATTCCCAAATAACTCTCTTGATGAACACGGGAAATGGTGGTGAGACAAGCCACACAAAACAAAAGCAGGTTGATGAGCAAGAAGATGCTGAAAATTCAACCATACATCAAGCTGAAGAAACTGAGCAGACTGAGCAGACAGAGAAGGAAAAGCTGATTTCTTTTGATGGAGGGATTGATATGCTTCAGCTCAAAGAGTTCATCTTGGGAACTATAAAAGGAAGATACAACGAAGGTACCAAGTCATCCTTCTCTTACACCAAGCTGCACACCAAGAGGATCGATAACTTGAAGATGCCAGCTAGGTACCAACCTCCAAACTTCCAACAATTCGACGGTAAAGGAAATTCGAAGCAGCACGCTTTGTGAAAACGTGCAATAATATTGGGACTTATGACTATCACTTGGCAGAACAGTTCGTACAATCCTTGAAGGGAAATGCATTTGACTGGTATATCAACTTAGAAGCAAACTCCATTGACAGCAGAGATCAAATGGAGCAAGAATTCCTGAATCGCTTCTACAGCACAAGGAGAACAATTAGCATGATCGAGCTAACCAACACTCGCTAGTGGAAAGATGAGCTCGTGATCGATTATATTAATCAATGGAGGAATTTGAGCTTGAACTGCAAAGACCGGTTATCTGAAGTTTCTGCAATCGAAATGTGCATCCAGGGCATGCAATGGGGTCTCCGTTACATTCTTCAAAGTATATGACCTAAGACCTTTGAAGAATTAGCTACAAGAGCTCATGACATGGAGCTCAGCATGACTGCAATTGGAGCTGATGGACCGCCACTTCAGGAACCTCAAAGGTTCAAAGACAATCAGGAGGTTGAGAAAGGGGGTAGAACCTTTTCAAGACTCCAAACAAAGATTCAATGCGGACAAATGCAAGGACCTCTACATACAAAAGCAAAGAAGATCAAGCCGACAAAGGGAAAGAAGTTGCTCAAGAAGGGGGGCAAAGAAGAAAGATCTTGGAAGAAATGTAGCAAAGAGAATACTCGTTTTTAGACTCCGACGTTGCAGGGATATTTGTATTGAAATATAGAGGCACATAAAACACGTAATCACATGCGCATCGGAAATTAAAGTTCACCAACAACGAACAATTAATTACATACAGATTACAATAATCATAACGAGAAATCTTACAGTAACTCAAGAGCAGATTTCTCTACTATGGTATCCACGTAATCCCCAAAAATGGATCTGCATGAATTTACCAGTGTTGAATCCCGAGACGAATTTGCTAGGAAAATCCAAACTCTAGATTTTATGGAGAAAATATGAAGTGATACTGTTTGTGAATCCCAATAGCTTGTATATATAGGGAGGCTTAGCTTATTTCCCAAGCTAGCCCAATTAGGGAAATAAAATCCATAGTCTTGAATTAAATTAATTCCTTTTAATTTAATTCCCTAAATATAAATATCTACGGATTTAAATGCCTTATATGAAAATCTCTACGATTTATTTCCATATACATTAAATCCTATAATTATATTCCAAATATAATTATTGGGAATTCTTATTTAATTAAATCCAATTTAATTAAATATTAATAATAATTAATTCCAAATTAATCTATTATTAATTACTTCTCCATAAATTAAATATTAAATCCAATTTAACATTCAATCAACCAACTATAATCCGTAAAAGGGAACTACTTGTTGTGTGACCCATAGGCCCTCATATACCGAGCAGATTAATCAAACTCACGGTCTTAATTGAACCCTAATCAATAAATCAGACATTCTCAATATATGAGGTACGTTGCGAGAAACGTGCAACTACCTGTAACTGAAACGTGAGAAATTGCGATTTCATCCTTTCATTCACGAATACTCGATTAGTCTTGAACATGATGAAGTGTCTATTCAAATAACTTAATCAATTTATCTCAAATTACTATTTGATCATTAGTGTCACACTTAGTCACAAAGTCTAAGTTGACGTGCATTGGCCAATGACTTAGATCCAATTATGATGAAAAGATGAGTATTCTCTCTAAATCCACTTTGAGGAATGAATCATTTTCTTGGCTCAACTACCACACACATGCACTTCGTGATGAACCCAATCCAAGCCATATCTACCCATAGACGGGTGCAAACGTCGGTCATGGTCAAAGTTCATCACTCCACACATGTCGTGCATATTGACCTCAAGTCAAAGGAGTATCGCATCGCTCCCACTAACCGAGACACTCGTAGACACATATAGTGGAACTACATCAAACGGTTTCTCGGATGGGTATACTAATACCCTCTAAGGTATTTGTGCATCCATCATGAGATACCTAGTATCTCGCAGTAAGTGAGATCTTACTACACTCTCTAAGAGTATGATGCAGATCGCACACCAATCTTCATTGCATCATCAATATCCCTTTCTTGATGATCCTCGATTGGGGCTATTTAAGAATAATGCTTAAGTTCTAGAGTTCTCGCTCACTCAATGACAGCAGTGACTCAAGGGAACACATATAAGAATAAATGCAAACAATCAAACATAATATTATAATGAGTGTAACGCCATACATTTAATATTAAACAAACAATAATATTAAACCAATACTGAATATTATCTGAGTATTATGTCCTTACAATGGATTGTATCTAGGACACTAACGCTAACAATCTCCCACTTGAACTAGAGTCAATCACCTACATGTCTAACCCCTAGACCATCAAAATGTCTAGTGTGTACATGAACACTCAAAGCCTTGGTGAAAGGATCAGCCAGGTTATCCTCCGTGGGGACACGTTCTAACTCTATTTCTCCTCTAGCAATTATCTCTCTTATCAAGTGATAACGCCTCGGTACATGCTTGTTTCTGTTATTGGATCTCGGTTTCTTAGCTTGCGCAACCGCACCAGTATTGTCACAATACAACTTTATTGGACGCTGGCACTCAGAACTACCCCTAGTTCATTTAAGAACGGTTTTATCCAGACAACTTCTTTGGCAGCTTCTGCCGCAGCAATCTACTCAGCTTCGGCTGTTGAGTCCGCGGTAGTCTCTTGTTTGGAACTATTCCAACTAACCGCCCCACCATTGAGAACGAAAAATATAGCCCGACTATGATTTGTAATCATCACAATTGGATTGAAAACTTGCATCAACATAGCCAGTTGCAACTAGCTCTGACTGTCCTCTGTAGACCAAGAAACAATCTTTAATACGTCTAAGGTACTTAAGAATGTTCTTGACAGCAATCCATTGAGGTTCACCTGGATTCTGCTGGTATCTACCAGTAGTGCTAACATCGAAGGCCACATCTGGCCTTGTGCCATTCATGGCGTACATGATGGATCCAATTGCGAATGCATATGGTATATCCTTCATGCACCGGATATCAGCGTCCGTGGAAGTACAATCCTTCTTAGACAGCTTTATCCCATGACTTGCCGGTAGAGAGCCTCTCTTAGAGTTCTCCATCGCAAATCGCTTTAACACCTTATCTACGTAGATTGACTGTGACAGTCCCAACATCTTCTTGGATCTATCCCTATGGATCTTGATCCCTAAGATGTAGCATGCCTCACCAAGGTCCTTCATCATGAAGGTCCTTGATAGCCAATCTTTTACCGACTGCATGAGAGGGATATTGTTTCCCATAATTAATATGTCATCGACATACACAACTATGAAAACAATATTTCTCCCACTGCATTTACGATAAACGCATGGATCTTCCAAATTTCCGATGAATTCAAATGATTTGACAGCTTCATCAAATCGGATATTCCAACTCCTAGAAGCTTGCTTCAGTCCATAAATAGACCGTTTGAGCTTGCACACAAGATTAGACTTTGGCTTAGGTATAAAACCTTTCGGTTGAGTCATAAACACCTCCTTATCAATGTTCCCATTGAGGAAGGCTATTTTGACATCCATCTGCCAAATCTCATAATCTAAATGTGCTGCTACAGCAAGTAAAATTCGAATGGACTTGATCTTGGCAACAGGTGAGAAGGTCTCATCATAGTCAATGCCTTCGCGTTGACTATAACCTTTTGCCACTAACCTAGCCTTGTAGTTTTGTACCTTGCCGTTTGCATCAGTCTTACGCTTGTAGACCCATTTGCAACCTATGGGTTTTACCCCTTTCGGCAACTCAACCAAGTCCCAAACTTGATTGGTGTACATCGAGTCCATCTTGGATTTCATGGCTTCTTGCCACTTCTCTGAGTCAACATCTAATGTTGCCTCAGTGTAACTTTTGGGATCGTCTTTGTCCGGAATCTCCACATCATCATGTTCCTCTACGAGGAAACCATAATATCTAGTGGAAGGATTACGAATCCTAGTAGACTTACGGAGCTGTGTTTGTGCAGGCTGTACATTCTGATCGTGAAAATTTTGTGGTGCATCGATTTCATCAATGTCCGGAGAGTCCTCAAGAGTAACACTTTCTGATGCCTCTTGGGCGGGAGTTTGAACTATGTTGTTCTCATTCAGTCCGCTTGGAGTTTGTTGCGAAGGCAATGCAACTCCAATGACGCTCCCACTGGCTGAAAGAGGATCACTAAGTGATAAACTTCCACCATGTGAGCTGCTGAATGCTCCCACTGATTCCTTGTCACGTTTCTTTGACAAGATATCAGTCTCTTGATTATCTTGCGGTTCTTGAATTTCTTCAAGTTCTATCATCTTACGGTCTTGGTCCTTGAAGACATAGTCTTCTTCGAGGAACCTGGCTTGCCTAGAAATAATTATCGTTTGTTTCTCAAGTAGATAGAAATAATATCCTCTCGTTTCCTTAGGATATCCCACAAGGTAACCTTTTTCACCTTTGGATTCCAACTTATCAGTGATCATCTTTTCACAGTTGCGGGGCAACCCCATGATTTGATATGTGAAAAAGTTGGCTTCTTGCCACACCATAGTTCATATGGCTTATGCTCAACTGATTTGGATGGAATCCTATTCAGAATGTAAATTAAGGTTTGTAACGCGTATCCCCATAAGAATGTAGGGAGAGAAGAAAAGCTCATCATGGACCTTACCATGTCTAACAAGGTTCGGTTTCTCCTCTCGGATACTCCGTTCATCTGTGGTGTTCCGGGAGGAGTCCATTGAGATTTGAATCCATGTAACTTCAAGTAATCCATGAACTCGTGGCTAAGGTATTCACCTCCTCGATCCGATCGAAGAGTCTTTATACTCTTACCAAGTTGCTTCTCTACTTCAGCTTTGAACTCCTTGAATTTCTCAAAAGATTCAGATTTGTGTTTCATAAGATACACGTATCCATATCTTGAGAAATCGTCAGTAAAAGTGATGAAGTAGACGAAGTGACCCCTAGCTAGAGTGGGCAATGGTCCACATACATCACTGTGGATCAACTCCAGAACTTCTTTGGCACGAATCCCTTTCCCAGAAAAGGGTTTATTGGTCATCTTGCCCTTGAGACAGGATTCACAATTTCCATAAGACTCAAAGTCGAATGGGGTTAAGTAGTCTAACTTTCTTAACCTTGCAATCCTATTCTCATTTGCATGACCAAGCCTACAATGCCACAAGTAAGTCGGGTTTTCATGATTACTAAGTTTGAGTCATTTGTTTTGTATATTAAGAATATCATGTCCACAATGCAACAAATATAAACCATTCGATAAAGGAGCATTTCCATAAACATCACCATTAAGTGAAAAATAACAATTATTGTTTGCAAAATGGAAGGAAAACCCTTCAATGTCTAACATAGGAATAGAAATAATGTTGCGAGTAATAGAAGGAACAAAATAACAATTATTTAGTTCAAGTCTAAAACCAGAGGGTAAGTCTAAAACATAAACTCCAACACGTTCAGCAGCAACTCTTGCTCCATTCCCAACGTGTAGGGCGACTTCACCCGGCCTAACTGTCCTGCTATGCTTGAGACCCTGCACATTAGTACAAATGTGTGAGCCACAACCGGTATCCAATACCCAGCAGTTAGTATCATTTGTGGACATGTTTATCTCAATAACAAACATACATGTTCCAGTGGCTGAGACATCTTGTGCCTTCTTTTCAGCTGCTAGAACCTTACAGTCCTTCTTCTGTTGGGATTACACTGAGTTTCTGTCTTATTTACTGAAATAAATTATTTATCACTGATGCTTTAAATATCATCGAATGTTACATATATTTACTGCATAACTGTTCAATAAGAAGTACGTGTTACATTGTAGTTAATTTAGTGATACTAGATCACAGAAGATTAAATTATCTGTCCCTTGTAACTAAAAGTACACATTCACGACCTAGATGAAAATGAACAAACCATCACGAAAGGTTGAGGTGTAAGACTCAAATTGACTTGTCTTGACCAAGAGATTGCACTAGTGCATCATGATGCACTGAACAGGACCTACAAGAGGATAAATTATTCAGCACTGAAAATAGAAGAATTAGACCTCAGTGGTTCATTATTTCTTAATCTCCATCCCTTAAATAGGATCGTGTGCAATTAATAGCCGTTGCTTTGACTTATGATGGGAAGAGGATCATTGAGATTCAATACCTTGTATCTTGGGCAATGATATTGGTTACACGACGATTGCTTAGATTTAATACGGTGAAACGTGTGCAAGTACGTCTTGTTTGATTTGTCCCCTTGGGAGGCTCATAAGATTTATCATACCAAATCTTACAAGTGGAATTAATTTTCGGTATGGATAATAATGTTGAGTCGTTCCTTAACCAAGGAAAAAGATGTTAATTAATATAAAGCTATTTCAGTGGCTTAAATTAATTAATGGACTAGATAATCTTAAACATGAGAAATAATAATCGGGAGCCATATTAACAGTAATATGAGTTAAGATGGATAGTGCAATATTAATTATGTAGTGGGATTAATTAATATTTATGGGCTTGAATAATATTGTGGCTCAATATTGAAAATTCAAAGTCCATTGGAAGGTCCAATCTTAATTCTCCTAAAGGCCCCCCAAGTAGCCCAAACATAAAGTCCAATAACTGAAAAAGGTGTTTAAAATAAAATAAATTATTGTTGCCTATTTTTTCCATTTTTTTCGAAAATTATGGATAAGAGAGGGAGAAAGATTTTCTTTGAATTTTGTTATGGAATGAAGATAAGTGTTCTTGGAATACAAGATTATCTCATTAAATTCAAGAAATCTCCCACTTGGCTATTCATAAAGGAATTTTCGAAAATTCCATAACATAAGGAGGGAAGATTTTATTTGGGAGATATATTGGGAAATAGAATATATTGGATATATTCAAGGTTGTTTCTTGGAGAAGAAGCAAGGAAATTTCCCAATCTCCCCTAAGCCCTAAATTTTCGTCCCCCCTTGTATTATAAATAGGGGATGAATTTTTCATCCCCAATGCAATTCCATGTGTTGGAAAAATTAGAAATCCACAAAGGTGCTGCAACATAATTTTTATTTTTCCCTTTTGTTAATTGTTCGCGAGTGTCTTACCACCGGATTAACGAGCAAGGACTTGGAAATACTTGGGAAGGCCTTTTGGTGTGTTCGTGCGAACGGGATCCGTGTACTCAACGGTTGTCACTCCAAGAGGTTAGTTCACGTAAACTCCTAGCTATTCCGCATGCGTAGGATTTATGTGACGAACTTGTATGCATGATGTTGTAACTGGTTTTTATCTACTTAGTTAAACAATAATTATTATGAAATGCGTATGCAAAAGGCAATTGAATCAGGGAAAGAGACAAAGAAGTTGGTGACCCGGTTCATCTTTGGAATCAGACTACGTCCGGGGGCGTCCAAGCCAGGGAGAGGATGTATGTATATGCCTAGAAGTCTAAGTTGTTCGACCTTTTACAGAGGTGGCCGTGGTGGCCTATTTATACTACGACTCCCACCCTTTGGGTGAGAATTTACATAAGGAATAATGCCTATGAAAGGGCTACAATATCGGGAACCATTAATCTCGCCTTGACAGGCCAGAAATCGTCCATCTTCGCCGTCATGCCAATCGTGGAGCGGATGTGGAGGGCGGATTAGTGGCGTGTCGGGGACTGTCATTGACCACGTGAACTGTATAGTTATGGTTGGTGCAGGTCGCTCCCGACTTGAGGATATAAAGCGGAAATCGCATCGCGACTTCCCGAACTGCCGACTTCCCGAGTTGCCGACCTTTGCGACTTGAAGGTTTGGTCTAGTGGGAATTACGTGGGCTAATCCCTTGGTCCCCTTGTCGAGGTTGCTTCATGCAGTCTTTGTTGGATTATTTATGATCCTTCGTGCCCAGGTGGGAGGCGGGTTTATCCATGCTACAACAATTGTCCCTCAAGTTGAGGTCTCTTGTTCCGAGAAGGGACCTTGGCTTGACACATGGACTAAATCGACTCGTGACCATCCAACCTGGAAAGTCTCCTATGAGCGGCTTACTATCCTCGTCGCATCAGACTTCCCTCGATCTCAGGGATTCGAAATGATATCGTGCCAGGATGATGACGTAAAGTGCCGCCATTTCATCCAATGAGATGCCATAGTGGATTTCACGCGAGCCCCTCTCGTCTTTTTTGTTGCTAGGGGGCCAAAGTTTTGGCTAATTTCATTTTGGCCCCTCCTCTTCTTCGATAAATAGGCGGGGAATTAGGTTTTGAAAACCTTATTTCCTGCGACTGTCTTGCGAAAGAATTTCCTCAAGATACTCCTCCTGGTTCTTTCTCCCTTCCACCGGAAACGCATTCTCATGTCCCTGAAGCGGAATTAATCACAGGTAAGCACTTTGGTGCCCTTCTTCGAATTTATGGATTCTAGCGTTTCCAAATCCTTTTTTGCCTCTCAGCCCATGGTGGCTTCCTCCTCTTCTAAGGATGACATCCCTATTGCCCTGCGTCACCGCCGATTTTCCGGCTCCACCACTGGGCATGTGGGTGAAAGTTCATTGGCTAAGGTTATGGGCGACCGCCGGGAAGACGATGCCAATGATGAACTGGTGGATGACCAATTTCTGGAAGAATTGGCCGAAATTACCCATCTTCCCCCGTTGGATGTTAATCTCCTTCATCCCATCCCACGGGAATGGTCGTCAACGGCGGGTCCTTCTGTTGGGATTATACTGGAAAGTATGCTTTTTACTTTGTATAATCGAAACTGAATTTCCAGACTTATTTACTGAAATAAATTGTTTATCACTGATGCTTTAAATATGATTGAATGTTACATATATTTACTGCATTACTGTTCAATAATTCGTACGTGTTACATTGTAGTTAATTTAGTGATACCATATCACAGAAGATTAAATTAACAGTCCCTTGTAACTAAAAGTATGCCATTCACGATCTAGATGGAAATGAACAACCCATCGCGAAAGGTTGAGGTGTAAGGCTCAGATTGGTTTGTCTTGACCAAGAGATTACACTAGTGCATGACTGATGCACTGAATAGGACCTACATGAGGATAAATTCTTCAGAACTGAACAAGGAAGAATTAGACCTCAGTGGTTCGTTGTTTCTTAACCTTCGTCCCTTAAATAGGATCACGTGGGATTGGTAACTATTGCTTTGACTTATCATGGGTAGCGAATCAAAGAGATTCAATACTTTTTATCTTGGGCAATATTATTGGTCACATGTGATTGCTAAGATTTAATACGAAGAATCGTGTGCAAGTACGCTTGTTTGATTTGCCCCCTTGGGAGGTTCATAAGCTTTATCATACCAAATCTTGCAAGTGGAATTAGTTTTCGGTATGGATAATAATGTTGAACCGTTCCTCGACCAAGGACAAAAGATGTTAATTAATGGAAAGCTATTTCAGTGGCTTGAATTAATTAATGGGCTAGATAATCTTAAACACGGGAAATGATGACCGGGAGCCATATTGACTGTAATATGGGTTAAGATGGATAGTGCAATATTAATTATGTAGTGGGATTAATTAATATTTATGGGCTTGAATTATATTGTGGCTCAATATTAGATATTCAAGGTCCATTAGAAGGTCCAATCTTAATTCTCCTAAAGGCCCCCTGAGTAGCCCAACAAATAGTCCATTAACTGAAAATGTGATTAAAATAAAATAAATATTGTTGCTTATTTTTTCCATGAAAATTTCGAAATTATAGATATAGTAGGGAGAAATATTTTCTTTGAATTTTGTTATGTAATGAAGATATGTATTCTTGGAATACAAGATTATCTCATTAAATTCAAGAAATCTCCCACTTGGTTATCTATATAGAATTTTCGAAAATTTTGAATATAATGGGCAATAAAGATTTTTTTGATTTTCTTGAAAAGATATTATGGAAGATATGTATTTCTTGAAATACAAGAACATCTCATAAATTCAAGAAGATCCAAATCTTGGATTCTTGCATCATTTTTTCGAAAATATTCCATATTTGAGGAGGTGGGATTTTTG
This sequence comes from Stenogyne calaminthoides, assembly GCA_037126765.1. Classification (NCBI taxonomy): domain Eukaryota; kingdom Viridiplantae; phylum Streptophyta; class Magnoliopsida; order Lamiales; family Lamiaceae; genus Stenogyne; species Stenogyne calaminthoides. Next base: position 22,649,909 of record JBBCBC010000021.1, read on the forward strand.
TGGAATATTTTAATTATGGGAAAAAAAATATAGGAGATATATTCAAGATTTCTTGGTGATCAAGAAAAGTCTTTTCTCACATTGATTTTCTACTGAAAATTTTGACCACTCCTCTCCTATAAATAGGGGATGATTGTTTCATTCCCAAACACAATTCCATGTGCTGGAAAAATTAGCAAATCCACATAAGTGGTGCGACAAAGTTTATTTTTTCCTTTTGTTAATTGTTCGACAAGTGTCCTTCCACCGGATAGTTGAGCAAGGGCTAAGGGAATACTTGGGAAGTCCTTTTGGTTAGTCCGTCCGACCGAAGTCACTGCCATCCCGAGAGGTACGTTCACGTAAACCAGTAGATTCCGCATGCGTAGGTTTTACGTGGCTTTTTACATGCATGATATGTTGTTGCAATTATTATTTGAATTAATATAGGATTAATTCATGCTAGTAATAATTAATGAATTAAATTTGTATTTAAATATTCACCCTGAATAGATCTGTGCAACTCATTCCCCAACACCTTCTGCCTCGGTTCCGGATTATGGGGCTTATGAATGAGTCTTCAATTATGATCTGTATTATAACCGAGCTCTGTACAAGCGACCTGACCGGGCATATCGCAAGTCGGTCGACTCTCAATTCGCGGCGTCCGATAAAAGATATCGATCTGTGCACTCCGATCAGTATGTGCGGGGACTTCGTCGTATGTACAAGGTGCCCCGGGATGTGCATTTTTATGGGCCGACCCCGGTCGAAAGCGCCGATCAGCCTCCACCTAGAATGATTGCTGTGAATGAGTCTTCCATGTCGGTCGATATTCGATTTCCATTGCACCCGGCCATTTCCCATCTGCTGGCGGCCTGGAATGTGAGCCTCACGCAGATCACCCCCAATGAGTGGAGTTACATCATCTCCACCATGGTCGTTTTGGGGCAGGCCGGGCTGAAAAGACTGCCTAATCCCAGAGAGATATCTCACGTGATGTCGCCCGTTGCTCAGGCCGGAGGCTATCACGCTGTGCGGCTTTGTAGAGATAAAGAGCTTGTGAGTGGGATTCCGAATAAGGTTGACGGGGGGCACCAGAAATGGTGGTTTGTAGGAGGAGCATGGGAGTCAGTGGCCCCTTCCAGCACCTTATCCATTAGAGTTCCTACGGATTATGCGATCCGTGTTGAGAATGGTACTTCGCCTTAATATTTTTGTGCTCGATTGTACTGATCTAATTCTTTTCTCGTCTTGCAGTGTTTGCGCCCCGACCTTCTGAGCAATATTGGGACTTTCTCGAGGCGTTCAAGGAGGTTCAAGACACAACCCTAGCTGGAGAGACGTTAATTTATTGAACTCCGAGCTCGGCCGCTTGCAAGATGGACTGTATACTTACCCTCGCCACTTGAGGATTCCCTGTAAGTCTCGGCCGCATCTTTTCAAGTGTATTTCGCGATTTTGTGCTAAAGGTTCTGTTTTATGTTAGATCCGGAGATCCCGATCTACCGCCGTCGGCCCTCTGCCTCCGAGATGGCCTCGCGACCTCGATCAGTACTCGGCTCCATGAGGCGTCTGCCCGACACTGCCTCTCAGGGGGACATTCCAGTTCAGACTCCTCCCCCTGCTGCAGACAAAGACAAGAAGAAAGTTGTCCAACCCGCCACCGTGGCTGGTGCGCGACCTCCCAAGAGGGCACGAGCTGAACCTGGAACGCACCGATCCACGTCAAGTTGGGGTGGTGGAAGGGTGTCTCGCAGCCCGACACCTTTGCCGACTTCTACTAGGGAGGGAGGTCGCCATCCGGAGGATGATTCCTGGATTGGTTGGGATGAGGAGAGGATGCAGAGGTAGGCCGTTTGCAACTCTTAATGAATTTACCTCAAAACCGAGACCAAACTTAATATATTTGTTCGTCCTTGTTACAGTCAAGAGCTGACGACCAGCAAGTTCTCACCGGAGGTGCTGAGCTTCCTGAGATCCCCGATTCCCACGCTGGAGGGCACGCCCGGAGACTGGCCCGACTATTTGGAGCGGACGATGAGGAACGTGCCGCGCACATGGACGAAGGATGATCACTCCTCTGCCCGTCGCCAATAAGTCACGGGCAACATGTATTCGGATGTTGTCCACTCCTTGAAGGCCGCCCTCTACATGGAAAAGGCCTGCGCCCAATCCGAGCTCGAGCTCTCCAAACTAGAGAAGGCCCAGGCGATGACCTCCGAGCAAGCGAAATCACTGATAGCTGCCTATGAGGTGCAGAAGAAACTGGAGGTTGCCAAGGCTGACCTGGCCAAGAGGGCCTTGGAGCTCGAGGGCAAGCTGAAGGAAGCCGAGAAACTACTCGGGGAGGAGAAGGAGGCCGTGACCCGGATGAAGGCGGAGCTGATCCGCAAGGATGTAGAGGTCGGGGAGAAGTTGGCCGCCAAAGACGAACACTTTAAGCATGTCGAAGAGCAGAATGCTAACTTTGCCTATGTCGTGGCGGTTGCGGGCGCTATCCGAGCTGTTCGGCAGAAGAACCCTGCTACCGACCTCTCTAACATTGTGACCGAGCTGACTGCTTACGTTCGCGACTTCCCCCTACCTCCGACATTGTGCTGGAGATTAAAGATCTGGAAGATCTGGGCATTGATTTGTCCTTCTTCCCTAATCAGAGTCGGATCGTGCACCCCACTCCCGATCCAGATGAGACACAGCCGGGAGACTCCGAGGTGGTCCTCTAGACTCAGACGGATGAGGCTGGGGCACGAAATGAGGTCGCTGAGATGTCTGACGGTGCTCCTCCCGAAGAGCAGGCCACAACTGGCCTCTAGGGGAGGTGTTTACCAGCCCAATTAGGTGGGCAGCCTTTGAACATAGTCAGTGGTGCTGCTGATGGGATTCTTGATCGTTCTTAAGAATGATGACATCAAGAATCCCGATAAGAAAAAGGAGATTGAGAAGTTGTTGAACCCCATCTCCAACAATACTTTTGATCAGCATGCCTTAAAGCCGGAAGTCGTCTGCCAGTTGTGGATATTGGGTTGTAGTAAAACATATGTCGTCAGTTATCATGATGTATCTTGGTTTCCGCTTGATGTAATCTAGCCTTCGGGCTCTTAAAATGTACCGACCTTCGGGCTTGTTGTCATTAATGAAATCTGCCTTTTTCTTTCCTTTATTGTGCCGACTTGATTTCCTTATGCGACTATAATCTGTGAGTATGTTCATTCGTCTTATTAGCATTGCGATTTTAGATTGAACCTCACTTAGTCGTCTTATAAAGTTAGGGGAGGATCACACCGCTAGGGGTGGTGATCTCACCGTAAATATGTCGAAAGTCGTTCCCGGGGGAGGTCGATGTTTCATCTATGCGACCTCCCTGGGTTTAAACACATGAATTATGAAAAAGAAAATTTAACTCATTATTATTGACTCGCCTGAAATTTTACAAGTACACTAGCCTCGACCCTACTGATAATATCTCTTTAGATGAGATGCGTTCCACGGGTACTGAGACTGAGTGCCATCTGGGTTCTCGAGCTCGTATGCCCCGTTGGATAATACTCGAGCGACCTTGTATGGTCCTTCCCAGTTTGGTCCGAAAGTTCCTTTGGTTACTCCGAGAGTCTTCTTCAGGACCAGGTCACCTTCTTTGAATTTTCGAAGTCGCACTTTAGAGTTGTAGTATTTTTCGGACTATTGTTTGTATCTCGCATTTCGGATACCTGCCTCTAATCGCTTCTCTTCTAGCAAGTCTAGGTTTTTAGACAAGGCCTTATCGTTGCAGTCGGTCACGATCTGCGAGGTTCTGAGAGTTTGGAATTCGACCTCTGCGGGTATGACTGCTTCCGAGCCAAATGCCATCGAATAAGGGGTCTCTCCGGTCAAATTTCGGCAGGTCGTTCTGTATGACCACAGTACATCTGGTAATTTACTGGCCCACTTCCCTTTTCCTCCCTCAATCTTGGTTTTCAGAGTGTGCTTGATGATCTTGTTCACAACTTTGACTTGACCGTTTGACTGAGGGTGATAAGGGGTAGAGAAAAGCTTGGTGATTTTCCATTTTCTGAAGAAACTATCAATCTTATGACCATCGAACTGCTTCCCATTATCGGATATAATTGCTTGCGGTAGGCCGAATCTGCAGATGATATTTCGCCATATGAATTTTATGACGTGATCCTGATCTATGGTCTCCAAAGCCTCAGCCTCGGCCCATTTTGTGAAGTAATCTACTGCGACTAGGGCGTACTTGACTGAACCCGGGGCTGTTGGTAATGGCCCGATGATATCTATCCCCCACTTCGTAAAAGACCAAGGACTGAGGATGCTGGTGAGTTCCTCAGGTGCGACCTTGATTGATGGTGCGTGTATTTGACATTTGTGCCATTTCCGTGCGAAAACCATGGCATCGGCCTTTAAAGTTGGCCAATAATACCCCTGTCTCATCGTCTTATGAGCGAGCGACTGCCCCCCAGCGTGGTTTCCGCATACCCCATCGTGAATATCTTGCAGGATAGCCTGCCCTTGCTCCAAGGTAACACATCAGAGCAGTAGTATGCTCAAGCCTTGCTTATATAGTTCGTTACCAACCAATGTGTACCTTGCTGCCCTTAGTTGCAATTGCTTTGCCTGAATTCTGTCGGTTGGTAATGCCCCAGTCATCAAGTAGTCGATTATGGGGGTCATCCAGCTTAAACTCGGGGTGTCTAGGGCAGTTACTGTTGTGTTAGCAGTGGAGGGGTGGGAGAGTTTTGTGATGGTGACATCCCTCATCTCTGCTGGTCCCTCCGAAGTCGCTAGTCGTGCCAATGCATAGGCTCGGGAGTTCGCATCCCTTGGTACTAGCTTGATGTAGATTTGTTCAAATTTCAAGCAAAGTGCTTTGACAACCTCTTGGTAGGCCGACATCTGCTCATCTATGGCCTCATACTCCCCTGATATCTGGCGTGCTACGAGCTGGGAGTCGGTGTGTACTTGAAGTCGCTTGATGCCCATTGCGGTGGACATTTCTAGACCGTTGATCAGCGCTTCATATTCGGCCTCGTTGTTGGTGGCAGGGAAATCGAAAGTGATGGCATTCTGAAAAGAAATCCCATCTGGACTGATTAACATAATTCCTGCCCCTGATTTGTTGGCAGTTGCCGAGCCATCTACGTACAACTCCCATGGTGGGCCGGTAGAACCGCTGGCCCCAGGAGGAAGGGTTAATTCAACGATGAAGTCGGCCAAGGCCTGAGCTTTTATTGCAGGCCGTGGCGCGTATGTTACCCCATACTGTCCAACCTCGATGACCCACTTGAGGCATCGGCCCGATGTATCTGGTCGATGGAGCACGTTGCGAAGGGGTAAGGAAGTGAGGACCTCCACTTGGTGATCGAAGAAGTAAGGTCTCAGTTTCCTCACACTCATAACTAGAGCATAGGCTAATTTCTCTAGAAGAGGGTATCGCTGCTCGGTTTCATTTAGCGTCTGACTGACAAAGTAAATGGGAAGATGGGTTTGACCCTCCGCCCGTACAAGCACTGCGCTCAGGGCAGTTTCCGAGGTCGCCAAGTATAGAAATAGTTTCTCGCTAGGGACCGGTTTGGCTAAAATGTTGACGTCGGCCAGATATGTTTTGATCCTATCAAGAACATCCTGACTCTCAGATGTCCATTCGAACCTCGCCTTCATTCTGATGGTGTCAAACATGGGCTTGCATTTATTCCCCATTCGGGAGATGAATCTGTTCAGAGCGGCCAGGCACCCCGTCAGTTTTTGAACGTCCTTTTTGGTTTTGGGGGCCCCCATATCCAAGATAGCCTACACCTTTGCTGGGTTTGCTTCAATCCCCCGCTTGCTGACCAGGTGCCCTAGGAACTTCCCTGATTCCACTCCGAAGTTGCACTTTTTCGGGTTGAGTTTCATATTGAACTTCCTGAGTATCTCGAAAGCTTGCGCAAGATGAGCCAAATGATCTTCCTTTTTTAGACTCTTCATGACAATGTCGTTAACGTACACCTCCACCGACTTGCCTATTTGATTAACAAACATATGATTGACCAGCCTTTGATACGTTGCCCCAGATTTCTTCAAACCAAAAGGCATTCTCTTCCAACAGTACATGTTCTTCTCTGTTAAAAATGAAGTGTGCTGCCTGTCGGGCTCATGCATAGCTATCTGATGGTACCCGGCAAATGTGTCCATGAAAGACATCATCTCATGGCCCCCCGTATTGTCGATTAAGTGGTCGATATGCGGCATCGGGAAGAAATCCTTGGGGCATGCCTCGTTAAGATCTGTGAAATCGATGTAAAGTTGCCAAGTCCCGTTTGATTTCTTTACAAGGACCGCATTTGCGACCCACTGTGGTTGATCGACCTGCATGATCAGGTCGTTGTCAAGCAACTTCTTCACCTCTTCAGCGAGGGCCGCATATTTTTCTGGACCAAACTTCCTTCTTTTCTGAGCTACTGGTTTTTGGGCTGGGTCAATGTGTAACCGATGACATGCGATCTCAGGATCGATCCCGACCATATCCTTGTGTGACCAAGCGAAAACGTCTAGGTTATTCTTGAGGAAATCGACGACTTCAATTTTTAGGTCTTCGGGGATCTTGGATCCAATGATGATCTCCAAGTCTGGCTGGGCTGGGTCCACCTTGACCCTTTTGAGTTCCTCCCCGTGTACCGCTCTGGGTCCCCCGAGTCGTGGATCATCTATCTCGGCCTTGTGTATAAAATCTTTGGGCTCGGGACCCATACGCTTCCTCTTCTTACTTTTCTTTTCAGTATCCAGGATGTTATCATGCATTTTGTGATCCAGTGTCATTATGTGACGACTAAACGTGCATGCTGAATTTGAATAAGGTGAAGAATAAAGCAAACAACCTCTGGCATCCACTTGGTCACCTTTAACGGTGCCAACCACCCCACCCTTGGTGGGGAACTTTACACAAAAATAATAGGTGGAGGACGCAACCTCGAATTCGTGCTCAAATGGCCTCCCGAGGAAGCCGTTATAGGTGCTCGGGAGGTCGATTACAAGGAAATCTAGGATCCTAGTGTTCCTGACCTTCTCATCCAAGGTGGATACGAGCTCCACAGACAAGCGGACCATGCCCAGAGGTTTGACACTCGCGTTTTCGAAGCCCTTCACTGTATGATCGCATGGGTGATGTATGCTTCGTAATCCCCGAGTTGGTCTAGGGTCTTTTTAAACAGAATGTTGCAGAAGGCCCCCCCGTCGACCAACATCCGGCATACAGTCGTCCCCATGATATTGGCCTTTATGACCAATGGGTCTATGTTCTGTACCGCGACTCCGGCTTTGTCTATTTCCCCGAACTCAATTTTGCGGGTTTCTTAGGTCACAGCCAAGATGGGCAGAACCATTCTTTGAGCATTCTCCATTGCCCTGACTTATGCCTTTAGGCGACGCTTTGATGAGGAGGCCGGAGACAGGCCCCCTATCGTGGCAAGGGGCGAGATGGTGTGGATGACGCGACCTCCTGTGCCCTCTGGTATGGGTGGCACATCTGCCATACTGTCGCCCCTATCACGGGCTCTCTTTGCACCCAATCTCCTGGCCCGGGTTGGCGGTCATGCTGTCGACCTTGCCCCCCCTGATTGTCTGCCCGAGGATTCTTGACAAACTCATTCAGCTGGCCATCTTCATAAAGCTTCCACAACTGCTTCAATAGATCTCGACACTCACTGGTGTAGTGTCCCCTCTGGTCATGATAGTGGCAATACTTGTTCGGGTTTTGCCGGCTTTTGTCTTTCATGGGGCGGGGTGCTCGCAACATGTCTCGTCCCTGGATCTAGGTATAAACGTTACCAGGTGTCATACCCAGAGCCTCCATCAGCTTCACTGGAATGGACTTCTCAAATGGTTTGAAGCTGCCGAGTGTCTTGTAATGACCCCCGATTTTCTTGGAACCTTTCTTGGGCTCCGCGACTTCCTTTGTCTCTTAGAGCTGGGTCTCTTGCAATTCCATGGTATGGATGAGGTCGCTGGCCCTTTTCCTGAAATTGGCATAGCTGGTCGGGTAGTCGGCGGTCATCATGCCGCCGCCATAGTTCCTCTTACGAGGCCGAATCGCCCCCAATAAAGCGGCCTCGTCCCCAATGGGGTTGCCTTCAATGATACATCTATCAATCCTCTCAACATAGGATCGATCCAACTCCGTCTCCCCCTGACGCATTTTCATGAGCCTCTGCCTTGTCGCAGGTCGGGGCGCCATCGCCGTATAGTGGCCCAAGAATAATCGAGTCGGGTTGTTCGAAAATATCAATGGAGAGAGATGGCGACAAAGTGTGTACCACATGTGGGCCCGGTCGCCGTCGTCGAGAAAAAAGTCTACACTTCGTCAAGATTCGATGCCCCCATTGAGGCCATATACGCATTGTACTTCGCCATATGGACTCTGGGGTCTGTACTCCCGTTGTAGCGATCTAGAGCCGCTATGCTGATTTTCCTCTGGGCAGGTGCCAGAGTGATCATAGTTCCCAAGAGCGAATCGGGGATGACAAGGTCAGTGTTAGACCTAGACGGGTCCATCCCAGTTTACCCACCTTTTCCAATGTACCGTTGGATCGGTCTAACCCATCCATGCCGCGACTGGCGTCACATGCGGGTTCTTCGCCCCCGCCAACGACCATGGTGGTATGCCGAATGTCTCGGCGATCCTCCGTGGTGCATGTCCAGGGCCATGGCAAGATCTCTTTCCACCTGTTCATCATGGCGTGGTTGAGAGTGAGCCTCGTCCTAGCCCCTCATGAGGGCCTTCCGGGCCGCTTGGCTTCCGAGGCGGGTGAATACACTATTCGAACCCGCTGGTCTATCCAAGGCCCGGTGGTTCCGAACGATGGCATGTTTAGCCGCGTTGTACGCCAGTTGGCCCGTGGACCGTCCCTTTTCCATCATAATGCATTTACCTTTGGAGGTTCCGGCGTCATGGGTTGTTTTCTTGGCTGGGGGCTGTTCCTCCTCAATGCCGAAATTGAGACGTTTCTTGTTGAGGATGGCCATCACTGCTTTGGCATCCTCCGGTGTTTGGACAAGATTCCACCAGTCGGGGGAACCAGTCGGGGCTGCCCGATGAGTGGGTTGAGAACTCAGTGAAACCTCAACGCCATCATGAACGTCAATTTCATTCCCGATTACAACTTTCCCCTGGTTGGTTGCCATTTTGTTTTTCTTAGAGTTTGGAAGGTGAGGTCTCCTTGAGAATTGTTGAAATTTCTCAAGAAATGTGTTCCCACAGACGGCGCCAATTGTTGTAACTGGTTTTTATCTACCCAGTTAAATAATAATTATTATGAAATGTGTATGCTAAAGGTAATCGAATCAGGGAAAGAGACAAAGAAGTTGGTGACCCGGTTCGTCTTTGGAATCAGACTACGTCCGGGGGCATCCAAACCAGGGAGAGGATGTATGTATATGCCTAAGAAGTCTAAGTTGTTTGACCTTTTACAGAGGTGGCCGTGGCGGCCTATTTATACTATGAATCCCACCCTTTGGGTGGGAATTTACATAAGGAATAATGCCTATGAAAGGGCTACAATATCGGGAACCATTAATCTCGCCTTGACAAGCCAAAAATCGTCCATCTTCAGCGTGCGCCAATCGCGGAGCGGATGTGAAGAGCGGATTAGTGGCGTGTCGGGGGCTGTCATTGACCACGTGAACTGTATAGTTACGGCTGGTGCAGGTCGCTCCCGACTTGAGGATATAAAGCGGAAATCGCATCGCGACTTCCTGAACTGCCGACTTCCCGAGTTGCCGACCTTTCCGACTTGAAGGTTTGGTCTTGTGGGAATTACGTGGGCTGATCCCTTGGTCCCCTTGTCGAGGTTGCTTCATGCAGTCTTTGTTGGATTGTTTATGATCCTTCGTGCCCAGGTAGGAGGTCGGGTTTATCCATGCTACAACACATGATTTGTTGTTGAATTATTATTTGAATTAATATAGGATTAATTCATGCTAGTAATAATTGTTAGAATTAAATTTGTATTTAAATTCACCCCGAATAGATCCGGGCAAATAATTTCCCAACAACTGGTATCAGAGACACGGTTTCGGGCTCTGAATTTTAAATTGTAATTTAATTCGTTCTTCATTAAATTTGGAATTGGTTAGTAGAATTGCTAGATCTTTTTTTTTGCAGGTATTCAATTGTCATGGTATTTGATGAATGTTTATTTATGCATGCATATAAATTGTGGTTTTTAATTCGAATTTGTTTTGCCTCGTAAGAAAATCCACGAGTAGATTAGGATTTGTTTGATTCGTTTAATGTAATAGACTAGTCTAGATCTAGGTTTATTTATTTTTTTAAATAAATTATAACCGGATCGGAAATGGAGGCGGAGACGAAGAATTAAAGGATGGATCCGGAACCGGGCACAGACAGCGTGCATCGCGTGAAACGTGCTAAGGGAGGCACGCGCATGATGCGGACTCACGCAGATGCCAGGCGTGGGCGAGGCCGCCTGGCCTTAGCGCCATCGGATCGTGCATCGCGCTACAGCGAGAGCGCCAAGGGCGACGACGGCGCGCGGGACTTGCTTCGGCGGGCGACGCTATTGAACGCAACGCGCTCGCCGAGACTGCCGAGAAGAGCCGAAGGCCGTTAGGTGACGGGCGCTGGCGCTTATATTGCTAAGACACGGCCGGGAGTGCAAGGCGTGCACTCTGACTCGCGAGCTGGTCGATGACGTGGCTTGACGTGGCGATTTTTTTTCCGAGACGATCGAGTGGGAGCTTTTCGAGATGAACGAAGAAGGGAATAAGGACAATTTCTCAAGATCAAGACATGACAAAATTAACCGTGACAATTGGATATATGTGCCCAATATGTTTAATTTTTGTTTTGATATTTGCTTTATTTTTCGTGCGTATTTAATTGTGTTTTGAATATGCGATGCATGGGAAATTGTTTTGAAAAATATCACTTTCGAAAATTACTAAGTATGTTTTAAATAATTAATTAACAATTTTATTCCGGATAATAAAATTGAATTAATTCTGGCCTCCATGATTTATTTATTTGTGAATTCTTTTGGAGAAATTCCCCCCACGGGACGGCCAAAAGATAACTTTCACATGAATAAATTCCAAACGGATGATTGTGGATTATTATTAGTGGCAACGATGACCCTCCCCACGAGGCTCGTTCAAAGCAAAATAATAATTCTGTATTTAATCATGGTTATTACTTAGGTATAAAATTGATATGCATATACTTTCCCGAAGTCCCTGTCAATTTTATATTGGTCAAGTGTTAATCTGGACATTAAAGGTTTGTAATTGTTCTTGTTTGTAACCTGCTTGAATGTGTTTAAATAATGACCCACCGCATGTGGCTTATCTAAACTGTTTTGAGATGTTGGCTGATACATGTTCATATTTTTTTTGAGATTTTAATATGATACATGTGATCGAATTTTGTGATAATTTTGTGCTTATGAAAATCGTTATTTATTTCAGTTCAGCATGTCGCAACCTTTTAATCCCCTGTTCAATATACTAAAAGACAATTTACTTACCGGTGAAAACTATTTTGTTTGGAAAAAAAAATTTATGAGTGACCTTGCTTCACATGAATCCAAATGGGTACTTAGTGCACCAAAACCCGAAAAACCGGCTGATAATGCTAGCATATGGGAAGAGATGAAATATAATGAATGGGAGCTGGCAAACGAATTGATAAAGGAAATAATCTTGACACAAATGTCGGATTTGTTAAAACACCTTCATCAAGGTTTTGCAACAGCTACAGACATTATGGAAAGTCTCGAAGCGATGTTCGCACATCAGGCCCATATACTAATCCAAAGCATCAAGCATGACATGGTCAGCTAAAATTGGAAGAAGGGATGACTGCAAAAGAGCACATTCTTAGGGTTATGGTTCTCTTTGAAGACCTTGCGTATCTTGGCGAAAAATGTGATTTCAATTGCAAAATTGATTTCATTCTCAATTCTCTGCCAAAGAGCTATGATCATCCCTATGTGGAATATCTAATGGAAGATATGGACTTCACTGTGGATGATTTTATAAGAGCTCTCACTTTGGTCGAAGAGGAAAATGAGCGCAAGAAAGCGAACAAGGTTAAAAAGGGGTCTACTTCTAATTCTAGGCCAAGTGGTGGTAAGAATAAAGAAGAGACTCTAAGGATAAACCAGTTCTATTCAAACTTCAAAGATGAAGGACTAAGTACGAAGATCTGTTTGGAGTGCGGCGAGAGAGGTCATTGGAGGTGGGGCTGTTCCAGTCCCAAAAGGAATGGAAAGAAAGGCAATTCTCACGCACTAGTTGTTGAAACTTGTTTGGCGGCGTATGCTTCCCATCCGTGGGTAGTTGATACGGGATTCACTGATCATGTTTGTTTCACTTTACAGGGGTTCAAGCGGACCCGATAACTTAGTGAGAGTGAGATCCTCATCACACTGGGCGATGCTACGTGAGTGACAGCTGAAGTAGTGGGAGAAGTGCAGTTGTCTTTTGAAGACAAAGTTTTAATTTTGAGAGATGTTCTTTACGTTCCTAGTTTTATAAAGAATTTAATTTCAGTTTCTAAACTTTTTCTTGATGGATATTCTGTTACTTTTAATAAAGTTGTTACCATTACTCTAAATAATGAGTTTATCTGTCATAGAACGTTGTCGAATAATCTCTACACAATTAACTGTACACACCACTCACGAAATGCATCCTATAACACATCGACTGTTTTGGCTAAAAGAAAACGTTCATCAAACGTGAACGAGACACTTCTATGGCATCTAAGACTAGGTCATATCAATCCAAAGAGGATCCAAAGGTTGGTCCAAGATGGTTCGTTGGAGTCTCTCCAGTTTGAACCATTTCTAACCTGCGAATCGTGTTTAGAGGGTAAAATGACCAAGAGGGCATTTGGAGACAAGGGGAACAGAGCCAAATAAGTGTTAGAGATCGTTCACACCGATTTATGTGGTCCAATGTCAATCAAAGCAAGAGGAGGCTATGAGTATTTTGTTACGTTTATCGAAGATTACTCGAGATACGGATAAATTTACCTTATGAAGCAGAAATCTGAGACCTTTGAAAAATTCAAAGAATTTAAGGCTCAAGCAGAGAATCATAGGGAAAAACGTATCAAGTCTCTACGATCTGATCGTGGAGGCGAATACCTCAGCGATGAATTCTTGAACAACTTATTGGATGAAGGGATTGTATCCCAGTTAACTGCACCCGGAACCCCTAAACAAAACAGGGTTGCAGAATGAAGAAATAGGACTCTTTTAGAAATGGTCAGGTCAATGATGAGTTATGCGGATCTACCCAAATCGTTTTGGGGTCACGCCTTGGAAACGACGGCTTACATTCTAAACTTGGTGCCATCCAAATCGGTTCCCAAAACCCCTAAAGAATTGTGGACCGGGCGCAAGCCCAGTCTAGGACACATGAGAATCTGGGGGTATCCGACATACGTGCTGGATAAGGAAGCCGGTAAATTGGATCCAAGATCAGAATTAAGGTTGTTTATAGGATACCTCGAGGGAACGAAAGGGTGCATGTTCTATGGTCCCGAAGATCAAAAGGTGGTAATCAGTACACACTTTAGATTTTTGAAAGAAGACTATATGAACGACAAGAAGCCCAGAAGTGAGATTACCTTGAATGAGCTAAAGGGGCTTACCTCAATGCCAACTGTACAAGTCGATATACCAAATGACACACTTACACAACCGGAACCTCATCGCAGTGGGAGGGTTATCCGACAGCCCGAGAGATTCATGGGGATAGGAGAGTCTTCAGACTTGATCCCTAACAAAAATGAATCAGACCCATGGACTTACAAAGAGGCAATCCATGACAAGGATGCAGATTCTTGGCAAACGGCAATGAAAACCGAAATGGGTTCTATGGATCAAAAGAAGGTGTGGGAGCTCGTCGAACCACTTAATGGGGTCAAACCCATTGGATGCAAGTGGGTATATAAGAGAAAAAGGGGATCGGACGAAAAGGTAGAAACCTTCAAAGCTAGACTTGTGGCAAAGGGTTACACTCAGAAAGAAGGAATCGACTATGAGGAAACCTTTTCACCTGTAGCCATGCTAAAGTCCATCCGCATTCTCTTATCAATAGCTGCACATCTCGATTTCGAGATCTGGCAAATGGATGTCAAGACAGCTTTCCTCAATGGAAGTCTTGAAGAAGAAATCTATATGCAACAACCCGAAGGCTTCATTGAAAAAGGCCAAGAACATCTTGTTTGCAAGCTCAAAAAGTCCATCTACGGACTGAAGCAAGCATCGCGTGCTTGGAACCAATGTTTTGATCAAGTTATAAAGTCTTACGGGTTCGATCAAAACGAGTTCGAAAGTTGTGTGTACAAAAAGCATGTCAAAACTGCATTAGTATTCTTAGTACTATACATAGGCGATATTCTGCTCATCGGAAACGATGTAAAGGTTTTGTCAGACGTAAGGGCATGACTGTCAAAACAGTTTGATATGAAGGACTTAGGGGAGGCCGGTCACATCATTGGGATCAAGATCACTCGAGATCGCAAGAAAAGGATGATAGACTTATCGCAAGCCTCATACATAGATACTGTCTTGAAGCGATTCAGCATGCAAGATTCCAAGAAAGGCTTCGTACCTTTCAGACATGGAATCCATCTATCCAAAGAAATGTGCCGTAAGACGCAAAGGGAGATAGATGACATGAAAGGAATTCCTTATGCTTTGGCTGTTGGGAGCCTCATGTATGTTATGCTGTGCACGAGACCAAATATCTGCTTTGTCGTTGGCATGGTAGCAAGATATCAGAGTAATCCAGGGAAAGAACATTGGACTGCAGTTAAAAACATTTTGAAGTATCTGAAAAGAACTCGTGATAGAATGCTTGTTTATCAGTCTGATTCCCATCGGATACACGGACTCGGATTTCCAATCAGACCTAGATTCCAGAAAATCTACCTCGGGTAGTGTGTTTTGCATGGGGGGAGGAGCCATGACATGGAGAAGCGTTAAGCAGAAATGAATAGCGGACACTACCATGGAAGCCGAATACGTAGTTGATTGCGAGGCAGCGAAGGAAGCGGTTTGGCTCAAGAACTTCCTAGTGGACTTGGACGTAGTACCGAATTTTCCCAGCACCATCACGGTCTACTGTGATAATGCCAGAGTAGTTGCAAATTCAAGGGAATCGAGAGCCCACAAGGCCAGCAAACACATTGAAAGGAAATATCATCTTATACGAGAAATCGTTAAGAGAGGAGATATAGAGGTGGCAAAAATCGCGTCAGAAGACAATCTAGCAGATCCATTCACAAAGGTTCTGCCTCAAAATACATTCGAGAGACATGTGGAAGGAATGAGTGTCAAGACCATTGTCAATCTGCTTTGAGTATAAGTGGGAGATATTATTAGGTTCGTGTAGGTGTAATGTAGATTTTACATGAGACATGCTGTAGTATACTTAAAAGCAGACTTTGAGTATAAGTGGGAGATTGTTGTGATTATACTGGAAAGTATGCTTTTACTTTGTATAATCACACTGAGTTTCTGTCTTATTTACTTAAATAAATTATGTATCACCGATGCTTTAAATATCATCGAATGTTACATATATTTACTGCATAACTGTTCAATAAGAAGTACATGTTACATTGTAGTTAATTTAGTGATACCAGATCACAGAAGATTAAATTAACATTCCCTTGTAACTAAAAGTACACATTCACGACCTAGATGGAAATGAACAAACCATCACGAAAGGTTGAGGTGTAAGGATCAGATTGACTTGTCTTGACCAAGAGATTGCACCAGTGAATCATGATGCACTGAACAGGACCTTGAGGAGGATAAATTCTTCAGCACTGAAAATAGAAGAATTAGACCTCAGTGGTTCATTATTTCTGAATCTCCGTCCCTTAAATAGGATCGTGTGCAATCAATAGTCGTTGCTTTGACTTATGATGGGAAGAGGATCATTGAGATTCAATACCTTGTATCTTGGGCAATGATATTAGTTACACGACGATTGTTAAGATTTAATACGGTGAAACATGTGCAAGTACGTTTGATTTGTCCCATTGGGAGGCTCATAAGATTTATCATACCAAATCTTGCAAGTGGAATTAATTTCCGGTATGGATAATAGTGTTGAGTCGTTCCTTAACCAAGGAAAAAGATGTTAATTAATATAAAGTTATTTTAGTGGCTTAAATTAATTAATGGACTAGAAAATCTTAAACACTGGAAATAATAATCGGGAGCCATATTAACAGTAATATGAGTTAAGATGGATAGTGCAATATTAATTATGTAGTGGGATTAATTAATATTTATGGGCTTGAATAATATTGTGGCTCAATATTGAAAATTCAAAGTCCATTGGAAGGTCCAATCTTAATTCTCCTAAAGGACCCCCAAGTAGCCCAAACATAAAGTCCAATAACTGAAAAAGGTGTTTAAAATAAAATAAATTATTGTTGCCTATTTTTTCCATTTTTTTCAAAAATTATGGATAAGAGAGGGAGAAAGATTTTCTTTGAATTTTGTTATGGAATGAAGATAAGTGTTCTTGGAATACAAGATTATCTCATTAAATTCAAGAAATCTCCCACTTGGCTATTCATAAAGGAATTTTCGAAAATTCCATAGCATAAGGAGGGAAGATTTTATTTGGGAGATATATTGGGAAATAGAATATATTGGATATATTCAAGATTGTTTCTTGGAGAAGAAGCAAGGAAATTTCCCAATCTCCCCTAAGCCCTAAATTTTCGTCCCCCCTTGTATTATAAATAGGGGATGAATTTTTCATCCCCAATGCAATTTCATGTGTTGGAAAAATTAGAAATCTACAAAGGTGGTGCAACATAATTTTTATTTTTCCTTTTTTAATTGTTCGCGAGTGTCCTACCACTGGATTGACGAGCAAGGACTTGGAATACTTGGGAAGGCCTTTTGGTGTGTTCATGCGAGCGGGATCCGTGTACTCAACGGTTGTCACTCCAAGAGGTTAGTTCACGTAAACTCCTTGCTATTCCGCATGCGTAGGATTTATGTGACGAACTTGTATGCATGATTTGTTGTAGAATTATTATTTGAATTAATATTGGATTAATTCATGCTATTAATAATTGTTAGAATAAAATTTGTATTTAAATTCACCCCGAATAGATCTGGGCAAATAATTCCCCAACATCTTCCAATGCCCCTTCTGCTTGCAGTGGAGGCATACATCCTTGTCCACCCTCTCCTTCTTTTGAATTCTACCTTTGGGCTTAAGGAAGTTCGGCTTAGAGCCTTTCTTTGCCTTTCCCCTTCGCTTCTTCTTTCCTTTCGGAGCAGAAGAAGTAGAGGCACTCACCATGAGCACGGGTTTTTCCTTAGCAGTGGAAGACTCAAAAGTCTTTAGCATGTTATGCAGCTCGGGCATAGTCGATTCCATCTTATTCATATTAAAGTTTACAACGAAACTCGAATATGAATCGGGAAGTGACTGAAGAATGGCATAAACAACAACATTGGTTTTGAGCTCAATGCCCAACTGACCAAGTTTCTCGATTAGCCCTATCATCTTCAACACATGAGGAGAGACCTTCCCTCCTTCAGACATCCGACATCTAAACAGATCTATCATCACTTCATAAATCTCGGAACAAGATTCAGAATCAAAGAGATCCTTCAGATGCTTGATCATCTCGAAGGGAAGCATCCTCTCATGCTGCCTTTGCAACTCGGGAGTCATCCCGAGGAGCATAACACACTGGGCCTGGGAAGCATCATCTTGATGCTTCTTCTGAGCTTCGGCGTCAAACGCCTCGGCTTCTTCAGTACCAGTCTTCGGGGTAGCAGGGATTGGCGTGTCCAATACGTACTCAATCTTTTCTTGCCTAAGCACCAAATGCACGTTTCGGTGCCAGTCTAAAAAATTTGGCCCAGCCAATTTGTTCGTTTCCAAAATGCTTCTCAGTGATAAGTTATTCATTTCAACAATCCTATAGAAATAAAATATAACGGGAATTAAAACACATAATTCCTATGATCAATATTCAGCAATCAAAATAAACATGGCCTTTCAAATTTATTTTGTTTCCATTATTTTCACATATTCAACGACCTCATTGGAAGAATACAAATTTAAATCTAATATAAATCGTAATGGACTAGGATCCACATTCCTACTATTATAATATCTACTTGGAATGATTACTATGACAGCATAACTGATAGGTCTCCAAACCAATTGCAAAAATTTGCAACTCCTAGTTGATTGAACCTAGTTCAATCAGATGCCCCTTGACTTTCGTTTCCCTGCTTGGTCTGGTGAAACAAAGTCAAGTTGATTTACAACCATCAAGCGGTGACACTACTTGTCCCTATGAAAGTCCCGTTAGATGTAGATCCGAGCAAAAGACTTGGGCCTTAAATACTCATTGGAACGAAATATTCGGTTTACTTTCAATTTCGATGGAAGGCATCATTCAAATTAATGAAAATCATATTTTAGTGAGGAACATTTTCAAAAGTGGGGTATTAATTGCTTAATCGAGATCCAACATGTTAATCTATATCACATTTGAGCAATTATTGGGCGCCGCCTACCCAAACATGATTTTACACGGACTAACACTTATATGTGCGCCGTCTACCCAAATAATAAATACTTGTTAAGCAGCTTATTGGGTGCCGCCCCCAAAAAAGCTTATAATACGGATTTGTAAAAGCGTTTAACGAATTAAATAATAAAACAGTTAAATAGTGGAATTTAATAATTCCTTTTAAACCGAACTGTTGTCACCAGATTTATCACACATCAGCATCACCAGATTTATCACACGTCAGCAGGACGAATTATCACACGTCAGCAGGTCCCACCGAGACCACGTGATTTGTCGTGCTTTACGCATATATTTTGTCATGCTTTATGCACATGACTTGTCCTGCTTAACGATTTGTCGTGCTTCATGATTTGTCGTGCTTATGATTTGTCGTGCTGGTCCTCTTTATATAAAGGACCTCACCTTTCATTGTAAAAAAAACTCTGGAATGTTTCCCTCATTCCACTTATATACCTACACCCACATTTCAGGGAAGAACTTTGGTTCTTCCCGCAGTGTTCTTGTTCGATTACCTATTTGTTTGGTGGTCAAATTCAACAAGCCACATCAGAATCGTAAAATATTTGACCGTCAACAATTGGCGCTAGAAGGAGGGTAAATTGAAAAAATTATCAAGAACAGGGATGAACCTCCGAATCCAAGAACAAGAACACGAGCAAATCTCCAAATCCAAACAACCCAGAAAACATATACATACACAGATACATATAAAAAAAAGAGAGAAGGAAGATGAAGAACAGGGCCGAGGAGCCACAAGATTGCGCCTCAGCCTGCCGCCGGGCCGCCACGCTCTGACCACTCTCGACTCACCCTACCGTGAAACCTCCTCACATCCGCCGCCTTCGGCTACCACCGCCTCAACGGCAACCCTCCAACATCATCAAATAAACGGCCATGGCCACATCCCCGAAATCCGGCTGCTCAAAGGCGTGCTGCCGCCATTTGCAAACCACAACGAACCTACAAAGTCTCATACGGAGCCGCCACGATCTGCGCCACCAAATCATCGGACGAGCAAATTCCCCAAATTCGATGCCACTAAGACCGCCTCTACCACCAAAGACCGTTGCCGCCTCGCCAAAAAGCCGAGCCACTATCACCTCTGCCCCATACGCGGCGCCAAAATTGAAGCCGCGCCGGCATCGCCAACTCCACCCATCTCCGCCGCTGGTGCTTTGATTCTGCCGCCCAACACCGCAACACCGGCCCTGCGTCCGATTCATGAGCAACCGAGCCAGAGCCAAAGCCTCCGTGCCTCAAATCGAGAAACGCCTCCTCACCTCCGCCGCCATGCATCCGAGGCCCCAACCAGAGAGACAATCAAAAAACAAAAGAAGTCAAGGTGGAACATAGACACAGATCATGTTCGAATTCATTCAGAAGAAAACGGCACTACCAGCCAACTTACAAAAAAGCCACTTGTACGATTATGCCCGCATATTCGGCGCTAGCAATACCGCCTTTTCGGCGACGATTATGCCCGCCTACTCGGCGTAGGCACTATCGCATTTTCGGCGACGATTATGCCCGCCTATTCGGCGCTGGCAATACCACCTTATCGGCGACGATTATGCCCGCCTATTCGGCGCTGGTAATACCACCTTATCGGCGACGATTATGACTGCCTACTCGGCGCAGGCACTACCGTCTTTTCGGCGACGATTATGCCCGCCTATTAAGCTTTGCTTAATCTTGCCTTCTCGGCGATGGAGATAAATCGGCCTCCGCGGTGATGACCAGCCCGCCTTCCGGCGCCGACGCTTTATTATCTCGGCGATGTCCAGTCCACCATTTTAGCAAAGTATTCTCCGCCTTCTCGGCGATGAGATCGTCGGCCTCCACGGTAACGACCAGCCCACCTTCTCGGCGTCGGCTTTCCGCTATCTCGGCGATGTCCAGTCCGCCGTTTTAGCAAAGTATTCTCCGCCTTCTCGGCGATAGAGATCGGCAACCTCCGCGGCGACAGACAGCGCCTTCTCGGCGTCCGCTTTCCGCTATCTCGGCGATGTCCAGTTAGTCATTTTAGCGAAGTATTCTCTGCCTTCTCGGCGATGAGATCGTCGGCCTCCACGGCGATGACCAGCCCGCCTTCTCGGCGTTCGCTTTCCGCTATCTCGGCGATGTCCAGTCTGCCGTTTTAGCGAAGTATTCTCCACCTTCTAGGCGATGAGATCGTCGGCCTCCATGGCGACGATAAGCCCGCCTTCTCGGCGTCCGCTTTCAGCTCTCTCGGCGATGTCCAATCCGCCATTTTAGCGAAGTATTCTCTGCCTTCTCGGTGATGAGATCGTCGGCCTCCACGACAACGACCAGCCCGCCTTCTCGGCGTCCGCTTTCCGCTATCTCGGTGATGTCCAGTCCGCCGTTTTAGCGAAGTATTCTCTGCCTTATCGGCGATGAGATCGTCGGCCTCCACGGCGACGACAAGCCCACCTTCTCGGCGTCGGCTTTCCGCTATCTCGGTGATGTCCAGTCCGCCGTTTTTGCGAAGTATTCTCCGCCTTCTCGACGATGAGATCATCGGCCTCCACGGCAACGAACCGGGACCAAAATTGAGGAAAAAAAGGGTGCGTCTTTATCTAATAAATCGTGCCCCCAAAACAAAAAACCACATATGGTGCGGTCAATTCACATGGCCGCACCAATCAGTTTATAAAAAAAAATTAATTTTATAAACCATAATTTATGTAGTCAATTAAAGAGCCTGAAGCTCTGATACCACTGTTGGAATATAGAGGCACGTAAAACACGTAATCACATGCGCAACAGAAATTAAAGTTCACCAATAACGAACAATTAATTGCATACAAATTACAATAATCATAACGAGAAATCTTACAGTAACTCGAGAGCAGATTTATCTACTATGGTATCCACGTAATCCCCAAGAACGGATCTGCACAAATTTGCCAGTGTTGAATCCCGAGACGAATTTGCTAGGAAAATCCAAACTCTAGATTTTATGGAGAAATATGAAGTGATACTGTTTGTGAATCTCAATAGCTTGTATATATAGGGAGGCTTAGCTTACTTCACAAGCTAGCCCAATTAGGGAAATAAAATCCCTAGTCTTGAATTAAATTAATTCGTTTTAATTTAATTTCCTAAATATAAATCTCTACGGATTTAAATGCCTTATATGAAAATCTCTACTATTTATTTCCATATACATTAAATCCTACAATTATATTCCAAATATAATTATTGGGAATTCTTATTTAATTAAATCTAATTTAATTAAATATTAATAATAATTAATTCCAAATTATCTTTTATTAATTACTTCTCCATAAATTATATATTAAATCCAATTTAACATTCAATAAACCAACTATAATCCGTAAAAGGGAACTACTTGTTGTGTGACCCATAGGCCCTCATATACCGAGCGATTAGTCAAACTAACGATCTTAATTGAACCCTAGTCAATAAATCAGACATTCTCAATATATGAGGTACGTTGCGAGAAATATGCAACTACCTGTAACTGAAACGTGGACAATTGTGATTTCCTCATTTCATTCACGAATACTCGATTAGTCTTGAACATGATGAAGTGTTGTTGGGAGATGAATTTAATAAAGATATATGATTTTGATTAAGATCCCAAAACCCCTAAGTATGACATGTTCAGAATGATCTTGATAGTTGAGTCAAGATTCAGTTTTAGAGTATTCAGGATGTTATCTGCAAAATGTATAGTCAGCAGATATAGTTTAGGATAGGTTCTGAAGACTCTGAAGAACTCAGTATGTTTCTGAAGTATCCGAAGTTTCAGGATGAAATCGAGATATCAAGATTCAAGATGATAATCTTGAGTAACTAAAGACTCAAAGACGAAGACTCAAGACATCACCAAGATAAACTACAAAGATTCAGAAGACCCTGAAGACTCAGAAGATTCAGAAGACCAAAGACTCGAAGACCACAAGACTCGAAGACTCAAGACACGTAAGATGTAAGACCAAGAACTCAAGATCAAGAGTATCAAGGCACAATAATTCATCAAGACTCAAGAATATATCAATGCTCAATATGAACCCGAGTGTTCCGAGGCATCGATAATATCTATCCGGGGATGCAATCTCGAGAAGATCGCGATTCCTTAAGAAGTTAGATATTGCCAAGACATTCAAATGCAGACAAAAGGAACTAAGTCAGAAGTGTTGTTAAGGTTATATCAAACTCAGAGTTTGTAACCAAAAGAGCCGTTGAAGGTGTGTTGGTCCCGGTGGGAAAACCTATTTTGCGCGTGCGGAAGCAAAACGTTTTATTTCGGTGCATATAAAACAGGGGTGAGGGCAGAGTGTTTCCAATTTTTTTTTTTTTTAAGCTCATGTGTTGTGTTTTGCTTATAACTAGATGCATATGACAAGTATAAACATAAAGCAGTAAACAACACAGCAATATATAGTGGTTCGGACAACCATCCTACATCCACTCTCCTCTCTAGGGAAATTCCTTATCAACTTCTTACGAGCTTTTCGACTACCTCGTGTAGTTTACTTACTCAACTCGGCCCTGAGCTTTCTGACTACTCCACGTAGTTTACTTACTCAACCCGACCCTGAGCTTTCTGACTACCTCCGTAGTTTACTAACTCAAACTCTTAGATGTTTAACGAGTTCACACTCCTTCGGGACTTATCACCCTCACTCGGGTTTGCCTAACAACTACCTCACTTCACCACTGGGTTTGGGTTTGGTGTTGTCTCCAACTATGGTGAGATTTTCCCTTACAATGGTTTAGCCTCAATGCTAAGGTTGGGAAAATCTCTCTAAGCTTATGATACATCGTGGATTGCTTAGGTTGGGTTCTAGAACACTCTTTGAATATATTTGTATATCTACGGACTTGTGTTCTAGGGTGGGAATGCTTTTACTATAACGCTCTTTTGGCTTTGTAGCATTTTGTGCATAATCTCCACGCATCCCCTACGATAATGAAGGAAGAACTTGTATTTAGAGTGTGGATTTGAATGTTACCGTTGGAGAGAATCACATTCAAATCCATACTATTCTTTGTAAGTTCTGCACTTTTTTTCAGTTTGGTTGTCTTCCTCTCGTTGGTCCACGCCACCGGATTCCAATTTATATTCCTCGGCTTGATTGCCTCGGAACATTCAGGGATATCTTGAGCATTGAAGACATTCTCGAAGTCTTTAGTAATTCTTGTGCCTTGATATTTCTCCGAGTCTTGAGTTCTCTCGAGTCTTCATGTTCTCTCGAGTCTTGTGTTCTCTGAGTCTTGAGTTCTCTCGAGTCTTCGTGTTCTCTCGAGGCTTCAGTTTTCGAGCCTTCGTTCTCGATATCCCATCGAGTCTTGATATCTCGATTTCTTCTTGAGTCTTGAAAACTAACTTTCTATATCTGCCGACTATACATGGTGCGATAACATCCCTAACACTCTAAAAACTGAATCCTGACTCATCTATCAAGATTATCCTGAACATGTCATACTCAGGGGTTTTGGGATCTAATCAAAATCCTTTTTATTAAATTCATTTCCCAACAATTTCCCCCTTTTTGATGATGCCAAAACCTATCTTGTTACAAACATATAACCTATACTCAGGTTTCAGTTTTTCCTATTACAAGAATGGTAAATCTCTAATCAATTTAAATCATTCAACAGATTTCTTCAGTAATGAATCTATCCTAAATAGATCATTACTAAATACTTAAGCAATTTCTCCCATATCATCATATAGTTTCCCTTTTATATGAGCATACAATCAGATCAGAGACATTCAATCAGGCATATCAACATAAAACACATGTAAAAAAGATAATGAGGTATTATCTTTGAGCATAAAGATAAAAGTTTCATTGATTGTATGTTATCAGTTACAAATTACAATGAACTTATCAAAGAAATAAAGACAAAAAACATAAAGAATTACAAGTCTTCAGTTTTGGTCTTCAGTCTTCTGTCTTCAGCTCGGCTCCTCATTCTTCTTCAATGGACCTTGTCTGATCAGTATCTTCGACACTCATCTTTGACCGAGTTCGATTTCTTCCGACTTCGACATCTTGACCCTCGTGTCTTTTGACCTATATCTTGTCTCTCGGTTTTTTACTTCTTCGAGTCTCGAGATCACTTTACCCAAAGCTATCGATTTCTTCTTTGCGATCTGATTAGCTCGACTAATCAGATCAACACATCTTTAGATCAACATAGCATCAGGTCATTATATCAGGTTAGCATATCAGGTTTATCATATCTGATCTTGATCACGTCTGATCTTGATCAGTCTCTTTTGCTCATATTCTGATTTGCAACCTTCTCTTCTGATTTGCTGGTTTTAGCTTTTCTTCACTTCTGGTTTTTGCACAGCTCATCATTTGAACTCATCTAACTTATTTGATCTCGATCAGTCTCGTCTGCAGCCATGTCTTGATCTTGATCATTTACTTTTGATTCTGTGAGTTCCCCCTCAAGTTGAAGTTCCCCTTTCAACTGATATAGACCGATATATCTGATTTGGTGAAGTTTTCAAGCTCAGCTGATTTTCTTCATTTGATCAGCTTTGTATGTAATCAGATTTTTGTTGACCTAATCTGATTCTCCTCAGATTAAGCCAATTCTTGGAAAGTGTTACTGCCAAAACTTAGTCTAGAGTAGTAGCCTCTATTCCCTAAGTTGGTGCGATTTGACATGCGTAAATATCGTCTGACACTCTCGATATGTCAATCCGCCGTAACTTTATCCAATTATCGGTCGCGTGATTTCTACACGCTGTCCTTGTGATGCAAATTTTTCTAAAAAGGCTTTGAGAGCTCAAATTTGCATCTGCACCCTTGCTTGGCCTCTATAAATTGGACCAATATTTTACACGACATAACTCATTCACCATACTTATCTTCTTTGTAGAATCATGTATCCTGGTGAACCCTTGTTTCCGGTGAGACTTCCGACAAACATTTTTACCCCCTTTTCCATGATTTCATCTTCTCAAATCAACCCTGTGTGTCCCTTTTTGCGGTTCTCGTCGTCATCAAAGATTTCTCATACAATCGTTGCTAAGCTTCTCTACCATCAGGGTGGCGGATCTGCTGTCGCAACTGAGAAGACACTTCTCCTAATCGTATGCACCTTGTGTGTCTTTCTGGATGACGTAACCAGCATTAGCAGACTCAGTCTGAAAATGAACGTGAGTTTGATATACGATCTTGATCAGACAACAGCTGATCTTCCTATATCAACTCACCATTTAACAGCTGGAGAGCCCACTGACTCTTTCTTAGGGCTCCTGGCTTAAAAATCCTATCAAGGCCGCTCTCACTCCATTGGAGAGTCCATCGGGTTCTTGGCATAGGATTACCTTTTCAAGCCTCCCTCACCTCGTAAGTGGGGGAAAATGAGAGCATGAGATCTTAAAATCTCTCTCTCTCCTCCTCTTAATCACTACCCTGTAGATCGGGTTTGGGTTTGGATGAAGGTTTAGGGTTATGGCTTAAAGGTTTAGGGTTTAGAGTTATGTATTGACCTCCGGGTTCTCTTGCATTTGTAACTTGTAATGTAACCTGACCCTCGGGTTTTTATCAATGAAAAGTTCTATTATTCC
Organism: Stenogyne calaminthoides; assembly: GCA_037126765.1. Taxonomy (NCBI): domain Eukaryota; kingdom Viridiplantae; phylum Streptophyta; class Magnoliopsida; order Lamiales; family Lamiaceae; genus Stenogyne; species Stenogyne calaminthoides. Next base: position 22,676,050 of record JBBCBC010000021.1, read on the forward strand.
ATTGTTGTGTAAAACTTTCTGTTTCCCTGATACCACAATTGATGGTATCAGATCAGAGACAGGTTTTAAAAATAGATCTGCTCAGGCGATTACATTGAAGAAGTAATCTTTTGAGCACCTGCTCTGATACCACTTGTTGGTCCCGATGGGAAAACCTATTTTTTCTTGCGTCTTGAAAAAAAAAAGTTTTATTTCGGTGCATATAAAACAGGGGTGAGGGCAGAGTGTTTCCAATTTTTTTTTCTTTTAAGCTCATGTGTTGTGTTTTGCTTATAACTAGATGCATATGACAAGTATAAACATAAAGCAGTAAACAACACAGCAATATATAGTGGTTCGGACAACCAGTCCTACATCCACTCTCCCTCTCTAGGGAAATTCCTTATCAACTTCTGAGCTTTCTGACTACCTCGTGTAGTTTACTTACTCAACTCGGCCCTGAGCTTTCTGACTACTCCACGTAATTTACTTACTCAACCCGACCCTGAGCTTTCTGACTACCTCCGTAGTTTACTAACTCAAACTCTTAGATGTTTAACGAGTTCACACTCCTTCGGGACTTATCACCCTCACTCGGGTTTGCCTAACAACTACCTCACTTCACCACTGGGTTTGGGTTTGGTGTTGTCTCCAACTATGGTGAGATTTTCCCTTACAATGGTTTAGCCTCAATGCTTGGGTTGGGAAAATCTCTCTAAGCTATGATACATCGTGGGTTGCTTAGGTTGGTTTCTAGAACACTCTTTGAATATATTTGTATATCTACAGACTTGTGTTCTAGGGTGGGAATGCTTTGACTATAACGCTCTTTGGCTTTGTAGCATTTTGTGCATAATCTCCACGCATCCCCTACGATAATGAAGGAAGAACTTGTATTTATAGTGTGGATTTGAATGTTACCGTTGGAGAGAATCACATTCAAATCCATACTATTCTTTGTAAAGTTCTGCTTTTTTTCAGTGGTTGTCTTCCTCTCGTTGGTCCACGTCAGCTGGATTCCAACGGCTATATTCCTCAGCTTCAGTGCCTCGGAACATTCAGGATATACTGAGCATTCAGTACATTACTGAGTCTTTAGTAATTACTGTGCCTTCAGTATTTCTCTGAGTCTTCAGGTTCTCTGAGTCTTCATGTTCTCTGAGTCTTCAGGTTCTCTCGAGTCTTCGTGTTCTCTGAGTCTTCGTGTTCTCTCGAGGCTTGGTTTTTCGAGCCTTCGTTCTCGAAGATCCTCATCGAGTCTTGATATCTCGATTTCTTCTTGAAGTCTTGACTAACCCGTTTCTATATCTCACGACTATACATGGTGCAGATAACATCCTGAACACTCTAAAACTGAATCCTGACTCATCTATCAAGATTATCCTGAACATGTCATACTCAGGGGTTTTGGGATCTAATCAAAATCCTTTTTATTAAATTCATTTCCCAACAAGGTGTCTACCTTTAACTGGAGACAAAAGTCAAAAAGAGGAAGACGACATCATACCATACTTGACACATCGATAAAGGATGTAGTTGAAAAAAGATGTCGATGTACAAAAGTTCCGCATCGCAAAAAAAGTGAAGACCGGCTACATGAAAAGCTATTACCTAAAACGTGTTAGGGAGTTTCAAACCCTAAATATAGCCATTTCACACACACAAGAGGGAACTCACGAAGCTATCTATCCAACGGATAGTTTTCAAAAGTGACATTGGTGTATGCCTATAAATACTGGTGACCCTCTACATTGTAAGGTTACGGGAAATTTATACGCAACTCAAGAGCTCAAACTTATTCTTGCAAAAGTTAAAGCACTCGAAAAACTTAGAATTTCCCAAGTGCTTCGATATTGAAGAGAGCTCACTATACTAAGCCTAGCTTGATAAGATTTATCCAAAGCTTAGTCGAGATATCCTAACCCTTTGCATTGTGCTTCATTGTAAAGGATATCTCATCCTAATTGGAAACCAACCGAGAAACCCCCAAAACCCTTGAGAAGGTAGCTGGAGTGTGTTTGTTGGTGAGAAAGAGTTGTAAAGAGTTAGTAAACTACGCAGAGTAGTCAGAAAACTCTAGAGGAGAAGTTAGTAAGCTTCTGGGGGGTAGTCCGAAAGCTTGTGTGTGATTGAGTAAGTAAACTACTGAGGTAGTCCAAAGCTCAAGGTCGGGTTGAGTAAGTAAACTACATGGAGTAGTCAAAACTCGTACGAAGTTGAGTAAGTAAACTACGAGGTAGTCGAAAAGCTCGAAGTTGATAGTGAATTTCTCTGAAGAGTCAGGGAGAGTGGACGTAGGAGCTTGAGTCTCTGAACCACTATAATTGATGTGTTCTTTATTGCTTTCCTTATCTGGACTTAACTGTTGCATTGACTTATTTTGAAAGCATACTTTTCACTGATATTCAGTTGGAATCAATCCACTGAAGTTGCATAAGTGAATCACAGCCTAATCACTATTTCATAAAGGGAAGGTTTTTTCAAAGAAAGCTTAAAACGAGTATAATCTAAAGGGCCAACCATTACGCAGACGAATCGAGTAGCTAGAACAGATAGTTATCAAACCGAACTCTTCCGAGGATTCATGAAGTTAGTTATCTGATCCAAGCAACTCAGGATCTCTGACACTCAGGACTCAGTTGGGATTATCTGAGGTATCTGAAAGCACTTCAGATCACTGCCTCTCGAGACTTTGACTCGGAGCGATCTGTGCTTCTCGAGAACCTAATCTTCGTGACTATCTCGACCCAAGTGACCTCGAAGAAGAAAAAAGTTTTAAAAACACCAACACGTGTATTCCCCCCATATACGCAAAGACTTCGTTTGCACCGGACCAACAAGTGGTATCGGAGCGGTGGTTCAACTTGACCACTACCGTGTTGACCAAAGTTTTATTTTAAAAAATACTTGTGGTCTATCTGAACTGATCTTATTTGCTGAAATTTTTTTTACTTTTCAAAAGATCAGAAAAATGTCTTCTAAAAACTTCCCATGTTCTCAGTGGAGAACTATGATCTATGGAGATCGAGAATGCAGGCTCATCTCAGATTCCAAACATGAGCGTATGTGGAGAGTGGTCTCTCAAGGACCATTCCAGGTTCTTGTGGTGAATCCCAGAGGAATGTAAGATGAGAGAAAGTGATCCTAGAGCAGAATTTCCTAAGTCTGATGACGAACTGACTCCTGAGGAGAGAAAGTTAGTCAATCTAGACTACATTTCAAAAGACACACTATACAGTACAATTGATGATGGTGTGATGGGAATGATCTCTCACCGTAATATCTTGCTAAAGAGATTTGGGATACACTAGTTTTATATGTGCCAAGGCACGATCATATAAAAAGAAAACAAACTTTCAGTGGCAATTGGAAAGTTTGATAGTTTTGAAATGGATGATTGTGAATCAATAGACAAATTGGAAGTCAGATTCACTAGCATCATGAATGATCTAAATGCACTTGGAAAGAAATATCCACAGAGAGAAGTTGAATTGAAAATTCTTAGAGGTCTGCCTAAGAAATCGATATTCATGCAAAGGTGATTGAAAACACCAAGAACATTAGTTCAATGCCTTACCAACAAGTCTTCTCTGAGCTGAAGGCCTATGAATTTGTAATTGATAAGAAATCCAAAAAGGCTGACAGCAAAGATGATTCTTCATCGAGTAAGAATGTGGCTTTAAAACCAAAGATAAAACCTGTAAAACTAGAGAGTCTGAGAACCCCCATGCCAAAAATCAGGATGAGCTTGAAGAAAAGCTAGCACTAATGGCAAGGAGGTTTGACAGACTTAATAGTAGATTTGGAAAATACAAAAACTATTACAGGAACCACAGGTACCAGAAGAAACCTGAGGACAGATCAACTGAGAAGAAGAAAGAGCTGAAAACTGAAGGATCTTCATCAGATGCTATAATTGTCAAAATAAAGGTCACTTCCAGTATGATTGTCCAGATTTGAGTGCTAAGGAGAGAAGAGAAAGGCAAGCTAAAAGAGATCAGAAGTTCTCTAGCAAAAAGGCCATGGTTGCTGAAGAAGAACACTCTGAGGAGGGATCTAGCTCTTCGGATGAGATATTCTCGAACCATGAAGGAAAGTGATGACATTTGTCTGATGGCCATTGAGGAGGTAAGCTCTTCTTTCTCTGTTGTTGCTCCTACACTAGCACAAGAGTTTTCAAGTTCCAATCGAAAAAATCATTTTGACTGATGGATTCTTTTGAGAATCGATGAAGGACTATCTTTGTTTTTACAAGGATCGCTAAATAGAACTCAAGAGCGTATTAAGAACCGAAAAGTCGAAAATCTAAAATGGAAAGACTCTAGCAATATTGAAATCACTTCTCAATTAATGGGAGCTAATCTTGATGAATCGGATGTTCTCGAAGTACAACTCTCGAAGAAAGAGAAGTCGATAATGTCCCTAATCGAAAAGCTAGAGAAAATCCACTTAAGAGATTCAAATAAATCGAATCGAGTTCAATGACCTCTCTGAGAAGCATAAAACTCTACAGAACTGTGAGGATAGTGCACAGAAGAAGTTAACTCTATTGAATAAAGCATCTAATGTAATAGATGAAATTCAGAGTTATCAGAGATCTGCCACTATAAAATCTGGATTAGGATACATTCCAGGGGGAACCTCACAAGGTCATCTGAATGCTGCATCTAGTAGCAAGAAGACTATCTTTGTAAAACCAAAGGACACCTACACTTCAAGCCGAGTAATGTCGGGGTTGTAGACAAGGAAAAGGACCTATGGTCTCAAAGAAACCGAATGATCGTGTTAGAAAGCCCAAACCTCGGTGAAGGCTAGAAAACCCGAGAAGTCGATTGGAAAGTTTCGTGCAAGTACTTCAAAGCCTCGGTTAAGAATGCAAACCCGAAAGGCTCCACAATCGAACCATCGAGGAATCCTCGATGAGAAACACTTTCAGAGACATTCTCAACTCAAGAGACCAAGTCCTCAAGACAATTTGAAAAGACCCAGATTTCAAAGACAGATAACCCGAACCTCACTTGCCTAAGGGTAAAGGTTATCTCAACCCAAGTCAACAAAGATTTAGACCACCAAGCACAAAAGCCTAAGCATCCTAAACGTAAGGCTGAACCAAAGAAGAATTCAAAAGCCCATGTTCATGCTAAAGCTAGCACACATATATACGTAAAAACTGCTAAGGCACCCAGAGTAGTGGATGTATATATTGATGTTTATGGAAGACAAATTAGCCACTCTAACGTGATTAGAGTTGTCGCAGATTTGGATTCTCGAAAGGTATAAAATTAACCTCGTAGGACCCTACACAAATTGGGTACCTAAGAATTGATCTATTTTTCGGAGGAAAACAAGGGCACTAAGTCGATGAAAAAATCACATGGCAATCGATGAGCAGAGACAAAAAAGCTCCTCGATGTATGGTATCTTGACAAAGGGATGCTCAAGACATATGACAGATTCAAGAAGATGCTCGAAGGACTATGTTGAACAAAGAGGCCCACAGATCACTTTTTGGAGATAACTCCAAGGACGTACTAAAGGATATGGAACTTTGGAAATCGACTCGGTTCATATCCATGGTGTTTCATATGTATCCGGATCAAGCATAACTTGTCATCAATTAACCAATTACGTGATAAGGGTTTCAATGTTGAGTTCTCCAAGAACTTATGTTTTGTGAAAGATGATACATCACGAAAAGTATTCTTGACCGGGTACAAGAAAAGGGAATGTGTATCTTGGCGATTGGAGTTCAACTCCTAAAGATACATGTTTAGTTGCTAAAAGTTCCACAGATACCAAATGGTTATGGCATAAAAGAATGAATCACCTAAACTTCAAAACCCCGAACAAGCTTGCAAGATTAGCTCTTGTGAGAGGGTTGCCTAATGAAGTGTTCATGAAGAACACATTTGTGATCGTGCGAGAAAAGGAAAACAAGTTAAAGCATCATTTAAAAGCAAAGTTGAAGTTTCTACCGAAAGAATACTTGATTATTGCATATGGATCTCTTTGGTCCTATAATACCCTTGAGCACTAATGGCGGAAATACACATTGGTAGTAGTTGATGACTACTCAAGATATACTTGGGTCATATTCTTACTCGAAGAAGAAAGAGACTCGAGATAAAGTCGCCAGAATTCATCGAAAAGGCTCAAGAATGAGAAAAAATCTGAGTGTGGTCAAAATCGATCCGACAAAGGAACCGAGTTTATAAATCATATCATATCGATTATTGTGCGAGAGAATGGAATTTTACATGAAACATCACCGCAAAGGACCCCTCAACAAAATGGTGTTCTTTGAAAGAAGGAACAAAACTCGAAAAGAAGTTCTAAGGACAATGATATAATTTGGTCGATATTCCTAAAAGATTTTGAAATTTGAAGGCAACACTGCATGCTACTCTCAGAATAGATCCATGTTGACCAAGAGTCAAGGCAAAACACCCTATGAGCTTTGGAATGAAAGGAAACCTCTTGTTTCTTTCTTTCGTGTGTTTGGTTGCAAGTGTTTCATACACAATAATGGTAAAGATCAGTTGAAAACATTTGATAGTAAAGATGATGAAGGAATATTCTTAGGATATTCTGAAGTCAGTAAAGCTTTCAGAGTTTACAACTGTAGGACTCTTATTGTGGAGGAAACACCTCATGTTGTTTTTGATGAATCTACTTGTGTTCAGAAGAAACAAGAACATGATGCAGATGAACTGACCAAGAGGATCACCAGATTAAGCCTAAAACAGAAAGATAAATCATCCACTGAACCTTAAAAGAAGAAGTCAGTCACTATCTATGATTGGAGTGACTCAGACTCAGATAAAGAAGTTCAGGATGGAAATCGAGATGGTGAGACTCGGAAAACCAACACTCCAAAGGTGACCAATCAAATGCACACCGCCTCGGACTCGGTATGTAATGCCAATGAAGATGTGGTCACAGCTGAGGCAAATTCTGAATCTATCAACCAAAGGGGAACAAATGTCTCTGACAATGTTCTGAATAGAATTTCCCCTGAGGAAGATGATTCCCTTTCTCCTGTTTTGTTGTTCCCTGAGTTTACTGATTTAACTGAACCTAACATTTCAAATGTTGAGGACACTATTGAAACAGGAACATCAAGAAGGAAATGGTTAGATTGTCATCCTACAAGTCAGATAGTGGGTGATCTAACCGAAGGTGTTAAAAACAAGAAGGTTCCATGGTGAGAGTGCACTATTCTCGCTACTTCCTATCGGAGAAAGAACCTCTTGAGATTGGTGAAGCTCTACAAGATTCTCATTGGATTCTTGCTATGCAAGATGAAATTTGAATCAATTCTCAAGAAATGAAGTATGGGAGCCGGTAGATAGACCCGGAAAAGGCACAATGTCATTGGAACCAAGTGGGTTTTCAAGAATAAAAGAGATGAAAACAACAACATTGTAAGAAACAAGGCAAGGCTAGTTGCACAAGGTTATTCTCAAGAAGAAGGCTTGGATTATGATGAAACCTTTGCACCTTGCAAAGACTAGAAGCCATCGATTGTTTCTTGCATATGCTTTTTTTACATGAAGTTCACGATCTATCAAATGGATGTGAAAAGTGCATTTCTGAATCTTGTGCTTAAAGAAGAGGTTTATGTGGAACAACCTCCTGGTTTCAAACAGAATGACCAAGTTTACTGTGCTCGTAAAAAGCTTTGTACGCGGTCTTAAGCAAGCACCCAGAGCATGGTATGATACTCTTTCTCAGTTTCTTACTGACCATGGTTTTGTCAAAGGGACTATTGATAGAACTCTGTTCAGGATAGAGGATGGGGGAGATATCTTACTAGTTCAGATATATGTTGATGACATCATTTTGGATCTCCAAACCATCAGCTGTGTGAAAAGTTTTCAACACTGATGAAAGGCAAATTTGAGATGTCAATGATGGGAGAGATGAATTTCTTTCTAGGTCTTCAAGTGAAACAATCAAAGGAAGGAATATTCATCAACCAGGCAAAATACACCAGAGATCTGATTGCTAAATATGGTGTACAGAATTGCAAATACGCTTAGGATTTCCATGAATACTAACTACAAGATGGATCCTGATTCTGAAGGCAAATCAGTGAGCCATACTGATTATAGAGGAATCATTGGATCATTGCTCTATCTCACAGCAAGTAGGCCGGATATAACATTTGCTGTTGGGATATGTGCAAGATACCAAGCTAATCCTAAGGCTAGTCACATGGAGGCTGCCAAAAAAGATACTGAAGTATCTTAAAGGCACAGTGAATAGAGGATTATGGTATCCAGCTGATGATAACCTTGAGTTAAGTGGTTACTCAAGATGTGGATTATGGAGGTGCAGAATTGACAGGAAGTCCACCTCGAGAACTTGTCAATTTCTAGGAAGTAAGTCGATATCTTGGTTTTCGAAGAAACAAACCTCGAAGAGCAAATCTTTACTACTAAAGTGAATATATGGTCTGCAGGAAGTCATTGTTTTCGATTCTTTGGCTCGCACAACAATTAAGGGATTATAAAGTTGTAGCCAATGAAGTACCAATATTTTGTGACAATAATAGTGCCATTGCTATTTCACAAAATCCGTTATTGCACACCGGATGCAAGCATGTGGATATCGACATCACTTCATCGAGAGATCATGTCGAGAAGAAGGACATAAGGATGGAGAAAATTCATAATCGATAAGGTAGAGCCGATATCTTGACTAAACCTTTGGTCAATCAAGATTCCAGGAACTTTCAGTTGAAATAGGGATGTTAGAACCAGGTGTATAGAGTAAAATCTGAAAAATTGAAGGTTTTCAGAAGCATGAAGTTTTCTAAGATTCTACTGAGAAGCTTAGGATAAAATTTAAATCTTGAATCGAGTCTCGAAACTCAGATTCTTCAAGGTCAAGACTCAAGAGCAAAATGAACCATTTCAAGATTTCGATATAATCGACAGCTTTATCAAGGTCAAGACTCAAGAAGACCGATAGAGGAAAAATTAGTCCGAAGAAGTAATGACTCATGCAACTCATTTATTGCCTAAGTGAAGCTCAGAAATCATTCGCAATAAATACAAAACACCTGAGGAATGTTTTTGGGCGGGATCATTTTAAATTCCGAAGAAGGTCAACAGTCATTTAATGCTCTGCTACATTAATGACCAATGAGGATGTTTTGGTGGCTTACTTTTTGGAGATCTTCGGTTCGTATACCCGATTAATCGGAGATTAATCTCAACCGTTGTTTTTCACCTAACCAACACGATTCCCCACGATCTCTAAGTTATATATACCCTAAAAATCCTTTCAAGCCAAAATTTTATTAAACCCTTCGTTCCAAATCCTCTGCAAATAAAAATCCCCTTACCCAGAAATTCCTAAACCCTAAAGCTTCACTTCTCAAATCAATCTCTAAAATGGCTCCAACCTTGTTCGAGAGATTAGCCGAAACCAACAAGCCGTTGTACGAGTTCGTTGTTTCACTCGAAAGCACAACCAACTCAAAGCCGTAAGAGGAGGCTCTGATATGATTCGATCGCTAAACTCATCTCCAACTAATCGCAAACCCACTGCACCAGAGTTTGCGAAAGAGGTAATCGAATTCATCTATAACTTGAAGGTAGATGAAGAGGATCAGATGCATTCTTCGATTCTTGATCACACTTAGAGCATTCGTCCAAATACGCCGATTTTGAAAGGGATTTGTACATAACCCCGAAAAAAAATCAATGATGTTTTTTGAGCTCGCGGATAGAGGAGAGGATCCTACGATGTATATGTTCGTAGAGAGCAGAATACTTAGATAGGATTGCCGAGAATCTGTTAAGTTTGAGGCGACATTACATAAGAGGCACCTAAAGCCACAATATCGTGTATTGATGGATATTATAAGTAAATGCATCATGAGTCTTATGGGGAGTTTTGAGCGGTCAAGACTCAAGCTCGGATCGATGGCGGCGATAGAGGCCTCACCCACCACCGACTTCAACCGGGCCGAAATTTCGATTCAGACGGTGAGTGAAAGCGAATCAAAGTTTTGAAGAAGGTTGACGGGGCGATCTCAATAAAAGGCAAGATCCACCATGCCACCAAAATTGCTTACATTTTGGAGATGTGCAGAGAGGAGGAGGATATCTTCGCCAATTCGACCCCATTCCCTAAGTCCAAAATTCTCTTTAAACCCATTCTTTTGCAAAGAAGCGGTCATCGGGGAAGAGAGAAAAGAAGGTTGAATCACCATTCTTGGGCCGAAAAAGAGACTCAACAAACCAGGGGGAAGGTTTTGTTGGAGGCAAAGATGGAGCAGGGAGCAAAGATGTTGAAACTGAAGGATCTTGCTCCAAAACGCAGAAGATTGATGGTTCTCACCGATGAAGATGAAAGTGATTCTGACGAGATTCAACCGGAGAGCCAAACCGCTCAGAGTTCACCATTACAAGTATTGGCTCAGGTTATCTCGAGGACACAGGATCAGACTGAGGAGCAGGTCTTCTCTGAGGTGCTCGAGACATCGCTCAGTTCAGATAAAATTTCTCAGGAAATTTTTAAAGGAGCTCAGACCTCAGAGATACCTACCTCAGATGTGCAGGCTCAGACAGAAGAGCTAGCTCAGAGTCAATCTAAAGATGTGCAGGCTCAGACAGCAGACGAGCCGACTCAGATTCAAACTGAGGATATGCCAACTCAGGCCTCAGAACCCTCTCATATGCAAACTGAGGACCTGACCGCACAAACTTCAGATGCTGCTGAGGCTCAGGAGCAGAATATTCTTGATGAGATTTCTTGATCCCTTAGCAGATGTTTCAACTGAACCAGAGAGCCCAAGATGGAAGAAGGGCGAAGCTGAAGAAGGCGAGTGGAGGAGCAAGGGGGAACGGTTCATTCTTGACCGCTACCCGGAGCTCAGCTCATACCCTGATCTGCAAGATGTCTTCTTCAGATTAAGGACGACTGTATTCATCCTCAATCAGACTCTTCCCGATATGCTTGATATTGCGGCATTCAGAGGGGAAGACTGGTGGAATGAGGAGACAGCCTTCCTGACCGACTTCTCAAGGTTTAGGAGGACAAAGCTCAGGATGAAAAACTCCGATTTTGATGAGCTAGTTCAGACGAAGTTGGCTGAAAGGAGAGCAACTAAAGTTGGTGCCCCGAGCAGCGGAGACAAATCTAAAGATGGAGATGGGGACCAACAGGGAAATGTTGAGAAGCAGTCTCAGATGGAAAAGGAGACTTCATTGGCGATCAATCTGAAATTGGTCAACCTCAGACTGAAGCTAGAACTCTTCAGGTACCTTTTGGCACCATTAACAATTATGCCAAAGTTACTGAAAGTCCTATCTTTAACTCTGAATTGTCTGATAAATGATCGAGGCTCGATTAGAGACGGAGCTCGGACGAAGCCGAGGCACAGGATGATCGAGACAAAGACAGAGGTGCGAAAGATTCTGAGATTGATCTCACTCCTTGATGGAGAAACTTGAGAAGGTTGAGCCAATGATGATCAAAATTGCTTTCGAGATGGAAGAGACGTTGGCCAATCAAGCTCAAAAGATGGAAAGTCTTAGTCACCCTTCGAAGAGGTGCAAATTCAAAACACTCGACCACCCAGATGACCTCCATGGAAGAAAAAGTTTGAATGAGAAGCCGGAGGAAGTCAAGGCCGAAGTTAAGTGATGAACCGAAGCGTAAACACCGGAGAGTTCTCGATTTCCTAGAGGTGAAACCGCGTAAAAAGAATGAGGTGCCGATAAAGTCTCGATGTTGAGGAAATGAGCTCAATGCTCATGACCAAGATGACAGAGATGTTCAAAGAAGCACTCTCTGGCCAGTTTGCCCACTTATCTGAAGAGCTTTCGTGGCCAAGAACCATCTAAGGAGGCCGAAGACGAACAAGATCGAGATAGCGAGAGAGATTCGGCCAGTGTGAGCAAAGAGCAATATCACATGGACACAACACTCTCCAGACTTCTTCCAAATTACGGTGCCAAGAAGGGGGAAAAGGAAGGTGAAGACCTCAGAAAGTTCATGGCACGTACTTTGGAGAAGAAGGCTAAAAAAGATGCTGAAATGTATAATTTAGCCAAAGCCTTAAAAAGAAGTCAAGCTTCGAGAAGTTAAAGTTTGCTCGGTGGAGAAGCCCGACTACACTCGAAGTTTCCAAGCAAACCTTGCTTGATGTGTCAAAAAAGAAAACCGAAAAGCTAGAGCAAAGGTTGGAACAAGTCAGGCTGCTGCTGAAATGCCTATGAAGAGGAAAGCCTCGGGTGTTGTTCAACCTGAAAGCAAGCGTGCAAAGGCTTCTAAGCCAATCCAGAGAAAGCTGATTCTGGATGATGAAGAGAAAGAAGAATCTGAGTCTCAACCTCAGATGAAAGTCTTCAATATTAGAAATGCTCTGAAGACACTCCAAATGGAACAAGCTAAGAAAGTTGTTTGCTTCGGTCTCGAGGAGCATCCGTGATCGAAAAAGAAGATAGACGAAGAGCGTGTTTAATGAGTGAATTCGGGAAGTTTATGAGCAAGAGGAAAGGAACATCAAAAGCGCTAAAGTGGCCCCACGTTGATAAATGGATGCCCATTAAACTCAACGATATGTGGGAAGAAGTCAAGAGAACCTTCTAGTTCAATTATGATGTTCTCAGGGAATGGAGAGGGGAAGGCTCAGATCAGAATGAAGCATTCATTGAGTATCTCCTTACCTTCTATCCAAAGTATCTACAGAGCTGGATTAACCTTGCGGATGAAGGAGAAGTACAGATAGTAGCCCCTGGTCCATATTCCTATCCTCCTCCAAGACTTGATAATGGCTTGGTGAATGAGAAGGCCATTACTCAAGAGATTGCTCAGTATGCTGGTCAGTTGGGTCTAACAGGAAACAGTCCGGACATCATCAAGGAAAGAAATGAGCTGAAGAAGAGATTCTTCGGAATGTTCGATCTGGAGGTGCCCACTGATGAAGTTGAGAATGAAGCAAACTGAAGAGCAGAAGACTGAAGAGCCAAATCTGAAGACTGAAGACTCAGAAGATTCTGTATTCTTTAAATTTTTTGTCCTTTTGATTTTGTTGATAAACTCATTGTAATCTGTAATGGTATACTCATCATCAATGAAGATTTATCATTATGCTCAAAAGATAATATCTCATTATCTTATTTACATGTCTTTTATTTTGATATGCCTGAATGTATGATGATATGGGGGATATTGTCTGAATTTAAAAAAAAAATTGTTTAAGTATTTGGTAATGAACTATTTAAAGAGATTCATTACTGAAGAAATTGTTGAATGATTAAACTGCTGAGAAACTCTGAAATTGTTGGGAGATTCTCCGATTTAAGAAATTGTTGGGAGACAACCAATCTTGTAATAGGATAAACTGAAACCTGAGTATAGGTTATATGTTTGTAACAAGATAGGTTTTGGCATCATCAAAAAGGGGGAAATTGTTGGGAGATGAATTTAATAAAGATATATGATTTTGATTAAGATCCCAAAACCCCTAAGTATGACATGTTCAGAATGATCTTGATAGTTGAGTCGATTCAGTTTTAGAGTATTCGGATGTTATCTCGCAAAATGTATAGTCAGCAGATATAGTTTAGGATAGGTTCAGAAGACTCTGAAGAACTCAGTATGTTTCTGAAGTATCCGAAGTTTCAGGATGAAACTGAGATACTGAAGACTCAGTATGATATTGAGTAACTAAAGACTCAAAGACGAAGACTCAAAGACATCAACAAAAATAAAAGATTCTACAAAGATTCAAAAGACCACAAGACTCGAAGACTCAAGACACGTACATGTAAGACCAAGAATCAAGATCAAGAGTATCAAGGCACAAGATCATCAAGACTCAAGAATATATCAATGCTCAAGATGAACTCGAGTGTTCCGAGGCACCGATAATATCTATCTGGGCGATGCAATCTTGAGAAGATCGCGATTCCTTAAGAAGATAGATATTGCCAAGACATTCAAATGCGCATAAAAGGAACTAAGTCGGTGTTGTTGTTAAGGTTATATCAAACTCAGAGTTTGTAACCAAAAGAGTCGTTGAAGATGTCTACCTTTAACTGGAGACAAAAGTCAAAAAGAGGAAGACGACATTGTACCATACTGACACTGACAATGACAGGTCGCTGAAAAAGATGTCAGATGTACAAAAGTTCCAGACTGCAAAAAGTGAAGACCGGCTACATGAAAAGCTATTACCTAAAAACGTGTTAGGGAGTTTCAAACCCTAAATATAGCCGTTTCACACACCACAAGAGGGAACTCACGAAGCTATCTCTCAACGGATAGTTTTCAAAAGTGACCTTGGTGTATGCCTATAAATACTGGTGACCCTCTACATTGTAAGGTTATGGGAAATTTATACGCAACTCAAGAGCTCAAACTTATTCTTGCAAAAGTTAAAGCACTCGAAAAACTTAGAATTTCCCAAGTGCTTCGATATTGAAGAGAGCTCACTATACTAAGCCTAGCTTGATAAGATTTATCCAAAGCTTAGTCGAGATATCCTAACCCTTTGCATTGTGCTTCATTGTAAAGGATATCTCATCCTAGTTGAAAACGAATCCGAGAAACCCCCAAAAACCCTTGAGAAGGTAGTCGGAGTGTGTTTGTTGGTGAGAAAGAGTTGTAAAGAGTTAGTAAACTACGCGAGTAGTCGAAAAACTCTAGAGGAGAAGTTAGTAAGCTCACGAGGGTAGTCCGAAAGCTTCGTGGTGATTGAGTAAGTAAACTACGGAGGTAGTCGAAAGCTCAAGGTCGGGTTGAGTAAGTAAACTACGTGGAGTAGTCGAAAACTTCGGGGCGAAGTTGAGTAAGTAAACTACGAGGTAGTCGAAAGCTCGAAGTTGATAGTGAATTTCTCTCAAGAGTCGGGGAGAGTGGGCGTAGGAGCTTGAGTCTCTCGAACCACTATAATTGTTGTGTTCTTTATTGCTTTCCTTATCTCAGATTTAATCTGTTGCATTGACTTGTTTTGAAAGCATAATTTTCACCGATATTCATTGGAATCAATCCAATTTGAAGTTGCATAAGTGAATCACAGCCTAATCACTATTTCATAAAGGGAAGGTTTTCAGCAAAGCTTAAAACGAGTATAATCTAAAGGGCCAACCATTCCGCACTACTGAGTAGCTAGAATCAAACTGAACTCTCTTCTGAGGATTCAGTAAGTTAGTTATCTGATCCAAGCAACTCAGGATCTCGGACACTCAGGACTCAGTTGGGATTATCTGAGGTATCCGAAAAGCGGCTTCCGGATCACCGCCTCGATGAGACTTTGACTCAGAGAGATCTGTGTTTCTCAGAACCTAATCTTCAGGACTATCTGACCCAAGCTGACCTCAGTAAGAAAAAGTTTTAAAAATACTGAACACGTGTATTCCCCCCCATACACGTGTAAGACTCGTTTGCACCGGGACCAACAAGTGTCTATTCAAATAACTTAATCAATTTATCTCAAATCACTAATTGATCATTAGTGTCACACTTAGTCACAAAGTTTAAGTTGACGTGCATTGGCCAATGACTTAGATCCAATTATGATGAGAAGATGAGTATTCTCTCTAAATCCACTTTGAGGAATGAATCATTTTCTTGGCTCAACTACCACGAACATGCACTTCGTGATGAACCCAATCCAAGCCATATCTACCCATAGATGGGTGCAAGCGTCGGTCTTGGTCAAAGTTCATCACTCCACACATGTCGTGCGTATTGACCTCAAGTCAAAGGAGTATCGCATCGCTCCCACTAATCGAGACACCCGTAGACACATATAGTAGAACTACATCAAACGGTTTCTTGGATGGGTATATCAATACCCTCTAAGGTATTTGTGCATCCATCATGAGATACCTAGTATCTCGCAGAAAGTGAGATCTTACTACACTCTCTAAGAGTATGATGCAGATCGCACACCAATCTCCATTGCGTCATCAATATCCCTTTCTTGATGATCCTCGATTGGGGCTATTTAAGAATCATGCTTAAGTCATCTGAGTTCTCACTCACTCAATGATAGCAGTGACTCAAGGGAACACATATAAGAATAAATGCAAACAATCAAACATAATATTCTAATGAGTGTAACGCCATACATTTAATATTAAACAAACAATAATATTAAACCAATACTGAATATTATCTGAGTATTATGTCCTTACAATGGATTGTCTCTAGGACACTAACACTAACAATTTGATGACTTGATAAAGAAAAAACTCATCGACTTGCCAGAAATGAAACGACCGGAAGAAGTTGGATGTACCAATGATCCAAAGCACTACAAGTATCATAGGCTCGTGGGTCATCCAATTCAAGATTGCTTTGTCTTCAAAGATAAAGTTATGCAGCTGGTCGAGCAAGAAACAATTGTCTTGGAAGATGAATCAGAGGCGAACTTTGTCACTGTTGAAGATGATGACGACAGTTATGATAAAACCTCCTGTCATACGGTAAGTGCAAATCATATTTCTGAAGAAGAAGTCTCGTCAACGGAAGATATCAGCGAGAATAACAGAAAAGTGAAACGGTTCTCGTTCTTTGAAAGATTAGGGCCACATAAAGGATAAAATCGACGAAAGTCAGGATCTGTGTTTGAAAGACTAGGGCCGATCAAAAGAAATGTTCATCGAAAAATGGGAGGCATCAAGCCTTCAAACTCCAATAAACTTCAAAGCCTTTATCCATCTCGAATGAAACGAAGAAATACTTTGATCGTATCGTGTGGAGAAATTTTGAAGGCAAAGGTGAAAACAATTATCCACACTAAGGGCAATCAAGACGATGATAAAGAGAGTGTGGCTTCATCAAAATTCGACGATGGAGTGGTGACTGTGAATCACATCACCATATCAGAAGATGCTCCTCCAAAAATTGAGGATGACTTGATGATTTTCCTGATAAATGGGAAATTCTTGAAACGCAACTACGCGTAAATCAAGCCAATTCGCTCCATGAAGCACGAGCCTAAACTGCATGTCGCTCCTGGTACGCATGAGTATAAACTGTGTATGATAAACCACCAAAGATAAATACATATGGTTAAACTGTTAACTTTACCCCACTAAAGATATTTAGTGGTTAAATATCAAATACTCTACTTTGTCTACAGTGGTTAAAGAACAGACACTCCTGGCCCGCATGAGTATAAACTGTGCACGGCACCCCCCTCAAATCAAATTATGTTTTCCTTGAACTACGTATGACTTGATTCTCTTTTAAAGAGGTACGTAGGTAGCTTAGAAATTTTCTAAGTTCAGTCACGATTCAATTTATCTTGTTTAAGTTCATAAGCTTAAGCGATTGAAATGGAAAAGCAGCATGCGAGGTGAAAGATGCATCCGATAAATTTTATTGATAATATCATGGAGGCGGATTACAAAAGAGGAAAGATAAAAAAGGCCCTAAACAAACTAAGCAAGAGAATCTGAATTCTACAACTCTTTGTTTGTTTCAAAGGTGGGCTATAACATTTTCAGGTCTTCGATTAAAGTGAATGTTCGTGGAAGATGTCCTGAAATTCTTGAAGAGAAACATGATTAAATCCCAAGCCACATTAGAAATGAAAACTACAAAAAAAAAAAAAAATTGTGTGTTAAAAAATTAATATAAAAATGAGATTTAAAAAAAAAATCCTTCAATCTTTATATTAACCTTGAATTTGCTATCAAATTAATTTGGATATTAATTAACACATTTTATTGAGGTGATTGTGCTTAATTGAATTATTAGTAGAGTCTGTCATCACAAATAATTTATTGAGCCCAGATTTAAGTTGATCAAAGGAAAAACCATATTTGCAAATACTGGGCTTCATAAATAAATTCGAAATTGGGTAAACTTATGTTGAAGAATGGCCTGGTCGTATCATCAGCAGAATCGTGAGGCCTCTTCTTCACGTGTCTTCTTTCACCAGAAATCCCAAATTCACGTCCTCAAAGTCAAATCTGGTCTACCATCTTCTCTTAAAAAGATAGAGTGCGATATTTCTTCCCACAAAATTCCAAGGCCGAATCGCCAGAAATACCACGTTCATCCTCGAAGCTGCACCATCCCTCTGGATCCACAGTGCGTAGTCGTCCAGCGCTGCCTCTTCCCGGATGAATTATAGAAAGAAGAGATAATTCTGGCAAACAAAAAGGGATCGATTCCCATGCCTGTTGGCATGGTCATACGAGCCCTGAATGGCGCTCGAAATCACCAGAAATCTGCTATGAAAGAACCAAGAAATATGCGAAATCGGCTTTAAAATGGGACATCTAAATGGCCCAAATTAAAAATGAATGTGGATTTTCATCCTTTCGGTCCAGACAAATATGAAAAAAAAGTGTGAACTTCATTAACCCAATAACATAAAACACCTTGGGCTTTTGAGAAGAAATTCTATTGGGCTTGCGAAATAAATTTTTTTTGGTCCAAATATATAAAACTATTCAAAGTTCTTCATTCAAGATGTCAATGAAGAAAATTGAAATAAATTTCATACTATATTTACTCCAAGTCGCAAAATGACCAAGAATATATTTTCGTGCTTCATTCACTCTAAGTCCTTAAATGACCATGACCAAAGCACGAGCGGACATTTGTAAGCACATTAAATTTTCACTCAATTAAATGATGACATGTGTACAAATTTCATATTAATATTAAATAAAATTATTTATTTATTTATTGAAAATTTACTAAATTAATTTTTCAAATTAAATAATTAAATGATTGATATTTAATATATACACAGTTCAAGTCAGTCAAATTTTACGAGCATTTAGATACTCGTATGTGGCGAATCAGATTGATATTTGATCATAAATAGAAGAGAATTAATGACAAATCAATCAAATTAATGATTTGAGTTAATTACGCCAATTAAATCATTCTGACCAACCAGAGGCCGCCACGTAGCACCTCTCAAAGGGAAAGTTTGTCATCCCTTACCCTATAAATAGGGATCAAACTCATTCATTCCACACATCAACAATTTCCAGATGAGCAAGACTAGAAGAGTCCAGAGCTCCATACAACCGTTCAACCCTTTGAAGATTCAAAGATCTTCATCGAACACTTGAAGATTCAAATATCGTTCTTCATCAAATTCGAGGGCATTCATCCAGAAAATCTTCAAAACATTCAAGCATTCAAAGGCGTTCTTCATCAAACTCGAAGAAGTTCGTCCAAAAGCTACGTTTGATTCAAATCAAAATGTCAAGACCTTGGATCAACGTTTCGAGTCTCCAACTTCAACTCCAGACAAGATCAAGACGATGACCGTTACAAAAGCCATCCAAGTCAAGGTCAAAGTCAACGAAGAGAAGAATCAAAGGAACAAATTAGAGATTGAACCCGCTATATTCATTCAAGAAATAAGTTGTAAATAATTTTTCTGTGTTTTAATATTAATTCACGAGATTTGTACTTACACTACCATACCAACAATGTGCATCATTTTTTTTTCTATTGCACATAGTGAAAGAACTCTAAGGTACGCCAATAATGTTGCTAGGGCTTTTATTCGAATTGAGTAGCTAGAGAGCTCGACTCAACTCGAGCTCATGAAATACTCAACTTAATAACGAGTCAGCTCAAGGTCGGCTCGTTACGCTCGTTTGTATGTCGAGTCGAATTTTATCTTTAGCTAATTAATGTAAATCAAGATTTTGTCCTAAAAATTCTGATTGACCCAATGTAAAATAAAAAATTTAAATAAAGTCATCAATACAAAATACAATTAATAATACAGGTTTGTATTCTCAATTAGGTAATAAAACACCATAATAAAGAAGGCTTCACATCTAACCTTTGGGCTTAGTGTGTTGAGCTTTTTGTCTTTTTTGTTGTTTGTTTTTTAAATCACTTTTGGACATTTTGTAATATTTTTATTTTATTTTTATTAAAATCATTAAATTAAATTCGATAATACTACCCCCTCCGTCTCATTCTTATTTGAACATTTTCCTAAAAAGTGTATTCTAAATTTAATTGAACATTTTTATAAATAGCAATAAAATAATATTTTTCCAAATTATATATATTCCTCAAAAATATCAATAACACCCTAAGTCATTATTTTGCTCACACCAAAGTCAATTTTACCTCCTTTAATTTACACAAATATCATTACTTTACTATTATATCCCATTAAAAAATAATTTTATCTTTTTAAAAGTAATAAATATCTCCTACATTAAAACTGTGTAAATAGTAACTGTTCATAAATGAGTAAGGCTAGTGTGAAAATTTTCACACGTAAAAATATTGATTATTTCGGCAATTTTACAGTATATATAGGTAAGCCCAAAAGTTAAACTATATAGCCTGTTGTAGCTTGATGGTATGTATCTGTTTTTTCTAACCCCTAGACAGGGGTTCGATCCCTCATTGTTGCAATTTTTTTTTTCTTCATATTTTTCAGAAAAGTTAAGAAATCCGTTCCAATCCAGCGTCGAACCTGGGACACAAGAGTAATATAGAAACAAGCATACCACTACACCATATTGAAATTCATTACCCATATTTTCCATTAATTTATTTAGCTTAATAAATAAAAATATAATTAACCGTATATAATTAGTGTCATAACACACTAATTGAAAGAGTTGATGTACACATTTTGAATATTTATCTTACTACAAAATTTATACACACACTCAACAAAATATAAAGTAATTATTGTCAAATAGTTTGCTCAAATATATATACTTTTTCTTATTAATATTTTTACAAAATACCAAATAATTAACACATAAATACGAGTGTGCAACTTTTTCATCTTTAAAAATATTTTTGAGAGTTTCTCAATGTCTCGAACAATGAATACCAATTCCCTTCTAGTAATTTTGGAAGCATTTCTTGTTTCAAAAATTCAAAACATAGATAAAAATATGTTTTGAAGGGTTTTAAACTTAAATAAAAATAATATTACATGCAAAACATTAACAGTATTATAGGCAAAATATAACAGTATTACATAAAAATATATAACAGTAATACATTCTTAATATAAGAAAAAAGTAATTTCTAAAAGGTATTGTTGATGTTGCCACCGATGTTACAACATTGGTTACAACATCAGTATTCGTCCTTTCTTCTTAACCACTAATACTTCTATGTTCAATGTTGTCTTTGATGTTGTTGACTTCAGGTTGACGATCTAGGTTGTTCTGCAAGATTCCAGAAGGTTCCATAAGTTTCAAGAATCGAGTAGAAGGACTAGATCATGCGGCTGTTTTTCAGAGATCAAAGAAGACCCACTATCTGGGCAGTTACAAAGATCATGGAAGAGTGGATTGAAGAGTTTCTAGATCCTTCAAGGAGACTCTAGTAAGGCATACACGAAGTCTATAAATAGAAGACATTGATGTTCACATCAAGTGCCGAACATTGCCATATATCGTGTGTCGTTTAGTCAAAGCAACAACTGTAGAGTGCTTGAGTGCATCCAGAGTAATGGGGTCATTGTTGTGGAGTTTGTTTTATCATTAGAGTGTAATTGTAGGGTTTACAATACCTCGAGGTGGTGCTAGATTTATTTTATGTGGAGTGTTAGTCTCGGTGTAAGATAGTTTCACACTCATAGAACAGGTCACCTTTGGTAGTGTAGAGATACACCTAGCATTTAGATCATATGTTTGATCTTGTTTCAAGAGGATTCGATTTGTGAACCTCTTTGTATTCATTATTTTGATAAATAGTGATTTCGGCCATAAGGCATCACAATCTATATTGATATAGATTGTGCAAAGTCTTATTAATTTCGTGTGTTATGTTTCTAAGTCTTCTGCTACTTCTGTGTTTTGAATGTTACTTTGAGTGTCACGACATTCAGTGTAACATTACTCTAATTTACTAAACACAGCCCCATATAACACACTTTTAGTTGGCACCAGAGCCAAAACTTAATTTTACTAAGTTAGATCCCGTGTCAAGTGTGTTGTTTTTGTTATGGCGGTGGAATATCCACTTACTCCACAAAGTTTGAGACCACCAATTCTTGATGGTACAAACTATGCGTATTGAAAACCAAAGATGAGGATGTACATCAAGTCAATTGATGAACGTGTCTGGAGAAGTATACTTTCAGGATGGACTCCTCCTAAGAATGGTGCAGATAAAGAAGGAGAAGTTACAATCAAACGCGAACTGGATTGGACTAATGATGAAAGTACAACTACTAACTACAATTCTAAAGCTTTGAATGCAATATTCACATCAGTTGATATGACCATGTTCAAGATCATATCAACATGTGTTTCTGCAAAAGAAGCTTGGGATAGATTGCAAGAGCACAATGAAGGTTCGGATAGTGTTCGAAGGTCCAAACTTCGAATGCTTGGGACAAAGTTCGAGAACTTGAAGATTAAGGAGGATGAAACAATTTCTTCTTACAATGAACGTGTCACTGAAACTTCAAATGAAGCTCAATCTCTTGGAGATCCCATTTCCAATGTGAGATTGGTTCATAAGATTTTGCGTACTGTACCTAAGCGCTTCGATGCAAAGATTTTTGCAATTTAAGAGGCAAGGGATACAGATACACTAAGTCAAAATGAACTGATCAGCATCCTACGTGCGTATGAGATGAATACAACTGAGAAGGATGACAAAACTGATGCAAAGAAAGTGGTGGTGTTCAAAGGTGAAACATCTTCAAGTGCTGAGCAAGTGCCTATTGTGATTGAAGCTGATTCAGAGGATGATGTTGCTGACATATGTTCCAACCCCGAGGAGTACATTTGCTTTTATGAAAAGACAATTCAAAGCTCTTATGAAAAAGAGGAATAACAAGTTCAAAGACAACATTCAACTAAAGATTTAGATCAACAAATCTCCACAAACCTTTGAAAAGAAAGGTAATGGGTTCCAACCAAGGCAAATTGGTAATGGAATCAAAGGTAGGTATGACAAAGTTGACCCTGAGTATAGAAAGTCTGTTCAATGTAATGCATGTTATGGGTATGGTCATTATGCGAATGAATGTGCTAATACCTTGCTTAAACTGAAATTGAACTTCAATGCTACTTTAAGTGATGAATCTGATGAAAAGCATGAAGAACAAAATGAAGAACGTGCATTCTATGCTAGAATAGATTACGATGATTCCTTAGATGATGATCTGGACTATTCTGATTCTGATGTTCAAACAGATGTTATCACATCTGGAGTAACATTAGATGAAGATTGTTATGATAAAGATGTTAACTGTTTTAATGATTTAATTGATGATAGAGGAACATCTGCTGTGAATAGTGAATCATGTGGATCAGGTTGTAAAGATTTTTTTTGATAAATGGGAATCTCAAAATCAGATTCTAAAGTCTATGACTAAGGAAAATGATGACTTGAGAGACTCACTAACCAAACTTGAAGCTGTCTTAACAAGAAAGGATTTGGAAATTTCTAAACTAAAGGAAGAATTGAAAAGTTCAACTTTGTCTTTTAAGAAATATGCCAAAGGAACAGAAATATTGAAAGATGCTTTGATGGTTGGTAAATCTGATACTACTGGTCTTGGTTATGAAACTACTTCTAAAAGCTTTAAACATGTGAAATTTGTTAAAGCTGGAGAAAAGACAAATGTCAAAACTCCAGTAGAAACAAAAGCTCACATTAAGAAGAAGAAAAAGAAGTATGTGTGTAACTATTGTTCTGGTCATGGTCATATTCGTCCATATTGTTATAAATTGAAAAAGGACATGAAGGTGTTACAAGCTGAAGTTTCTGAGTCACAATGTGCTAAAACTGAATGTGTCAGTAAACAAGATTTAACTTTTAATGTTGTGTATACATCTCTGAAAGCATGTGTGCCTGGTTTATGGTACTTTGATAGTGGTTGTTCTAGGCACATGACTGGTCAAGTGAATTTCCTGTTTGATTATGAGAAATTTGATGGAGGAAATGTCACTTATGGTGGTGGTTCCAAAGGGAAAATTTTTGGGAAATGTACTCTCAATGTTGAAGGATTTCCTAAGTTGTCTAATGTCTTACATGTTGAAGGTTCGCTTGCTAATTTGATTAGTGTAAGTCAACTATGTGATGAGAATTTGCATGTCAAGTTTGATAAGAATTCTTGTTATGTTCTGAATAATGAAAATGAGTGTCTTATGACTGGTAATAGGTCAATTGATAATTGTTATCTTATTGGAACTAACAATGTTTGCAAATAATGCTGAAGAAGTTTTATGGCATCAAAAACTTGGACATGTTAACTACAGGAATATCCAGAAACTTGTGAAGATAGGTGCTGTAAGAGGTTTACCAAAGATGAATATAGAAGAAACCATGATTTGTGGTTCTTGTCAGAAAGGTAAACAAATCCGAGTGTCACACAAGATGTTGTCACATTGTTCGAAAACACGGTGTTTTGAGCTTTTACATATGGATCTTATGGGTCCTATGGAAACAGAAAGTCTTGGAGGTAAAAGGTATTCATTGGTTGTGGTAGATGATTTCTCTAGATATACCTGGATTGAGTTTTTGAAAGAAAAATCTGAAACTTTTGCTGCTTTTAAGGTTTTGTATAAAAGGTTTAAAATTGTATACAACTTGAAAGTGAGTAAGATTAGGTCAGATCATGGTAGGGAATTTGAAATAGCTTATTTTCTAATTTCTGTGAAAAGAAGGGTATAATGCATGAGTTTTCTTGTCCTAAAACTCCACAACAAAATGGAATAGCTGAAAGGAAGAATTGAACTCTTCAATGAATGCCTAGGGTAATGTTGCAAGTTAAACATCTTTCTAAAAAGTTTTGGGTTGAAGCATTAAACACTGAATGCCATATTATTAACAGAGTTTTTATGAAGCCACAAAGTTCAAAAACTGCTTATGAGATTCTGAACAACAAGAAACCAAATCTGACTGGTTGTGTGTGTTACATTCTGAATGATAGAGATCAACTTCGATGTTTGACTCTAAAAGTGATAAAGATTTTTTCTTAGGCTATTCTAGAAATAGTAAAGCCTATAGAATTTTCAATCTTAGGTTAAACACTGTTCAAGAATCTGTGAATGTTGTTTTTGATGATACAACTAACATAGCAGGAAAAAGTACCGAAGAAGATGTGTCTGAGCATATTGAGATTTCTGCTGGAACTGGAATTTCGAAATTCAAAGGGTGTTACACCTAATGCCACGACATCTGGGATAACATTCTCTGAAAATCCAAAAAAGCAAAGTTCGTTCGAAGCAATACTCAATACACTCATGACAAGGTACCTGCTTCCAGAATCATGAAAAGTCATCCTTCAAACCAAATCATTGGTGATTCTTCTGTTGGAGTACAAACCAGAAGAAGGGTAAGCTCAAAAGATGTGGTAAGATTTGTTTGTATGTCTTCTATATGCAACATGGTTAATTCTGAATGTTATCATTCTGTAATTGAGCTTAAAAATATCAAAGAAGCCTTAAGTGATGAAAATTGGATAAATGTTATGCATGAAGAACTTAATCAGTTTAAAAGAAATGATGTTTGACACTAATGTCATTGTAACCAAGTGGATTTTTAAGAACAAAATTGATGAGTCTAGAAACATAGTAAGTAATAAGGCTAAATTGGTTGCCCAAGGAGAGGGTATTGATTTTGATGAAACATTTGCACCTGTAGGTAGGATTGAATCTATTAGATTGTTATTGGTTATTGCATGTTTTATCAATATCAAATTGCATCAAATGGATGTAAAGACTGCATTTTTGAATGGTATCTTGAATGAAGAGGCTTATGTTGAACAACCCTTAGGATTTGAAGATCCCCACTATCCTGATCATGTTTATAATCTTAAGAAAGCATTGTATGGCTTGAAACAAGCTCCTAGAGCTTGGTATGGCAGATTGACTGACTTTCTTTTGCAGTTTGGTTTTGTTAGAGGAGAAGCAGACATGACTTTATTCATTAAACATGTTAATGAAGAGTTGATGATTGCACAAATATATGTTGATGACATAGTATTTGGAGCAACATCAGACAAGATGTTGAATGAATTTGTTGAGGCAATGTCATCTACATTTGAAATGAGCATGGTTGGAGACTTGAATTACTTTTTAGGTCTGCAGATCAAGCAAAAAGATGATGGAATCTTCATTTGCCAAAGCAAATATGCAAAGAACCTAGTTAAGAGATTTGATCTTGAGAATTCGAAGCATATGAAAACACCTATGGGATCAACTCTGAAGTTGAATAAAGACAGTGTTGGTCAAGATGTTGATCACACATTGTACAGATCCATGATAGGTAGTCTTCTATATCTTACCTCTAGTAGACCTGACATTATGTATAGTGTTTGTGTTTGTGCTAGGTACCAAGCTAATCCAAAGGACTCTCACATGAATGTTGTGAAGAGGATTATTAGATATGTTGCTGGAACAACAGATCTTGGTATATGGTATACAAAGGATACAAGCAGTGTACTGACTGGGTATAGTGATGCTGATTGGGCTGGAGACATTGATGACAGGAAAAGCACAAGTGGTGGATTCTTTTACATGGGTAACAATTTGATTTCCTGGCATAGTAAGAAACAAAATTGTGTTTCATAATCTACTGTAGAGTCTGAGTACATTGCTGCTGGTAGTTGTTGTACACAACTTTTGTGGTTGAAAGAGATGTTTGATGACTATGGACTTGAGAATGATATTCTGACTGTGTTTTGTGATAATACTAGTGCTATAAGACATCATTTCATAAGATACCTTGTAGAAAAGGAAATTGTGAAGTTAGAGTATGTTCCCACTGATAATCAACTTGCTGATATTTTTACTAAAGTCCTTGATCATGAGAGGTTTTCCTTTCTGAGGAAATCTCTTAGTTTGTGTACTATCTGAGTTCTGTAGGGTGGATGTTGCAACAAATGTTACAATATTTGAAGCAACATCTGGTTTGATTTTTGTAGCACTTGGTTGATTTGATCGATTCTCATGGTTTGAATATGATTTTGAGTTGAATTCTTATTGAGTCAAGTCATTGTAATTCTATCTGGACACGTACTTCTCAAATGCACAAAAATAAAAGAAAAGATACACACATTAGATGTAATCTCTCACTGAGTAACTATGGAGCACGGAGTTCGCTACTACGATGTCTTCTTTTCAAAAGGTGATTGATAAAACATCAATTTGCTCATAATCCATTGAGTAACTATGGGGCACGGAGTTCGCTACTACGATGTTCTCTTTTCAAAAGGTGGATCAATATGAGTTAAGTGTATTAAAAGAAAAGAAAAAGATGAAAAGTGCAACATTGGCTGTGTAAAACAGGCAAAATGAATATTGAAGTGTGTGTGTGCCGTTCTTGTTTGCAACAATTGACTTGATTTAACTGAATTTTACTTGGATAATTGTTTAAATGTGACTTTTTGATTAAATTGATTATTTAATACAAAAATTGGCCACACTTTATTTAATTTCAGATTGTATATTATTTTTATTTAATTTTCGAGCTTTTTGGTTTTGTAAAAATTGACAGAAATCGTGTGGTTTGGATATTGGAAGTAGTGAGAGTGATGATTTTATCATATTGCACTCCATGATCTCCATTTCTAGAACATTCACTTTTTGGGATCATGGATTGTAACATGCTGATTTTAGATTCTATTTAAGGATCAAATGGGTGTTGCATTTTAATACTAAAAACTTGTTTTGAGTTTTGCGTATTGAAGTTTGAAGAAGTTGAGGTATTACTGGTTTTTTCATAAAGTATTAGTTGGAATTGAATTTTTAATTTTATTTGTCACTAACTCGTTTTGATATATATAACATAATGACTGGAAATCAGAACACTTCACCAAACGCGCCTTCAAACCCTTCATCTGAAAACTCTGAAATCGCGAACCCGCTTCACCTTCTTGCATCAATGGCGACTTCGATCGATTCACCAAATGCCACACCTACTGTTGAATCATCCAACCCAACACTCCAGAATCCGCTGAACCCAGAACCAATTTCGGTTGCTTTCCCTGAAACTGAACATCCGCTGAATGTGAGCGAGGCGATAATTTCACTTCAACGCTCTGAAACTCCCTTGACAATCATGTTTGGAGAATTCTCGGTAAACATCCTACCATTCTTGAATGTCTCATCCTCGAACCCTCCTCGTGGTGTTTTCCCAGATGACTTCATTGTTGGGGCCAAAAATCCGAAACCGACTGCTGAAAATGTTGAGCCTGTTGGAATTTAGAGGCACGTAAACTAGTAATACATGCGCAGCGGAAATTAAAGTTCACCAACAACGAACAATTAATTGCATAATTAAATACGAGTAAACGTAAATAGAATTCTTACAGCAAACGTACACGGATTCCTCAACTATGTTATCCACGTAATAGTCGATTACTAATTCGCACAGATCTGCCAGCGTTGAATCCCCGAGATGAGTTTGCTAGGAAAATTCTAACTTAGAGATTTTATGGAGAAATATGAATTTACGTATTATGAATTCCCAAGAGCTCATATATATAGGAGAGGATTAACTTAAGTCTCAAGATAACCTAATTAGGAAATAAAGTCCCTAATCTTTATTTAAATAAATCTTTTAGATTTATTTCCCACATATAAATCTCTACGGATTTAAATTCCATATATGACAAATCTCTACGATTTGTTTCCATATATATTAAATCCTACAATAATATTCCAAATATTATTATTGGGAATTCTTATTTAATTAAATCCAATTTAATTAAATGTTAATAATAATTAGTTCCAAATTAATCTATTATTAATTACTTCTCCATAAATTAAATATTAAATCTAATTTAACATTTAATCAACCAACTATAATTAGTAAACAACCGTTACTTGTTGTGTGACCCATAGGCTCTCATATATCGAACGATTAATAAAACTAACGGTCTTAATTGAACCCTAGACAATAAATCAGACATTCTCAATATATGAGGTACGTTGCGAGAAACGTGCAACTACCTGTAACTGAAACATGAACTATTACGATTTTCTCCTTTAATTCATGAATACTCAATTAGTCTTGAACATGATGAAATGTCTATTCAAATAACTTAATCGATTTATCTCTAATCACTAATTGATCATTCATGTCACACTTGCCACAAAGTCCAAGTTGACGTGCATTGGCCAATGACTTTGATCCAATTATGATGAGAAGATGAGTATTCTCTCTAAATCCACTTTGAGGAATGAATCTTTTTCTTGGCTCAACTACCACGCACATGAACTTCGTGATGAACCCAATCCAAGCCATATCTATCCATGGAAAGGTGCAAACATCGATCATGGTCAAAGTTCATCACTCTACACATGTCATGCGCATTGACCTCAAGTCTAAGGAGTATCGCATTGCTCCCACTAACCGAGACACCCGTAGACACATATAGTGGAACTACATCAAACGGTTTCTCGGATGGGTATGTCAATACCCTCTAAGGTATTTGTGCATCCATCATGAGATACCTAGTATCTCGTAGTAAGTGAGATCTTACTACACTCTCTAAGAGTATGATGAAGATCACACACCAATCTCCATTGCATCATCAATATCCCTTTCTTGATGATCCTCGATTGGGGCTATTTAAGAATCATGCTTAAGTCATCTGAGTTCTCACTCAATCAATGACAGCAGTGACTAAAGGGAACACATATAAGAATAAATGCAAAAAATCAAACATAATATTCTAATGAGTGTAAAGCCATACATTTAATATTAAACACATAATAATATTAAACCAATAATGAATATTATATGAGTATTATGTCCTTACAAAGGATTGTCTCTAGGACACTAATACTAACAATATCCCACTTTGACTAGAGCCAATCACCTACATGCCTAACCCCTAGACCATCAAAATGTCTAGTGTGTACATGAACGCTCAAAGCCTTGGTGAAAGGATCAGCCAGATTATCCTCCGTGGGGATACATTCTAATTTTATCTATCCTCTAGCGATTATCTCTCTAATCAAGTGATAACGCCTCGGTACATGCTTGTTTCTGTTATTGGATCTCGGTTCCTTAGTTTGCGCAACCGCACTAGTGTTGTCACAATACAACTTTATTGGACTGCTGGCACTCGGAACTACCCCTAGTTCATTTAAGAACTGCTTTATCCAGACAGCTTATTTGGCAGCTTCCGCCGCAGCAATGTACTCAGCTTCGGTTGTTGAATCAGTGGTAGTATCTTGCTTGGAACTATTCCAACTAACCGCCCCACCATTGAGAACGAAGTCATAGCCCGACTGTGGCTTGTAATCATCACAATCGGATTGGAAACTTACGTCAGCATAGTCGATCGCGACTAGCTCTAACTGAGCTCCGTAGACCAGAAAGAAATCTTTAGTACGTCTGAGGTACTTAAGAATGTTCTTGACAGCAATCTAGTGGGGTTTACCCGTATTCTGTTGGTATCTACCAGTAGTGCTGACAGCGAAGGCCACATCTGGCCTAGTATAAGTCATAGCGTACATGATGGATCCAATTGCAGATGCATATGGTATATCCTTCATGCGCTGGATATCAGCTTCTGTAGAAGGACAATCCTTCTTAGACAACTTTATCCCATGACATGTCGGTAGAGATCCTCTCTTGGAGTTCTCCATCGCAAATCGCTTCAACACCTTGTCTACGTAGGTGGACTGTGACAGCCCCAACATCTTCTTGGATCTATCCCTTTGGATCTTGATCCCTAAGATGTAGCAGGCTTCTCCAAGATCCTTCATCATGAAGGTCCTTGACAACCATTCTTTCACAGACTGCATGAGTGGGATATTGTTTCCCATAATGAGTATGTCATCGACATACACAACTATGAATACAATATTCTTCCCACAGCATTTCCGATAGACGCACGGATCTTTTGAGTTTCTGTCGAAGTCAAATGATTTGACAACTTCATCAAATCGGATATTCCAACTCCTAGAAGCTTGCTTCAATCCATAAATGGACCGTTTAAGCTTGCACACAAGATTAGATTTTGGTTTTGATATGAAACCTTCAGGTTGAGTCATGAACACTTCCTTATCAATATTGCCATTGAGGAAAGTTGTTTTGACATCCATCTGCCAAATCTCTTAATCTAGGTGTGCTGCTATCGCAAGTAAAATTCGAATGGACTTGATCTTAGCAACTGGTGAGAAAGTTTCGTCATAGTCAATGCCTTCGCGTTGACTGTAACCTTTCGCCACCAACCTAGCTTTGTAGGTTTGTACCTTGCCATTTGCATGGGTCTTCCGTTTGAAGACCCACTTGCAACCTATGGGTCTAACCCCTTTTGACAATTCAACCAAGTCCCAAACTTGATTGACGTACATCGTGTCCATCTCGGATTTCATGGCTTCATGCCACTTCTTTGAGTCAATATCTAATGTTGTCTCAATGTAAGTTATAGGTTCGTCCTTATCCGGGATCTCCACATCATCATTCTCCTCTACGAGGAAACCATAATATCTTGTGGGTGAATTACGAACTCTAGTGGACTTATGGAGTTGTGGTTGCTTAGGCTGCACATTCTGATCGTGAAAATTTTGTGGTGCGTTGATTTCATCGTCGACCGGGGAGACCTCAAGAGCAACACTTCCGGATTCTCCTTGAGCACTTCCGGATGCCTCTTGGGTGAGAGTTTGAACTATGTCGTTCTCATTTAGCCCACTTGGAGTTCGTTGCTCGGGCAATGCAACTCCAATTACGCTCTCACTGGCTGAAAGAGGATCACTTAGTGATAAACTTCCACCATGTGAGCTGCTGAATGCTCCCACTGATTCTTTGTCATGTTTCTTTGACAAGACATCAGTCTCCTTGTTAAGTTGTGGTTCTTGAATTTCTTCAAGTTCTATCGTCTTAAGGCTTTGTTCCTTGAAGATGTAGTCTTCTTCAAGGAATTTAGCCTGCCTTGAAACAATCACTGTTTGTTTTTGAGGTAGATAGAAATAATATCCTCTAGTTTCCTTAGGATATCCCACAAAATAACCCTTTTCACCTTTTGATTCCAACTTGTCAGTGAACATTTTCTTCACAAATTCGGGGCAACCCCATGTTCTAATGTGAGAGAAATTTGGCTTCTTGCCATTCCATAACTCGTATGGCGTATTCTCAACTGATTTGGATGGAATCATAATCAGAATGTAGATTGAGGTTTAGAGTGCGTATCCCCATAAGAATGTCGGAAGGGAGGAGAAACTCATCATGGACCTTACCATGTCTAACAGGGTTCGGTTTCTCCTCTCGGACACTCCATTCATTTGGGGTGTACAGGGAGGAGTCCATTGTGATTGGATTCCATGCAACTTCAGATAATCAATGAATTCATGGCTAAGATATTCTCCTCCTCGATCTGATCGAAGAGTCTTATAACTCTTACCAAGATGTTTCTCTACTTCAGCTTTGTACTCCTTGAATTTCTCAAACGATTCGGACTTGTGTTTCATTAGATACACGTACCCGAATCTAGAGAAATCGTCAGTAAAAGTAATGAAGTAGCTGAATTGACCCCTAGCTAAAGTGGGCAGTGGTCAACAAACGTCACTGTGGATCAACTCTAGAACTTCTTTGGCACGAACCCCTTTCCCAGAAAAGGGTTTGTTGATCATCTTGCTCTTGAGACAGGATTCACAATTACAATAAGACTAAAACTCGAATGGGGTTAAGTAATGTAACTTTCTTAACCTTGCTATCCTATTCTCATTTGCATGACCTCCCCTACAATGCCACAAGTAAGTCGGGTTTTCATGATTACTAAGTTTGAGTCGTTTGTTTGATATATTAAGAATGTTATGTCCACAATGCAACAAATATAAACCATTAGATAAAGGAGCATTTCCATACACATCACCATTAAGCGAAAAATAACAATTATTATTTGAAAAATGGAAGGAAAAACCTTCAATATCCAACATCGGAATAGAAATATGTTACGGGTAATAGAAGGAACAAAATAACAATTATTTAGTTCAAGTCTAGGTAAGTCTAAAACATAAACACCAACACGTTCAGCAGCAACTCTTGCTCCATTCCCAACGTGTAGGGCGACTTCACCCGGCCTAACTGCCCTGCTATGCTTGAGACCCTGCACATTAGTACAAATGTGTGAGCCACAACCGGTATCCAATACCCAGCAGTTAGTATCATTTGTGGACATGTTTATCTCAATAACAAACATACATGTTCCAATAGCTGAGACACCTTGTGTCTTCTTTTCAGCTGCTAGAACCTTACAGTCCTTCTTCCAATGCCCTTCGCTAAAAGGAGGCATACATCCTTGTCCACCCTATCCTTCTTTTGAATTCCACCTTTGGGCTTAAGGACGCTAGGCTTAGAGCCTTTCTTTGCCTTGCCTCTCCGCTTTTTCTTTCCTTTCGGACCAGAAGAAGTAGAGGCACTCACTGTTGGGAAATTTATAGTTTTGATAAAAGTTCCAGAAACACATGTAGTAGGACCAAATCGGACACAGAGCGGTCGATGTTTATATTACCGTTTATAGAATACCGCTTTGATAATTATCAGATAGAACAACCGATGTAATAGATAGGTCACATATTGAGGGGAACCTCAATATGTATAAGTCAGTCCAAGATCCAAAGAACAAATGATATCCGACGTGCCGTAATGCTAGAGAAGAACAGAAGATCGACGATCCGATCTAGTCGATATCTCACCAAGTCATAAAGCTCAAACTCGCAATACTTGAAGATCGATGACTTCCGTAAGATCGCACTGTAAGACCTACATCACCGAGTCCGCTAGTTGAAGCTAAAGTCAACCTAAGCACCGTAGACTCCATCGTAGACTAATCGCTTCGATCGATCGATCAAAGTCACCACCAGTGAAAAACTGATGTTTCACCTAATCATACGTCGATGATCTGAACAAGAAGAAATGTCAACCTTAGTTGGAAGAACAAACACTGAAAAGTGCGTCTGCTAACCAATAAGAACAAGACACGTATGATCGGAGCCCGATAATTAAGGGATTTAATGTTTGCTCTCTCTAACGGCTATAAAATACAAGTTCACGCTTTTCGCCATGCCGCCTCAAGACGCCACATCAATCCTCGCAAAAACTACCTAATATAGCCCGAAATTCAAATTTCTCTCCAACGGCTCTTTGATTTCAAGGTCTATAAATATGGGATCACACTTCAGAGTGAAGACACGAAAACACTGAACAATCAAGAAGCTCAAGCAATTATCAGATTTCCGCACAAAGAACACGATCAAGAAGATTATTTTATTAAGTGTTCATCCCATAAGTTCTTAGCATAGAAATCTTTTCATCTAGCCGATAGGGCTACCTTAAACACTAGAAAAGATTTCATAGTTGGAACCAAAACAATCTTATCCAAACCCAAGTTAGGTTAAGTTGTTTAGCAAGATTTCGCATCAGGGTTTCTAGTTCTCGATTTTTGGGATCGGTTGAGTGAGAACTCCTTAAATATCCGTCGGTTGTCTTGTGTTGAACTAACACATAAAACTAAGTTCAGTTGGTTAAGTTGGTGCCCCTTGTGATAGGGAAGAGTGGACGTAGGACTGGTTTGTCCGAACCACTATAAATCTTGTGTGCCTTTACCGCTTTGATTAACTGGTCTACACAATTGCACACAACCTTTAAAGCGCATACATATTCTAAGTTGAGATCACCTAGCACCAAGCTTCGATCTGATCAAGCTTGACACTTCACCAACCGTTAAAACACTAACTTTGGAATCGATTTATAAAAAACCGGTTTTTCACGGGTAAAACTTAAGCTTCCGCACACATCGCTTAAACGATATTCATCGAACTAATCTGCTTTGAGCGATTAGTAAGTTGGTTATCGACCCAAACCGATTCACTCGCGACTCTGATCAAAGCTAATCGCCTCACACCGATCCAAGACAAAAAAAGTTTCGAAGTCTATTCACCCTCCCCTCTAGACTTCGCCCTCACAAAACCCGTTCGGGACCTACAAGTGGTATCGAGCGGTTGGTTCTCTGCATCCATCGACTTTGTGTATCATCGATTCTTGAGGAAGAATCTTTGTGGTCGATCGAATCGATCTTGAAAAACCTTCTTAAAACTCATTCATTTTCCAAAAACACTCAAAGATGGATAACACCTCGTATGTATCATGATCTCGCCGAAGTTCTCAATCGACATTTAGTATGCAGATTGGGCCATATATATGTCCAACCATCTAGGTTCGATCGAAGGGCGTAATGATGGAAGTCATCGAAAGAGGACCCATCATCATATATTACGACAACCCCGCAGTTGGAGGAGATCCGCACTTTGCCCCTGAAGTCTTGTAATTTTAAAACCCAAATTTGATGGATGCAGAGGAAAGGAAATCGCATACTCTGGATACTATCTCAAGGCATATTATCATGAAAACAATGGATAAGGTCACCAAGGAAAGATTAAGTATCTCAAATCATGCGAAAGCAATGTGGGATACTCTAAATTTGATATGTGAGGGAAATGACCAGATAAAAGATGCAGTCTGCAGTTTAACCGGTAAAGTTCAAAAATTGAAGATGTTGCCCAACTAAACCATCAACGAACTCGATGGAAGGATTACTATGTCAATAAACAAGCCGAGAACTTGGTAGAGAGATGTCCGATAAAGATATCAACTACAAAATTTTAAGGTCTCTCACCAAGAAATGGGACATGAAGGTCACGGAATCAAGGATTGCCAAGACATTTAAAAAATGAAGCCAAGTAGCTTGTTCTTGAGCCTTAAAGCTCACGAAGTTCGATTTAATTGAGAGAGGACAAGCGGATGAAGATGAGGTGCCCGGGCCAAGCCTCAACTTCCAAATCGCTTGCTTTTAAGGCAACCAAAGAAGAGATTGAAGACCAATGAGCCCATTGAAACATCATAAGTCGCGTAACAGACGCTCGCTACTGAAAAACTAGAGAAATCAAATACTCAATTGGGTAAGTATCAAGATTCTATAAAGATTATCAACATAGCCGAGGAAGAGATAGGAGATCGCACAAATGATCTCCGTAAAAGAACTGTGATCCGATGATCGGAGAGATCACAAAGATGAAAGGAAAAGAGATAATCTAAATGATGAGAGAAGAGATAACCAATCGATGTAAGAAGCTCGACTACTATCGAAAAGGAAAATCACCGATAGATCATACAGATTTTTTGTGATTCACCGAAGAAAAGGTTCCGTGGATCAAGGAGCGTGCTTCAATTCAGGAGAAGCCAGTCACTACAAATAAGCAGACGCCTGCACTGACGCCAAGAGAAATGGAAGAAAAGAGGAAACAAAGAGAGCAACGGTACAAGGACGTAAAAAGCTATGGTTGTCGACACGTCAGAATTGACGATCAGATTCCGCCCTCTCCGAGGACTCGATACTCCTCTCAGAGAAGATTTCTCTGTCGACGCTAGCAGCATTGCTGACTTCTATGGAAATGAAGATCCGATATTCTCTTCGGATGATGATGAGATCTCGCTCGATGGCCAAGGAGGACCAATCTGAGGTAACCTCCAAACCCGCTTTGTTCGCTTTACACCAAGCATCATTAGCACACCTCGCCGGGAGATTAACCGCAGCTCTACTCGAAAGCAATTGCTTGAGGATCTCTCCAATGCAAAGAGACACTTATGCTATAGTGGAAGTTTAAAATGACAAGCCGAGGACCGTAAATAATCACCATTGCTAAAGAGAATGATCTCAAGAAAGCCTCCGAACTTAAATCAATAAACCGCTCATAAGGCAACTGAGGAATTAAAAATTCTGAAAGTTAAAGCTTCTGATCAGGAGAAGCAGATCAAAGATCAGCTGGCAATTAACAAACAGCAAGCGGATGACTTCAAAATCCTGCAAGCAAAATTCGATGAGCTGTTCCGAAAGCATGAAAGTCTAAAATCATCCGAGGATAATCACGTAAGAAAATAGAGGTTTTTACAAAATCATCTAAAACCGCTCAAGACATGAACACCTATTTTCGAACAACGACAACAAGAAGGACTTGGGTATGAGAACCCTTCCACGCCCTCAAAAGCCCCGGCTGATTCATCTCAAAAAGGTGTAATCAGACGAGTTTCTGACAAAGATACACCAAAAGCCAAACATGTATCTAATAAGGGAAAAAGACTAGTTGAGTAGGTAAGGCAGGTGTCTAACCAGAAGGGGAACATAAATGGACCCCAACTGGTAAAGCATCAGTCGAGGAATCAACAGAAGAACCCAGTTCTTCTGAAGAGACCTCAACCTGATCAACAGATCGAAAATCGTAAAAGACAACCTGTAAAAGGGAAGTCCAATCTGAGACCCAATCAAGGTCAGCTGCCTAATAAGCATGCTTCAGGTAAACTGCAAAAACCACCTATGCTGAAAAGATATGAATCTTTTGATGGTAGGAGTCGTACTTACCCCTATAATCAGAAATCTAGGGCTGCTGCACCAGAACCACACTGGATGAAAAGAAGACAAACAGAAAAGATAAATCCCAAGTCTTCTAAGTCACCCAAGGTTCACACTAATAATCATACTAATCGAAAGCATATAAAGAGACGATATGATTATGTTGATAGGTATGGGAGACAAATCAGGCCTTCGATCTAACCGATCACAATAGAAGTGCTCGCTTTGTATGGATCCCCAAAACTAATCCTAACCCCTCGTGACCCAATCCAAAAGGGTACCTAAAGCCCCGATTTGGTCAGCAGGATCGCGTGGTCCGCCAACAAAGGAGGTGTGCAAGCAACTATCCGGTACATCGATAGTGGATGCTCAAGGCACATGACCGAAGCAAACATCTCCTCACTCTTACATAGAACGTAAAGGTTCGCTGTACTCTTTTCGGTGATGATAACTTTGGTTATACCAAAGGATTCTAACCTTAGAGAATGATGATGTACAAGTAATCGGAGTCTCAGATGTCGGCGGTCCGGCACAACCTATTATCGGTTTCACAATTCTCGCGACAACGATTCAAAGTTGAGTTCTCGACGACCAATGCACTATCAAGAATCGAGCCACTCAACAGATTTTGCTAACTAGTTCAAGGAAAGGGACGATCTACACAAATTGATTGGAACAATTTGCCCAAGAAATGCATGCTCGATTGTCAAGAGTTCCAAAAGTAGTAGAATTGGCTCGCACAAAAGAATGAGCCATCTCAACTTTAAAACTCTTAATAAGATAGCAAGGATGTCTCTAGTGGAAGGACTTCCGAATGAAGTATTTTTTCAAAGGATCGATATGTACCGTATGTCGGAAGGGAAAATAGTCAAAGCTTCATTCAAGGAATTCCTTGACCGCATCCAAAGAGAGTAATCGCAAATTGCTTATATATGGATCTATTTGGACCCATTTACACCAAATCGATTCTCAACGGACGAAATATACTCGTAATCGTGGATGACTATTCCAAGTTTACTTCGGGTTATATTCTTACATAAGAAGAATGAGACGACAAATCTAAGATACCCGAGTCGCTAAAAAAAAAGATTACAAAATGAGAAGGGTGTCAGTAGTAAAAATCAAATCGATAAAGGTACGTAATTTCGAACTCTTTTTATTACCGATTTTTGCTCTAAGTTTGGTATACAACATGAAACATAAAGCAAGGACGCCACAACAAAATGGAGTAGCAGAATCGGAGGAACAGAATCCTCAAAGAAGTTTCGCCGCAGACGATGTTAGTTAACATGCAATACCAAGCCGCTTTCAAGTGTATAATCAACACCGCATGTCATACTCGTAATGATGTCTTCGACTAAGGCTCACTACAAAACACCCTATGAACTGTGGAAGGACAAAAACCTCGTGGTCTCTTACTTCCATGTTTTTTGGTGTAAGTGTTTCATACACAACAATGGGAAGAGTCGGTTGAAAACTTTTGAGGCCAAGTCGATGAGGGTATATTCTTAGGATATTCCTCATCTAGCAAGGCTTTCGTGGTTTACAAATGCATTTAACCCTACTTGTGGAAGAAACACCCCATGTAGTCTTTGATGAAGCATCTTCCGAACAAGAGAAATCATTTCGAAACAAGATGTACCGATCAACTAGTACCGATGCTCGTAAAATGGATCACCTAATGATCAAGGAAAAAGAATCGAAACCGTAATAAGATATACATTCCGGATCTAGTTGATTCACCGCATCATTCGGATCCTAAGGTACTAAAAAATCGATGAAGAAGTCGACAGATAAGATCAATCGAACCATCCGGTTCGGGGGAACACCGGTTCCCACTTAACGACATCGAAGACATGATGAGTCCAACATCACCGAGACATGTTCTTATCAAGTGGATCATAATTCTGCACCACTCCCAAATGCTAGTAATGAACCTTTATCGAAATGGATGATGTTCTCCAAACCGACGCAAATCGTAATGTATGACTGGATAACCAAATATCCAACCGATCGATTATCGAGACCCATCTCGATAAAGTTAAAACTAGACATCGATTGGTGAAAGTGCCATGTATTGTCAAGTATTTGTCTATGAAGGAACCAACAACAATAGAGGAAGTTTCTACAAGACGCAAGTCGGATTCTAACCATGCAGAAGAGCCGACAGCTTCGACAAAAAATCAAGTTTGGGAACCGCAGATGCACCAAATCATCAAGACGAATTGGCACGGTGGGTTTTCAAGAACAAGAGAGATGAGAAAATGTCATCACCGTAAATAAGGCAAGACTTGTTGCTAAGGGGTATTCACAATCGAAGGAATTGATTATGACGAGACCTTTGCACCGCCGCCGCCTAGAAGCCATTCGGTCAAGCTGCATATGCTTCCCACAGAGGGTTCACCGTGGTATCGATGGACGAAAAGAGTGCATTTTTAAACGGGGTACTAGCAGAGGAAGTTTATGTCGAACAACCTCCGTGCTTCAAAAAAGAACAACCAAGTGTACCGCTTAAGAAAAGCTCTTTATGGTTCAAACAAGCTCCTCGAGCTTGGTATGATACACTCTCTCGCTTCTGATCGACAAAGGGTTCACTAAAGGAACAAAGGACGTAACCTTATTCGTAATAGAAGATGGAGAAGATATTCTCGATGGTTCAGATTCACGTGATCTACATCATCTTCTGGATCTCCTAACAAGAGTCTATGTGAAAGATTCAAAGAAGTTCGATGCAAGGGAAGTTCGAGATGTCCATGATGGGACGGATGAATTACTTTCTGGGTCTCCGTGAAGCAAAGTGCGTATGGGATATTCATCTCGCCAAGCAAAGTACACTAGAATTTATTGGCTAAGTTTGGAGTTCAAAATTGCAAGGAAGCCAAGATTCCTATGATGACCGGATTCAAGATGGATCCGTATTTAGGATGGTCGAAAAACAAATCGTAAAAGAATATAGGGCTCTCATTGATCTCTACTATACCGATCGCAAGCGTACCGAGATATCACCTTTTGCAAAGAGGGTGTATGTGCCGATTTCGTGCAAATCCAATGCAAAGCCACCCAGAAGCAAAAAGCGGTTTCTTAAGTATCTCGAAGGACAAGAACCTTGGTTTATTTTACCCATCGATGATAATCTAGAGCTTAGTGGGTATTCTCGATTACGACATGGAGGTTGCAAGATTGACAGAAGTCAACCTCGCGAACATGTCGCTTTTAGGAAGTAAACCGATCTCGTGGTTTTCAAAGAAGTTAGACATCGGGCTATGTACATCTACTATCAAGGTAATATATGGTCGCAGAAAGTCGTTGTTCCTAATCGCTTCCTCGCTTAGTCAAGAATGAGGATTATAACATCGTAGCTAAGAATGTACCTATATTCGTGACAAGAATAAAGCTATTGCAATCACTCGTAATCTCGTTTCTACATACAAGATGCAAGCATGTGGATGTCGACACCATTTTATAAGAGATCATGTTGAAAAGAAGAATATCGAATGGAAAAGATTCACACCGATTTACGTAAAGTCGATATTCTAACCAAAGCCACTAGCCGAGATCGATTCGTGAGAATTGTGTAACG
Organism: Stenogyne calaminthoides; assembly: GCA_037126765.1. Taxonomy (NCBI): domain Eukaryota; kingdom Viridiplantae; phylum Streptophyta; class Magnoliopsida; order Lamiales; family Lamiaceae; genus Stenogyne; species Stenogyne calaminthoides. The sequence continues at coordinate 22,716,924 of JBBCBC010000021.1, forward strand.
AGCTAGGCTTCGATCTTGGAGAAAAAGCACCTAAAATGCTTGATGGATTGTTCTCGAAACCAAATTTGGTTAAGAGACTAACCAAAGTTGAAAGGAATCATTGAGTTTGGTATCTCAATCGATCGGAAGATCGAAGGAACCGATTTGAGAAATCGATCAAATTTACGAAAGTTATCGATTAAAGGAATCGATCGGATTAAGGTTTATCGAATAAAGGAAACGCTCAATTTAAAAGGAATATCCGATTAAATCGGTTGGGTTATTTTACATCTTTGTAAGTCGATTTAGCCGATATTCAACAAGCAAGATTCACAGATTAAAGCCTACAATCGCATAAGAAAGCAAGAGAATTTACACAACAATGGAATAATAGAACTTTTCATTGATAAAGACCAAGGTCGATTACATTACAAGTTACAAGTACAAAGGACCCGGAGGTCAAGACATAAGTCATAACCGAAAACCCTAAACCTATAACCCTAAACCCTCATCCTAACCCCAAGAAGAAAGGGGAGAGAGAGATTTTAAATCGATGCTCTCATTTTCCCCACTTAACAAGGGGTGAGAGGGCTTTAAAGAAATCCTAAAGCCGCTAGTCAAGCTAAAACCAAAGGAGCGAGAGCGCGCTGATAGGATTTTCTAAGCCAGAGCCCTTAGACCAAGTCAATGGACTCTCCAAATTGTTAAATTGAGCACATGTGCCAAGAAATTGGTTCAAAGACCTTATGGGCACATGTGTTGCATGAAAAATTGAGTTGATATACGAAGATCACCGTTGTCCGATCAAGACCGTATATCAAACTCATGTTTTATATCGATCGAGTCTGTTGATGCCGGTTACGCCATAACGATAGACACAAAGGTGCATACTGTTAGAGAAGTGTCTTCTTAAGATTCATGCAGCAGATCCGGGCCATGGTGGTAGAGGAGCTTGGCAACAATTGTATGTGAAATCTTTGATGACGATTTAAAAACAAAGGATAAGGGACACACAGGTTGATTTGAGAAGTCAAAATCATTGAAAAAGGGGTAAAGGTGTTTGCCGGAAGTTTCACCTAAATAAGGGTTCACCGTAATGCATGATTTTACAAAGAAAAGATAAGTATGGTGAATGGGTTATGTTGTGTAAAAAACATTGGTCCAATTTATAGAGGCCAAGAAGGGTGCAAATGCAAATTTGATTTCAAAAAGCCTTTTAGAGAAATTTGCATCACACAAGGACAAATGTAGAAATCACGATCGATAATTGATAAATTTACTACGGATTGACATATCAAGATATACAAACATTTATAATTACGATGTCAAATCGCGCCAACTTAGGAATAGAGACTACTATTCTAGACTAAGTTTTACGGAACACTTATCCCAAGAATTGGCTTGATCTCGAGAAGAATCGATTAGGGTCAACCAAAATCTGATTACATACGAAATCGATCGATAGCTATAAGATCACTTGAACTTGAAACCTCAACAAATCGATATATCACTATGAGAAAATGTAAATATCGGGCTGAAGGGGGGAACTTCAACCGATCGAGGAGGATCGTATGAAAAATCGCATACAAAAATGAAACAGATCGCTTGAAAAGAACAATGGGAAATTATAAGGTTTAGGCAGAAAACTAAGATCAACAAGTGGAATCAACTTCAAGTGGTATTGACCGACACTATATCACCAATCGAATACGCCTTTCTTTTCCCTTGTTATTTGCTTATTTATCTGATTTTATCCGCTTTTATTTGCCTTTATCAGATGATTACCCGCGTGACGATCCCCGCAAATCATTTAACGCGACGTGGGTACATGTATTAATTGCTACAAAATGAGCTTTTAAATCCAAAAGGTTTTCAGACGCGTTTTTTCCCCAACCATTCGATCAAAACCGCTTAATCTGGATCATCTAATCTTTTCAAACGGTTGATCTTCCAAATCTTGTCTTTTTTCCTCCACATTTTATAAGGTTCATCAAAACCCTACCAGAGTTTTCCAAATCACAAACTTATGCTTTTATTTTCCAAAACTCTCCAGATTATTCTTTTGCGATTCAAAGTGTTTTTTCTTAAGTCTCAAATCCAAAAAATGAATCTGTAATTTCGATTATTTGATGAATCATTCTTTTAAAACCATTGATCTTAAAAATTTTGTCAATCGCCGATATCCTCAGATTATGTTTTATTGTTTCTTGGTTTCCGATATGTGATATTCTTAGTATTTATGCACAATTTTAACCGAATTTATCTTATCTCAGAGATGATCACTCACGGTATGGGTAAAATAATGTGCAACTATGCGAATCGACATTAAGGATTGTCGAGGACAAGTTCGCATAATTTGGGGTTACAAAGGATCCTAATCAATGGAAGTAGAGGAAATTTCAAGAAAGCAGACTTGAGAAATATTGTGGCCGCTTATCGCAATCCAAAGGATGTAAGATGAAGCCCTCGAATTCAGAAGGAATTTAAGGGTGGATACAGATGCTCCAGAGAAGAACTACTTTCGACAAATAACGGAGAAGAGATCGATCGACGAATGAGGATATAACTCGCCCTGTTCAAATTTACCTAAAAGGACGAATCTCGCCGCCACTATAGAGAATCAAGATGAGCCGATCGTAAACGAAGCTCATCGAGAGGCCGACAAAACATCATACGCCAAAGCTTTGTCGCCAATGCTCAAGAAGAAATACCGATTGTTGTTTGATATTTTGTCAAAAAAAATTATGGGTATTTATTCAAATTTCAGATGTTTTACATCACCAAACCAGACAAAGATGGTCGCAATAATTGATGAAGCAAAGAACATCAATCGGCATGGGTTCCTAAAGGCCATTCTACTCCAAGAACATGATAAATTTGGAGTTTATGAGTGGAGGCGGTGTCTATCTCAAGAAGAGGATCAAGAATCTCAACAAGGTTGCAAATTATCCTACAAGACAAAATGCCAAATGCCGATGGGAAATGTAATGGACTCAAGTCCTACAAGGCATTCCTTCCACCACTTTAGCCATATTTGGGCCACCAGATGATGATATGCGCCAACTCCCCCAAAGACGGCTAGAAGGAAAAAGCAAGGAAGCAACTTCGCTTACACCAGAGCCCCCCCCAAGAAGAAAAAAAAAAAACCAAAGTGAAGGTCCAGAAAAGAGGTCAAGAAGGCGGCAAGCCTCCATGACTCGATGCTAGAAGATGAGTCGATGAAGAAAGAGCGCCAGATCACTGGTGCACCACAAAAAATCGTGAAAAATCGACAGCAAAGCTTCTCAAGCCGAGAGCCAGCCACCATTCCCGAGGAAGAAGCACGAGACGAACGATCTCCTTCTCCTCCAAAATCGAAATGATTCACCACTCGACTAATGGCCGAAAAGCATGTCTCCTACTCCTCCACCGCCTCGCCAAATTCAAACTACATCATCACCTCAAACTCGAATTACATCAGTCCATGAACTCGAAACAACAATAGCCATGAACTGAAACCTTACCAACAGGAACCAGAATCCGCTTCCACAAAGCAGAACCTCTCGCAGTCGAGCCTATCGATAACTTCCACCTACTCAAGCACCACCGAACCCTCCACATCTCATCAACCTAACCGACAGATAATTCCCGAAGTCTAGATCATCAAAGACCATCACAGGAAAATAGTCGTAATGCAAATCGAACGAGAAATTGATGAGATGTATCCAATCGGGTCGCCCATCCCGCTATTAGAGAATAAGTTATGGAGATCCTCACCGAGAGATCTCGATTAAAAAGCTTCTCATATTTTATAATGATTATCGAGCAAATGGGCGGTGTCGATGAGTTTGCAGATTTTGATTTCGATATGAGGAAATTCTAAAGTAGATCACCACCGAGCCGATAACTATCGAATCTATCAAAGCTCGATCCACAGAAGCTAAGGTTGACCAAACAAGGCGAACCGAGATCGCCAAGAAGCTCCCCAAGCGATGCTACAATGAAGGATACAGAGTCAGCCGATGATAGTGAACTGTGTCAGCTCATGACCAACCACCGGAGGCACAAACAACTCGAAACCGATCAAGTGATGCAAAAACATTCCAACATCTCATATCATCACGATCAATTTCAGAAATCGATCTTGTCTCAAAGATCTCCCGAAAGAAGAAGTTGAGGGAGCGATAGTCGATCGAGGCAGATTGGCCTCAAAGAAATAACAATGATCAAAGGGAATTGCTATTTCCTAGATTGCAGCCTATCAAAGATCGGGCCCCCAAAATCGTGACCACCGTGGTTCGCCAACTTATAAAATCCGCTGATGACAAGTCGATTCGTGGATCAACAACAAGTTTTTTTCTCGATGCTCACTAAAAAAGCTCGAATCGACGTAAGAGAAACTTGACAAACTGATTTTTACACTTCTATCGCCATGGAATCACCAAGACCGAAATGATCTCGGCGGTTGAACATCTAACCGCCAAGTTCCGTGTTTATCTCATGCATCTCAACAGGCAATAATATCGGGCAGATCCCTAACTTCCCACTCACAACTTTTTTTGATCAAACCAAAAAGGGGGAAGGATTTGAGGAGAAACCAACCGACATGATCGTAACAACCAAGACCTAATTCGATAGCTTGAAGTTTATGGACAAAGACTAGACCATCCGGATCTTTTTGCTAACGGTCTCAAAAGATGGAAAAGTCAAAGGCAAGAAAGGTAGCTATCATGGGCCGGGACATCACAAAAGGTAGTCGCTAAGGTGCCGGGAAATCACAACTCGATTCCATCTCGCATACAACCTCAGACCAGCCACTCGGACTAAAAATAGTCACAAGAAGCACACAAAGCCGACATAAAAACGATAAGAAACTGGCCGAGAAACCGCCCAAAGAGCAAAGGTGTCAAGAGGCCCGAAAAAAGCGAAGAAGAAAGAAGGGTAGAAAAATTGACAGAGGCGTAAAATCAAGAAAAATTCAGACGAGAGCGAAGAAAGGAAAGGCCGAAAAATTGCATTTTAACCTCAAATCAAAGAAGAGTTGATGAGATTATTCCAAAAACCGCCGCAGACATGCTAAGAGGTTTGAGGAATGGAACAAGATCGTAAGGAATGGCTTCGGATGTTTTTGTCCTTAATCTTGTTCCACGAGAAGAATCTCCGTATGATGAATTCTCAACTGCTTAGAAAAATAAATATCCGTATTTTCCAAGTATCCGAAAAATGAGGCCAAACTTATCAATGTAAAAATATCTCGCCAAGAGTATGATCCGCCGATTACTTTCGAAGAAGGAGATGGCTCATTTGGACAGACCGGCATTTCAGAGATTCTACTTTGACATCCCGAAAGCAAAACGCATATAACTCGATCCTCGCCAGACCAATGATGTCAAATGGAAACTATATCGATCTTCAACGCACCTCAAGATCAAAGAGAGATGCCGTATGATACAAGCCTAAAGAGTGAAGAATCGAAGACTTCTCAGATCACTGTTTTAAATTCAAACTTTTCTCGATGTAACATGTAATCGATATATCTAATGAGAAAAGTTTATTTTCCGATCCTAAGACAAAATCTCATTGTCTTCGATTATGTGCTTTTATCGTTATATTTATCAACTGTGTTTGGTTTCTCGTGTGTTTTGGTTTTATCAAAAAGGGAAATTGTTGGGAAATTTATAGTTTTGATAAAAGTTCCGTAAACATGTAATAGACCAAATGACTGTAGTCGATCGATGTTTATATTACCGCTTATAGAATACCAGCTTGATAATTATCAGATAGAACAACCGATGTAATAGATAGGTCACATATTGAGGGGAACCTCAATATGTATAAGTCGATCTCAAGATCCAAAGAACAACCGATATCCGGATGTGCCGTAATGCTAGAGAAGAACGAAGATCGACGATCCGATCTAGTCGATATCTCACCAAGTCATAAAGCTCAAACTCGTAATACTTGAAGATCGATGACTTCCGGAAGATCGACCGAAGACCTACATCACCGAAGTCCGCTAGTTGAAGCTAAGTCAACCCAAGACTTAAGACTCCATCAGTAGATCGATCGCCGATCGACGAAGTCACCACCAGTGAAAATCGATGTTTCACCTAATCATACGCCGATGATCCGAACAAGAAGAAATGTTAACCTTAGTTGGAAGAACAAACACTCAAAAAGTGCGTCTCAACCAATAAGAACAAGACACGATGATCGGAGCCGACAATTAAGGATTTAATGTCGCTTCTAACGGCTATAAAATACAAGTTCACGCTTTCGCCATGCCGCTCCCCAAGACATCACATCAATCAATCATGAAAACTACCTAATATAGCCGAAATTCAAATCGCTTCTCCAACGGCTTTTTTGATTTCAAGGTCTATAAATATGGGATCACACTTCAGAGTGAAGACACTAAACACCAACAATCAAGAAGCTCAAGCAATTATCGATTTCCGCATCAAGAACACGATCAAGAAGATTATTTTATTAAGTGTTCATCCCATAAGTTCTTAGCATAGAAATCTTTTCATCTAAATTGATAGGCTACCTTAAACACTAGAAATGATTTCATAGTTGAACCAAAACAATCTTATCCAAACCCAAGTTAGGTTAAGTTGTTTAGCAAGATTTCGCACTAGGGTTTCTAGTTCTCGATTTCTGGATCGGTTGAGTGAGAACTCCTTAAATATTTGTTTGATAATCGTGTTGAACTAACACATAAAACTAAGTTCAACAAGTTAAGTTGGTGCCCTCTTGTGATAGGGAAGAGTGGACGTAGGACCGGGTTTGTCCGAACCACTATAAATCTTGTGTGCCTTTACCGCTTTGATTAACCTGTCTACACAATTGCACACAACCTTTAAAAAGCGATACATATTCTAAGTTGAGATCATTGCTAGCACCAAGCTTCGATCCGATCAAGCTTGACACTTCACCAACCCGTTAAAACACTAACTTTGGAATCGATTTATAAAAACCGGTTTTTCACGGGTAAAACTTAAGCTTCCGCACACATCGCTTAAACGATAATTCTACGAACTAATCTGCCTTCAAGCGATTAGTAAGTTGTTTATCAGCCAAACCGATTCACTACTCGATCAAAGCTAATCGCCTCACACCCGACTGCGACAAAAGTTTTCGTAAGTCTTCATTCACCCTCCCAGACTTACGCCCTCACAAAACCCGTCGACCTACACTCACCATGAGTACGGGCTTCTTTTTAAAGGAGGACTTAAAAGTCATGAGCATGTTATGCTCGCATGGTCGATTTCGTCTTATTCATATTAAAGTTTACTACTTAAACTCAAATATGAATCGGGAAGGCGACTAAAGAATGACATAAACAACAACATTGGTCTTGAGCTCAATGCCCGATTTCCACCAAGTTTCGACAAATTTCTATCATCTTCAATACATGAGGAGAAACCTTCCTCCTCGGGACAATCTGGATCTAAACAGATCTCTCATCACTTCATAAATCTTAATCCAGATTCGTAATCAAAGAGATCCTTCGATGCTTAATCATCTCAATGGAAGCATATTCTCATGCCGCTTTTGGTACTCGTGAGTCATTCCGAGTAAAGATAACACACTGAGCACGGGAAGCATCCTCTTGATGCTTCTTTTTAGTCGCGAACGTCAACGCTTCAAATTTCTTCAATTACCGGTATTTCAAGGGTAGCAGAATCGGCGTGTCCAACACGTACTCAATCTTTTTTGCGAAAGCACCAAACGAACGTTTCGGTGCCAGTCGAGAAAGTTTGGCCCAACCAACTTGTTCGTTTCCAAAACGCTTCTCAATGACAAGTTATTCATTTCAACAATCCTAGAGAAATAAAATAAAATGGGAATTAAAACACATAATTCATATGATCAATATTCAGCAATCAAAATAAACATGGCCTTTCAATTTATTTTGTCTCCATTATTTTCACATACTTAACACTTATATGGGCGCCGTCTACCCAAACAATAAATATGGTCCGACAGTTATTGGGTGCCGCCTACCCAAACAATTATAATGCGGACGTAAAAAGTTAACGAATTTAAACGAGTAAACAGGTTAACAGTGGGTTTTAATAAAATTTTTAAAACGAATTTTAATTTTCAATTAAAAAAGGGATTAATCTAATTAATCGTTTTGGTCCAACCAATTTTAATTTCAGAATTAAATCGAATAAAATTCTAAATATTTTTATTAGTTTATTTATTTCTCGGGGGCTTAGGTGCAAATTTTGGTATTTTGCACGGGAGGGCCTGTCTCAAATCAAATTTGCAAAACAGCCCCCCACATCATCACCCTCCCAAATCGAATCCAATCCGAATTTTCCAAACCCCAAATTAACCAAATTCCAGAATCCTGATCTTATCAAATTAATCAAATCGAAAATAGAAACCAAGAAATAGGATCGATATAGGGTTCACAACTAATCGACATCGGGCAACAGTAGTGACGCAGCGACGCACGACCATCGAGGCGACGCGAGTCACCAATGTCACGCCCAGCGTGCGGGCGACTCGCCTCTGCGACGAGCATATCAGAAGGGGTTTGGGTGTTGCCACACCCCTTGTTTGAATCTGGTTCGAAAACATATCGGAAGCGACGGGAAAGGGTCGGGTAGGCGGCACATCGCCACTTACTCTTCCCAAATCCGGCGACGCGCCGCCCTAACCCGCATCGAAACGGGCACGCTGGTCAAGTTCCGAAAGCATGCAAGCGGTTACGAGATGAAATCGAAGGGAATCGGTGGCGAACCACCACCACACGAGCGAGGGCAAAACGAGGTCGCGTTGCAGCGCCGGTGATGGAGCACCGCGAGCGAGCGGAGCGAATTGCCTCCAAGGCGATATCGCATCTGAGCAGAGAGCGGCGGGCCGTCGCGATTTGCACCGCAGGCTACCGCGCGCGATGTGAGGCTCGGTGCCTAGCACCGGCCTCCGTGACGCGGCATAGCACCGCCGGTCGAATCGAGATTCTGTGGATGGAGGCGGAGGGAATCCCCGAGGGAAACCCTAATCTGGGTAAAGAGGATGAACTGAGCACAACGAACGAAATAAAGCAAACAAAGGGGGTGGGGTTGATCTAATCAGTTGTGCCCTATCAATTAAATAAAAAAAATTCTTTTTATTAAAATCAATTTTAATATGCAATTAAAAACAAGAGCATGGAGCTCTGATACCACTTGTTGAAAAATAGAGGCACGTAAAACAAGTAATCACATGCGCAGCGGAAATTAAAGTTCACCAACAACGAACAATTAATTGCATACTGATTATAATAATCATAACGAGAAATCTTACAGTAACTCGAGTGCAGAATCCTCTACTACGGTATCCATGTAATCCCCAATTATAGACTTGCACGGATTTGCCAGCGTTGAATCCCGAGACAAATTTGCTAAGAAAATCAAAACTCTAGATCTTATGGAGAAAATATGAAGTAACGTTGTTTGTGAATTCCCAAGAGCTTGTATATATAGGGAGTCCCAACTTAAATCTTAAGCTAGCCCAATTAGGGAAATAAAAACCCTAATATTGAATTAAATTAATTCCTTTTAATTTAATTCCCTAAATATAAATCTCTACGGATTTAAATGTCTTATATGAAAATCTCTACGATTTATTTCCATATACATTAAATCCTACAATTATATTCCAAATATAATTATTGGGAATTCTTATTTAATTAAATCCAATTTAATTAAATATTAATAATAATTAATTCCAAATTAATCTATTATTAATTACTTCTCCATAAATTAAATATTAAATCCAATTTAACATTTAATCAACCAACTATAATCCGTAAAAGGAACTACTTGTTGTGTGTGACCCATGGCCCTCATATAATTGAAATGCGATTAGTCAAACTAATCGGCCTTAATTGAACCCTAGTCAATAAATCGGACATTCTCAATATATGAGGTACGCTATGAAAACATGCAACTACCGTGAATCGTAACGTGGGCTATTACGATTTTCTCCTTTCATTCACTTAATACCGACAATCTTTGAACATGATGAAGTGTCTATTCAAATAACTTAATCACTTTATCTCAAATCACTAATTGATCACTTATGTCACACTAGGCCACAAAGTTCAAGTTGACGCGGTATCGCTAAACGACTTTGATCCAATTATATGAGAAGGTGAGTATTTCTCTAAATCCACTTTGAGGAGTGAATCATTTTCTTGCTCAACTACACACGCGACACGCACTTCGTGATGAACCCAATCCAAGCCATATCTACCCATGGAAGGGTGCAAGCATCGGGCCATGGTCAAAGTTCATCACTCCACATGTCGTGAGCATTTACCTCAAGTCTAAGGAGTATCGCATTGCTTCCCACTAACCGAGACACCCGTACACATATAGTGGAACTACATCAAACGGTTTATCTGGATGGGTATACCAATACCCTCTAAGGTATTTGTGCATCCATCATGAGATACCTAGTATCTCGCCAGGTGAGATCTTACTACACTCTCTAAGAGTATGATGCAGATCGCACACCAATCTCCATTGCATCATCAATATCCCTTTCTTGATGATCCTCGATTGGGCTATTTAAGAATCATGCTTAAGTCATCCGAGTTCTCACTCACCAATGACAAAGAGCTTTCAAGGAACACATATAAGAATAAATGCAAACAATCAAACATAATATTCTAATGAGTGTAACGCCATACATTTAATATTAAACAAATAATAATATTAAACCAATACTGAATATTATCTGAGTATTATGTCCTTACAAAGGATTGTCTCTAGGACACTAATCAGTATGTCATCGACATACACAACTAGGCTGCATGAGTGGGATATTGTTTCCCATAATCAGTATGTCATCGACATACACAACTATAAAGACAATATTCTTCCCAATGCATTTCCGATAGACGATGGATCTTCCGACTTTCGACGGTCAAAAATGATTTGACAAAATTTCATCAAATCGGATATTCCAACTCCTAGAAGCTTGCTTCAATCCATAAATGGATCGTTTAAGCTTGCACACAAGATTAGATTTTGGCTTTGATATTAAACCTTCTGGTTGAGTCATAAACACTTCCTTATCAATGTTCCCATTGAGAAAAGCTGTTTTGACATCCATCTGTCAAATCTCGTAATCGAGGTGTGCTGCTACCGCAAGTAAAATTCGAATAGACTTGATTTTAACAACTGGTGAGAAAGTCTCGCCATAGTCAATGCCTTCGCTCATTATAACCTTTGCCACAAACCTAGCTTTGTAGGTTTGTACTTTTGCCATTTGCACGGTCTTACGCTTGTAGACCCATTTGCAACCTATGGGTTTGACCTCTTTTTGGCAACTCAACCAAGTCCCGTGCATTTGATTGGTGTACATCGAGTCCATCTCGAATTTCATGACTTCATGCCACTTCTTCGAGTCAACATCTAATGTTGCCTCAAAGATAAGTTTTTAGGTTAAGCTTTATCTCGATCTCCACATCATCATGTTCCTCCATGAGGAAACCATAATATCTAGTGATCGGATTTCTAACTCTAGTGGACTTACGGAGTTGTGGTTGTTCAGGCTGCACATTCTGATCATGAAAATTTTGTGGTACAGCGATTTCATCATTGACCGGGGAGGTCTCAAGAGCGACACTTTCGGATGCTTCTTGAGAACTTCCGAATGCCTCTTGAGTAGGAGTTTGAACTATGATATTCTCATTCAAATTTACTTGGAGTTAGATTTTCGGCACTCGCAACTCCAATTACGCCTCCCACCGGCCGAAAGAGGATCACTTAGTGATAAACTTCTACCATGTGAGCTGCTAAATGCTCCCACTGATTCTTTGTCATGTTGTTTTGACAAGGCATTAGTCTCCTTGTTAGTTTGTGGTTCTTGAATTTCTTCAAGTTCTATCATCTTACGGCCTTGTTCCTTGAAGACGTAGTCTTCTTCAAGCGAATTGGCCCGCTTAGAAACAATCAACGCTCTGCTTCTCGCGAGATATAAATAATATCCTCTAGAATCCTTAGGATATCCCAAAAAGTAATCCTTTTCACCTTTTGATTCCAACTTATCAGTAAGCATTTTCTTCACAAACGCGGGGCAACCCCACGTTCTCATGTGAGAGAAATTTGGCTTCTTGCCATGCCATAACTCGTATGGTGTATGCTCAACTGATTTGGATAGAATAATATTCAGAATGTAGATTGAGGTTTGGAGTGCGTATCCCCATGAGAATGTTGGAAGATTGGAAAAACTCATCATGGACCTTACCATGTCCAACAAGGTTTGGTTTCTCTTATCGGACACTCCATTCATTTGGGGTGTGCCAGGAGGAGTCCATTGTGATTGGATCTCATGCAACTTCAGATAATCAGTGAATTCATGGATAAGATATTCTCCTCCCCGATCTAACCGAAGAGTGTTAATACTCTTACCAAGATGCTTCTCTACTTCAGTTTTATACTCTTTGAACTTCTCAAAAGATTCAGATTTATGTTTCATCAGATACACATACCCGAATCTAGAGAAATCATTAGTAAAAGTTATGAAGTAGCGGCGACCCCCTAACTGTAGCTGGCAATGGTCCACAAACATCACTGTGGATCAACTCTAGAACTTCTTTTGCACGAACCCCTTTCCGAGAAAAGGTTTTGTTGATCATTTTGCCCTTAAGATAAGATTCGCAGTTTCCATAAGACTCACAAATGAACGGGGTTAAGTAGTCCAACTTTCTTAGCCTTGCGATTCTTTTCTCATTTGCATAACCAAGTCTACAAAACCACAAGTAAGTTTCGGATTTCATGATTACTAAGTTTGAGCCTTTTATTTTGTATATTAAGAATGTTATGTCCACAATGCAACAAATATAAACCATTAGATAAAAGCAAATTTCCATACATCACCATTAAGCGAAAAAATAACAATTATTGTTTGCAAAATGGAAGGAAAAACCTTCAATATCTAACATCGGAATAAAAATAATGTTTATGGGTAATAGAAGAACAAAATAACAATTATTCAGTTCAAGTTTAAAACCGTAGAGGGTAAATCTAAAATGTAAACACCAACACGCTTAAAGAAGAACTCTTGCTCCATTCCCAATGTGTAAAGCGATTTCACCCGCCTAATAACCTCGCTATCCTTGAGACCCCGCACATTTGTACAAAATGTGCGGAGCCACAACCCAATCTAATACCCAAAGAGTTAGTATCATTTGTGGACATGTTTATCTCAATGACAAACATACTGCTTTCCAAGGGTCGAGACACCTTGTGTCTTCTTTTTTTCCGCTAAATCTTCCAAATCCTTCTTCCAATGCCCCTTCGCTTGCGGCGGAGGCATACATCCTTGTCCACCCTTTCCCTCTTATGAATTCCACCTTTGGCTTAAGGAAGCTTCGCTTGAGCCTTTTTCGTTTTGCTTCTTCGCTTCTTTCTTTCCTTTCGGAGCGTATAGAAGAGGCACTCACCATGAGCACGGGCTTTTCCCTTAGCAAGGAAGACTCAAAGGTCTTTAAAGATGTTACGCAAATTTCATAGTCGATTCCATCTTATTCATATTAAAGTTTACTACTTAAACTCAAATATGAATCGAAGTGATCGGAGAATGGCATAAACAACAACATCGGGTCTTGAGCTCAATGCCCGCATTTACCAAGTTTCTCGACAGCCCAATCATCTTTAATACATGAGGAGAAACCTTCCTCCCCCATCTTAGGCAATCGACATCTAAACAAGATCTCTCATCACTTCAAAAATCTTAATGAGATTCAAAATCAAAGAGATCTTTCATATGCTTGATCATCTCGGCGGAAGCATCTTCTCATGTCGCCTTTGCAATTCTCGAGTCATCTCGAAGTAGATAACACAATCGAGCCCGGGAAGCATCTTCTTGATTCTTCTTCCGAAATGCACACAAACGCCTCATACTCTTCAAGACGAAATCTCCTGTAGTAGGGATCGACGATCCAACAAGTAAGATATCTTTTTTTTTTTGCTCGAGCACCAAAAATCTAACATTTTGGTGCCGGTCGAGAAAGTTTGGCCCAGCCAATTTGTTCATTTCCAAAATGATTCTCAAATACAAGTTATTCATTTCAACAATCCTAGAGAAATAAAATAAAACGGGAATTAAAACACATGATTCCTATGATCAATATTCAGCAATCAAAATAAATATAGCCTTTAAATTTATTTTGTTTCCATTATTTTCACATACTTAACAACCTCATCGGAAAAGTACAAATTTATATCTAATATAAATCATAATGGACTAGAATCCATATTACTACCATCATAATCCTAGCGAGGGCTGATTATTACAATAGAATAACTGGTAGGTCTCCAAACCAATTGCAAAACTGCAACTCCTAGTTTGTCGAACCTAGTTCGACTAATGTTACTTACCCTTTGTTCCCCGCGAGGGTTTGCGAAACAAAGTTAAGTTGGTTTACAACAATCAAGCGGCGACATTTCATGTCCCTATAAAAGTCTCGTTAGATGTAGATTCGAGCAAAAGACGAGGGTCTTTAACTTTGATGGAAGACATGTTTAACTTTGATTAGAACGAAATCTCCGGCTTACTTTTAACTTTGATGGAAGACATCTTATCAAATTAATGAAAAAATCATATTTTAGTGAGGAACATTTTTAAAGGCCGGGTATTAATTGCTTAATCGAGATCCATCATAATATCTAAGTAACATTTGAGCAATTAGGGGCGCCGCCTAACCAAACAAGACATATACGGACTAGCAAACATTTGGGTGCCGTCTACCCAAGCATTTAATACGATCCGACAAATATTGAGCGCCGCCTACCCAAGTAGTTATAATGCGGACTATAAAAGTGTTTAAATATCAAATTAAAACAGTTAAACAAGTGGGATTTAATAATTTCTTATAAACCGAATTTCAAAATCCAATTTAATCTCGATTTTAAATTATTAAAATTTAATAATTAATCCAGTTAATTGTGATTAAAAGTCCAACCTTTAATTCTTATTCAATTAATTTCAAAATCAAAAGTCCAACTTTCAATTTTATTTTAAAATTAAACATTTCAATCTTAAAATCCAATTTTAATTATTTTATTTGTAGGGGCTCAAATGCATTTTCAAAAATTACATAGGAGAGCCTAGCTAAATCAAATTTGCTAGATGGCCCTTCCCTCATCATCACCCAAATTCGGCAGAGACTGATCTGTAATTTGGGACATCCGTATTTTTTATCAAGTTCATAAAATCAAACCAGTTGCGTCAAACAACATCATGTAAACATTAATAAAAAAATAATCTAATTACTCTCGACAAATTTTAATTTTTAGAACAAGAATACGAATCAATTCGAGTTAAGCAGCGAGCACGGGACGAACAAGTCAAGCAACAGCGATAAGGAGTGAATAGAATCGCCACAGTCGCATCTTCATCAAGAGACGAATCGGCGCTGCTTGTGAATCCATCATCAAATCGCCGCCGTGAAAAGAGGTCCAAGGTACGGCGCCGCGACTGCCATCAAGCGCGTGCGATCACACTGCGTCGCCCTAAGCGTGCTGACGTGTCGTGAGCTTCGCTCGTTGCGGTCACGTGACAATCGGCCGCTCCAAGCGGCGATTCGTAGAGCATGAGGTTTGACTGCCGCCGCGAATCCCAATCAGTATCACCGCCGCGAACCGCGGATGCGACTGCGCCGCCACTCATTGAAGGACATCGATTCGGGTTTCAACAGAGGAGAGTCAAGAGGGAACAGTTCAGGCCGCCACCATTCCTAGCGGATTGGAAACACACGATACACCGCAAGGCGCGGCGTGAGCCGCCGCCTCAAGCGACAAACGCGGTCCAACACCGCCAGTGGAGTGGTGTGCGGTGATGTGAGCACGGGTTTCGAAAACCCTAATTTGAGGAAACCAGGGAAGACGAAGACGAAAGGGGTGCACAAGTGTGAGGACTAAATAAACACAATTTGCCCAAAATAAACTAATAAGACCCAATATCAGCCCCACAAATAATTAATAGGTGCGGTCCAAACTCAGTTTTGGCCGCGCCGAATTTATAAAAAATAAAATTTATAAATAATTAATTAATTCAATTAAGTAATTAATCAAGATCCCGAAGCTCTGGAACCACTGTTGGAATTTAGAGGCACGTAAACACGTAGTACTTGCGCAGCGGAAATTAAAGTTCACTAACAACGAACAATTAATTACATAATTAAATATGAGTAAACGTAAACATAATTCTTACAGCAATTCGTACATGGATTCCTCAACTATGGTATCCACGTAATAGTCGTTTACTAATTCGCACAGATCTGCCAGCGTTGAATCCCCGAGATGAATTTGCTAGGAAAATTCTAACTTAGAGATTTTATGGAGAAATATGAATTCACGTATTATGAATTCCCAAGAGCTCATATATATAGGAGAGGATTAGCTTAAGTTTCAAGCTAACCTAATTAGGAAATAAAATCCCTAAACTTTATTTAAATAAATCTCTTAGATTTATTTCCCACATATAAATCTCTACGGATTTAAATTCCATATATGACAAATCTCTACGATTTGTTTCCATATATATTAAATCCTACAATAATATTCCAAATATTATTATTGGGAATTATTATTTCATTAAATCCAATTTAATTAAATATTAATAATAATTAATTCCAAATTAATCTATTATTAATTACTTCTCCATAAATTAAATATTAAATTTAATTTAACATTTAATCAACAAACTATAATTAATAAACAACCGTTACTTGTTGTGTGGCCCATAGGCCCTCATATACCGAGCGATTAGTCAAACTAACGGTCTTAATTGAACCCTAGACAATAAATCAGACATTCTCAATATATGAGGTACGTTGTGAGAAACGTGCAACTACCTGTAACTGAAACATGGGCTATTGCGATTTTCTACTTTCATTCACGAATACTCGATTAGTCTTAAACATGATGACGTGTCTATTCAAATAACTTAATCGATTTATCTCTAATCACTAATTGATCATTCATGTCACACTTGCTCACAAAGTCCAAGTTGACGTGCATTGGCCAAGACTTTGATCCAATTATGATGAGAAGATGAGTATTCTCTCTAAATCCACTTTGAGGAATAAATCATTTTCTTGGCTCAACTACCACGCACATGAACTTCGTGATGAACCCAATCAAGCCATATCTACCCATGGAAGGGTGCAACTGCCGGTCATGGTCAAAGTTCATCACTCCACACATGTCGTGCGTATTGACCTCAAGTCAAAGGAGTATCGCATCACTCCCACTAACCGAGATGCCCGTAGACACATATAGTGGAACTACATCAAACGGTTTCTCGGATGGGTATGCCAATACCCTCTAAGGTATTTGTGCATCCATCATGAGATATTTAGTATCTCGTAGTAAGTGAGATCTCACTACACTCTCTAAGAGTATGATGCAGATCACACACCAATGTCCATTGCATCATTAATATCCCATTCTTGATGATCCTCGATTGGGGTTATTTGAGAATCATGCTTAGGTCATCTGAGTTCTCACTTACTCAATGACAACAATGACTCAAGGGAACACAGATAAGAACAAATGCAAACAATCAAACATAATATTCTAATAAGTGCAACACCATATATTTAATATTAAATAAACAATAATATTAAATCAATACTGAATATTATCTGAGCATTATGTCCTTACAATGGATTGTTTCTAGGACACTAACACTAATAGAGCCCGCGCAACCCAATGCTCAAGCCGAAGAGGAAGAGAAGCCATGTGACACCAAGGAGAAGGTCGAACCGCTACAAGCCCAGGCTGGACTACTCTGAGACCAAGAGGGGTAAGACTTCTAATTTGGGTCAAGCCTCAATGCCAATTGATGTGTCTGATTCACCTGAATCAGAAAAGAGTTTGACAGAGGTTGAGGAAAGTGAGAAGTCAGATGAGGAAATTGAACACTCTGTTGAGAAGAGTGTTGATGAGGAGAGTGGAAAATCTGTTGCTGAGGAGAGTGAGAAATAAATTGCTGAGGAAAGTGAACCAAGTAAAGCATCTGAGCCTACGACTGATGCTGATGATGAGACTGCTGATGTTCATGCTGATTCAGAAAGTTCTGATGAAATAATTCCTATTGCTGAGCTACTTGCAAGGAATGAAAGAAGAACAAAATTCAGAAATGATCCTGAAGCTACTACAAAGGCTAGAACTGAGTTGAGGACAAAGAGGAGGCATGAACCTGTTGCTGACTCTGATGTTGATGAAGATGTTGAGCAAGGTGTTGCAACACCATCAGGAGAATCAGATGACTCTGATGACCCTGATGAATCGGACTCAAGTAGTTCAGGTAACACATCTTCTGAATCTGATGATGATGATAGTGATGATGCTTATCATGGTATTGCTATTCCTAAGTTTGTTATTATGAGAAGGAGACTTTTGTTGTCTGAGAGGAGAATAAGAGTTTATGAATTTGATAGGCAAAATCTGATTCAATTCTTTGAGGAAAGGAACCTTTTGCATGTTGTACAGTTTGCTTCACCTTTCTTTGACACATGTGTATATGAATTTTACTGCAATTTGAGGAAAGTAACTGGTAGAAGGAATTCTAGGAGATATGGGCATGTGAAGTTTAGAGGTCATAATGTAGGCTTCAATCCTGGTGTGATAAATGCTTTCTTGAGAACACCTGATGTAGATGAAGAAGTTGTCCCTCCTATGAATGAAATTGTGACTCTATTACTGATGGAATGGTTAGAAGATGGACAACAAAGGTGTTTTCATCCAAGTTGACAAGTCTGTTTTTAGTTGTTCACAAATTTATTGTGTACAACTAGTTGTCAACTACCAACACTACCAAGATCACTGAAGCTCAAGCTATTCTGATGTATAGAATAGTGGTCATGAACAATTTCAATCTGGGGAGAACAATCTTTGATAATGCTATGAAATGTGCAGGTGGTAAGAAAAGTGCTTTACCATATCCTTGTATGATCTTTGGTCTGCTCGACAGATTGGACATTGCTAGGGAACCTGTTGAAAGTCTTAGTGGGATGATTCTTTATTTAGGAATCTCCAAAGTTTTGTTGAGAGGAAACAGGATTAGGGACTTACAATACAGGAGGCCTAATGCAGAGGGAGATGAAGATGAGCCTGAGGTTGTTGAACCTGCTGTTCAAAATCCGGATGTTGCACCAAATGCTGGCAACAATGATGGTGACACTGACTTGAGAAATTCTCCATTTCAGTCTGTTACTATTCACAGGGATTTCATACTTCAGCAAATTGAAAATTTGTAGGATTAGATTGCTGAGCTGAATGTCATGAAAAGTTTCTGGGAGAGGTTGCTTTCTGCTCCACCAGGGGGAGTAGCACCTAATGTTGCTGCTGAGGTTCCTGTTGTTGAAGATGTTCCTGAGGTTGTTCAGGATCATGTGCATGAAGAGAATGAGTCAGATCCTCCAGTTGAACAGGTTGAACAGGTTGAACAAGCTACTGAACAAAGTGATGATGTTGATGAAGCTGACATTGATGATATCATAGAGGAAATATATAGTGATCTCCCATGATGGTTGAATGGGGGAGTTTTGTTTTTAAGATTATGAAGACAGGGGGAGTTAAAAACAAGTTGAGGGGGAGCATGTGCAGGACTTGATGATGCTGCGGCTGATATATTTCAGTTTGATCACCTCCTACTCTCTTTGTTTTCCTTCCTTGTTCATATGATCTTATTTTTGTTTTTGCAAGTCATTTACTAAACTCTGTTCATTTGGTTATGTAATTATTGAACAATAGTTGGTAGGTTTTGCTTATTTATGAATATTAGTGTTGATGCCCTGATATTCTATTTATTTGTGAGTATTATGACTTGCTCTGATATTCTGTTTATTTTTTAGTATTGATGATTAGTTTACTCTGATAATCATATTCTGTTGTTTTTAGGTTAAGATTTTTGTATCTTTGCTCTGATATCCTTGTTTTCATTGCTTTGATAATCTTATCTTGTGTTTTTGGGAAAGAGTAATTTGTGTAGATTGTTCAGAATGATCTGTTAACTTTCTTCCTGACAGCTCTACTCTATTTCCTTGATGATTGGTGGAAATATGTTCAAGTAATATATGTTCTACTTTTCTGCAGGCTTAAGGATTGATACATAGTGTACTTGTATCATTTTCCCTTACTCTGAGATGTTCGTACATCTTGCTCTGATGAGTTTCAATGTAATATATATATGATCTGATATGTCATATGCTCTGATATGTTTTACATTATACTCTGACAAGTTTTTTTGCAGATTGAAGTTTCTCAAACAAATGAAATTGTTTGATGATGTTTATTCGATTCTTGATAGCTACAGAATGGTTTGACACTTAGTAGTGCAAATAATATGATTATGAGCTCTATCATGCACAGTACCTGATGTATTTGTTATTTCAGGTGTGTTGTAGCAGAAAGATTGAATGGCAGAGATTGTTGATGTTGCCACCGATGTTACAACATTGATTACAACATCAGTATTCGTCATTTCTTCTTAACCACTAACACTTCAATATTCAATGTTGTCTTTGATGTTGTTGACTGCAGGTTGACGATCTAGGTTGTTCTGCAAGATTCTAGAAGGTTCCACAAGCTTTAAGAATCGAGTATAAGGACTAGATCATGCGGCTATTTTTCAGAGATCAAAGAAGACCCACTATATGGGCAGTTAAAACGATCATGGAAGAGTGGATTGAAGAGTTTCTAGATCCTTCAAGGAGGCTCTAGTAAGGCATACACGAAGTCTATAAATAGAAGACATTGATGTTCGTATCAAGTGTCGAACATTGCCATATATCGTGTGTCGTTTAGTCAAAGCAACAACCAAGCATCAACTGTAGGGTGCGTGAGTGCATCCAGAGTGATAGGGTCGTTGTTGTGGAGTTTGTTTTACCATTAGAGTGTAATTGTAGGGTTTACAATACCTCGAGGTGGTGCTAGATTTTTTTTATGTGGAGTGTTAGTCTCGGTGTAAGATAGTTTCACACTCATAGAACAGGTCACCTTTAGTAGTGTAGAGATACACCTAGCCTTTAGATCATATGTTTGATCTTGTTTCAAGAGGATTCGATTTGTGAACCTCTTTGAATTCATTATTTTGATAAATAATGATTTCGGTCATAAGGCATCACAATCTATATTGATATAGATTGTGCAAAGTCTTATTAATTTCGTATGTTGTGTTTTCGAGTCTTCCGCTGTTTCTGTCTTTGAATGTTACTTTGAGTGTCACGACATTCAGTGTAACATTACTCTGATTTTACTAAACACAGCCTCATATAACACACATTTAGGTATTAAAACTGAAACAGTGTTATAAGCAAAATATAATAGTAAACATTAAAAAGTATTTCTGAAGATTATTAAATTAAAAAGAAAACAATATTACAAATAAAATATAACAGTATTACATGTAAAAATATAACGGTATTATAACAGAAAATATATCGATATTACAATCTAAGCATAAGGAAAATTAAGGTAAGTTATGAAGGCTATCTAATCAAAACTTAACAGTATTAGATCCAAAACATAGCAAAATTATAATAAAAATATAATTTAACATGTATTATACGTACAATTTATAAACAAAAGGAATAATAAAAAAAATTCTTCATATATTTGAATCCACTAGATAACAAGAGTTAGCTCTATTTTTTTATTTATCAATACATAATTAGATATACATATTTAATTGAAATAAATAAACACAATATATTATATATAAAGCCTCAATATAGTTATAGTATAATGGTTAAATTCCTACATTTTATATTCATTGACTTGGGTTTGAAGCTCAATAGCAACATTATTTTTAAGAAAACAATCCACCAAGCAACAGCTCGCGCATATAAGCCCAATACTTATGTTGGCCCAAATTTACATACCTTCACTAAAAATCAACTGTTATATTGAGATCGACCCAAAATTAGTACTCAACATGGTTGTAGCGTAATGACAAGTAGTATAGGTCATATATTAAGGTCATTTATGTTTAAGTGTTAATTAGTTAAAGGGAGTCCAAACAAAGTTTGGTGGTGGGATTTGACCAATTGGGAGAAGTGAAAGTAAAACAAGATAGTAGGAAAATAGTGGGTCTCATGTGCACCAGGTGCACCGTGCATTTCATAATGTATTTTAAAATCATGCAATTTGTTACATTGAAATATGTATATTTTTTTATATTGAAATGTGCAACATGTTTCTCATATTAATAGTTGCACGGTTCAGTATAAATAAATTGTATATTCTAATGTAATAAGTTGCATGATTTTAAAATATATTTAGAAATACACGGTATTTCTAGTGCATACAAGACTTAGTCTAAAAAAAATATAACTAAAAATGAGGTGAAAAATGACTTAGGGTTAAGGAAAATATAACTAAAAATGAGGTGGAAAATGAGTTGGCTCGACTTACCATACTTAAAAGTAGGTGACATGGCATTTTACTCGCATGCAATTATTGTCTCTATTGTATCAATCAAATCTTGTTCAAAAGTGATATTAATATATTAATATATCTGTAAGCAAATAAAATTTACACCTAATTAAATGGTGACAGATGTACAAATTACATATTAATATCAAATAAAATTATTTATTTATTTATTTGGAATTTACTAAATTAATTCTCCAAATTAAATAATTAAATGATTGATATTTAATATATACACGATTCAAGTTTGTCAAATTTTACGAGCACTTGAATACACATATGTAGCGAATCAGAGTGATATTTGGTCATAGATAGAAGGAAATGTTGGGGAATTAGTTGCACAGATCTATTCGGGGTGAATATTTAAATAATAATTTAATTCTTTAATTATTACTAGCATGAATTAATCCTATATTAATTCAAATAATAATTGCAACAACATATCATGCATATAAAAGGCCACGTAAAACCTACGCATGCGGAATTTACGGGTTTACGTGAACGTACCTCTCGGGATGGCAGTGACTTTGGTCGGACGGACTAACCAAAAGGACTTCCCAAGTATTCCCTTAGTCCTTGCTCAACTATCCTGTGGAAGGACACTCGTCGAATAATTAACAAAAGGAAAAAAAATAAACTTTGTTGCACCACCTTTGTGGATTTGCTAATATTCCAGCACATAGAATTGTACTTGGGAATGAACTAATCATCCCCTATTTATAGGAGGGAGATGGTCGAATTTTTCAGTAGAAAATCAATGTAGGAAAAGACTTTTCTTGATCACCAAGAAATCTTGAATATATCTCATATATTCTTTTTCCCATAATTAAAATATTCCACAAAATTCCACCTCCTCTATAATATGGTATTATTTTTGAAAAATACAGTGTGCAAGAATCCAAGATTTGGATCTTCTTGAATTTATGAGATATTCTTGTATTTCAAGAAATACATATCTTCCATAATATCTTTTCAAGAAAAACAAGAAAATCTTTCTTGCCCTCTATTTTAAAAAATTTTGAAATATCACTATGAATAACCAAGTGGGAGATTTCTTGAATTTAATGAGATAATCTTGTATTCCAAGAATACATATCTTCATTCCATAACAAAATTCAAAGAAAATATTTCTCCCTCTTTTATCCATAATTTTTGAAAATTTAGAGGAAAAAATAAGCAACAATATTTATTTTATTTTAATCACCTTTTCAGTTATATGACTATTTGTTGGGCTACTCGGGGGGCCTTTAGGAGAATTAAGATTGGACCTTCTAATGGATCTTGAATATCTAATATTGAGCCATTAATATAATTCAGCCCATAAATATTAATTAATCCCACTACATAATTAATATTGCACTATCCATCTTAACCCATATTACAGTCCAATATGGCTCCCCGGTCATTATTTCCGTGTTTAAGATTATCTAACCCATTAATTAATTCAAGCCACTGAAATAGCTTTCCGTTAATTAATATATTTTTTCCTTGGTCGAGGAACGGTTCAACATTATTATCCATACCGAAAACTAATTCCACTTGCAAGATTTGGTATGATAAAACTTATGAACCTCCCAAGGGGCAAATCAAAAAGCGATTGCATTACACGATTCTTCAGATTAAATCTTAGCAATCACATGTGACCAATAATATTGCCCAAGATAAAAAGTATTGAATCTCTCTGATTCGCTACTCATGATAAGTCAAAGCAATAGTTACCAATCCCACGTGATCCTATTTAAGGGACGAAGATTAAGAAACAACGAACCACTGAGGTCTAATTCTTCCTTGTTCAGCCTCAAGAATTTATCCTCCCCGTAGGGTCCTATTCAAAGGCATCACCATCCACTAGTGTAATCTCTTGGTCAAGACAAACCAATCAAGCCTTACACCTCAACCTTTCGCGATGGTTGTTCATTTCCATCTAGGTCGTGGAATGGCGACTTATAGTTACAAAGGATCGGTTAATTTAATCTTTTGTGATCCGGTATCACTAAATTAACTACAAATAACATGTAAGAATTATTGAACAGCTTATGCAAAGAAATATATATAACATTCAATCATATTTAAAGCATCGATGATAAACAATTTATTTCAAGAATAAGTCTCAAAAATTTAGTTTCGATTATACAAAGTAAAAAGCATACTTTTCAAAGATAATCCCAACAATCTCCCACTTATACTCAAAGTCCGCTTTTAAGTATACTACAACATGTCTCGAGTAGTCCGTGACATCTAATGTCACCTACACGAAATCCCAACAATTTCTCCCACTTATACTCAAAGCAGATTGGCAACGGTCTTGACACCCATTCCACTCACATGTCTCTCGAATGTATTCAGAGGCGACGCTTTGTGAATGGATCTGGCTAGGGTCATTCCTCGACGCTATCTTTGCCGCATCTATATCTCCTCTCTTAACGATTTCTCGATAAGATGTCTTTTCCTTTAATGTGTTTGTTTGACTCGTGGACTCTTGGTTCTCTTGAATTTGCAACCGTCCCCTGCCAGATATTGCTAGACAAATTCGTAAACACCATCCAAGTCCACTAAGAAGATCTAGAGCCCAATCGGTTTTTTTCACCGCTTCACGTGCCTACTTACCCGAGTCCCATGGTTGAGTCGCTGATGCATTTCTTCACACTCGGCCCATTTGATGGCTACACTTCCCAAATGGAAACACATTAATCGAGGCGATAATTTCGAATCTATATCCGATTGGAAATCCGAAACCGTGTAAATGGGGATTGAGTATCCGACCGATAAATCAACATTCTATCCCGAGTTCTTTTCGTACACTTCGTATGTTTTTAATCGTCATTCAATGTGCTTTCCTGGGTTACTTTGATATCTTGCTACCATGCCTACGGCAGCGTATATCCATCCTCGCATACAAAGAATGCATACATAAGGTTTCCGAACCGCCACAAGGAATACCTTTCATGTCATCTATCTCCTTTTCGCCTTAGGGAATAATTTCTTGGATAGATGGATTCCAAGTCCGAAAGGCACGAATCCTTTCTTGAATCTTGCATCTTTGAATCGCTTCAAAACCAAAGGTTCTATGTATGAAACTTGCGATAACCCGATCATCCTTTTCCGGCGATCTCGAGTTATCTTGATCCCAAGGATATGTCCCGCTTTCCTAAGTCTTTCACATCAAACCGCTTTTGAAAACCATGCCCTTACGCTCCCGATCACACCTTCACATCGCTCCCGATGATCACAATGTCATCTACGATAGTACTAAGAATACCAATGCGCTTCCGACATGCTTTTTATACACACAACTTTCAAACTCATTTTGATCAAACCCGTAAGACTTTATAACATGATCAAAACATTAGTTCCAAGCTCGATACCGCTTGAGTCCGTAAATGGACTTTTGAGCTTACAAACAAGATTTTCTTGGCTTTGTTTCAATGAAACCTCGGGTTGTTGCATATAGATCTCTTCATCAAGATTTCCGTTAAAAAGCCGCTTGACATCCATTTGCCGATTTCAAAGTCGAAAAATGCTTGTGAATCGATAAGAGAATACGGATGGACTTAAGCATGGCTACGGGCTAAAAAGTTTCCTCATAATCGATCCCTTCTTTCTCGAAAGTATAACCTTTCGCCACTAGTCTTGCTTTAAAGGTTTCAACCTTCCCTTCCGGTCCTCTTTTCCTCTTATATACCCACTTGCATCTAATGGGTTTGACCCCATTAAGTGGTTCGATTAGCTCCCACACTCTATTATGAAACATAGAACCCATTTCGATTATCGTTCTTTGCTTGCCAAGAATCAGATCCTTATCTTGGAGTGCCTCTAAGATATGTCCATGGGTCCGATTCGCCTTGTCCAGAATCAAGTCCGAGGACTTTCCTATTCCCATGAATCTCTCTCGGGTCAAACAACCCTCCCACTACGAAAAAGTCTCCTGGCCAGAAAACGTATCATTTGGTATATCATCTAAGACAAATAGGCAATCGAGGTTTGCCCTCTAAGCTCATTTAAGGTAATCTCACTTCGGGTTTTTCTTTGGCTCATATAGTCTTCTTCCAAAAATCTAAAGTGGGTGTTTATGACCACCTTTTTGATCTTCGGGACTATAGAACATACACCCTTTTGTTCCTGGGTATCCTACAAACAAATTTTTAATTACGATCGAGGATCCAACTTACCTAGCTTCCTAGTCCAACACTTAGGCGGACACCCCAAATTCTCATGTGTCTCATACTAGAAACTGCGCCCTATCCACAATTCTTTGGGAGTTTTGGGAACCGATTTGGATAGCACCAAGTTCGAGAATGTAAGTCGTTGTTTCAAGGTATGACCCCGTGATCTTCGGGGAAGATTCGCATAATTCATCATTGATCTAACCATTTCCAAAATAATTATGTTGCTTAAGCTCTGCAACCCCGCTTTTGTTGAGGGGTTCGAGTGCGATGGTAGGATACAATCCTTCATCGGATAAATAGTTCAAAAAACTCATCGCTGAGGTATTAGCCTCCACAATCAGATCGTAGAGACTTGATACATTTTTCCTTATGATTCTCTGTTTGAGCCTTAAATTCTTAGAATTTCTCAAAGGTCTCAGATTCATGCTTCATAAGGAAATGTAACCGCATGAGTAATCATCAATAAAATTACTCATAACCTCCTCTTGCTTTGGTTGACATTGACTACATACATCTATGTGAACGATCTCTAACACTTCTTTAGCCCCATTCCCTTGGCTCCAAATGCCATCTTGGTCATATCACCCTCCAAACATGATTCATTGGTTGGATTCGATTCAACTTGAGACGCCTCCAAATAACCATCTTTCACCAACCTTTGGATCCTCTTTGGATTTATATGACCTAATCTTAGATGCCAAAGAAGTATTTCGCTCACGCTTTTCTTTTATGGGAAATAGTTGATGTGTTATAGGATGCATTTAAGGAGTGGTGTGCACTAATTAATTGTATAGATTTTCTATCAATGTCCCGTATCAGTACACTCATCATTTCAAAAATGATGTCATTCTTATTAGAAGAAACTTAGTGTCCTTTAATCGAATTTTAGAAATTGAAAGTGAATTCTTTCTAAAACTGGGAACATAAAGATAATCTCAAAAAAAACTTTATCTTCAAAAGATAGGTGCACTTCTCCCACTGCTTCAACTGCCACTCATGTAGCATTGCAATGTCCTTCTTGCGTAGGTGTTGCAATAATCGTTACTATCGTAGCATTGCAATATCCGCCACTTACGTGGTATTGCAATGTCTTCTACTTTAAAAACGCGTTGCCCGGTGTGATGAGGATCTCACTTGACTAAGTTGCGGATCATTTAGAACCCGTGAAGCCAACATGATTAGTGGATCTCAGATCAACCACCCACGAATGAGAAGTATACGCCGCTAAACAAGTTTCAACAACTAGTGCGTGAGAATTACCTTTCTTTCCGTCCTTTTTGGGGTTGGAACAGGCAAAACCTCCATTGTCCTTTCTCACCGCAGCTTAAGCACTTCCTCTTTGGATTTTCCTTGACACAACAAGCATTTCTCATCTTACCGTTACCCTTGGCAATAGTTGAGTTTTATTGCTTATGGCCTTTGGTCCTCTTCTTTATCTTGCCTACCCTTGGCCTAGAAGATGAAGACGAACCACTTGCCGCCAAAGCTTGAGTTTGGTGCCTTATCATCATTTCGCCGAGACCAAAAGCTTGCAACAAATTAGCTTCATAGGCCAAAATGCTCAAAAACTTTTTGGGCGAGAGTGAAGTATCAAATTCATCTCGAGTCTCCAGATCATAATCACACTTAATCTCAAGTTTGTTCAGATGGGCCATCTATTTTGAGGATGTAATCCCTACTCGGGTTTGCCCTCCACCATTTTCAAAATGACGACATTTCTCAAGAAGGTGATCTGACGACTCCGCGTGTTTTGACTTCGTCCAGTTGGCTCATCCGATTTTTTGTGTGTCAAAATCCACTTGTGCTTTTTTGTGCGCTTAGGACAATTATAATTTTTTCAATCAATATAGTTTCCATATAGTATTGACTTTAAGTATAATAACAAAGGATTAAAAGGTAACGACATCTTTGAATCGAAATAAACAACTATATGCAAAAGACAAGTATATCACAAGGTTCGATCACATGCATCATATTAAAATCTAAAAAAAAATATGAACATGCATCGCCCAACATCTCAAAAAAATTTAAATAAGCCACGTGGGGTGGGTCATTATTTAAACACATTCAAGCGAGTTACAAACAAGAACAAGTACAAACCTTTAATATCCAGATTAATAGTTGGCTCTACTTGACCAATATAAAATCGGCGAGGACTTCGGGAAGTATATGCATATCAATTTTATACCTAAGTAATAACCATGATTAAATACAGATTACTATTTCGCTTTTGATCGAGCCTCGTGGGGGGTCATCGCCGCCACTAGTAATAACCCACAATCATCCGTTTGGAATTCATTCATGTGAAAGCTATCTTTGACCGTCCCCGGGGAATTTCTCTAAAATAATTCACAAATAAATAAATCATGGAGGTCAAAATTAATTCAATTTTATTATCCTAATAAAATTGTCAATTAATTATTTAAACATACTTAGTAATTTTGAAGGTGAGATTTTTCCATTTGGCAACCCTCGTGGCAAACACATTTAAACAAATTAAATAAAGCATAAGATAGCACAAATAATTCAAGCAAAAACAAAAATAAACATATTGGGCACAAATTATCCAACCGTCATGGTTTGATTTTTCTTGACTTGATCTTTGAAGAAACACGCCTCAATTTCTCCCACTGCTCGCCTCGAAAAATACTTCGTCTCGAAACGCCACACCAAGTACCGCAAGGATGCAAGCCCGATCCGGCCGACCACTGCCTTAGATGTTTCGCACCTGCTGGCAAGCCCAGCCACAAAGGTGCCTCGACGCCTCGGCAGTGTCGGCAGAGTCGGCAGCTCTCGGCGGCGCGCGATCAAGATCCGAGCGAAAGATGAAGCTCTGCCTCGTCATTTCGGGCCGAGGCACGATACCAGCAGTCGCGCCTAGCCGCCCAAGCACACTTCACGTGAGCTCGGCCGCCTGCCTGCCGCGTGCGTGCGGCAATACATACCATACGCTGACGCCTGTTCTCGATTTCGCTCTTAATTCTTCGCCGCTCCGGATTTACAATTTATTTACAAAAAATAAATAAACCTGATCTAGACTAGTCTATTACATTGATCAAATAAAACAAATCCTAGTCTACTCGGATTTTCTCACGAGGCAAAACAACCAACGAATCGAATTAAAAACCACGCTTTATATGCATGCATAAATAAACACATTAAAATCCATGACAATTGGATACCGCAAAATGAGATCTAACAGATTCTACTATCCAATTTCAAATTTAATGTCCCACAATTAAATTACAATTTAAAAATTGAGTCTTAAACCGTGGTTCCGATACGATGCTTGTTGGGGAATTAGTTGCACGATCTATTTGGGGTGAATATTTAAATACAAATTTAATTCTTTAATTATTACTAGCATGAATTAATCATATATTAATTCAAATAATAATTGCAACAACATATCATGCATATAAAAGGCCACGTAAAACCTACGCATCGGAATCTACGGGGTTTACGTGAACGCATTCCTCCTGGGATGGCGGCAAAGGACTTTTGGTCGGACGGACTAACTAAAAGGACTTCCCAAGTATTCCCTTAGCCCTTGCTCAACTATCCGGTGGAAGGACACTCGTCGAACAATTAACAAAAGGAAAAAAAATAAACTTTGTTGCACCACCTTTGTGGATTTGCTAATATTTCCAGCACATGGAATTGTACTTGAGAATGAACTAATCATCCCCTATTTATAGGAGGGAGATGGTCGAATTTTTCAGTAGAAAATCAATGTGGGAAAAGACTTTTCTTGATCACCAAGAAATCTTGAATATATCTCCTATATTCTTTTTCCCATAATTAAAATATTCCACAAAATTCCATCTCCTCTATAATATGGTATTATTTTCGAAAAATACAAAGCATGTCAAGAATCCAAGATTTGGATCTTCTTGAATTTATGAGATATTCTTGTATTTCAAGAAATACATATCTTCCATAATATCTTTTCAAGAAAATCTTTCTTGCCCTCTATTTTCAAAAATTTCGAAATATCACTATGAATAACCAAGTGGGGAATTTCTTGAATTTAATGAGATAATCTTGTATTCCAAAAATACATATCTTCATTCCATAACAAAATTCAAAGAAAATCTTTCTCCCTCTTTTATCCATAATTTTTGAAAATTTAGAGGAAAAAATAAGCAACAATATTTATTTTATTTTAATCACTTTTTCAGTTATAGGACTATTTGTTGGGCTACTCCGGGGGCCTTTAGGAGAATTAAGATTGGACCTTCTAATGGATCTTGAATATCTAATATTGAGCCACAATATAATTCAAGCCCATAAATATTAATTAATCCCACTACATAATTAATATTGACTATCCATCTTAACCCATATTACGGTCAATATGGCTCCCTCGGTCATTATTTCGTGTTTAAGATTATCTAGCCCATTAATTAATTCAAGCCACCAAATAGCTTTAAGCTAATTAATATCTTTTTTTGTCCTTGGTCGAGGAACGGTTCAACATTATTATCCATACCGGAAACTAATTCCACTTGCAAGATTTGGTATGATAAAACTTATGAACCTCCCAAGGGTAAATCAAGCAAGCGTGACTTGCACACGATTCTTCAGATTAAATCTTAGCAATCACATGTGACCAATAATATTGCCCAAGATAAAAAGTATTGAATCTCTCTGATTATTTACCCGTGATAAGTCAAAGCAATAGTTACCAATCCCACGATCCAATTAAGGGGATCTAAGATTATTAAACAACAACCACCGAGGTCTAATTCTTCCTTGTTCCGCTTCAAGAATTTATCCTCCTCAGAGGTCCTATTCAAATATCGACCATCATGCACTAGTGTAATCTCTTGGTCAAGACAAACCAATCTAGCCTTACACCTCAACCTTTCGCTTTTCGATGGTTGTTCATTTCCATCTAGGTCATGAATGGCGTACTTATAGTTACAAGGGACTATTAATTTAATCTTCTGTGATCTGGTATCACTAAATTAACTACAGTGTAACATGTACGAATTATTGAACAGTTATGCAGTAAATATATATAACATTCAATCGTATTTAAAGCATCAGTGATAAACAATTTATTTCAGTAAATAAGTCTGAAAATTCAGTTTCGATTATACAAAGTAAAAATCATACTTTTCAGTATAATCCCAACAGGAAATTAATGATAAATCAATCAAATTAAATTATTTGCGTTAATTACGCCATCAAATCCCTTCGACTAATCAGAGGGCACCATGTGGCACCTCAATTGTCACCTCTCACCCTATAAATAGGAGCCAAAACTTGTTCATTCAAGACATCAACATCAACATTCAGACGATTCAGACGAGCAAGACGAGAAGAGTCCAAAGCTCCCTACAATCGTTCTTGAAGAATCAAAGCTTCTCCAAAGGTGTTCTTCATCCAAAGTATCCAGAGATTAAGGCTTGAAGTCCCTCCGATCAGACGTTTCTTCAAAGGCGAACTTTGAAGATTTGAAGGTGTTCTTCATCAATTTCAAGTGTTCTTAGTGCAAGTTGTCCAGAAACGACTCCAAATCCAAGATCAAGGTGATGAGCCCCTCCAATTCAGTGTTTCTCCAAAGACGTTCTTCGTTCAACCCCTTGAAGATTCAAAGACCGTTCTTCATCAAATTCAAAGGCGCTCATCCAGAAAATCTTCAAAGGCCACGTTCGATTCAAAACAAGACATTCAGTCCTTGAATCGACGTTTCAAATTCATCACTTCAACTCCAGACAAGATTAAGGCGAGGACTGTTACAAAAGTCGTCCAAGTCAAGGTCAACGTCAACAAAGAGAAGAATTAGAGGAATAAATTAGAGTTTGGACCCGCTAAATTCAACATTCAAATTCAAGAAATTCAAGTTGTAAATCATTTTTCCGTGTTTTATATTCAAATCACGAGATTTGTACTTAAAAATTTGGCACGCCCAGTGGGACTGCTCTACCTCTCATCTCTTCTCTTTCAAAGAAAAACTTCAAGATCATCAACATGTCTTCTCGTAGGATCTTCTACATCAAGTTTGGTCCTTCTAACTTTGAAGAAGCCAATGTTGTTACTCGAAGCATGTCTAGAAGATTGAGCTTTGGAACATCTTCAGGAGTCAATCCTTCGGTTGGAACTACAGTGAACAGGCCTCGTCCAACTGCTGAAAGTGACGAAGAAAACTCAAGGGACTCCACTCCTCGATCCTTGTCAAGATCTTCTTCAAACTCAAGCACAACTTCTGTTATGATGGTGGGTGTTATCATTGTTGAAGAACAACTTGCCAACTTGACCAAGGTCATTGAAGGACTTGCAACGAAAGTCCAGAATCAGGATTCCCATATAGCTCTCTTGATGAACAAGGGAAATGGTGGTGAGGCAAGCCACACAAAACAAAAGCAAGTTGATGAACAAGAAGATGCTGGAAATTCAACCAAGTATCAAGCTGGAGAGACCGAGCATACAGAAAAGGAAATGTAGATTTCTTCTGATGGAGGTATTGATATGATTCAGCTCAAGGAGTTCATCTTGGGAACTATAAAAGGAAGATATGATGAAGGTTCCAAGTTATCCTTCTCCTACACCAAGCCGTACACTAAGAGGATCGATAGCTTGAAGTGTTGGGATGCGTGTTAGTGTTAGTGTCCTAGAGACAATCCTTTGAAAGGACATAGTACTCAGATAATATTCAATATTGATTTAATATTATTATTTTTTTTAATATTAAATGTATGGCGTTACACTTATTAGAATAATGTGTTTGATTGTTTGCATTTATTCTTATATGTGTTCCCTTAAGTCACTGTTGTCATCGAGTGAGTGAGAACTCAGATGACTTAAGCATGATTCTTAAATAGCCCCAATCGAGGATCATCAAGAAAGGGATATTGATGATGCAATGGAGATTGGTGTGCGATCTGCATCATACTCTTAGAGAGTGTAGTAAGATCCCACTTACTGCGAGATACTAGGTATCTCATGATGGATGCACAAATACCTTAGAGGGTTGGTATAACCATCCGAGAAACCGTTTGATGTAGTTACACTATATGTGTCTACGGGTGTCTCGGTTAGTGGGAACGATGTGATACTCCTTTGACTTGAGGTCAATACGCACGACATGTGTGGAGTGATGAACTTTGACCATGACCGACGCTTGTACCCGTCTATGTTGGGATTATACTGAAAAGTATGCTTTTTACTTTGTATAATCGAAACTGAATTTTCAGACTTATTTACTAAAATAAATTGTTTATCACTGATGCTTTAAATATGATTGAATGTTACATATATTTACTTTGCATAACTGCTCAATAATTAAATGACGTGTTACATCAGAGTTAATTTAGTGATACCAGATCACGAAAGATTAAATTAATGAATCCTTGTAACTAAAAAGTACGCTATTCACGACCTAGATGGAAATGAACAACCATCGTGAAAGGTTGAGGTGTAAGGCTCAGATTGGTTTGTCTTGACCAAGAGATTACACTAGTGCATGACCGATCTTGTTGAATAGGACCTCTGGGAGGATAAATTCTTGAAATCCCAACAAGGAAGAATTAGACCTCGAAGGTTTTGTTGTTTCTTAACCTTCGTCCCTTAAATAGGATCACGTGGGATTGGTAACTATTGCTTTGACTTATCATGGGTAGCGAATCGTAGAGATTCAATACTTTTTATCTTGGGCAATATTATTGGTCACATGTGATTGCTAAGATTTAATACTGAAGAATCGTGTGCAAGTCGCTTGTTTGATTTGCCCCTTGGGAGGTTCATAAGTTTTATCATACCAAATCTTGCAAGTGGAATTAGTTTCCTTATGGATAATAATGTTGAACCGTTCTCGACCAAGGACAAAAGATATTAATTAACGGAAAGCTATTTCAAAGGGTTTGAATTAATTAATGGGCTAGATAATCTTAAACACGGAAATAATGACCGGGAGCCATATTGACTGTAATATGGGTTAAGATGGATAGTGCAATATTAATTATGTAGTGGGATTAATTAATATTTATGGGCTTGAATTATATTGTGGCTCAATATTAGATATTCAAGATCCATTAGAGGTCCAATCTTAATTCTCCTAAAGGCCCCCTGAGTAGCCCAACAAATAGTCCAATAACTGAAAAGGTGATTAAAATAAAATAAATATTGTTGCTTATTTTTTCCTCTAAATTTTCAAAAATTATGGATAAAAGAGGGAGAAAGATTTTCTTTGAATTTTGTTATGGAATGAAGATATGTATTCTTGGAATACAAGATTATCTCATTAAATTCAAGAAATCTCCCACTAGCTTATCTATATAGAAATTTTCGAAAAATAGAAAATATAATGGGCAAGAAAGATTTTCTTTATTTTCTTGGAAAGATATTATGGAAGATATGTATTTCTTAAAATACAAGAATATCTCATAAATTCAAGAAGATCCAAATCTTGGAATCTTGCACATGTTATTTTCGAAAAATCCATATTATAGAGGAGGTGGGATTTTTGTGGAATATTTTAATTATGGGAAAAAGAATATAAGGGATATATTCAAGATTTCTTGGTGACCAAGAAAAGTCTTTTCCCACATTGATATTTCACGAAAAGTTTTGACCCCCCCTCTCCTATAAATAGGGGATGATTAGTTCATTCACAAGTATAATTCCATGTGCTGGAAATATTAGCAAATCCACATAAGTGGTGCAACAAAGTTTATTTTTTTCCTTTTGTTAATTGTTCGACGAAGTGTCCTTCCACCGGATAGTTGAGCAAGGGCTAAGGGAATACTTGGGAAGTCCTTTTGGTTAGTCCGTTCGACCGAAGTCACTGCCATCCCGAGAAGTACGTTCACTTAAACCCGTAGATTCTGCATGCGTAGGTTTTACGTGGCTTTTTATATGCATGATATGTTGTTGCAATTATTATTTGAATTAATATAGGATTAATTCATGCTAGTAATAATTAATGAATTAAATTTGTATTTAAATATTCACCCTGAATAGATCTGTGCAACTCATTCCCCAACAGTCTATGGGTAGGTATGGATTGGATTTGGTTCATCACGAAGTTCATGTGCGTGGTAGTTGAGCCAAGAAAAAGATCCATTCCTCAAAGTGGATTTAGAGAGAATACTCATCTTCTCATCATAATTGGATCTAAGTCATTGGCGAATGCACGTTAACTTAGACTTCGTGACTAAGTGTGACACTAATGATCAATTAGTGATTTGAGATAAATTGATTGAGTTATTTGAATAGATACTTCATCATGTTCAAGACTAATCGAGTATTCGTGAATGAAAGGAGGAAATCGCAATTGCCCACGTTTCAGTTACAGGTAGTTGCAGGTTTCTCGCAACGTACCTCATATATTGAGAATGTCTGATTTATTGACTAGGGTTCAATTAAGACCGTTAGTTTGACTAATCGCTCGGTATATGAGGGTCTATGGGTCACACAACAAGTAGTTCCCTTTTACGGATTATAGTTGGTTGATTAAATATTAAATTGGATTTAATATTTAATTTATGGAGAAGTAATTAATAATAAATTAATTTGGAATTAATTATTATTAATATTTAATTAAATTAGATTTAATTAAATAAAATTTCCCAATAATTATATTTGGAATATAATTGTAGGATTTAATGTATATGAAAATAAATCGTAGAGATTTTCATATAAGGCATTTAAATTCGTAGAGATTTATATTTAGGGAATTAATTTAATTCAAGATTAGGGTTTTTATTTCCCGAATTGGGCTAGCTTGGGAAATAAGCTAAGTCTCCCCATATATACAAGCTATTGAGATTCACAAACAGTATCACTTCATATTCTCTCCATAAGATCTAGAGTTTGGATTTTCCTAGCAAATCTGTCTCGGGATTCAACACTGGCAAGTCCGTTCAAGTCCGTAATTGGGGATTACGTGGATACCGTAGTAGAGAAATCTGCTCTTGAGTTACTGTAAGATTTCTCGTTATGATTATTGTAATCTGTATTCAATTAATTGTTCGTTGTTGGTGAACTTCAATTTCCGTTGCGCATGTGATTACGTGTTTTACGTGCCTCTATAATCCAACAATACGTTATCCCAGGATCTATTCGGGATGAACTCATAAACACAAATTTAAATCATAGATTATTACTAACATGAATTAACCTATGTGAATTCATATAATAATCATGCCAACAACGTCATGCAAATAATAAACATGTAAAAGACCTAGCATGCGGAATTTCTAGGAGTTTACGTAAACTTACCCGTTGGAGTGACAGCTTCTGAGACAGACAGGATCAGGTATCTGGCTACCAACTGAAAGTCCTTCTCAAGTATTCTCAAGCCCTCGTCAATAACCTTGGTGGGAGGTTCTCCGATGAACAATTATAAAAAAAGGAAAAATATATATTTTGTTGCACCGCCTTTGTGGATTTCTAATTTTTCCAACACATGGAATTGTGTTGGGGATGCAAAATTCATCCCCTATATATAAAAAAAAGGGGAATTTCATGCATATTATGGTTAGGAAATTTCTTTGTATCTTCCTAAGATACAATCTTGAATATATATCATATATTCTATTTCCATAATATTCACAAAATATATTTTCTTCCCCTTTATATACAAGATTTTCGAAAATTTCAACAAATAAAGGAAGAAATAAGATCTTTGACTTTTAATGAATTTATGGGATAAACTTGTACTCCAAGAATACTTATTCCATAAAATCTTTCCAAAAAAATCAAGAAAATCTTTTTCTCTCTCCTCCTTATTTTTTCGAAAATTTAGAAAAAATATGCAACAAAAATATTTAATTTATTTTAAATACCTTTTCATTTAATGGACTTTAATTGGGCTATTTGAGGGGCCTTTAGGAGAATTAAGATGGACCTTCCAATGGGCTCTGAATTCCAATGTTGTGGCCTAGATTTTATGTCTAGGGCAACTTAATAGTATTAAATGGGATCGAACAGGTAACAAATAACAAATATGAAATACGCTCAAATTTGGTTACCCAGTTCGTCTTTTGAATAAGACTACGTCTGGGGGCGTCCAAGACAGGAGTATTTTATTATTATTTTCTGCTTAGAGTTCTTAGATTTCATCCCTTTACAATGAATGATACACGTTGTATTTATAGACAAGGAATTAGGGTACAATTCTCTGTGGGCTTGCCGAGTTCCCAGCCGCCAGGGCTAGGGTTTCCTTGGTCAATCCCGCAAATTCCACGTCTGGATACACTTGCCAGGGGGGGGGGGATTTCATGCATATTATGGTTAGGAAATTTCTTTGTATCTTCCTAAGATACAATATTGAATATATATCATATATTCTATTTCCATAATATTCACAAAATATATTTTCTTCCCCTTTATATACAAGATTTTCGAAAATTTCAACAAATAAAGGAAGAAATAAGATCTTTGACTTTTCTTGAATTTATGGGATAAACTTGTACTTCAAGAATACTTATTCCATAAAATCTTTCCAAAAAAATCAAGAAAATCTTTTTTCTCTCCTCCTTATTTTTTCGAAAATTTAGAAAAAATATGCAACAAAAATATTTAATTTATTTTAAATACCTTTTCATTTAATGGACTTTAATTGGGCTACTTGAGGGGCCTTTAGGAGAATTAAGATGGACCTTCCAATGGGCTCTGAATTCCAATGTTGTGGCCTAGATTTTATGTCTAGGTCAACTTAATAGTATTAAATGGGATCGAACAAGTAACAAATAACAAATATGAAATACGCTCAAATTTGGTTACCCAGTTCGTCTTTTGAATTAGACTACGTCTG
This sequence comes from Stenogyne calaminthoides, assembly GCA_037126765.1. Lineage (NCBI taxonomy): Eukaryota > Viridiplantae > Streptophyta > Magnoliopsida > Lamiales > Lamiaceae > Stenogyne > Stenogyne calaminthoides. Next base: position 22,755,263 of record JBBCBC010000021.1, read on the forward strand.
GGGGCATCCAAGCTAGGAGTATTTTATTATTATTTTCTGCTTAGAGTTCTAAGATTTCATCCCTTTACAATGAATGATACACGTTGTATTTATAGACAAGGAATTAGGGTACAATTCTCCTTGGGCTCCCTTCGGTGGGCTTGTCGAGTTCCCAGCCGCCAGGGCTAGGGTTTCCTTGGTCAATCCCGCAAATTTCACGTCTGGATACACTTGCCTTGCTTACCCCGCGGTATCCGCGCTTCCAGTTGTCCATATCTTTGCTATAAATACTTTGTCAGGTCGCTCGACACATGGTTTCTTCAAGTGTCGACGACCTCCTCCCTATTCTTTCCAAGTCGCCATGACCTTCCGACTCAAGGAAGTCACTTTAACTGATCTCTTCACCGGGTTGGATTATTCCATGGTGTTGGGATATTTTGGTTTTGATGATTTATGCCAAAACATTATTAACTTGTGTTATTCAAGCTATTTTACAGATAACAAGTTAAGGGGGAACAGAAGAACAAATTGAGGGGGAACTCACGAAATCAGAAGAAGAAGATCGATCGATGAGGCTACAGACGAAATGATCGAGATCAGATGAGCTAGATGAGTTCCGGGTTAGGCGATGTGATGTCTGTGTCGATGTGAAGAAAAGCTAAAGCCAAAGAAATCGTCGAGAAGGTTACGATCGTAAGATGAGCAGATGAGATCGACGAGATCGGATATAATAATCGATATGCTAATTTGATCGCAGATGGACGATGCTATCCCGAGATGATCCTCAAGATATGTTGATCTCGATCGGTCGAAATGATTAGATCGAAAGAAGGAATCGATAACTTTGAATAATGTGACTGAGGGTAAGATATACGAATTGAGAATCAACTTCGATGGCTTTGAAAGTGTCGGTATGCACGATCGGACAAGATCCGTTGAAGAGAAGTCTCTTTGAATCAAGAACACGAGACTTCGATATGTTCTTTGAAGAACACAGAAGGCTCGGATAACTGAAGGCTCGAGATAACTTTCGGATAACCTCCGGGTTAGGATAGCTCGGATAACCTGAAGGCTCGATATTCGAGATAACTGAAGGCTCGAGATAGAACTCAAGATCCCGAGACTCGAAGATCCCGAGGAATATAAACCGTTAGAGACTCGGAAGAAATCAAGAATATAAAAATTAGATTCAAATTTGGCGTGGACCAATGGAGGAAGACTAACAGCCTGAAAAAGCTGCAAAAAGCTACAGAGTAGTATGGATTTGAATGTGATTCTCTCCAACGGTAACTTTCAAATCCACACTATAAATACAAGTTCTTCCTTCATTATCAAGCGTGGATGCGTGAGAAAAGTGTGTGAAAAATACCATCGATGCTACAGAGCTAAGAAGATATGGGTTCCAGTAGTTCCCAGCCAAGGTCGTGTGCCAGATGATGCGAGTCCTGAAATATGGCCTGATCGTAGCATGGCTAAGGCATTCAACATAACTACAGAGCCAAATCATCGAGCATCTCCACCATAGAACACAGAGCGAGAGATACACGCATATATTCAAGAGTGTTCTACCTTGATCTAAGCACAAATGTTATATCCTAAGCTTAGAGAGATTTTCCAATCCTTAGCATTGAGGCTAAACAAATGTAAGGGAAAATCTCAAACTAGTTGAAAACCAAACAAACCTTACCCAAATCAGTTTGATAGGATAAGTTTGTAGGTGAGTGTGAACTCGGTAAACATCTATCGGCAATCCCGTGAGGGGTGATAAGTCCCGCTTTGAGTGTGAACTTCGGTAAACATCTATCGGCAATCCCGCCAGGGTGATAAGTCCCGCTGAGTGCGAACTTGGTAAACATCTCGCCATCCCGTGAGGGATATAAATCCTTGAGTTAAGTTCGGGTTAAGGTTCCCTGTTTAAGGGAAAAGTGGACGAAGACGGGTTTTTGTCTTAACCACTATAAAATCTTGTGTGTTCTTTACTGCTTTATGTTTATACTTGTCATATGCATTCGATTATAAGCAAAACAGCACACATCGTTCTTAAAAGCAAAAAATTAGTATTGACCATTCCCTCACCCCTGTTTTTATATGCATCACGTGACATGTTTCGCTTCCGCACGCGCAAAATCGGTTTTAATCGGGACCTCACACATGGTACAACATCCAATATTGAGCCACAATATTATTCAGCACATTAATATTAATTAATTTCACTATATAATTAATATTGCACTATCCATCTTAACCCATATTACGGTAATATGACTCCCGGTTATTATTTTCCATGTTTAAGATTATTTAGTCCATTAATTAATTAAGCCACTGAAAAGCTTTATATTAATTAATATCTTTATCCTTGGAGTAAGGACAACTCAACATTATTATTCATACCGAAAAATTAATTTCACTTGCAAGATTTGGTATGATAAAGGTTCTGAGCCCACCAAGGGGATAAATCATACAAGACTCTCCAAGCACACGATTCTCTGTATTAATAGCAATCGTCATGTAATTAATATTATTGCCCAAGATATAAGGTATCGAAGTCGCAATGATTCTCTTCACATCATAAGTCAAAGAAATAATTATTAATTACACACAATCCTTATTAAGTGACAGAGATTAAGAAATCAACAACCACTGAGGTCTAACTCTTCACCCCATAAGTCAGTATGAAAGAGCTAATCCTCTCTGTAGGTCCGCTTTAGCACAAAAAATGCACTAGTGTAATCACTTGGTCAAGACAAGTCAATCTGAGCCTTACACATCAACCTCTACCAATAGATTGTTCAGATCTATTTAAGTTGTGAAATATGCACTCGTTTACAAGGGATTGTTAATGTGAACTTCTGTGATCTGGTATCACCACATTAACTACAATGTAACACGTGCTTATTTTATGAACGGTTTGCAGTAAATATATAACATTCATTTATATCTAATGCAACAGTAATAAATAATTTATTTCAGTAAATAAGTGTTTAATACATAGGTTATACAAAGTAAAAGCATATTTTCACGTATAACCCCTACATGAAGATGCCAGCTGGATACCAACCTCCAAAGTTCCAACAGTTTGATGGCAAGGGAAATCCGAAGCAGCACGTGGCTCACTTTGTTGAAACGTGCAACAATGTTGGGACTTATGGCGATCACTTGGCAAAACAATTTGTACGATCCTTAAAGGGAAATGCCTTTGACTGGTATATTAACTTGGAAGCTAACTCCATTGACAACTGGGATCAAATGGAGCAAGAATTCTTGAACTCGCTTCTACAACACTCGGAGAACTGTTAGCATGATTGAGTTGATTAACACTCGCCAATGGAAAGAGGAGCCCGTGATTGATTACATTAATCGATGGATGAATTTGAGCTTGAACTGCAAAGATAGGCTATCTGAAGTTTCTACAATCGAAATGTGCATCCAAGACACACAATGGGGTCTCCGCTACATCCTTCAAGGCATACGACCTAAGACCTTTGAAGAATTGGCAACCAAGGCTCATAACATGGAGCTAAGCATGACTGCAACTGGAGCTGATGGACCGCCGATTCAAGAACCTCAAAGGTTTAAAGACAAGCAAGAATTCAAGAAAGGAGGCAGAACCTTTGTCAAGACTCCAAATAGAGAATCCATGCAAACAAAGGCAAAAAATGCTACATATCAAAGAAGTCGGGAGGATAGGACCGATAAAGGGAAAGATGTTGCCCAAGAAGAGGGGCAAAGGAGAAGAACCTTGAAAGAAATGCAGCTGAGAGAATACCCATTCTTAGACTCCGACTTTGCATGGATATTCGATGACTTGATGAAGAAAATACTCATCGAATTGCCAGAAATGAAGCGACCAGAAGAAGCTGGACGTACCAATGACCCAAAGTACAACAAATATCACAGGCTAATAGGTCATCCAATTCAAGATTGCTTTATCTTCAAAGATAAAGTGATGCAGCTGGTTGAGCAAGGCACAATTGTCTTAGAAGACGAACCAGAGGCGAACCTGGTCACTATTGAAGATGATGATGATGGTTATGACAAAATTTCATGTCATATGGCAAATGCGAACTACATCTCTGAAGGAGAATCCTCGTCAACGGAAGATATTTTTGACGAAAACAGTAATAAGGTGAAATGGGTCTCCATCTTTGAAAGATTAGGGCCACATAAACGAGAACATAGTCGAAGAAATCCAGGATCTGTCTTCGACAGATTGGGTCCTAAAAGAAGTGATCGTTGGAAGGTGAGAGTAGTCAAGCTTCCAAACTCTAATAAACTTCAAAGCCTTTATCCATCTCGAATGAAACGAAGAAATACTTTGATCGTATCGTGTGGAGAAATTTTAAAGGCATAGGTGCAAACAGTTATCCACACTAAGGGCGATCAAGACGATGATAGAGAGAGTGTGGTTTTATCAAAATTCGACGATGGAGTGGTGACTGTGAATCACATCACCATATCAAAAGATGCTCCTCCAGGAATTGAGGATGACGTAAAGATTTTCCCCATAAATTGGAAATTTTTGAAACGTTCTTATGCGTAAATTGGTCAAGTAAGAAGACCGCTCCATAAAGCACGAGCCTAAACTGCATGTCGCTCCTAGTCCGGATGAGTATAAACTGTGTACGACACCCTCCAATGGTAAATACATGTGGTTAAACTGTTAACATACCCCACTAAAGGTATTTAGTGGTTAAATATCAAATACTCCACTTTGTCTATAGTTGTTAAATAATAGTTACTACTGGTCCGCATGAGTATAAACTGTGCACGACACCCCCCTCAAATCAAATTATGTCTCCCTTGAACTACGTCATGACTTGATCCTCTTTAAAGAATACGTAGGCAGCTTAGAAATTCTCTAAGTTCATTCGCGATTCAATTATCTTGTTTAAGTTCATAAACTTAATAAGTGGTTGAAATGGAAAAGCATTATGAAGACGGAAGACAAAGCCGATAAATTTTATTGATAATATCATGTAGGCTGATTACAAAAGGGGAAAGATAAAAAAAGGGCCTAAACAAACTAAGCAAGAGAATCTTAATTCTACAACTTGTTGTTTGTCTACAATGTTGACTATAACATCTTCAAGTCTTCGGCTGCAGTGAATTTTTTCAACAGCTAGGTGAGTCCATTTGATTAAAGATCGTCTCTTGTCATCGAAGGTTATCAAGTTTTGCGATCCAGATTATGTCGTAAACTTCTTAAAGTGAGTCATAGTGAAAGTCCAAGCAAAATGGGGACAACTACAAAATAAAGAAATGTGGATTATAATAAGAGAATTATATAAAAAAAATTTGCAAATACAATTTCCCTTTTTCATGGGCTTATTAACTTAAAGGGAGTAACATATTGTGGAGGCCTCATTGAAAATAAGCACACTTTTAAAATTGAGTCTGTTTTGAATTAAATCCAATACAAAATAAGGCCCAGAAATTCAACTGCCTTCAAGTTCGCTGTTGAAGCCCGTCGCCGCTGCGAATCCGCCGTGGCACCACCATCGCGACTCGCTGCCAAAGCCCGTCGCCGCTCACCCTCAATCCAGTCGTGAACCGCCGCGACACCACCAAAATCGAGCACCACTCTGCTGCGCTATCGATCCGTCGCCTGGAGCTGTGCGTCTGAGTCTCGCGTTGCATCTCTGCGAATCCGCCAGCATCACCTCGAGCCACTGGTCCCTGATGTTGGGTTATGGAGCCTGATCGACTGCATCACGTCCCAATTTTCTCGTTGAAAAATTTTTGGGCCTGTTTTAGCAGACTCGACCGTGATGGGCCTTAAGGGTTTTGGCCCAGTTGCGCCTATTAATTCCAATCAGATTCGTTGTAATTGTAATCACCATAAATTAGTAAATCTCTTGACTTGGTAGTGCCCCTATACGTAGTCATTCCTGACGAACTGGGTAACCAAATCTGTGTTTCGTGTTCTCTTAATTTCTCCATAATTGCAATTTAAATCCTAACACCTGATCAACAAAATCGCCATCGTCCCGTTTGCACCTCGCGCCGATGGGTCATTTCTGCCGAGCCGTATATCTCCGGTCGTCTCCCACTGTTGCTCCCAGCACCGCTCGTTTGGACGTCGAACTGTAGTCCTGATCCGCAACTGCCACAGGATATGGGTCGAGGTTGAATAGGGCCTAGCACACGAGTTCGTCGAGGTTGAGTCACACCATGTCAAAATTGTCGTCTGCACGAGTTTGTCGTGGTTGAATTGCCATTGCAACTTGTCGAGGTTGAATCTCTGTCAACACAAATCGCCGATGTTGAAAGTCCTCTGAATCGAGCTGCCAAAATCGCTGTCCTCACGTTTGCACCTCGCGCCTTCTCCTGCCGCTTCTGAGTTCTTCTGTTGAAAAGCCACTGCTCTGCCATTTGAGCACAAATCGTCGAGGTTGAAAACATTGCCAAAGTCACAGCTTGCTTGTTGCCGCCATGCGAAATCGACACCGATTGAAGCAAATCGTCGAGGTTGAAGTTGCCGCACTTGAGCCACCTCTTGCTATAGTTGCACACGAGTCATCGAGGATGAAGCTTCGCGCACTACCCTGCCTCAAGCCAAATTGCCGTCATCATCATTGCTACACCAGACCAGAAACCTTGCAGCTGCTCACTATTGCCCACCGCATTTGCACCTCGCGCCGCCTGCCTTTCCGATTTCCAGCTCTACTGCGTTCGGCCTTCTTCTTCTTCTTGTGAGTTAAAAGAACAACACAAGACACCTTTTTATAGTGTGAATTTGGTATAAATCAGAGAAGGAAGAGAGATTTGAGGCAAAAGAAAAGGCAAGAAGAAGGGGATTATGCTTGGAGTCATAAAGTTTCAGAGATAAGCTCGATCATGGAGCAAATTAATCTCCTACGATTTTGCAAGCATCTTAAATAAAAACGTGGACAGAAATTAGGAAAAAAAAAAAAAATGGGCCAATTGTTGTTTATAAAAATGGGCTTTGATTCATTAAAACAAAGCAAACCAAAATATGGTACTCTCTCTTCATGGTCCAGATAAAAGAGATTTTATGGGTTCAAGAAATAAATTTTCTGAGCCTAAGAAATAAAAGCCACCTCAAATAAACTGGGCTTAAGTCAATCAAATGCAAAATTTGATTGGGCTAAAAAAATAAAAAAAATCAAATACTTATTCAATTCTTCAAATTTAAATGCAAATGAAGAACTTGAATACTTCATTCACTTCAAGTCGCAAAATGGCCGTGAATAATTTCATACTTCATTCACTTCAAGTCGCAAAATGACCGTGAATAATTTCATACTTCATTCACTCCAAATCGCAAAATGACCGTGAATAATTTGTACTTCATTTACTTCAAGTCCATAAATGACTGTGAATAAAAAATCATATTTCAATCACACCAAGTCCATAAATGACCGTGAATAAATTTTGTGCTTCATTTGCTCCAAGTCCATAAACATCCGTGAAGAAAGCACGAGGGGGGATTTGTAAGCAAATAAAATTTGCACCCAATTAAATGGTGACATGTGTACAAATTACATATTAATATCAAATAAAATTATTTATTTATTTATTGAGAATTTACTAAATTAATTCTCCAAATTAAATAATTAAATGATTGATATTTAATATATACACGGTTCAAGTCAGTCAAATTTTACGAGCACTTGAATACTCATATGTGGCGAATCGGACTGATATTTGGTCATAAATAGAAGGGAATTAATGACAAAACAATCAAATTAAATGACTTGCGTTAATTAAGCCATCAAATCCCTTTGACCAATCAGAGGCCGCCACGTGGCACCTCAATTGACATCTCTCGTCCTATAAATAGGGGCCAAAACTAGTTCATTCAAGACATCAACATCAACATTCAGATGAGAAAGACGAGAAGAGTCCAAAGCTCCCTACAATCGTTCTTAAAGAATCAAAGCTTCTTCAAAGGTGTTCTTCATCTAAAACATCCAGAAAAGACGTTCAATCAGAGATTAAGGCTTGAAGTCCCTCCGATCATACGTTTCTTCAAAGGCGAACTTTGAAGATTTGAAGGTGTTCTTCATCAATTTCAAGTGTTCTTCGTGCAAGTTGTCTAGAAACAACTCCAAATCCGAGATCAAGGTGCTGAGCCCCTCTGATTCAGCGTTTCTCCAAACACGTTCTTCGTTCAACCCCTTGAAGATTCAAAGATCTTCATCAAACACTTAAAAATTTAAAGATCGTTCTTCATCAAATTCGAAGGCGCTCATCCAGAAAATCTTCAAAGGCCACATTTGATCCAAAACAAGACATTTAGTCCTTGAATCGACGTTTCAAATTCATCACTTCAAATCAAGACAAGATTAAGGCGAGGACTGTTACAAAAGTCGTTCAAGTCAAGGTCAACGTCAATGAAGAGAAGAATCAGAGGAATAAATTAGAGTTCGAATCCTCTAAATTCAACATTCAAATTCAAGAAATTCAAGTTGTAAATCATTTTTCCATTTTTTATATTCAAATCATGAGATTTGTACTTACAATATCATTTTCCAAATACATTTACTATGAGATCTAGAGCCAATCAAGAAAATAAATATAAAAGAAAATATATGGGGAGAGTATTTCACCTCACGATCTGCAGTAAACCCAAGTCTTGTAAGCACTCGCCTAAGAGCACCTCCTATTCAAGTGAGGGATTTTGAGGTAGAGATTTGCAACATGTGTGCGACCTCAAAAGTTTTATATCCTTACCTCGAAAACATCATTCCTCCTCCAATGCACCTTACCACAAAAGTAACTATTCACGGGTCTCAATATCAAATTATATATTCTATTTATCTTATTTTGTATTTTTATTTATAATTTGACTTCTAAAATTAAATCTTACAATATATAATATTAGTTATAAAAATAATTAAGTTAAAAAATATTGTCAAAATACTAATAGAAATTTAATAGAATTAAAATAAAAGAGTACAACATAAATTGATACAATAATTGCGAAAATAATTTAAAAATAAACATTGATATAATAACTAGATGCTTCATAAATTAAAATAATTTGGCTAATTTTCTCCATGACGTGCTTATACATGCTCAACCAAGTCTCTTTGAAGTTGTTGATGTTTATGTTGATCACGAAGCTCGGTTCTTGCATGGAGGTAACGTTTGAATGCTTCGACGGCCCTTTGATTATAGATGGATTATTAACATTTTTGATGTTGTTGTTCATGTTGGGATCATTCGTCCAATCTATTGTGGAATCCCCTTCATGCTTGACTATCATGTTATGTAAAAAAATGCAAGCAATCATGATTTCTTTCAAATTACTTATATACCAAAAATGATCTGAGCTCCTAATAATTGCCCAACACACTTGAAGCACCCCAAATGCCCTTTCAACATTCTTCCTGGCAGGTTCCTGCAATTCCTTTACTTATTTTTTTAGGATCATGATGACATTGAAAGCTCTTGGTGAAAGTTGCCCATTACGGATAGATCTCATTTGTTAAGTAGTATCCTTGCTTATATTTTCAACCATTTATTATAAAATCCATATTTGGTGCATGTCCTTGCATAACCTCATTGAATAAAGGGATTGATTAAGCACATTGGTATCGTTATTTGACCCCGCGACTCCGAAATAAGTGTGTCATATCCACGGGTTTTGAGATGCGTCTGCTGCATAATTGTTGGGACTACATGATCATCTCGAGTGTATTGGCCTTTTTGAGCAACCAGACAATTTTTCCATTGTCAATGCAGACAATCAAGGATTCCCAACATCCCAGGGAAGTCGTTCCTCTGCTCATGAATTTGTGATGAAGATGAGGATGTTTTAGTATCAATGGAGAAGTTTGAATGTCTAACTCATTAATCCACCTAGTTTTTAGATCCTTTTATTTAATTAGTTATTTAATTTAGTCCTTTTGTATATCGTGTTAACTAATTACGATACTAGTACCAGTAGTGCATTTCAGGCATTGTAATAAATAGTTTTGAATGAAATAGAAAATATGTTGAGTTTTATCCCTTCTTCGTGTTTTAAATCGTTCTTCTTCTGGTATTCATATTGAATGAACATAATTAAATGTTAATCATATTTGTGTATTCATCCGGGTATTCTAAGAATCAATGGATAATATGGGTATGCGTCCGCCATCTGCATTAGTTGGTAACAGTAGTCAGTAGTGATTTTCGTGATGCCTCCTAGACGCAAGCATCACGATTTATCTCTTCTCCGAGAGAAATTACATGTTGTTAGTCAAGGATTAGAGGAGTTGCATCTTTAGCAAGTCGCATTCTTTGATTAACAATCACTTCTCCTACCAGGTGGATGCAAGGATATAGCAGAGTTCTCCCGACCTACAGATCTGCACATTGGTGTTTCTTGGCTCAACTCCTGTGATTTTTTTTTTGCCTCCAACTTCATACCCATACATCGCCAGATTTCCTTGGCAACAAAATGCCTCCTTGGTCGCGCTGCAGTCTGGTGGAACGAATTGAAATCCAACTGTTTACACCATGGTAAACCCAAGCTCCAAGATTGGAATAAATACTAAGAGTGTGTGTGCGTGTATTTTCAGATTGTTGTTGAAAATATTGTACAACATATAAAATAACATATGACAGCGGAAGTATAAAAATGCAGTGCAAAGGATTTCAAAATTGTGTATAGTCTGTAATCCAGACTATACGAACCTCATGATTAAAAACATCATTATAACAAGTAGTGAGATACACAAGAACCTCTTACAAGATCCTAAAAGGTGTAATGAAAAACCACACACCAAAAATCAATCTATTCAATCAAGTAACTAGTTATCTTATTCAACCTAAAACTTGATCTAATAAGATAAAATCAATACTGGTGGGAAATGTTGGAATGCACTCGACCAGTACAAATAGACATAGCATCAACTCTCACACTCCACTCACGGTTGTGTCTCGGATGCTACTCTCTTAAGTTTGGAGTATAGAAAATGGTATTTCACTTTAACTCAAACTTGAATGTCAACCAATGCAATGTATTTATAGACTTTCGGATCAACTGCATTGTCCTGTCCACTAGGCTTGGATATCCTTGAACATCTCCTCCACTATCTCCATGATCTTGGTGTAACCACCCATGATCTTTCTATTCTCACTCCACCACAGTGCAACTGCTTGACAATATCTGAAATTGTCTTCAACCTGCCATGTAGGAAACATAGAAAAACACATCTAATAAAACGGAGTCAATGTTAGGAGAAAGGGTGCAGAATGTTGTCCAACATCTGGAACAACATCTGTGTAACATCAACAAACTCCCCCAATTTGGTCTTTCTACTACAACACGCCTGATGTTAAAAACAACATCTGAACGTGTGTCAGGAAAGAAACAAATAATAGTCATTCAGAGAATAACTACTATTCAACCAAATCATAATTTAAAAATAGACAACAAACACAAGCACTAAGTACATCAACAGTGTACTTAGGTCAACAAAGTATCCAACAAAAAGTAAATGGCAAAAACATAAACCTATCATCTAGTTGTCCATAAACAGAGTTTATAAAGTAAAAAAACAGTAAATAAAAGATTACAACACAGAAAGGAATTTTTATAGTGAAATATAGGAAAGGACTGGGCCATTGGAATGGTTGCATCTCCATAATCTGCAAATGCTCCGCCATACTTCAAAAACTCCCCCTGTCTTGAATATGTTCACCAGTTATCAGCTCCATACAGCTGATCAATGATAGCAACACTTTCTGGGGACATACTCTCCCTGTTAGGAGTCTTCTTCAGCTCATCATCAGTGTCATCAGGGCTATCATCTTCAACTGGTTCAGCTTCATTAGGTACCATTTGTTCAGCAGCAACAGCAACTTCAAGTGCTTCCTCTACAACTTCCTTTATAGCATCATCTACAGCATCTTGGACAGCATCGTCAACCTCTCTGTCTTCAGCATCAATTTGGTCATCATGTGCAGCAGACCCATCATCATCCTTAGCAGCATCTGGCTTTTTCTCCTGCATGTCCAGAAGGACCAGCTCCATCATGTCCACCATCAACAAGGTCATCTCCACCAACATCAGGTGATCCTCCCCCCCGTTGGAGTAGAAACCAGGCTTCTCCAGAAGGTCTGTTGAACAATCAGAGCATCTATGTTCTGCTGGATGAAAGTAATCTGATCAGTAATGAAAGAATTTATAAAAGTGACAGAGGGGATATCATTTCTTCTGGTGACTGTGTAAGGAATGTTTCCAAAAGAATGGGCAACATTTTCTGTCTGCTGTGCAGGTTCCTCCATAGGTAGATCAACTACACAGTTACCACCTTTCAGAACTGGGGAAATCCCAAAACTAGGGATAAAACCACTTATCTTCTCTCCTCTAGGTCTGTCAAACTCTAATCCAAGAACTGACAGATCAAGCTTGGATATGGAAACAATCCACCATCACCATGTTTTCCAGCAAGAGACATCATATTATCAAATATTCCCATATTGAACTTGTTCAGATGAACAATCTTGTAAAGAAGGAAAGTTTGTTCTTTAGTAAGCACAGTGGAGTTTCTAGAAGGAAACCAATTTGAGACCAAAAGTTTATGCATCACAGAATAGAGAGAAGTCAATTTAGCAGCAGAAAATTGTAATGTCCATTCAGAATATCTTCGTCCAGTTATCACAGACATCACTTCCCCAATTTCTAGATCAATAGGTTCTTCCTCCACATTCCTAGTCTTTAGGAAAATATTGATGTGTCTAGGAGTGATGGTAACAACATTATCTAAACCTTACTTTTCCATAATTTGAAGACTGCCTATTCCCACAACTTTTCTTCAAATTAGCATAAAATTTAGCAACCCAAACAACATAATAAGGTTTGACATATTGTAGAGCATGCAATAGAGATCTACTATGAAGAAAACCTATCAGATTTTGAGCTTCAAAATCAAGCATTTTGATTATCCTTTCATCTACAATAAACCTCTTAAGCATGGATTTAACAACAGCAGACTTTCTATCATGCTCAACCTTATCATCAGGATCAGAGTCAGCCATCATTACCTCATCAGAATCAAACAAACCATCTTATTCATGAGCAGCTTCATCAACTGAATGTTCTGGCTCTTCTTCATCTTTAGGGACATCTTCCTCAGATTCCTCTTCTTCAGGATTCATTTCTTCCTCAGAGTCCTCAGCTTGAGGATCATCTTCCTATTTAGAATCAGATGATTCTACAACATCTTTAGCAGCATGAGCAGGAAGATCATGTCTCCTTTTTGTTCTTCTCTCCTTTTTAGCTATCAACTCCTCCATAGTTAGTGCATCATCGGAGTCCTCAGGTTCTGCAACAGGGACTTGTGGAATCTCCATTTCTTCATCTGAATCATCTACAGTGATAGGATCATCAGCACCACCATTAGTTCTCTTTGGACGTTTTCCAGTGTAGTCAACCTTTTTGCCAAGGTTTCTCTGTGGCACTCACCGTTTTCCCCATTTACCAGTTCCTCTCTTGGGAGCACATTGCTTTGTTCTCAAGCGGATGTTTTTCAATTTCTCCCCCATTCATTCTGAATCAGAGGAGTCAGCAGCTTCCATATCTACATCGGCTGTTTGAGTAGGGTTTTCAGGAGGGTTAGGAGTATCAGAAATAGGCATTTCTGAAGGCATTTCAGGAGCGGGTTCTTCAGCCAAAGGTCATGCTGAGAGATCAACATAGTCAGAAACATTGATCAACTTGGAACCAAATAGATATCAGGCAAAATGATCGGTTTTTGCTCAACGGCTTATTTTACAAGCAGTTCAACAAGTGATTTAGGAGCGGATTCAGGAATATGTAGTGCAGGAGGTTTAGGAATGAATGAAGACGATGATCCACCAACATTTGTGGAATCATAATCTTGATTTTGTGCGGCCATTTCTGCGAGAAGGTTTAGTGGGTTCGAATTCACCGGAGAAGAAGGGTTTGCGTGTGAGTGTGAATGAACAGGAGAAGGAGCCAAAGGGTTTTGTTTATTAGATATCTCACCACCTGAACATCCAATCAAATAATACACCAGCATTAAAATAATATTTTATGAAATATAGGAGGAAAAAGTAAGCATATGACCGAAATAATGAAATAACACAAGTAAAAACAACAAACCTCGATTCCAATGTGCAACACAAATGTTTTCAGCTTTGGGTATGAAATAATTGTTGGGGAATGGATTGCCCGGATCTATTCGGGATGAATATTTAAATACAAATTTAATTCAAACAATTATTACTAGCATGAATTAATCATATATTAATTCAAATAATAATTCAACAACAAATCATGCATACAAATTCGTCACATAAATCCTACGCATGCGGAATTGCTAGGAGTTTACGTGAACTAACCTCTCGGAGTGACAACCATTGAGAAGATGGATCCCGTTCACACGAACACACCAAAAGACCTTCTCAAGTATTTCCTCATCCTTGTCCAACAATCCAGTGGTAGGATGCTCGCGAACAATTAACAAAAGGAAAAATAAAATTATGTTGCACCACCTTTGTGGATTTCTAATTTTTCCAACACATGGAATTGCATTGGGGATGAAAAAATCATCCCCTATTTATAATACTAGGGGTGGCCGATTTTTGCCCTAGGAATAAGATGTAAAATCTTTTTCTTGATCTCCAAGGAATCTTGAATATATCCAATATATTCTTTTCTCCATAATTAAAATATTCCATAAAAATCTCACCTCCTTATATTAAGGGGTTTTCGAAAATTACCTATTAAATAGGGAAGAAATAGGATCTTTGAATCTTCTTGAATTTATGGGATAATCTTGTATTTCAAGAATACATATTCCATAAAATCTTTTCAAGAAAATCAAGAAAATCTTTTCTCTTTCCTTCTTTAATATTTTTGAAAAAAAAAATTGGAAAATAAGCAACAATAATTTATTTTATTTTAAACACCTTTTTCAGTTTGGACTTTATCTTTGGGCTACTTGAGGGGCCTTTAGGAGAATTAAGATTGGACCTTCCAATGGATCTTGAATTTCCAATATTGAGACACAATATTATCCAAGTCCATAAATATTAATTAATCCCACTACATAATTAATATTGCACTATCCATCTTAACCCATATTAATGTTAATATGGCTCCCGGTTATTATTTCCCGCGTTTAAGATTATCCAGTCCATTAATTAATTTAGGCCACTGAAATAACTTCATATTAATTAACATCTTTTTCCTTGGTCAAGGAACGACTCAACATTATTATCCATACCGGAAAACTAATTCCACTTGCAAGATTTGGTATGATAAATCTTCTGAGCCTCCCAAGGGGACAAATCAAACAAGACGTACTTGCACACGTTTCTCCGTATTAAATCTTAGCAATCGTCGTGTAACCAATAAAATTGCCCAAGATATAAGGTATTGAATCTTACTGATTCTCTTCCCATCATAAGTCAAAGCAATGATTATTGATACCACACGATCCTATTTAAGGGACGGAGATTAAGAAACAATGAACCACTGAGGTCTAATTCTTCTGTATTTAGTGCTGAAGAATTTATCCTCCTGTAGGTCCTATTCAGTGTATCATAATGCACTAGTGCAATCTCTTGGTCAAGACAAGTCAATCTGAGCCTTACACTTCAACCTTTCACGATGGTTTGTTCATTTCCATCTTGGTCGTGAATTATGTACTTTTAGTTACAAGGGACTGTTAATTTAATCTTCTGTGATTTGGTATCACTAAATTAACTACAATGTAATACGTACTATTTATTGAATAGTTATGCAGTAAATATATGTAACATTCAATGATATTTAAACATTAGTGATAAATAATTTATTTCAGTAAATAAGACAGAAATTCAGTCTCGTTATACAAAGTAAAAGCATACTTTCCCCCCAACAATCTCCCACTTATACTCAAAGTCTGCTTTTAAGTATACTACAACATATCTCGTGTAGAATCTACGTGACATCTAATGTCACCTACACGAACCTAATAATATCTCTCCCACTTATACTCAAAGTAGATTGGCAACGGTCTTGACACCCATTCATTCCACATGTCTCTCGAATGTATTCTGAGGCAGACCCTTTGTGAATGGATCTGCTAGGTTGTCATTTGATGCAATCTTTGCCACCTCTATATCTCCTCACTTAACGATTTCTCTTATACGATGGTATTTCCTTTCAATGTGTTTGCTGGCCTTGTGGGCTCTTGGTTCTCTTGAATTTGAAACTGCTCCGGCATTATCACAATAGACTGTGATGGTGTTGGGAAAATTCGGAACTACGTCCAAGTCCACTAGGAAGTTCTTGAGCCAAACTGCTTCCTTCGTTGCTTCACAAGCAGCTACGTACTCGGCTTCCATGGTAGAATCTGCGATGCATTTCAGCTTAACGCTTCTCCATGTCATGGCTCCTCCCCCCATGCAAAACACACTACCCGAGGTAGATTTTCTAAAATCTAAGTCTGATTGGAAATCCGAGTCCGTGTATCCGATGGGAATTAGACTGTCTGATTGATAAACCAACATTCTATCGCGAGTTCTTTTCAGATACTTCCAGAATGTTTTTAACTGCAGTCCAATGTTCTTTCCCCGGATTACTCTGATATCTTGCTACCATGTCGACGGCAAAGCAGATATCTGGCCTAGTACACAGCATAGCATACATGAGGCTTCCGACAGCCGAAGCATAAGGAACGCCTTTCATGTCATCTATCTCCCTTTGCGTCTTCGGGCACATTTCTTTGGATAGATGTATTCCATGTCTGAAAGGTACAAAGCCTTTCTTGGAATCTTGCATGCTGAAACGCTTCAAGACAGTGTCTATGTATGAAGCTTGCGATAAGCCTATCATCCTTTTCTTACTATCTCGAGTGATCTTGATCCCAAGGATGTGACCGGCTTCCCCTAAGTCCTTAATATCAAACTGCTTTGACAGCCATGCCCTTACGTCTGACAAAACCTTTACATCGTCTCCAATGCGCAGAATATCGCCTACGTATAATACCAATGCAGTTCCGACACACTTTTTATACACACAACTTTCGAACTCGTTTTGATCGAACCCGTAAGACTTTATAACCTAATCAAAACATTGGTTCCAAGCACGCGATGCTTGCTTTAGTCCGTAGATGGACTTCTTGAGCTTGCAAACTAGATGTTCTTGGCCTTTTTCAATGAAGCCTTCGGGTTGTTGCATATAGATATCTTCTTCAAGACTTCCATTTAGGAAAGTTGTCTTAACATTCATTTGTTAGATCTCAAAATCGAGATGGGCAGCTATCGACAAGAGAATACGGATGGACTTAAGCATAGATACAGGCGAAAAGGTTTCCTCATAGTCGATCCCTTTTTTCTGAGTATAACCTTTTGCCACAAGTCTAGCCTTGAAAGTTTCCACTTTCCCGTCCGATCCTTCTTTTCTCTTGTATACCCACTTGCAACCAATGGGTTTGATCCCATTGAGTGGTTCGACTAGCTCCCACACCTTATTATGATCCATAGAACTCATCTCGGCTTCCATTACTGTTTGCCAAGAATCCACATCCTTGTCATGGATTTCCTCATTGTATCTCCATGAGTCTGATTCATTTTCACCAGGGACCAAGTCTGACGACTCTCCTATCCCCATGAATCTCTCGGGCTATTTGACAACCCTCCCACTACGACGAGGTTCCGATTGTGTAAGTGTGTCATTTGGTATGTCGACTTGTACATTTGGCATTGAGGTAAGCCCCTTTAGCTCATCTAAGGTAATCTCACTTATGGGTTTCTTATCTTCATATAATCTTCTTCCAAAAATCTAAAGTGTGTACTGATTACCACCTTTTGATCTTCGGGACCACAGAACATGCACCCTTTCGTTCCCTCGGGGTACCCTATAAACAGCCTTAATTCTGATCGTGGATCCAATTTACCGGCTTCCTTGTCCAAAATGTATGCCGGACACCCCCAGATTCTCATGTGTCCCAAACTGGGCTTGTGCCCGGTCCACAACTCTTTAGGGGTTTTGGGAACCGATTTGGATGGCACCAGATTTAGAATGTAAGTCGTTGTTTCCAAGGCATGACCCCAAAACGATTTGGGTAGATCCGCATAACTCATCATTGACCTGACCATTTCTAAAAGAGTCCTGTTTCTTCATTCTGCAACCCCGTTTTGTTGAGGGCTTCCGGGTGCAGTTAACTGGGATACAATCCCTTCATCTGATAAGTAGTTCAAAAAATCATCGCTGAGGTATTCGCCTCCACGATGAGATCGTAGAGACTTGATACGTTTTTTCCCTATGATTCTCTGCTTGAGCCTTAAATTCTTTGAATTTATCAAAGGTCTCAAATTTATGCTTCATAAGGTAAATGTATCCATATCTTGAGTAATCATCGATAAAAGTAACGAAATACTCATAGCCTCCTCTTGCTTTGATTGACATTGGACCACATACATTGGTGTGAACGATTTCTAACACTTCTTTGGCTCTATTCCCCTTGGCTCCGAATGCCCTCTTGGTCATTTTACCCTCCAAACATGATTCGTAAGTTGGAAATGGTTCAACCCGGAGAGACTCCAATGAACCATTTTGAACCAACCTTTGGATCCTCTTTGGATTAATATGACCTAGTCTTAGATGCCATAGAAGTGTTTCGTTCACGTCTGATGAACGTTTTCTTTTATCTGAAATAGTCGATGTATTATAGGATGCATTTCGTGAGTGGTGTGCACAGTTAATCGTGTAGAGATTATTCGACAACGTTCCATGACAGATAAACTCATTATTTAGAGCAATGGTAACAACTTTATTAAGTAACCGAATATCCATCAAGAAAAAGTTTAGAAACTGAAATCAAATTCTTTCTAAAACTAGGAATGTAAAGAACATCTCTCAAAATTAAAACTTTGTCTTCAAAAGACAACTCCACTTCTCCCACTGCTTCAGCTACCACTCTCGTAGCATCGCCCAGTGTAATGAGGATCTCACTCCCGCTAAGTTGTCGTGTCCGCTTGAACCCCTGTAAAGTGAAACAAACATGATCAGTGGATCCCGTATCCACTACCCACAAGTGGGAAGCATACGCCGCTAAACAAGTTTCAACAACTAGTGCATGAGAATTACCTTTCTTTCCATTCCTTTTGGGTTTGGAACAGGCTGACCTCCAGTGACCTCTCTCGCCACACTCCAAACAGATCTTTGTGCTCAGTCTCTTATCTTTGAAGTTTGAATAGAACTGGTTTATCCTTTTTGTCTCTTCATCATTCTTACCACCAAATGGCCTAGAACGAGAAGCAGACCCTTTTGTAACCCTGTTCACTTTCCTGCGCTCATTGTCCTCTTCGACCAATGTAAGAGCTCTTACAAGATCATCCACAGTAAAGTTTATATCTTCCATTAGATATTTTACATAAGGATGATCATAGAACTTTGGCAGAGAACTGAGGATGAAATCAATTTTACTTTTGAAATCACATTTTTCGCCAAGATATGCAAGTTCTTCAAAGATAACCATAACCCTAAGAACGTGCTCTTTTGCAGTCATTTCTTCTTCCAATTTTAGCTTGACCATGTCATGCTTAACGCTTTCGATTGCCATATGGGCCTGATGTGCGAGCATCGCTTCGAGATTTCCCATAATGTCTGCAGCTGTCGCAAATTCTTAATGAAGACGTTTTAACAAATTCGACATATGTGCTAAGATTATATCCTTTATCAATTCATTTGCCAGCTCCCATTCATTATATTCCATCTCTTCCCATATACTAGTACTCTTAGCTGGTTTTTTGGGTTTTGGTGCATTAAGTACCCATTTGGATTCATGTGAAGCAAGGTCATTCATAAGATTTCGTTTCCAAACAAAATAGTTCTCTCCAGTAAGTAAATTGTCTTTCAGTATATTGAACAGTGGATTAAAAGGTTGCGACATGCTGAACTGAAATAAATAACGATTTGCATAAGCACAAAATTATCACATAATTCGATCATATGTATCATATTAAAATCTCAAAAAAATATAAACATGCATCAGCCAACATCTCAAAACAGTTTAAATAAGCCACGTGGGGTGGTTCATTATTTAAACACATTCAAGCAGATTACAAACAAGAAAATAGTTACAAACCTTTAATATCCAGATTAATAATTGGCTCCCACTTAACCAATATAAGATTGACAGGGACTTCGGGGAAGTATATGCATATCAATCTTATACCTAAGTAATAACCATGATTAAATACAGAATTATTATTTCGCTTTGAACGAGCCTCGTAGGGAGGGTCATCGTTGCCACTAATAATAATCCACAATCATCTGTTTGGAATTCATTCATGTGAAAGCTATCTTTTGGCCGTCACGTGAGGGGGAATTTCTCCAAAAGAATTCACAAATAAATAAATCATGGAGGTCTAAATTAGTTCAATTTTATAATCCGGAATAAAATTATCAATTAATTATTTAAAACATACTAAGTAATTTTTGAAAGTGAGATTTTTCCAAAATAATTTTTCATGCATCGCATATTCAAACATAATTAAATACGCACGAAAAATAAAGCAAACATCAAAACAAAAAAAATTAAACATATTGGGCACATATATCCAATTATCACGGTTAATTTTTGTCATGTCTTGATCTTGAAAAATCGTCTTCATAGTTTTCAGCGTTCGTCTCAAAAAGCTCCCACTCGACCGCAACATGTTCTTTAAAACGTCCTCCCTCTAGGTCCGAAATGACGTCCGGCATTGGGTAGCTCAAGGCCCGGAACACTTGTCCACGTCGCGCTGAACGCATATGTCCGCTTTCGTCATCGTCTATCCGCGCTGCCGCTTAAAAGACCATCGCCCATGCTTCCATCGCATCACGCCTCGCCCGTCACCATCGTCAATCCCAGCCCCGTCCCGTTTGTTCCCCTCCGTCGCGCCTAACTGCGCCGCGTCGGTTGTCTTGCGGCAGAACTGTCCCGCTTCCCTCCCCCCAGCGTCGGCCTCTCGCTCCATCGCGCCAATCTCGCCCATGCTCACCACGCCGTCTTGTGATAGCCCGTTATTACGCTGCACCTTGATCCTAGGACTTGACTGGAGCGCGCTCCACCTTGGCTTGCTCTCTCGTCCGGCGCACTGGGCGCCCTTTTAATCTCTTCTCTCTTTCGTTCTCGATCCGGTTACAATTTATTTACAAAAAAATAAATAAACCTGAATCTACACTAGTTTATTACATTGAACAAATCAAACAAATTCTAATCTACTTTATTGGATTTTCTCCGCTAAGTAAAATGAATTGAGCGAATTGAATTAAAAAATACAATTTATTTGCATGCATAAATTAGCATTTATCAAATACCATGACAATTGGATACCTGCAAAAAAATCTAGCAATTCTACTATCCAATTTCAAATTTAATGAATAAGGAATTTAAATTACAATTTAAAAAATCGAGCCCAAAAACCGTGGATGTGATACCGGTTGTTGGGAATGAATTTGCTAGGATCTATTCGGGATGAATATTTAAATACAAATTTAATTCTAATAATTATTACTAACATGAATTAATCCTATATTAATTCAAATAATAATTCAACAACAAATCATGCATATAATATTTCACGTACAAAATCCTAAAGCATGTGAAATTTCTAAGAGTTTACGTGAACTAACCTCTCGAGAGACAACCGTTGAGAAGATGGATCTCGTATCGCATATAACACACCAAAAGGCCTTCTCAAGTATTTCCCAAGTCCTTGTCCAACAATCCGGGTGGTAGGATGCTCACGATGAACAATTAACAAAAGGAAAAATAAAATTATGTTGCACCACCTTTGTGGATTTCTAATTTTTTTAACACATGGAATCAGTATTGGGGATGAAAAAAATCATCCCTATTTATAATAGGTAAACGAAATTTTGGGGGGTTAGGCCAATTTTTTCCTAGGAATAAGATGGGAAAATCTTTTTCTTGATCTCCAAGAAAAATCTTGAATATATCCAATATATTCTTTTCTCCATAATTAAAATATTCCATAAAAATCTCACCTCCTTCCTTAAGGGGTTTTCTTCCATAAAATTACCTATTAAATAGGAAGAAATAGGATCTTTTATTTTCTTTAATTTAAAAATGGGATAATCTTGTATTTCAAGAATACATATTCCATTCAAATCTTTTCTCACGAAAAATCAAGAAAATCTTTCTCCTTTCCTTCTTTAATATTTTCAAAAAAAAAGGAAAAAATAATGCAACAATAATTTATTTTATTTTAAACACCTTTTTTTTTATTGGACTTTATATTTGGGCTACTTGAGGGGCCTTTAGGAGAATTAAGATTGATCTTCCAATGGATCTTGAATTTCAATATTGAGCCACAATATTATCCAAGCCCATAAATATTAATTAATCCCACTACATAATTAATATTGCACTATCCATCTTAACCCATATTACTGTTAATATGGCTCCCGGTTATTATTTCCCGTGTTTAAGATTATCCAGTCCATTAATTAATTTAGGCCACTGAAATAACTTCATATTAATTAACATCTTTTTCCTTGGTCAAGGAACGACTCAACATTATTATCCATGAATTATGTAAAACTATTTCTACTTGCAAGATTTGGTATGATAAATCTTTTGAGCCTCCCAAGGGACAAATCAAACAAGGCGTGCTTCATGAAACATTTCTCCGATTAAATCTTAGCAATCGTCGTTAAACCAATAACATTGCCCAAGATATAAGGTATTGAATGTCACCGATTCTCTTCTCATCATAAATCAAATGTGATTATTGATCCCAAACGATCCTATTTAAGGGAGGTTGAGATTAAGAAACAATGAACCACCGAGGTCTAATTCTTCTATATTCAAGATCAAGAATTTATCCTCCCAGTAGGTCCTATTCAAGTGTATCATAATGCACTAGTGCAATCTCTTGGTCAAGAAATCGAGCCAATCTCGAGCCTTACACTTCAACCTTTCACGATGGTTTGTTCATTTCCATCGAATTCGTGAATTATGTACTTTTAGTTACAAGGGATTGACGCGGACAATCTTACGTGATCTGGTATCACTAAATTAACTACAATGTAATACGTACTATTTATTGAACAGTTATGCAGTAAATATATGTAACATTCAATTATATTTAAAGCATCAGTGATAAATAATTTATTTCAAGAAATAAGACAAATTCGCAAAAATGATATACAAAGTAAAAGCATACTTTCTAGTATAACCCCAACAACAATCACACAATAATCGAGCTTAAGTAGAGATTAACCCGGAGGTTATTACACAAAACTACCAAGAAACTGACCAAGATTGGGACAAAATAACCACCCACTAAGGCAATTTGTGATCGTGTGTTGTGTAAGAGCCGCCAAAAACATTTTTCGAAAACCAAGGAACCATATCCAAAATTAAATATACTCATATCAGTTCAAATAACACGTTCAAACTGCGAAATCTACCTACCCAGAACATTAAACGAATCATGTATGATAGATAAAGTTTGAATCACTTAAAGTTTCACAAAATATCGGCAAACATATTTCTCAACACTCAATTTTGCATGAAATTCATCATCAAAGTGTTGCATTTTTTAATTTTTTTCTTTTAAACACATGTTCATATTAATCCATTTTTTCAAAAGAGAACATCGTAGTAGCGAGCTCCGTGCCCCATAGTTACTCAATCGATTGTGAACAAACATGGATGTATATTTAATCACCTTTTGAAAAGAGAACATCGTAGTAGCGAGATCCGTATCCCATAGTTACTCAGTGATTACACATCTAAGTTGTGCTTTATTTTAAATGCATTTAAGAGATATATGCCCATGACTCTGTATCTAAACCATGATTCAAACAATAAGATCAAAACACTATGATTTAAAGTTCAAACCTAAGCAAATCAGCAGACAAACTCATTATAAGAACCACAATGTTGCTTCAAATGTTGGAAACATTTGTCACAACAACTAGTATTTATTTTCAGATATAGCATTGACCAAGAGATTTTCTAAGTGAAGAAAACCTCTCATTATCAAGGGCTTTTGTGAAAATATCAGCAAGTTGTTTTTCAGTAGAAATGTATTCTAACTTCACAACTTCTTTCTCTACAAGATCTCTTATAAAGTGATGTTTTATACTTATATGCTTAGTCAAAGAATGTTGCACAGGATTCTTGGAAATATGATAGCACTAGTATTATCACAATAAACAGTCAAAATACCACATTTCAACCTATAACCATCAAACATCTTTTTAAGCCATAGGAGTTGAGTGCAGCAACTTCCAGGAGCAACATATTTAGACTCAGTTGTTGATTGTGAAACACAGTTCTGTTTCTTACTATGGCAGGAGATAATGTTGTTTCCCATGTAGAAACATCCTCCACTAGTACTTTTTCTGTCATCACAATCACCTGCCCAATCTACATCACTATAGCCAATTAAAGAGCAATTAGTATCCTTTGAGTACCAAATACCTAGATCACATGTTCCAGCTACATATCTTATAATTCTTTTTACAGAATTAAGATGTGATTCCTTAGGATTACTTGATATCTAGCACAAAGATAGACACTATACATAATATCAGGCCTACTAGAAGTTAAGTACAAAAGACTTACAATCATTGATCTATACAAAGTAGGATCAACATCTTTTCCAATCAAGTCTTTACTCAACTTTTGAGTTGAACCCATAGGGGTTTTCATAGTTTTAGCATTTTCAAGACCAAACATTTTCACCAAATTCTAAGCATATTTGTTTTGACAAAAGAAAATATCATCTTATATTTGTTTGATTTGAAGACCTAAAAAGTAATTTAGTTCTCTAACCATGGACATTTCAAAAGTACAGGTCATTTCTTTAACAAAACTTTCAAGCATATCATTACAAGTTGAACCAAATACAATATCATCAACATATATTTGAGCAACCGTGACATCACTCTTAGAATTTTTAATGAACAAGGTTCTATCAGCTTCACCTCTCAAAAATCCAAATTCAAGTAAGAAATCAGTAGGTCTACCATACTAAGATCTAGGTGCTTGTTTTAGACCAGACAAAGCTTTCTTTACCTTGTAAACATGATCAGGAAATTCCAGATTTTCAAAACCTTTAGGTTCTTCAATATAAGCTTCATCATCCAGAATACCATTTAAGAAAACAGCTTTAACATATATTTGATGCAAGTTAATGTTAATGAAACATGCAATAGCAAGAAGTAATCTAATAGATTCAATTCTAGCAACAGGAGCAAATGTTTCATCAAAATATATTCCTTCAATCTGAGTATAACCTTGAGCAATCAATCTAGCCTTATTTCTCACAATGTTACCAGATTCATCAGTTTTATTCTTGAAAATCCACTTTGTTCCTATGACATTAATATCAGAATTAGGTCTAGGTACTAGTGTCTAAACATCATTTCTCTCAAACTGATTAAGCTCTTCATGCATAGCATTTATTTTTCATCATCAAGAGCTTCTTTTACATTTTTAGGCTCAATTTCAGAATGAGAACACTCAAAAGTTACTTGATTGCATATGGATGACATGCAAACTGATCTTACAAAGTTATTGATGTGAATACTCATTCTTCTTCTAGTTTGTACACCAGTGGTAGCTTCTCCAATGATCTAATCTGATGGATGACTTTTTATTATCTTTGTTGAGGGAACCAAATGTTTTTGATACTGTGAATCTTGTGACATATTTTCAATATTTGAACTTTTGGGTAATGTTGCATCAGATGTTGAAACAACATTCTGATGAACATCCTTACTATCTTCAGTGTCATCAGTATTTCTGGATACTTCTATCAAATTTGATACATTATCTTCAACACTTTTACCTGCAAAACTTGCAAGTTCATCAAATACCACATTAACAGATTCTTGGATTGTATCAGTTCTCAAGTTATAGATTCTATATGCCTTGCTATTCTTAGAATATCCTAAGAAAAATCCTTTATCACTCTTAGAATCAAACTTGTGCAACTGATCTCTATCATTCAAAATGTAACAAACACAACCAAACACATGAAAGTATTTTAAATTTGGTTTCTTGTTATTCAGAATCTCATAGGGAGTACAATTACTACCAGAACGAATATAGACTCTATTCACAATGTGACAAGCAGTATTCAAGGCTTCAGCCCAGAATTTCTTAGAAAGACTTTTTGAGGTTAGCATAACTCTTGCAATTTCTTGCAAAGTTCTATTCTTTCTTTCAGCAATTCCATTTTGTTGAGGAGTTTTATGTGAAGAAAACTCTTGCAAAATACCTTTCTTTTCACAAAAATTAGTAAACAAACTGTTTTCAAATTATCTTCCATGATCAGACCTTATCCTACTGATCTTTAAACATAAAACAGTTTTAAACCTTTTGTAATGAATTTTGAACTCAGAAAAGGTATCAGATTTTTCTTTTAGAAAAATAACCCAAGTATTTTCTAGAAAAATCACCTACAAGAACATAGGAATACCTTTTACCACCTAAACGTTATGTTTCCATAGGACCCATACGATCCATATGAATCAACTCACAACACCTGTTTGTTGTACATGCTGACAATATTTGATGTGTTGTCCTTACTTGCTTACCTTTCTGGCATGGTCCACAGATTTTCCTTTTCCAAAGTTAAGATCAGGTAAACCAACAACAACACCTAGTCTATGCAATTTCTGAATACTTCTGTAATTAGCATGACCAAGTTTTTGATGCCACAAAATAATATCATCTGCTTTAGAACTTTTACAAGTATGATTTGAACTAATCAAATAGCAATTATCAGCAGATCTATTGCCAGTCATTAAGCATTCATCATTCTTATCAAACACATAGCATGAATTCTTGTCAAATTTCACATGTAAATCATCATCACATAACTGACTAATACTAATCAGATTAGCAAGTAAATCTTTTACATGTAACACATTTCTCAGCTTTGGAAATCCAGGATCATTCAAAGTTCCTTTACCAACCACTTTACCTTTTGAACCACCACCATAGGTAACATGACCACCATCACAAAATGTATAATTAGTCAGATGGTTAACTTGACCAGTCATGTGTCTAGAACAACCACTATCAAAGTACCAAGATCCAGGAACACATGCTTTCAAATATGTATACACAACATTATATGACATGTTCTTATGAATCAACTTTTTAGTGTTGTTAACCTGTTTTATAGGGTGTTCAACTTTATCAGGTAAAACAATTCCAGCTTTTAAGTCTCTTCTTAACTTAGAACAGTATGGATGAATATGACCTACTCCAGCACAATAAAAACAGACATACTCTTCAAATAAACCAACAGATTTCTTTTGTTTAAGATTCAAAGGTTTTGTCAAATAAGTTCCAGCTTTCACAAAAGATATAGGTTTACAGGAAATTGGAGTATCTTCAGAAGTTTTCTCAAAACCAAGTCCAGCATTACTAGATCTACCAATCATTAAGGCATCATTCAATTCACTAGTGCTAGCAAAAAACTTTTTAAAACTTAGAGTAGTGCTTTTAAGTTCATCTTTCAAAGCAGAAATTTTCACATCTTTTCTAGTTAAAAGAACTTCAAGCTTTACAAGATTCTCTTTCAAATCTGAATTTTCTAAAGATAAGGAACTCAACACCTGTTTTTGAGTTTCTATATCAGATTTAAACTTCAGAATTTCAGAGTTACATTCAGCAGAATTTGAAGTTTCAGCATTCAGAATAGTTCCAACAAAACAGTTAATCTCATAATCATATTTACGGAATATTGTTTCAAATGTTGTGTTAACATCTGAATCTGCTTCAGACCAATAATCATCGAGATCATCATCAAATGTATCATTATAAACTATTCTAGCAGACATAACACTTAGTTCACATTTACCAGCATCAGTTTCATCATCAGAATCATCACTTAAGGTAGCTTTAAAGTTCATCTTTTTCCTAAGTATAGTATTAGCACATTCATTAACATAGTGACCATATCCAGAACATGCATCACATTTAACCTTTTTTCTGTACTCAGGATCATACTTGAACTTGTTATCCTTAGTAAATTGTCTAGGTTGATTGAAACTGGAAGACTGACTTGGAACAAGCTTTTTATCAGAGGGAGATGTATTCTTATTAAATTTATCTTTTGGTTGAAAGTTACCATTTGGTCTTCTGAACTTTCCTTTTAGAAAAGATTTAAATTGTTTAGTTATAAGAGCAAATTGTTCAGAAACATTTTCATCACAAAAATCAAAAACATCATCATCAGAATCAACTTCAGTAACATAAGAATGTTTACCAACAATTTCAGAAGTTTCACCTCTAAAAGCAAGTACTTTCTTGTCTTTATCTTTCTCATGTTTATCATCATCTAACATATTTGAGTTAATCTCATAGGTTTTCAAAATACTGATCAACTCATTTTGACTCAATAAATCAGTGTTCTTAGTCTCTTCTATTGCACATATTTTAGCATCAAATCGTTTAGAAACAGTTCTAAGTATCTTATTAACTAACCGAGTGTTGAAAATTGGATCACCAAGTGAGTGTGACTCATTAGCAATCTCACTTATCCTTTCATTTTATGATGAAATGTTCTCATCATCTTTCATCTTCAAGTTTTCAAACTTGGTTCCCAACATTCTGAGTCTAGTCCTACGAACACTTTCTGATCCTTCAAAATGTTCCTGCAATATTTCCCATGCATCCTTAGAAGAAACACAGTTAGATATCAGTTTAAACATAGAAACATCAGTAGCAGTAAAAATTGCATTAAGGGCTTTAGAATTGAAAATGGTCGATGTGCATTCATCATTGGATCAATCAGTCTCCTTTTTTACTTGCGATTCTCCATCTTTATCATCAATTGTCTTTGGTGAATTCCAACCAGATAACACACTACTCCATGCGCTCTCATCTATAGACTTAATGTACATGAGCATTTTAAGTTTCCAGTAAGGATAATTTGATCCATCCAAAATTGGAGGTTTTAAAGAAGGAGTCAGAGGATAATCCATTGCAAAAACACACTTTAAAAACACATGACCTTTAACTTAGTGTATCAAGTTTATGGCTCTGGCGCTAATTGAGAGTCTGTGTGCATGTATTCTTAGAGTGTTGTTGAAAATGTTGTGCGACATGTAAAACAACATATGACAGCGGAAGTATAAAAACACAGTGCAAAGGATTTCAAAATTGTGTATAGTCTGTAATCCAGACTATACGAACCTCATGGTTAAAAACATCACTATAACAAGTAGTGAGATACACAAGAACCTCTTACAAGATCCTAAAAGGTGTAGTGAAAAACCACATACCAAAAGTCAATCTATTCAATCAAGTAACTAGTGATCTTATTCAACCTAAACTTGATCTAATAAGATAAAATCAATACTAGTGGGAAATGTTGGAATACACTTGACCAGTACAAATAGACATAGCATCAATCCTCACACCACTCACGGTTGTGTCTCAGATGCTACTCTCTTAAGTTTGGAGTAGAGCAAATGGTATTTCACTTTAACTCAAACTTGAATGTCGACCAATGCAGTGTATTTTTAGACTTTCGGATCAACTGCATTGTCCTATCAGCTAGGCTTGGATAGCCTTGAACATCTCCTCCACTATCTCCATGATCTTGGTGTAACCACCCATGATCTTTCTATTCTCACTCCACCACAGTGCAATCGCTTGACAATATCCGAAATTTTCTTCAACCTGCAATGTAGGAAACATAGAAAAACGCATCTAATAAAACGGAATTAGTGTTAGGAGAAAGAGAAAATTTATGATGTTTTGCAGAATGTTGTCCAGTAACTAGAACAAAATCTGTGCAACATCAACAAATTCAAAGACAAAATTCATAAAAAAAATTCATCCCCCATCATCAACGTGTGACGCACAATGCCCTTGATTTCAGAACATCTCGCCACTAGAACACCGATAGTCGGCCACCTACAAACGCCACACGTGTGACAACAGGCATCACGCCTCGTCGGAATGGCAATTTTAGCCTATCCCTGCTACGACCTTCGATTGCAACACCACGCGCACTACTGTCACGTCGACCGCAGCGCACTCTGCCGCCGTCGATCATCAAGCCACCTTGCACATTTCTTTTGCAACTGACAGGTGCCGAGAAGAAGTGCCCGTTGTCCTGGACTGCTTCATCGCTCTCAATCCTGCTACCGCTTAAGAAGCTGATGATGATGACGTTGGATATTCCCATCAAATGCCCTAACCCACCAATTTGGGCTTCTACCATAATTCAAGTCTAATTGTGCGCACATTGGGCTGGATATTAACTCACGGCAGCTTGGGCCTACACAGATTGGTAATGTTAAAGATTTTGTCGGGCCTTTTGATTTTTATGGTAATTTTATTAATGAAATTGGGTTTGATGATTTTGAACGTGCTGGTCACCATAGTCATTTACATTACTTCAATAATCATGATGACAATGGACCAAGAATTTCATTTAAATATTCTGATGAAGAGATGGGGCCAACAAATTATTTTGATGATATTACACCAATATTTTCGGATAGACCTGATGATTATTATGATAATTTTGAGTATGATGGACCTCCAGTATTTGATGATGAACCAGTTAAGAAACAGGAGTCTATCTTTGATACCGAACTTCCAATTTTCTGTGTTGAGACCGAAGATGAGCCGTGCTATAATTTTGACGAGGCTTATGACGGGCAACATAACAGCTATTATTTTATAAATAATGATAGTTATTTTGCGAACAGTTATTTAAAATCTCCATCCTATCGGCTTAATATTTTGAGCCGCATTCGTACGGCCGATATTTTTGAGGTGAAATATTTGATGGTATTGATTTATCCCTATGGAGATGAGGATGCTTCCAATTCGAAGACGAATCGTTTCCAAGTTGGAGAGAATGATGAAGATGAGGATGTTTTAGTATTAATTGAGAAATTTGAATGCCTACTCATTAATCCACCTAGTTTATAGATCCTTTTATTTAATTTAGTCCTTTCATATATCATGCTAATTAATTTTGAGACTAGTATAAGTAGTGCATTTCAGGCATTGTAATAGATAGTTTTGAATGAAATAGAAAATATATCGGGTTTTATCCCTTCTTCGTGTTTTAAATCGTTTTCTTCAGGTATGTTAGTGTTAGTGTCCTAGAGACAATCCATTGTAAGGACATAATACTCAGATAATATTCAGTATTGGTTTAATATTATTGTTTGATTAATATTAAATGTATGGCGTTACACTCATTAGAATATTATGTTTGATTGTTTTGTTTGCATTTATTCTTATATGTGTTCCCTTGAGTCTGCTCTCGTGTCATTGAGTGAGTGAGAACTTCGGATGACTTAAGCATGATTCTTAGATAGCCCGAATCAAGGATCATCAAGAAAGGGATATTGATGATCTTGGAGATTGGTCTAACTGCGATATGCATCATACTCTTAGAGAGCCCATAGTGATCTCTCCAACCACCTACTCTCGAGATACTAGGTATCTCATGATGGATGCACAAATACCTTAGGGCTTTATTGGTATACCCATCCGAGAAACCGGATTTGATTAAGTTCCACTATATGTGTTCTAAGGGTGTCTCGGTTAGTAGGAGCGATCGCGATAAATCCTTTGACCATGAAGTTTCTCAACATGTGTTTCCTTGAACTTTGACCATAATTGCTCCCACCCGTCCTTGGGTAGATATGGCTTGGATTGGGTTCATCACGAATTAAAACCAAGCAATTATGGGAGAAAATAATTGAACCAAGAAAGGGATTCATTCCTTGGTTACCCGGTTAGAGAAAATACTCACCTTCTCATCATAATTGGATCTAAGTGGTTTGGAGAAATGCTCGCCAACTTAGACTTTGTGACTACAAGTGTGACACTAATGGTCAATTAGTGATTTGAGATAAATTGATTTAGTTATTTGAATAGGCACTTCATCATGTTCAAGACTAATCGAGTATTCGTGAATGAAAGGAGGAAAATCGCCCTTGTGTTTTTCGATTCTGAGTAGTTGCATATTTCTACTCAACGCATACCTCATATATTGAGAATGTCCGATTTATTGACTAGGGTTTAATTAAGACCGATTAGTTTGACTAATCGCCTCCCGTTTCACTATATGAGGGCCTAACATGGGTCACACAACAAGTAGTTCCCTTTTACGGATTATAGTTGGTTGATTAAATGTTAAATTGGATTTAATATTTAATTTATGGAGAAAGAAATTAATAATAGATTAATTTGGAATTAATTATTATTAATATTATTTAATTGAATTGGATTTAATTAAATAAGACTTCCCAATAATTATATTTGGAATATAAGTATAGGATTTAATGTATATGGAAATAAATTGTAGAGATTTTTCATATAAGGCATTTAAATCCGTAGAGATTTTATAGGAAATAAATCGTAAAGATTTATTTAAATAAAGATTAGGTTTTAATTCCCTAATTGGGCTAGCTAAAGATTTAAGCTGGGACTCCCCTATATATACAGACTCTTGGGAATTCACAAATAACGTAACTTCATATCCTCTCCATAAGATCTAAAGTTTGGATTTTCCTAGCTGATTCAACTTGGGATTCAACACCGGGCAAATCGTGCTAGTCCATTCTTGGGATTACGTGGATACCATAGTTGAGAATCAGACTCGATTATTGTAAGATTTCTTGTTATGATTATTGTAATCCTTTTATGCAATTAATTGTTAGTTGTTGGTGAACTTTAATTTCCATTCTTGCATGTATTACGTGTTTACATGCCTCTATATTCCAACAAAGGTATCGAGCTTGAGGGCTCTCAATTTTTTTTTATTGCATATAGATTTTAAACATTAATTTTTTTTTGACAAAAAAAACAGTGCCTTTTGTTTGACAAAACCGCACCCTTGTTTGTTTATTTGGTCTCGCTCGTCTTCTCCAAAAGCTAAGTGTTTTCTGGAAATTGCGTTGCCTCCTTTCGTCCCTCGATCGCCGGTGTTTGTCGGCATCCACAACTCTGCTTTCGTCATCGGCCGCTTCTCAAGCGACTCATGATCAGCATCTTGAGGGGACGCAGCGTCTGAACGATGGATTTTCGTTGTCCCACTCGCCTCGCGAATCGGTCTCCTTCCTCGCCAAATTCCCCTCCTCGCTTGGTTCTTTGTTTGATTTATTAGGCCACCGTCATGACGCGTTGAAATTGCAACCATGCACCCTAAGGTCGGGTCGATCGATGGAGGTGCGCCGTGCCCCGTCGCCGTCTGGTTTTGATTCAATTTAACTCGTCTCAAAATTGGTTTTGGGCCGAGTGGAGCATGCCGACGGTCGACTTCGTTTAAATCCTCCGCACTTTGAACACATTAGCGTTCACCTGATACGGATCTTCGATTTACGATGAATTCTATGGTTTCGATTCATATGTCGGTTTTGTTGCTTGATTGACGATTATACTCATATACTAATTAGGTGCAATTTTGGTTTTGATTCTTTTAGAATTTGATGTTTCTTGAATTTGGGGTTTTTTGATTCATGATTGTTTACGATTTAATTGCTTGGATTACGATCTTGATTGGTTTTAACTATTCAATTGGATTGAATGATGAAATTTTGACAATATTGGGATTTTGAATAATTGGATTATTAATAATGAACTTTGGTTTGAAATTGTTGGTATCGGATGTCCCGTTTTGGATGGCTTCCTCGGCGATGATGAGGAGAAGTCGCCTTACAAATCGATTTAGGGGGGTCCTCCATGTAAATATTAGATAATTGCACTTGAGACCTTAGCAAATTAATAAAACATTTTTAATTTTTAATTAGATTAATTTTAAAATAATAATAATAAAAGTTAGACTTTTTTAAATTAACAATTAATAATTTGGATTAATTATTAAAGTTTAATAATTTTAAAATTAAATTTTAAATTATTTTTTTGAAATTTGTTTTTTTAAAAGAATTATTAAACCCCATTTGTTTGATTGTTTTTTATTTTAATTAAATTAAACGCTCATTTACGTCCGCATTATAACTATTTGGGTAAAGGCACCCAATAATTTGTCGGACCATATTATTTGTTTTGGGTAGACGACACTTTCATATAAATGTTAGTCCGTGTGAAATCATGTTTTGGGTAGGCGGCGCCGATAATTGCTCAAATGTGATGTAGATTAACATGTTGGATCTCGATTAAACAATTAATACCCCGCCTTTAAAAGATCCTCACTAAAATATGATTTTTCATTAAATTTGAATGATGTCTTCCATCAAAATTAATAGTAAATCGGAGATTTCGTTCCAATGAGTATTTAAGGCCCAAGTCTTTTGCTCGGATCTACATCAAACGGGACTATTATAGGGAAACGTTGTGTCATCGCTTGATGGTTGTAAATTAACTTGCTTTTGTTTCACCAGCCCAAGCATGGAAACGAAAGTCAAGGGGCATCCGATTGAACTAGGTTCAATCAATTAGGAGTTGAAAATTTTGTAATTGGTTTGGAGACCTACCAGTTATGTTGTCATAGTAATCAGCCCAAGTAGATATTATGATAGTAGGAATGTGGATCCTAGTCCATTATGATTTATATTGGATATAAATTCGTATTCTTCCGATGAGGTCGTTGAATATGTGAAAATAATGGAGACAAAATAAATTTGAAAGGCCATGTTTATTTTGATTCTTTGAATATTGATCATAGGAATTATGTGTTTTAATTCCGCTTTATTTTATTTCTCTAGGATTGTTGAAATGAATAACTTATCAACGAGAAGCATTTTGGAAATGAACAAATTAATTGGGCCAAATTTTCTCGACTGACACCGAAACGTGCGTTTGGTGCTTAGGTAAGAAAAGATTGAGTACGTGTTGGACACGCCAATCCTTGCTACCCCGGAGACTGGTACTGAAGAAGCCGAGGCGTTTGACGGCGAAGCTCAGAAGAAGCATCAAGATGATGCTTCCTGTGTTCATGTGTTATGCTCCCGGATGAATCCCGGTTGCAAAGGCAACATGAGAGGATGCTTCCTTTGAGATGATCAAGATCCGAAGGATCTCTTTGATTCTCAATCTCGTTAAAGATTTATGAAGTGATGAGAGATCCGTTTAGATCTTTGGATGTCCGAAGGAGTAAGGTTTCCCCCATGTGTTGAAGATGATAGGGCTAATCGAGAAGCTTGGTCGGTTGGGCATTGAGCTCAAAACCAACGTTGCTGTTTATGCCATCCTTCAGTCACTTCCTGATTCATATTCAAGTTTTGTAGTAAACTTTAATATGAATAAGACGGAAACGACTATGCCCGAGTTGCATAACATCCTAAAGACCTTTGAGTCTTCCACTGCTAAGGAAAATCCCGTGCTCATGATGAGTGCCTCTACTTCTTCTGCTCCGAAAGGAAAGAAAAAGTGAAGGGGCAAGGCAAAGAAATGCTCTAAGCCAAACTTCCTCAAGCCCAAATGTGGAATTCAAAA
Organism: Stenogyne calaminthoides; assembly: GCA_037126765.1. Classification (NCBI taxonomy): domain Eukaryota; kingdom Viridiplantae; phylum Streptophyta; class Magnoliopsida; order Lamiales; family Lamiaceae; genus Stenogyne; species Stenogyne calaminthoides. The sequence continues at coordinate 22,790,623 of JBBCBC010000021.1, forward strand.
GAAGGAGAGGGTAGACAAGGATGTATGCCTCCACTGCAAGCAGAAGGGGCATTGGAAGAAGGACTGTAAGGTTCTAGCAGCTGAAAAGAAGACACAAGGTGTCTCAGCCACTGGAATATGTATGTTTGTTATTGAGATAAACATGTCCACAAATGATACTAACTGCTGGGTATTAGATACCGGTTGTGGCTCACAAATTTGTACTAATGTGCAGGGTCTCAAGCATAGCAGGGCAGTTAGGCCGGGTGAAGTGGCCCTACACGTTGGGAATGGAGCAAGAGTTGCTGTTAAACGTGTTGACATTTATGTTTTAAACTTACCCTCTGGTTTTAGACTTGAACTGAATAATTTTTATTTTGTTCCTTCTATTACTCACAACATTATTTCTATTCCGATGTTAGACATTGAAGGGTTTTCCTTCCATTTTGCAAATAATAACTGTTATTTTTCGCTTAATGGTGATGTTTATGGAAATGCTCCTTTACCGAATGGTTTATATTTGTTGCATTGTGGACATAATATTCTTAATATACAAAACAAACGACTCAAACTTAGTAATCATGAAAACGCGACTTACTTGTGGCATTGTAGGCTTGGTCATGCAAATGAGAACAGGATTGCAAGGTTAAGAAAGTTAGACTACTTAACCCCATTCGACTTTGAGTCTTATGGAAATTGTGAATCATGCCTCAAGGGCAAGATGACCAACAAACCCTTTTCTGGGAAAGGGATTCGTGCCAAAGAAGTCCTAGAGCTGATCCACAGTGATGTCTGTGGACCATTGCCCACTCTAGCTAGGGGTAACTTCGCCTACTTCATCACTTTTACTGACGATTTCTCAAGATATGGATACGTGTATCTTATGAAACAGAAATCCGAATCTATTGAGAAATTCAAGGAGTTCAAAGCTGAAGTAGAGAAGCAACTTGGTAAGAGTATAAATACCCTTCGATCAGATCGAAGAGGTGAATACATTAGCCACTAGTTCATGGATTACTTGAAGTTACATGGAATCCAATCACAATGGACTCCTCCCGGAACACAGCAGATGAACGGAGTATCCGAGAAGAGAAACCGAACCTTGTTATACATGGTAAGGTCCATGATGAGCTTTTCTTCTCTTCCTACATTCTTATGGGGATACGTGTTACAAACCTCAATTTACATTCTGAATAGGATTCCATCCAAATCAGTTGAACATACGCCACATGAACTATGGTGTGGCAAGAAGCCAACTTTTTCACATATCAAAACATGGGGTTGCCCTGCAATTGTGAAAAAGATGATCACTGATAAATTGGAATCCAAAGGTGAAAAGGCTTACCTTGTGGGATATCCTAAGGAAACTAGAGGATATTATTTCTATCCACCTGAGAAACAAACGATAATTATTTCTAGGCAGGCCAGGTTCCTCGAAGAAGACTATGTCTTTAAGGAACAAAGTCGTAAGAAGATAGAACTTGAAGAAATTCAAGAACCACAAGATAACCAAGAGACTGATACCTCGTCAAAGAAACGTGACAAGGAATCAGTGGGAGCATTCAGCAGCTCACATGGTGGAAGTTTATCACTTAGTGATCCTCTTTCAGCCAGTGGGAGTGTAATTGGAGTTGCATTGCCTTCGCAACAAACTCCAAGTGGGCTGAATGAGAACAGCATAGCTCAAACTTCCGCCCAAGAGGCATCAGAAAGTGTTGCTCTTGAGGACTCTCCGGACATTGATGAAATTGATGCACCACAAAATTTTCACGATCAGAATGTACAGCCTGCACAACCACAGCTCCGTAAGTCCACTAGGGTTCGTAATCCGCCCACTAAGTATTATGGTTTCCTCGTAGAGGAACATGATGACGTGGAAATCCCGGATAAAGATGATCCTAGAACTTACACTGAGGCAACATTAGATGTTGACTCAGAGAAGTGACATGAAGCCATGAAATCCGAGATGGACTCGATGTACACAAATCAAGTCTGGGACTTGGTTGAATTGCCGAAAGGGGTAAAACTCATAGGTTGCAAGTGGGTCTACAAGCGTAAGACCGATGCAAACGGCAAGGTACAAACCTACATGGCTAGGTTGGTAGCAAAAGGTTATAGTCAACGTGAAGGCATTGACTATGATGAGACTTTCTCACCTGTTGCCAAGATCAAATCCATTCGAATTTTACTTGCTGCAGCAGCACATTTAGATTATGAGATTTGACAGATGGATGTTAAAACAGCCTTTCTCAATGGGAATATTGATAAGGAGGTGTTTATGACTCAACCGGAAGGTTTTGTATCTAAGCCAAATTCTAATCTTGTGTGCAAGCTCAAACGGTCCATTTATGGATTAAAGCAAGCTTCTAGGAGTTGGAATATCCGATTTGATGAGGCTGTCAAATCGTTTGACTTCATCAGAAATTCGGAAGATCCATGTGTTTATCGTAAATGCAGTGGGAGAAATATTATTTTCATAGATGTGTATGTCGATGACATACTAATTATGGGAAACAACATTCCTCTTATGCAGTCGATTAAAGATTGGCTATCAAGGACCTTCATAATGAAGGACCTTGGTGAGGCATACTACATCTTAGGGATCAAGATCCACAGGGATAGATCAAAGAAGATGTTAGGACTGTCACAGTCAACCTACGTAGATAAAGTGCTAAAGCGATTTGCGATGGAGAACTCTAAGAGAGGTTCTCTACCGGCATGTCATGGGATAAAGTTGTTTAAGAAGGATTGTCCTTCCACAGAAGCTGATATCCGGCGCATGAAGTATATACCATATACATCTGCAATTGGATCCATCATGTACGCCATGACTTGCACAAGGCCAGATGTGGCCTTCGCTGTTAGCACTACTGGTAGATACCAGCAGAATCCGGGTGAACCTCACTAGATTGCTGTCAAGAACATTCTTAAGTACCTTAGACGTACCAAAGATTGCTTCTTGGTCTACGGAGGACAGTCAGAGCTAGTTGCAATTGGCTATGCTGATGTAAGTTTCCAATCCGACTATGATGATTACAAGTCACAATCGGGCTATGTTTACGTTCTCAATGGTTGGACGGTTAGTTGGAATAGTTCCAAACAAGAGACTACCGCAGATTCAACAACCGAAGCTGAGTACATTGCTGCGGCAGAAGTTGCCAAAGAAGCTGTCTGGATAAACAGTTCTTAAGTGAACTAGGGGTAGTTCCAAGTGTCAGTAGTCCAATAAAGTTGTATTGTGACAATACTGGTGCGGTTGCGCAAGCTAAGGAACCGAGATCTAATAACAGAAACAAGCATGTACCGAGGCGTTATCACTTGATAAGAGAGATAATTGCTATAGGAGAAATAGAGTTAGAACGTGTCCCCAAGGAGGATAACCTGACTGATACTTTCACCAAGGTTTTGAGTGTTCATGTACACACTAGACATTTTGATGGTCTAGGGGTTAGACATGTAGGTGATTGGCTCTAGTTCAAGTGGGAGATTGTTAGTATTAGTGTCCTAGAGACAATCCATTGTAAGGACATAATACTCAGATAATATTCAGTATTGGTTTAATATTATTATTTGATTAATATTAAATGTATGGCGTTACACTCATTAGAATATTATGTTTGATTGTTTGCATTTATTCTTATATGTGTTCCCTTGAGTCACTGCTATCATTGAGTGAGTGAGAACTCAGATGACTTAAGCATGATTCTTAAATAGCCCCAATCGAGGATCATCAAGAAAGGGATATTGATGATGCAATGGAGATTGGTGTGCGATCTGCATCATACTCTTAGAGAGTGTAGTAAGATCTCACTTACTACGAGATACTAGGTATCTCATGATGGATGCACAAATACCTTAGAGGGTATTGGTATACCCATCCGAGAAATCGTTTGATGAAGTTCCACTATATGTGTCTACGGGTGTCTCGGTTAGTGGGAGCGATGCGATACTCCTTTGACTTGAGGTCAATACGCACGACATGTGTGGAGTGATGAACTTTGACCATGACCGACGCTTGCACCCGCCTATGGGTAGATATGGCTTGGATTGGGTTCATCACGGCGTAAGTGCGTATGCGTGGTAGTTGAACCAAGAAAATGATTCATTCCTCAAAGTGGATTTAGAGAGAATACTCACCTTCTCATCATAATTGATCTAAGTCATTTTAGTTAATGCACGCCAACTTAGACTTTGTGACTAAGTGTGACACTAATGATCAATTAGTGATTTGAGATAAATTGATTTAGTTATTTGAATAGGCACTTCATCATGTTCAAGACTAATCGAGTATTCGTGAATGAAAGGAGGAAATCGCAATTGTCCACGTTACAGTTACAGGTAGTTGCATATTTCTCGCAACGTACCTCATATATTGAGAATGTCTGATTTATTGATTAAGGTTCAATTAAGACCGTTAGTTTGACTAATCGCTCGGTATATGAGGGCCTATGGGTCACACAACAAGTAGTTCCCTTTTACGGATTATAGTTGGTTGATTAAATGTTAAATTGGATTTAATATTTAATTTATGGAGAAGAAATTAGTAATAGATTAATTTGGAATTAATTATTATTAATATTATTTAATTGAATTGGATTTAATTAAATAAGAATTCCCAATAATTATATTTGGAATATAATTATTGGATTTAATGTATATGGAAATAAATCGTAGAGATTTTTCATATAAGGCATTTAAATCCGTAGAGATTTTATAGGGAAATAAATCGTAGAGATTTATTTAAATAAAGATTAGGGTTTTAATTCCCTAATTGGGCTAGCTAAAGATTTAAGTTGGGTCTCCCCTATATATACAGACTCTTGGGAATTCACAAATAACGTAACTTCATATCCTCTCCATAAGATCTAAAGTTTGGATTTTCCTAGCTGATTCAACTTGGGATTCAACACTGGCAGATTCGTGCAGATCCTTTCTAGGGGATTACGTGGATACCATAGTTGAGGAATCTGTACTATAGTTATTGTAAGATTTCTTGTTATGATTATTGTAATCCTTTTGTGCAATTAATTGTTCGTTGTTGGTGAACTTTAATTTCCGCTGCGCATGTATTACGTGTTTACGTGCCTCTATATTCCAATAAGGTATTCATATTTAATAAACGGAATTAAACGTTAATCACGTTTGTGTATTCTTTCTGGTATTCTAAGAATCAACAGATAATACATATATGCTTCCGCTAGCTGCATCAGTTGGTATCCAGAGTCATAACGATTCTGTGGAGATCATCAACCATGACACAAGAGGGGTAATTTGATTTCCTCTGGTTTCAATTGGCAGCTGCCATCGATGGAATCTTCGATGGCTACAACCAACGGGACAAACTCAGACTGGATTTGTTGACGAGTTTACCGTCACCATCTCCAGTATTGGCGGCCCTAGTTGCTGCCGCAACAAGGCCATCACACAAACGGCCACCACTCGCCACCACCGAATGCCTCCAGTTCTCATCCACCATCGCCGACTCACCACTCGCCACCACCATTAGTGTGGTACCTCCAACCGCCCGCCGCTCACCCACCGCGCCACAACCGCTTCGCTAGCCCCGCCATTGCCCACAACCATGAATCAACAACCACCATCAACGTTAAATCATGCAGCATCCACCGCCGCACAGAAGGCCATCGTGCCTAGTGAACTCGAGAATCGGCGCCTACCCATCGCAGCCATGGTCGCGATGTACGCCGGCCAATAGCCACCCACTTCCACCCGTCGTCTCCTCGATAAATTAGCCCGTTGGCCATCGTGCCTCTCCGCACTACGCAGCGCAACAAACTACGATCTGCACACGTTTATAACCAACCAAGGAGCTGATTTCGTGGCCAACTCCGTCCAACTGTCAACAACCACCATCAACGTTAAATCAGGCAGCATCCACCGCCACACAGAAGGCCATTGTGCCTAGTGAACTCGAGAATCGGCGCCTACCCATCGCAGCCATGGTCGCGATGTACGCCGGCCAATAGCCACCCACTTCCACCCGTCATCTCTCGATAAATTGGCCCGTTGGCCATCGTGCCTCTCCGCACTACGCAGCGCGACAAACTCCGATCTGCACACGTTTATAGCCAACCAAGGAGCTAATTTCGTGGCCAACTCCGTCCAACTGTCGCGTCCTGCTAAGAGAAAGTCGAGTGCCGCTATTCAAAACTAGGGAGAGGAGAACAAAAGGGTTCACGATTATGCCCTGATCCCATTTGGGCTGAAGAGTGAACTTGGGCATGTTGTAACATGGATAAACCTGACGCCCGGTTCATCCATATGAACGGCGATTCACCTCCCCAATACCACTTAAAGCGACCTGGGGAAAACTGGACTTCAGAGATTTGCATAGGTCGCGGGGCGACTTATGCTCTAGATCCTCAGGTCGGAAGTGACTTATGCCCGAATAAGTCGCATATCGCGATAGTTAAAGGAAGTGCCCGGCAAGCCATGAAGTCCGCTTCATGATTGGCTCGCAATAAATACGGCGACCTTTAACTAGGCAAGGCGAAATCAGTGGGCTCCGGGATCGAAGCCCCTGTTACGGCACCTTTCCTTATGAAAATTCCCGCCCAAGAGGCGGGAACCACAGTATAAATAGGCCTTTAGGTCCACACTTGTAGGAGGTTGAAAAATCTTAGCTTCTTAGGCATAAAATATAGTAAAATACACCTGTCTTGGACGCCCCCAGACATAGTCTTATTTAAAAGACGAACTGGGTCATCAAACTTGAGCATTACTTTACCACGTTGATCGTCCATTTCATTACTTTATCATTTATTATTATTTGTTGGCCAAAAATTATAAACCGGGCACAACAATTGGCACTGTCTGTGGGAACATTTCTGTTGAATTGTTCCTAAATTCTTAGAAGACCCATTTAATCTCACTCCTTTGGCAATGGCGATTAACCAAGGTAACACTACGAACATGAAACGGATGCCCGCAATGGTGTCGAAGTTTCCCTGAGCTCACAACGCACCCGCCCTGTGGCCCCGGTGATCACTCCAGACTGGTGGAATCTGGTATGAACACCAGAAGATGCAAAGGCCATAATGGTAGTTCTCAACAAGAAACGCCTCGCCTTCGACGGCGAGGAAGAGCAGCCTCCAGTCAAAAGGACTGCTCATGACGCTGTAACCTCTAAGGGTAAATGTGCCCTTATCTAAAAGGGGTGGTCAATGGGCAAGCTAGCATACGACCCGACGAAACATGCCATCATCCGGAATCGCCGATTCCTGGAGAAATTGACGAGATCGGACAATGTGTTCAACCGTCTTGGAGACCTGGGGGCTCAAAAGGCTCCGATGGTCATTGAGGATGAGGCTCAGTCTTGGCCTCGACACGCTGACCAGGTGGAGCGCGACCTCGCGTTGGCTTTGAACGTACATCATGACAAATTGCCGAGAGGATCGGCTATCCACCATGGCGACCCATGACCGGCTTTCCCTACTGGGGACCATCGTGATGTACGGGTTGCGGCCCTGGCCCGAATGGTCCAGTGACTTCTCGAACTAGTGGAAAATCAGAATGGGTCGGCGGGGATATACAATAACCTCACCATCCCAAATTCTCCACTTGGGACCATGGTTACTATGGCGCCTACCCAGAGAAAGATCAGTATAACGGCCTTAGATCGCTACAGTGGAAACTCAGACCAAGGGTCCATGTGGTGAAATACAATTCCTACATGGCCTCTATGGGTGCATCCGATGCTACTAAGTGTCGGCTATTCTCTTTGACTTTGAGCGACCAAGCTCACCAGTGGTTTACCTCGCTACCACCATTCTCTGTGGACACTTTTGAACAACTCGCTAGGCTGTTCTTGACTCATTTCACAGCTCTGGCACCCCGACCTGCGAGCAGGCAGTGCCTAATGAACACTCAACAAGGGGAAATGGAGTCGGATTGGTCTTAAATTGAAAGGATCGACAAACTCGTACTTGAAGGAGATCCCATAGGGGATGAGGCGAAACTGCTTGGGGCTATCTCCGGCCTCAGGAAAGGAACCAAGCTATGGCAGCGCATGACCGCCGAATATCCAACTAGTTATGCTGACTTTCGAAGGCGAACTAGCGACTTGATCCATACGTCAACTTTCGAAGGCGAACTAGCGACTTGATCCGATAATAAGGAAATCGCGGACTCAAAGAAGGGTTCTAAGAAAACCATGGGTCACTACAAGGCACCCGATAGTTTCAAATCATTCGAAGAAAATATTTCGGTGAAACTGATGGAGGCGTTAGGCATGTCTACACCTGGGGATGACACCTCCCGCGTCGCCCTATAAAAAAAATAAGGGCAATCTAAATCCCAACAAGTTCAGCCATTTCCATGAACAGGCAGGCCACTACACGAGCGAATGCAAAGACCTGCTTCCACAATTTTGGAGGTTGTACGAAGATAGACTGTTGGATGAATTTGTCAAACGACCTCAAAGGAATCATGAGCATAATCAGAGGTCACCAACAAGGAAATCATCCCCGGCAGGAAAAACACGCCCAAGGGAATGCCGACCCGAGGGCGAGGCAGGGGGAGCGGCCAGTACCACCCATGCCCGAGGATGCGGGAGGTCGCGTCATACACGCTCTTTCTCCAATTGGGACAGTTGGGGGACTTTCTTCGATGGCTTCATCCAAATGGCGGATGAAGGCCAAAATCAGGGAGATGGAAAATGCCAGGAAAATGGTGCTACCAGTTTTCACGGTGGGGGAAGAAACCAACAAAATCGAGTTTGGCAAAAAAGATAAAGCTGGAATAATCTACTCAAAAGTCGACCCCCTAGTGATCAAGGCTAACATCATGGGGACCACTGTATGCCGGTTGTTGGTAGATGAAGGGGCTTTCTGCAACATCCTCTTCAAGAAGACTCTAGATCAGCTCGGAGACTATGATGCATACATCACCCCTTGCGACCACGTCGTGAAAGGCTTCGGAGATGCAACTGTAAAGTCGTCTGGCTGTTGAATTCTGGTTATCGACCTCCCAAGTTCCTATAACGGTTTTCTTGGGAGGCCATTTGAACACGAGTTCGAGGCTGCGTCCTTAACGTTTTATTTTTGTGTAAAATTTCCCACCAAGAGTGGGTTAGTCGGTACCGTTAAGGGCGACCAGGTGGATGTAGGAGGTCGTTTGGTTTATTCTTCGTCTTTTTTCAATTCTGTATTAGTATCTAGCAAACAAATACTTGTAATAGATAGCGAAAGACAATGTGAAGAATTAAATAATGAAAAAGTAAACAAGAAGAGAAGTCGCAACGACCTCGACCCGAGAATGGGACCTGAACCGGAAGAATTTCTGCTCGAGGCCGAGATCAACGATCCCCGTCAAGATGACTCAAGGGCCATCCCGGGAGAAGATCTCGAGAAAATTAAGGTAGACCCAGCTCGACCAGATCTAGAAGTCATCATAGGCTCCAAGATACCAGACGACCTGAAGAGGGAGGTCACTGACTTTCTCAAAAAGAACTTAGATATTTTCGCATGGTCACACAAAGATATGATAGGTATCAACCCAAAAGTTGCATGCCATCGGTTACATATCGACCCAGCTTAAAAGCCGGTAGCCCAAAAGAGACAGAAATTCAGTCCCGGAAAACATGCAGCACTAGCTGAGGAAGTGAAGAAGCTGCTGGATACCGACCTGATTACACAGGCCGATCAACCACAATGGGTGGCTAATACGGTATTGGTGAAAAAATCTAACGGAACCTGGCGGCTCTACATTGACTTTACCGCCCTCAACGATGCTTGTCCAAAAGATTTCTTCCCCAGGCCTCACATTGACCACTTGATAGATAACACAGCTGGTCATGAGATGATGTCATTCATGGATGCCTTCGCAGGCTATCATCAGATAGCCATGCACAAACCGGATCTGCAACACACCTCATTCCTGACAGAGAAGAGCCTTTACTGCTGGAAGAGAATGCCCTTTGGCCTGAAGAACACGGGGGCAACATATCAAAGGTTGGTCAACCACATGTTTGTCGATCAAATCGGCAAGTCGGTAGAAGTCTACGTGAATGATATAATTGTCAATAGCCTGAAGAGGGAAGACCACCTTGCGCACCTTGCACAAACCTTCGATATCCTAAGGAAGTTCAACATGAGGCTCAACCACAAAAAATGTAATTTTGGAGTTAAATCCGGGAAATTCCTGGGGCATTTGGTCAGCAAGCGAGGAATAGAGGCAAATCCAGCAAAGGTCAAGGTCATCCTGGATATGGGAGCACCTCGAAGTGTGAAAGAAGTGCAAAAACTTACGGGTTGCCTGGCCGTCTGAATATATTCATCTCCCAAATGGGGGATAAATGCAAGCCAATGTTCGACACGATTCAAAAGAAATCAAAGTTCGAGTGGACAGCCGAAAGTCAGGAAGCTCTCGATAGAATTAAGGCTTATTTGGCAGACGTTAGCATTCTATCTAAACCAGTCCTGTGGGAGAAACTTTTTCTATATCTTGCGGCTTCGGAAACCGCCTTAAGTGCAGTGCTCGTCCGGGTAGAAGGTAAGAATGACTTTCCTATTTACTTTGTTAGTCAAACACTGAACGAGACCGAGCAGCGTTACCCATTACTAGAAAAATTGGCGTATGCATTGGTCATGAGTGTGAGGAAGTTGAGATCGTATTTTTTCGACCATCAAGTCAAAGTCCTTACTTCTCTACCCCTAAGGAATGTGCTTCACCGACCTGATACAACAGGCCGATGCCTAAAGTGGGCCATTGAGGTCGGGCAATACGGAGTAACATATGCGCCTCACCCCACAATTAAAGCTCAGGCGCTAGCCGATTTCATTGTCGAACTTACTTTCTCCTCAGGGGCTGGTTGTTCAAACAGCCCGCCTTGGGAATTGTTTGTGGATGTATCAGCAACTTCCAACAAGTCAGGCGTCGGGGTGGTCCTGATAAGTTCGGAGGGCATTTCATTTCAGAACGCCATCACTTTCGACTTTTCTGCGACAAACAGCGAGGTTGAATATGAGGCACTCATCAGTGGCCTAGAGATGTCAACAGCTATGGGCATCAAAAGGTTACAGGTACACACAGACTCTCAGCTTGTGGCTTGTCAAGTCTCTGGAAAATACGAGGCACGGGACGATAGAATGGCAGCCTACCAAGAGATTGTCAAGATATTATATCAAAAGTTTGAACAAATCCACATCAAATTAGTTTCGAGAGATCGGAATTCACGAGCCTGTGCCTTAGCACGGTTAGCGACTTCGGAGGGGCCAGCATAGATGAGGGATGTCACCATCGCCACGCTCTCCCACCCCTCCACTGCTCGCACAATGATCGCGGCCTTGGAAACCCTGATAGTGAGTTGGATGACACCCATCTTTAAATACTTGACAAATGGTCTCTTGCCGCAAGATAGAATTTAAGCCCGGCAGTTGCAATTACGAGTCGCGCGATATATAGTGATCAATAACAAGTTGTATGAACGGGGTTTCAGCACACCACTACTTCGATGTATCCACCAGAGCAGGGGCAAATTATCCTGAGGGAAATACACGAAGGTGTATGCGGAAACCACGCCGGAGGACAATCATTGGCTCACAAAACCACAAGGCAAGGATATTTTTGGCCAACATTACAGGTCGACACCATCATTTTCGCCCGCATGTGCCATAAATGTCAAATTTATGAACCATCCATCAAGGTCGCCCCAGAGAAACTCACAAGCATCCTCAATCCTTGGCCCTTTGCAAAGTGGGGGATAGACATTATTGGGCCGCTTCCAACAGCTCCAGGCTCGGTCAAATATGCCCTAGTAGAGGTGGATTACTTCACAAAATGGGTCGAGGCTGAGGCACTGGCGACTATAGATCAAAATCACGTTATCAAATTCATATGGCGAAACATCATCTGCAGGTTCAGATTACCACAGGCAATCATATCGGACAATGGAAAATAGTTTGATGGCCTCAAATTCGACACTTTCTTTAAAAATGGAAGATCACAAAGATCTTCTCGACTCCATACCATCCTCAATCGAATGGCCTGGTCGAGGTTGTGAACAAAATCATCAAACACACACTGAAAGCCAAGATTGAGGGAGGAAAAGGAAAATGGGCTAGCGAGCTGCCAGATGTGTTGTGGTCGTATAGGATGACCTATCGAGATTCAACAGGGAAGACTCCTTACTCGTTGGCTTTTGGAACTGAGGTGGTCATACCTGTAGAAGTCGATTTCCCTAGTCTCCACACAAGTCAGGCCGTGATCTACCACAACGACGAGGTCTTAGCCAGAAATCTGGACCTACTCGAAGAGAAGCGTTTAGAAGCCCACATGAGAAACGCGAGATATAAACAATAGTCGGAGAGATATTACAATTCTAAAGTGTGACTTCAACAATTCAAAGAATGAGACTTGGTGTTAAAGAAAGTACTTGGTGAGTCAAAAGGGGTTTTCGGTCCAAATTGGGAAGGTCCATTCAAATTATCGAAAGTCTTGCCTAATGGAGCCTATGAGCTCGAAAGACCAGAAGGCACTAAGGCTCAGTACCTGTGGAGTGCAACTCACTTAAAAAATTATTATCAGTAGGTTCAAAATCACATCCTTGTAAACAATTCTACCAGTCAATGTCTTCTCTTCTTTTCAAAATTCCTGTGTTAAAACCGAGGGGGTCATGTATAAAAAACATCTACCATCCGAGGTATGACTTTTGACATATTGGAGGTGAGATCACCATCCAATGAGGTGTGATTCTCCCCCGACTTTATAAGACAACTAAGCAATGTTCAGTATAAAGTCGCATTAACAATAAGACGATAAGAACCAAGCAATTTTAAAGTCGCATAAGGAAATCAAGTCGGCACAACAAAGGAAGGAAAAATATGAAATTTTCATTAATGATGATGGCCCGGAGACTGGTACATAAGAAAATTACAATGAGGATTACATCAAGCAATTCAAAACCGATAAACATAATACATCAAGTCACCCATCTTCATCAGAGTTCGGGGATGATGATATCCCCGGCAAGATTGGCACCCAATTTCTCTGCGGCTTCCCCCCTGCGATCTCTGGCAGAGGTTGAGTCTCTTCAAGAGGGGTCTCAGGGATCGATTCGGTAAAACCCGGATGTGTCTCATCAGGGTCAGGAGTGGGACGCACAATCCGGCTCGGGTTGGCAAAGAAGGAGAGGTTGATGCCCATGTCTTCCAAATCTTTGATCTCCAGCAGGACGCTGGGGGCAGGAGGGTTGTCATGAATGTAGTCAGACAGCTCGGTAACAAACCCGCTGAGGTCGCCGGTAGGGTTCATGTTATGATAGATCTGGATTGCCCCAACGAACGCCATCACGTAAGCAAAGTTGGTGTTCAATTCCTCGGTCTTCTTATTGTGTGACTCCTTGGCGGCCAACTCCTTCCTGGCCTCGACCAATTCACCCTCGACCCGAGCCAAGCTCGCTTTCTCCGCCGTGAGCTCGCCCTTGACATCCATCAAGCGACCCTCGAGATTTGAGATTCGTTGAGTCAGCTCGGAGTTGGACCTCTCCAGTTTCTTCTGGGTCTCGACTGCAGAGAGTCTCAACTTGGCATGATCGGCAACCCTCGCCTGCGCCTTCCTCAAGTTCTCGAGCTCAGTCTCCAACTAGGAACTGGACTTCTCTAAAAAAAGGGCCGCTTTCTAGGAATGGACAAGGGTCGAGTACAGGTTGCCTGTCACTTTCTTACGATGGGCATTGGCATGGTCCGCTTGCGTCCAACCTCGGGGCAGATTCTGCAGGGCTCTTGAAAGATAAGCAGACCAATCTTTAGGGACCCCTTCCGGGACAATCAGGCGCGACCTTAGAAAACTCAACACCTCCAGTGAGAATTTGTTCGGTGTGAGGTCCGAGCTGCAGAAAGATTCAAATCGTTAGCAGAGAATAGTGAAAAAATCAAGAAAAGCCCAGGTGAATAGACTCACTCATTAACCCGATCTGCATCCCAACCCAGCCAGGAGTCATCTTTCGGGTGATGACCTCCTTCTGGAGCAGAGGTGAGTTGTGAGGCCGGGCGAAGCGACGACCTTTCAATTCCCCAGTTAATCTCCGACCGGTACGTGCCGATCTCCTCCCTCATCCTCTTCCGAGCGAACTCGGAGTCTAACGGAGTCAGCCCCATAGATTTCCTCTTTCCTTTCTCGGCGGCAGAAGGACCAGAGGGGGTCGAGCTTGGAGGAGGGGCATCAGTGGCCGCCATGTGCTTCATCTGACCGAGCACAGATTTCTTACGAGTTGCCATCACAGAAGTTGGTGGTTAATGTCGGTAAACTGGGATGTTAGGAACTGCCCACACAGAAGAAATCCAGTCATAAATCTCATTTAACTTTCAAATAAGTATTCACAAATAAGCTTACAAGGGATTCTGAGATGACGGGAGTATGTGTACAGGCCGACTTTAAGTCGATCGAGCTCGGAGTTTAGAGCATTGACATCTCGAAAACTTGGGGGAGTATCACAAACTATGTTAAAAGCCTCCAAGAAATCCCAGTATAGGTCGGCAGGGTGGGGTGTAAACACTGCAAGATAAAAAGAGAATTAGATCAGTACGACTTCAGAATTAAAGACACAAGATTTACCATGTTCAACTAGAGTTGCATAGCCTGTTGGGACGCGTATGGGCAATGTGCTTGAAGGATCCGTGGACTCCCACGCCCCCAACGAACCACCACTTTCTATGCCAACCATCGACTTTGTTGGGAATCCCACTCACAAGCTCCCTGCCCTTACGAAGTCGCACGACATTGTAGCCGCCAGCTTGAGCGATGGGCGTCATCACATAAGATATTTCGCCTGGATTCAGAAACCGATATAATCCGGCTTGTCCCAACACTGTCATGGTAGATAGGATGTAGCTCCAACCATTCGGGGTAATCTGCATGAGGCTCTGGTTCCAGGTCGCGAGCAGGTGAGAGATAGCCAAATGCAACGGAAAGTGGATTTCGGCCTCCATGGTATGCTTATTCACCGCAATCATCCCTGACGGTGGCTGGTCGGCGCTCTCGTCGGAGGTCGCCCCATAGAAGTGTACATCTCGGGGCACCTTGTATAAGCGGCAAAGAGAACGCACATACCGATCGGACAGAACTGACCGGTATTTTTCGTCGGATGCCACGAAAGCTGACTTGACCAACTTCCGATAACAGGGCTCAGGTCGTTTATACAGAGCTCGAGATGCGTAAGATTGATAATCAAAACCCCGCTCAAAGGCTCCATAATCTTGGGCCGAGGCAGAGGGACCCGCTGCCATCATCCCCTCCGATACGACGGAACGGAGAGGACTAACATTCAATATAGGAAGATGAGTGATCTCTGCCAATTTTGCCAAAAATTGCTCATCATCGCCCTCGTTGTTACCCCCATCATCCCGGTTATCACTTGGGGCACCAGCAGCCGAGGGTCTCCCCACGTTGACAGCGGCGGAGCTGGAGCCATGGTGGCGGCGGAGCTGAGCTATAACGACGTCGTCCTCATTTGAGGACGACAATACCATGGGTTGAGAGGCGGAGGGAGTCGTCGAGGAACCAACAGCCATAGTTAAGATTGAGAAGAAATGGAGTTTTACCTGAGTCAATCCTCGTTGAATCCTCAAAAATCCATTAAAAAGTCGTGAAATCTCAAGAATTTTTTAAGACGAAGAAGGGTTTAAGAGCCTAAAACCCTCGTTTATTTATAAAGGGGGAGGGAGGGCCAAGGTGTAATTTAGCCAAAATCCAGACCCGTCTCAAAAAAGAAATCGTGGAGATCGTGCATGGTCAACACCGTGATTGCCAATTGGGTCGAATCGCGGTGCATAACGTCACCCACCTGTCACGCAATCATGATAAATCTGTAAATGTGTCACGTCGATTCACAAGATCAAGGCGACAATCTGCCTTCCCAAGAATACCGACTCACCTCAGGGACACTTCCCTAGGTCGACTTGCCATAGGTCGGAAGAACAGAGAGTCAAGTCAAGGCCCCGAGGCAAGCACGAGACCTCGACTTGAGGGGCAATTGTTGTAACATGGATAAACCCGACCCCCGGTTTATCCATATGAACGGCGATTCACCTCCCCAATACCACTTAAAGCGACGTGGGGACAACTGGACTTCAGAGATTTGCATAGGTCGCGGGGCAACTTATGCTCTAGATCCTCAGGTCGGAAGCGGCTTACGCCCGAATAAGTCGCATATCACGATAGTCAAAGAAAGCCCCCTGCAAGCCACAAAGTCCACTCCACGATTAGCGCGCAATAAAGACGGCGACCTCTGACTAGGCAAGGCGAAATCAGCGAGCTTCGGGATCGAAGTCCCTACTAGAGCATCCATGTTTGTTGTTGAGCTCTTATATGTAAATGAACTAACTTTGTGTTTTTTCTATGCAGGTATGGGAAACTAACTTTTTGTCTTTTCTGTGCAGGTATTAGAAATTAACTTTGTGTGTTTTTTATACAGGTAAGTGGGAGCGTGTTGGGTGATGATGAACTTCTAGGATTTCCAATATATGGGGCGGTGTATGGGAATTGGACCAAAAAGATGGAGATGTTGGACTTATGTGTGGATTTGAGTTTTGGCCCAATAAATTAAATCTCATAAGCCCATCTCTATTTTCTTTTCTCTCTCCTGTTAGTAATTGCTGTGAAATCAGTGTTGACCTTCCTTATATTATAAATGTGATTTTTAAGAAGATTGGAAAAAACCTTCATAGTGAGAGAATACCAAGTACTTGTGAGTGTCTAGATGAGAGAGATGAGGGATTTGATCCCGTTACCTGCACCGTCTTCGGAATAGGAGTCTGAGCCCGTGCTACTACTCTAAGTCTCCTGTGGTAGCCGGCGACACCGAAACCACTTACTATTTTTCCGGCCAAGGAACATTTATGTCCAAATAAATCCAATTAATTTTGAAAATTGCACTAAACCAACCAAACCATCACTAAAATTGCACTAAAGTTTTCAGTATAATTAGTTTTGTTTTGACGTATGTCCCTTTGCTTGAAAAAAATGGCTGGAAAAATAGTACTGTGGATTATATGCCAAAATTTGATAGTACAATTGTATATGAATGTTTAAAAAAAAAACATAGTTCGGCAGTTTATGTGCAAAATCACTAATAGTTTGGAGGGGTTAGTGCAATCATGTCATAAATATATGAATAAATTGGATGCAAATTGTCACACAATTAATACTTATTAATAAACTAATTAATATTTTTATTATATTTTTTAATAAAAACAAAATAATATTTTTCAGTGATGTAACAGACACCTTTTAAAAATATATATTATTTACACGTGCAGCTGGTGTATACAAGTATTTGCTAAATATATTTCCTAAATGAAGTGCAAAAACATATTTTCTTGTGAAATGAAGAAAATCTCTTGAAAAAAGTCCAACAATATGTACTCACAAAAACTTATATGTTCATCATACAATATCCAGTAAATATAGGAAACAAATATCAAACATTCTCCCTAAACTTAATCCCCTCTAACCCCTTATCGAGCTTTTTCCTCATACCAACAAGCTTATTCTTTGTCGATTTTAGACTCTCAACAATGTTATCTATATCCTTTAAGTTGTGTTGCTTACTAAGTTTTTCATCCTCCAATATCAAACACAATTTCTCCTCTTTCTAAACTATTCTCTCGTGTTCCCCTCTAGAAAGCAATTAAACTCCTTCTCTTGGTCCTCAATCGCCCTACTACGCCAGTCCAAGCTCTTATAATGTGTTATCACATGAACAAAAATGTGATACTAATAGATTTAATAATGTGTTATCGCGTGTTTATAATAAAACAAGCAAAGAAAAACCAACAATGCTTTGCAAAAACACATAAAAAACACTAGTAAAAATAATAATTTTTTTAACATAGACCACTGTGACCACGAAGTTGTTTTATACAAAATTTGAAATATAGATTTTCAGGCTCATCACCTGAATTCGTGTAAATCGACTGGAATTTAGCAAAGAAATCACTGAATCACCAATGAATAGTAACACTATTACAGTCCCCTGAAATTCCAATTCATGTAATTGTGGTATACGAATTGACAATATGGGGTATCAAATTGACAAGCTCAGAAAGACGAAGAAATTAATATATGACTCCTCCTTTGAATCACTAAATTTTACTGAAATTTGATCGAGATATTACAAAATTGTGAGTACAAGTTTCCGCACACTTATGCATATTTGGTGAGCAAGTTAAAGGATCCGAAGGTCCTTGAAATATTGCATATAAGAGTTTATGAACAAAATATATATTCATCTCCATAAAAAAAATAAAGTCTTAAATTAAGACTTTATACTAATTATATTGATAAGAAATAATAATGTGACTTGGCTTTTTGAGTGTTTTGATGCATGCTGCTTGCATCTAATTGTGACAAAACACGCCATCTTCCGCTAATAGTGGGCTTTGGCGATTAAGTTTCCGCTTGCGTCATCATGTTGAGGTGAAATAAATGACGAACTAATGGAAAAGGTGATAACTGATGTTTGATCGAGCATTGCGTAGCTTTATTCAAGTTACACCCATGGAGGAGTGAGCACTGCGTAGCTTTATTTGGGACCCCTTTATCCAGGTCGCACCGATGAAGTCAGCATTCCGCATTCCGTAGCTTTATTCAGGTCGCGCCGATACATAAGTACTACTCGCGTAACTGGTTGTTTTCTCTGTTTATGTGTCACAATGATAAATACATTAGTAACACTGGGATGCACCAATTGCACTCTGCAATTATCGCACAACTAATACATTTTAATGAATTAAATTATTAGTATTAAATAATTAATACTTTTTAGTGCAGTAGTGGACATCTTTTAAAATACACACTAATTGTATGTGCAATTTGTGTATACAAGTATCTGTCTATATATATTTCCTAAATGAAAAAACAAAAACAAAAACTTGGAGAAAAGCCCAACAATATGAACTCACAAAGACTTATATCCAATATAACATCACGTAATATCTCATAAATATAGAAAACAAAAAATTAACGAGTAAAATAAATTTGCTAACCAATAACACAATATAAGATATATAAATTGTAATTCATATGTGACACGATATGAAACAAACATGCAATGTTGTTAACGTGAACAACTAATATCGTCTCTATGACCTGATTTGACCCTTATTTTTTTAAGTGAAATAAAATAATATATCTAACAATTCCATCAAGAGGCCAATGAGAACGAAGAACATAAAATCATATAAAAAATGATTTATTTTTTTTTTAAGTTTGGCTTTGTAAAGTGATAGAGCATTCCAAAGAGTCAAAGACTGTGTTTATGGATGTAGTGCGCACACATTTAATGTTATTTATTCACAAGAAATAAAATTAAGATTTTTTATCATGTACAAGATAATCGAACAAAAGATAGATTACATTATCAAACGCATCTCAAGTTGAACATGTATCTACTTGGTTATTAACGTTTAAGTTTATTATATTTAATTAGAAAATTAATAAATAAATCCCAATCGTTCATATTTTTCATCTCCACCTTTCAATTATTACTCAACTTAACACTTTATATCCTCCTTTATTTTACACTTCTTCCTACGTTTATACACAATTTCCTACAAAATTTACACTCGTAAACATATATAAAATTCAAATATACATTTTACCATTCATCAAATTCACTTGCCGAATTTTCATAGTTATTTAGGGCGCAAGGCGCACCAAAGCACAAGGGCGTGTCTAGCTCCTTTTGATCAAAATTGCTAAAACTAATACAAACTTAAATTAGACATATTTGCATCTAAATAACTAGTAGATTAAAGTTCAAAAGCACATAAGTTACACAAATTTAAAAAAAAAAGGCATGTATCTACTAGTCAAAAAACTTAAATAAGGGAAAAAGAAGAAGTGAGTGTGGGTAGGAAGAGGGGCTCTACAATTTTTCTTTCAGTCTTAGAAGGTAAAAACTCCTAGTTTTTGTTTCGAAAAAAAAAAACTCATAGTTTTACACTTCTACTTATAGATAAAAACGTGTGTGTACAATTCTGAACCCTAAAAATATGTTTTTCTTTATTAAATTTTGAAAAAAAATATGCTTTTTAGACCTACGTCCGCCTCACCCATGGAGAGGCGCATGCCCTTGTGCCCTGTGCGCCTTGCACCTTAGGCGCGCCTTTTAACAACTATGTGAATTTCAAATCCAATCGAATCTAAAAACAAACACCCTCCATTTTTCATTTCAAATTCAAATCCCCGTTTTTCAAATCGGATTTTGAGTATGATTTTAAATCCTATAAAATTATGCCCTATATAATACACCTCACGCATGTATTGATGAGAGTAATGTGAAATTAAAATCAACATGTAGATAAATTAATATTTCGTTTTGAAAGGCCAAAAAATGCCTTTCGAATTAAGGTCTCGTGAAATATGAATTAATACTTCAAGGGCCTCTTTAAAATAAAAAATAATTTAAGAAATTTTCAAAATAAACGTTCATTGTTTAAATGCATTTAGTCGTACAATTTTGCAGACATGCTTCATGACCCATACGAGGCAAAGTGGATGACTCTTTTTTCAGAAAATAAAACTGACTTTGTTTTCCATTGCAATATTAGTCGGTCATTCAAAACTCTAAACAAATAGTAACATATAACTATAGGGTTCAATATATTATCACAATATATTTTGGTAGCATGAGAGTTCATTCTGAAGCTCCAAAGCCATTTCTATCTTCCTATATTCACTACTTTATCAATCAGAACAACTACTGTACGCTACCTATGCCGTGGAGGTCATGGTTCAAGTCACCATTTGCCCGATCCAAAAAAGAACAACTACTCTACGCTTTGACATTGAATGACCAACTTAAATGACTCAAGTTTATTTCACATAACCAAGAACATTGGGTAGAGTACTCTATGATTTGGCAGTCTGCTTGATTAAAAATAGCAGGTTATCAGGTCTATTTGATCTCACAGATTCATATTATCAGTTTCCATATGTTGCATGTTATTGTTAAACATGCATTGTTATAACCATTCCATTAGCCATCTTCTCAGCAATACAGATCTATCACCCAAGCTACAACAGAAAACTAAGTCCTTCCCATGTGAAATAACACATTACAAGTCATATTTCGTTATCCAATATCTATTTTCGGTTAGGATCCCCTATTCCAATTCAGTTATCGCCATTGCTTTTAATACACGCACACGTGACGTGTATCAAAGGTTGAAGAACTCAAGATGACATAACAAATTTGAATAGGGGATTTCATGCTACCAAATTTGGCATTGTATTCATTAATGACACAGTTCAATGAGTGAACCAAATAAAGCATACAGATCACCAGACAATTTAGGAATTCACAGATATTAATAGAAATAAAAGGCTATAATCTGCACCAAATGAACACAAACATGAGCACAAAAGATTATAAGACAAAAAAAGGTACCTGCTAGGTTCATCTCCGCGAAACAGAAAAGGCAATCCAACTCGGGCGTTTCTTCTCCATGTCGAGAAACCATCATCAGAAGAGTTGAAGTCTCACCTTTGTCGAAACTGGAAGCTAAATCATAAGCTGCCAATAGGAGCAAGAATCCCAACGCCTCCAACGAACTTGAACTTTCGACAGGGTCCCCCATTTTCGACTTCCATGCACGAGCAACGTGCATGGCTTCTTCCCTAACATAAGGCTTAATTTCTGTGGACATTTTAATTAACTGCTTTAACAGAGCAACACAGGTTCTTCGAACATCGAGCACTGTGTCTCCTTTCCTCAGATGGGGAGGGTAAAATCCTACCATTGCATCTAGAACTAACTTTGCAGGATCTGAGGAAAGGTGAAGAACTTTGAAAATTTCATCACCCATTGAAACCAAGTTCTTTCCAGGGTCATTTAAGAACATCTGCAAATTTACACCATCCATTCTCAATATAAATTTTAAATCTGCAGACTCATATAAATCCTTCCTCACATGCTCTATCATTTGTGTTTCGCCGAATTCTAATTCCCTGACTGCATCCTTGAGATTTTTCTCTTCAAGCCCGAGAAAACTAGCAACTTTATAAACAAAATCTTTTTCAAGACGTAGTTCTTTCTTTTGTGCTAGATTCTCCTTAAAGCACTTTCCCATTAGTTCACGCATTGATTTCTCCCTAGCGTCGAGCTTTTCCAACCGCTGTTGATTTAACACTTGTGCCGAATCAACTTCCTTCTGTTTAACTCTAAGTTCCTCTTGCCAGGCTTGCAAAAACTGTTCCCTCGAATCAAGCTTCTTTTGTTTCTCCCTAAGTTCATTTTTCTTGCGGATCACATTGTCATCCATTAATTCAATACTCTCCTTTTTTATCTCCAATCTTTTCGCCTTAGAGTCAGCCTTATCAATTCTCCTATCTACCCAATCAGTAGTCGAATTAATGACCTTTTCTTTCGAAACCAAAATTTCGAACCTCCGATCAACCACATCCTTCAAGCCCTCAACATCACCCTTAGCCAAATTCAACCTTTCCAAAAGCTGATAAATCGACCTCTCACACGAAATCAATTTTTCATTCCTTAATTTGGCATCGTTGGCAACCTTTTCACTCATCGCATTCAGTAACTGCTCCTTT
Organism: Stenogyne calaminthoides; assembly: GCA_037126765.1. Lineage (NCBI taxonomy): Eukaryota > Viridiplantae > Streptophyta > Magnoliopsida > Lamiales > Lamiaceae > Stenogyne > Stenogyne calaminthoides. The sequence goes on from JBBCBC010000021.1 coordinate 22,813,168, forward strand.
GAATGCAGCTCTCTCATTTTCTTCTCAACCTTATTCAATTCTTTGTTTATGGATTCCTTGATTAAATCTCCTTCCCTGATCAATTCTTCCGTCCTTAAATTGGCATCCTTAACAGCCTTTTCATTAATCTCATTCAACAGCTTCGCCTTCGATTCCAACTCTCTCATTTTCTCCTCTCGAAATGAATTAAATTCAAATCTCATCTTCTCCAACTCTTCCAATTTTTTCTCTATAGATTCCATAATCAACTCACCTTCCTTTAAACACAGCGCAGCTGATTCAATGGCCACATTCTCCCTACACTCAACCTTCTCTAACCTCATATCTAAATACTCCCTCATAGCTACAACCTTATTCTCTGCAGATTCTAGTTTCTCCACAAATTCCTTCAACTTTTGTTGCTTTCTAGCCTTTTCATCCTCCGATTCCGACCGCAATCTCTCCTCTTTCAAAACTATTTCCCTCGTTTTCCCCTCTACAAGGCAATCAAACCTTTTCTCCCTTTCCTCAACTTTTCTCTCTCTCGCATCCAACAATTCATGCCCTCTTCTTAGGCTCTCTTCTCGAGATTCAAACTCCCCCAATGTCGACTCACCATGCTCAATCGCCGTCACAAAATCCTCATTCACAGAATTTCGCCTCTCCGAATTCACCTCCCCTGCCTCCAACGCAATTTTCCTCTTTCTCCGCGAATTTCTAGGGCACTCAATCTCCGCCATCGTCACAACCGAATCACGATTCCGCTTCCGTGACTCAATTTCAGTACCAAGTTCTTCCAAGCAATTCAATAGCTTCTCGACTACGGTAATCCTCTCGCACAGAGAATCGCAAGACGTCAACATCAGCGCCATGTAATCACTGCAAAAATAGCACTAGTTTTAGATCACCATGTTTCATGTATATTGAAAAAACAAAAAAAAAAACACGTTCATTCATGTAGATACATACCAAAACTACGAGAGCTTCAGAGCAATGGAGAAAAGTGAAGTTGAATGTGTGAGAATTAGGGCTTTTTGAAGGTGGTGGGTGGCGGAACTGCCAGACGATTAAACGGCTATAAAACGTGATGGTGCGGGGAGAAAAACGATTGAAACTTATATCACCTTTAATTCTTTCTTATCGGAGTCTTGGATTCTCGAATCTATATATATAAATAGCAAAACCGCCCTTAATATAGAAATTATTGAAAAAAAAAATTAAAAAATTATGTACTATATTTCTATAAGATCTAGTATTAAATTGAAAAATAAATATTTTGAATATGTATAGAATAAATATTAATAAAGTATAATGATTGAGAAATTTTTTTGAAAAATATATGTAGAATATTTCCACAAACACTAATGTTCAATTTGGGAAACAAATTTTTGTAATATAGAAAAAAAAAATTGAAATAGATATGTATGGAATAAATATAATAGAAGAAGTCGCCCTAAATATAGAAACCATTGAATTTTTCAGTAAAAAATTATTGTCAAATTGAGAAACGGATATTTGAAAAAAATATTAACAAATAATAATGAATTGAGAAAAAAATTTGAAAAAATATGTACTATATTTTCATAAAATCAAATATTAAATTAAAAAATAAATATTTTGAATATGTATGGAATAAATATTACTACCTCCGTCCCGAATTCGAAGGTGGGTTGACTGTTTACATACGTTTTTGTGAGCGAGTTTTGTATTAGTAATTGAAATGATAAATTAAATTTTAAGGAGGGGTATGATAGATAAGAGGTTCATCTATCATACCTCTCCTTAAAAATCAATTTATCATTACAATTACTAATACAAAACTCGTTTGCAAAAACACGTATGTGACAACGAATCTGGGACGGAGGTAGTAATAAATTATAATGATTGAGAAAAGTATTCTTTGAAAAAAATATGTAGAATATTTCCACAAACACTAATGTTAAATTAGAAAACAAATCTTAAATCTTTGGAATATGGAAAAAAATCTTTGGAATAGATATGTATGGAATAAATATTAACAAATTATAACGGGTCGGGAAAAATCTTTAAAAAAAATATATTGAATATTTCATCTTAGATTTAATCTCAACCCTACATCTAAATATTTTTCTTAAAAATAAATCTCAACCTTGCATAAATTTCAATTTTATAAGCATTATTGCATTCTCTTATTTTGTCTACTTCTTATTTTACAATTCTCATTTTTTTGGTCCTATCATTTCTCGTGTCTCTTTCTTCTTCTTATTCATGTGATAATTTTTATGCTTTTGATGTTCAATTTTTTGTTTTTACAGATTTTTTATTTTTTCTTTTGCTTTTGATCAGTGTTTTCAAAACCGGGTTGAACCGGCCGGTTCAACCGGTTGAACCGGGAACCGGCCGGTAACCCGGTTAAAAAACACATACATAACCGGATTTCAGGTTGAACCGGGTTGAACCGGTCAAAACCGGTCAAAACCCGGTTCAACCGGAAATAACCGGTTTTTTTCTTTTTTTTTAAAAAATTAAATTATTAATTTATATTAAATATTTAAAATTTTAAATCTATATTCCTCTCACATTTTTCTCCAATACTTTCGATGTGGGATAAATGTATGAGGTGGAACAAAATTTATAAAATATGATATGAAAAGTTATAAAATATATATTTAAATTTTTGTAGGTGTATATTTATTTTGTTTTTTTAACTAAACATAGAAAATGGTTGAACCGCTGACCGGTGGTCTGTCCGGTTCGGTTATGAAAACATTGCTTTTGATGTTCCGTTTTTCATTTTGCATGATTTTTTTTTTCTTTTGATGTTCGGTTTTTTAATCTTGCAGGTTATATTTTGCATTTAATAATTTTTTTAGATAATACATCATTACATACAAAATTTATAGTTCATATTGATTTATTTGCTACACAATTTGTGTTGATTTATTGATTTATGTTTCAAATAATACTTACTAAAATTGCAGATCTATTTTATTTAAAGTATACTTAAATGATTTTTTTAATATTTGTATTTCATATAAAATTCTTAATTTTTTTGTTGCCTTGAGAATTTCTGGTTTACAGGTGCTTATTTTATATATAATGAGCGGGTAAGATAATTTTTCACCGTACATCAATCTTAATATCAAGTTGATTTATTTGATTAATATACAATTTATGTTGGTTTAATGGTTTCTTTTACATGCAATACTTACTAAAATTGTAGATTTTATAGTTCAAGTTGATTAATTTGATGCTATACAATTTTTGTTGGTTTAATTATTTTTTTGCAGGTAATACTTACTAAAATTGTAGAATGATTTGTTTGATGCTATATTATTTTTATATATATATATTTTCATGCAAGATTTTTAATCTCCGTACGTATGTTATATTTGATGAAAAATGTCAAATATCTGTGTTAAATCGTATGAAGATTATCGATGACAGAATCTACTAAAATTTTAAAATTAGAAACTTTATGTTATTTGTATATATGTATTCCATACAAGATGCCTAAATTTTTTTGACCAAATTGGAAAACGAATATTTGGAATAAGTATTAACTATTGAGAAAAATATTAAGAAAAAATACGTAATATATTTTCACAAAATCTATTGTTAAATTAGGAAACAAATTTTTGAAATAAATATTAATAAATTATAATGGATTGAGAAAAATCTTTGAAATAAATATGTACGAAATAAATATTAACAATTTATAACGAAATAAGAAAAATATTTGAAAAATATATATAGATTATTTCCACATACTCTAATGTTAAATTGGGAAATAAATCTTTGGAATATGGAAAAGAATCATTGGAATAAATATGTATGGAATAAATAAATATTAACAAATTAAGAAAAATCTTAGGAAAAATATGTAATATATTTCTACAAAATTTAATATTAAATTATGAAACATATTTTTGGAATAAACATTAATAAATTATAATGAATTTGTAAAAAAAATCTTTGGAATAAATATTAATAAATTATAACAGATTGAGAAAAATATTTGAAAGAAATATGTATAATACTTCCACAAACTCTAATGTTAAATTGTGAAACAAATCTTTGGAATATGGGAAAAATCTTTGAAATAAATATGTATGGAATAAATATTAAAAAATTATAATGAATTGAGAGAAATCTTTTAGAAAAAACTTTTGGAATATTTCATCTTAAATTTAATATTAACCCGACATTTAAAGATTCTAAAAAAAAAAAATCTCAACCTTATATGTTAAATTCTAGATTCTATAAATTTCAATTTTATAAGCATTATTCCATTATCTTCTTTTGTCTACTTCTTATTTCATAATTCTCAATTTTTTGTCCTACCCTTTCTTGTGTCACTTTCTTCTTCTTAGTCACGGGATAATTATTTATGCTTTTGATATTCGATTTTTTAATTTTGCTAGACTTTTATTTTTTTAAATATTAATTTATAAATATAGTGACATAAATTTTATACTATGAATTTTTATATAAAGGCAAATACTTGTGTATACCCTTTGCACAAATTCTAAATTGGTGCAATTGGATTTTTTTTTATTCTTTTATATTTTTTTCTTTTTTTTAAAGAAGCTAATATTAAAGACTTAGGCTCACACCCACGTCTTTCACGTTGAACTTGTTCACCGTAAAACTGATTTTTTTTTAGAGTCATACTCTTTAGTAATATAAGTCACATCCTTTAATAATATAAGTCCCTTCAGTTCTATGACACACTCTGCTATAATATAAGTCACACCCTTCACTTTTATGAGTAATACCCTTTATAGTAAAAAGTCACACCCTTTATAATAAAAAGTCACACTGCTTAACCAGTTTCACAGTGAAACTTGTTCACCTTATATTTTGCCTATTTCTTTCTCGTGAAACGGGGTATTTTATTATCGAATACTATAATTTTTACATTTACTCATTATTATCGGATATATTTGTTATAAATACTCATTAATATCAGATGTACTTTGTTGCATCTAATCATTAATATTTGAATTATTTCCTTAAATATTCGTTTTTACAAATTTGTAGAAAGGTAAATTAAAAGTTTTGAATTATTTCCTTAATAACCGTTTTTACAAATTTGTAGAAAGGTAAATTAAAAGTTTCCAGAAATCACATATTCTATAATTGATGTTTAATTTTATACTTCATAATATGAACAATTGACACATGGAATAACGAATCACCATATTTTAGGTCCATACGTAAAAATCAGCAAGGTAAAACACTGAAATATGAAAAATGAAATACAAAAAGTATTATACACACCAGTTATACAGTAGTGATATCCGTACACCAGTATTTGACCCTACCCATTTTTTTTATTCGGATCCTATTTGATTGAAAAACAGCGCATATGTTTATCTTTTCTCAATCTTACTTTCTCTCTCTAGGGTTTTTCTCTATCAAAACTGATCTTCTTCTCCAGCCCGCAACCTCTTTTAGTTAATGGAGAAGCCATCACCTGATGCAAAGCAGGCAATAACGCCACACATAGGTTGTTCATCGTTTTTATCGATCCTTTCCCTGTGTTCTTCTTTTAATTTTTCACGTAAATGATTCCTTTTCGTTGGTTTTTTTAATTACGATTTTGAGGAGTTACTCGACGCCTGTTGGAGTTTCGTTCGAATTTATTTTAAGAGGTAAGAGGTTTTGGATTATCTATACATTTCTCTATCTTGTTGTAATTTTTTAATGATTTTTCATTTTATTTTTCTAGGCGGTATGATGGGGTTAAATTTCGATTTTGTACTGTTGAATCTGGCGAAGCATTCGTATCTCATTTACAACGCTTCCCTCTTCTTTAGCTCAATTGTGCAGAGGCAATATCTCGAGAAATATGGTCTAAATGAGGTTATAATTCCTAAATCTGCAACATTAACTATGATTAATTAAGCAAATTTCCGTGGATTTTTTTAGATTTAGTTTATTTTATGTGTTGTAATTGTGGATTGCAGTGATACATGTTGCAGCTAATGCTTTGGCTTTCTCTACTCATGATGTTTTATTGACTGCTTTTACCTTGTTTAAGATTGTAAGATGTGAGTGGTACTTATTATTAGTTGGTTTTCTTTACTCCTTATATTTCATTCCATTTTATAGCCTTGCACTATGTTGATTTGCTGGACATTTGAGGTCATGATAGATTTATAACTCTCCTAATTTGTTAATTTGCTAAATGCTAATTATGACTTGTTATTTTCATAGATCCAAAAATGAGTGTGGACCTGGTTATTGTTTTAGTTCTAGAAGGTTTAGCTCACCTTTTACTTATTGTCAAAATATAATGTATGATTTGTGGTTGTGATATATTGTCAATGTCAGGCCTCATATTACTGTGAATTTGATTTTAATGTAATGATGTTTCTTTTTACGTATATATGTATGCATGTGTATAGATATTTATATTTTTCCCAATTGACACTGTCTAAGTTTCTATAAGATGTACATTGAAAATAATTGCTAAAATCTCCTTATCTTGTGAATGATTTATCATCTTTTTGGACTTTCAAATGCACTTCGTTGAAGGATGTTCTTAACCTGAATTGTCTAACTTTGATTTCTGATGTAGAACACTTGGCTTGTATGCCTCTGATGGTCTTATTAAGTTTCATAATGTTAGTTGTGTATATTTTACTAGTTTAATAGACATTACACAACTTTCATCTGCAAGAATTTGTTTGTTTGAAGGTGTTTCACTTGTATTAAACCTCGTTAATCGTGATTGTTGCGGTGCTTACCTTTTTCTTTTTTTCTCTAATGAGAGCTTATTAAAGAACAAAGGTTGTCTTGTCATTAATACTCAGTCAAACATTGGATATAGCTGCTGTAGTTGCTGAAGTTTTCTCATGGGTGCACTGCTGTCATTTTAATATATAAAGTGGTGATGGAAAATGTGGAATTACAATATTTTCATTATGGAAGCGAATCAACTTACTTAATAATGTATAAACAGAAGTATGATTGCTATACAAATTGAAGTGCATCTTTCATATAATATCATTGTATGCATCACTTGTAGGATAGGCTGAAAATAGTAGACTTTGATTGGTCTGTACAATCCAAAAGCAAAAGACACACTATTTGTGGAAACTCTGGACTATTTAGCACCAGAATTGGTGGAGAACTAGGCACACGACTATGCAATAGATAATTGGACTTTGGTTGTTCTCTGCTATGAATTCTTATATGGTGGCCCTCCATTTGAGGCTGAAAGCTTTTGAGATACATTTAAGAGGTGAGAAATTGTGTGCTACTTTCTTTACCTGTTATTTCAACCATCAGATTGTAGGATCAAAACTTCATAATGGTTTAAGTCGACATTTGTAGGATAATGAAGGTTGATTTAAGCTTTCCATCCACGCCTGTCATTTCTGATGAAGCTAAAGATCTCATTAGCCGGGTAACTTTGTTATTTCTCTGCATCATTTAACTATCTCACTACCATGAAGTATAATGATTATGGTTTTTTTTTAATGCAGCTTCTTGTAAAAGATTCATCAAAAAGACTATCCCTTCAGAAGATTTTGGAGCATCCTTGGATAGTTAATATTGCTAATCCCACGAGAATCTGTCAAAAGTAGCATTCTGCATTCATCCTATTTACACTGTAAATCCTGTAGCTTGGGCAAAACCAACTTGTAGGCTCTAGGATGGATGGAGATGATAGTTTTGCTTACTATCAAAAGGGCAGATTTGGCATTTTCGTTCTCCAACTTATTATTGTTGTACTCTTTGGATGGTGGATATAGTGACATTATTTCACGTACTGTTTTGTTCACATATTATTCTATATTGTTGTACTCTTTGGATGGTGGATATAGTGATATTATTTCACATACTGTTTTGTTCACATATTATTCTATAGTATTAAATGAATATGAGCTATAGTATTATTTGATATTATTTATAGTATTAGTTCACACACTTTATAGCATATCATCGTTTGAGCAATATGATTAGTTGATTTGAACAATATTATTTTACTCTTTTGATTCGGGCAATAGTACTGTATGAATTGATGTGATATGAGCATTATTATTAGTTGATATGACCTATAGTATTAGTGGAAATTAGCTATAGTATTAGATGATAAAAGCTATAGTATTAGTTTATATGAGCTATATTAATTTTTTTTTTATCGGGCAAATGGTGTCTTGAACTCATGACCTCACGGTATAGGTAGTGGTGCTCTAACCACTTGAGCTATTCCAATTCGGCAATATGAGCTATAGTTATTAAGAGCTATAGTATTAGATGGTATGAGCTATGGTATTAGTGGAAATAAACTATAGTATTAGATGATATGAGCTATAGTATAAGTGGATACGAACATTAATATTGTTAAATATGAGCTATAGTTAAAAAGAGTTGTAGTATTAGATGATATGAATTATGTTATTAATGGAAATGAACTATAGTATTAGATGATATGAAGTATAGTATTAGTAAATATGAGCTATAGTTATTAAGAGCTATAGTATTAGATGATATGAGCTATGATATTAGTGGAAATAAACTATAGTATTAAATGATACGAGTTATAGTATTAGTGGATATGAACAATAGTATTAGTAAATATGAGCTATAGTATTAGATGATATGAGCTTTGGTATTAATGAAAATGAACTATAGTATTAGATGATATGAGTTATAGAATTAGTGAATATGAACAATAGTATTAGTAAATATGAGCTATAGTTATTAAGAGCTATAGTATTAGATGATGTGAGCTATGGTATTAATGAAAATGAACTATAGTATTAGATGATATGAGCTATAGTATAAGTGGATATCAAATAATATCAACTTTTTATGTTCTAGTAAATATAGTATTAGTTGACATATATACTTTCACATATTGTATGGTAACTTATTCTTTTTTGTTGAAGTTTATTGCCAAGAATAGGAAAGAGAACACTTAAAAGTTTAACGAACATAAGAACAAAGAAGTTATAGAAAAGTTGAAGAACTGAACTGGAGTTAGAACAAGGAGGAAGACTATTGATACTTGAGTGAAGTTAGGCTTGGTGTTAATTTGTGTAATGCACTAGTGTGGAATAATAGTTGCCTGTAGAATTAGTACTCTTTGTATTTTGTTAGTTTAGGTGGAATTAGATATTCGATACCTTTGTTTTCTAAATATTTGGATAATTAGTTCAAGATGATTTTAAATTTGAATAATTTGTTTGAAAGAAACATTTAAAAATAAGTTCAAGATGAATTTAAATTGTAATTTAATACAAAAATTGAAAATGATACATAAATTAGTAACATTAAATAAATTTTATGTAATTAAAATTTGTATTTGTTGAGTTGGGAAGGGTTTTTGTTTTAATTGACCAAATTGAATTTAATTGTTCAACAATTCAAATATTGGCTCAAAGGTAAAAGGAGTAGAATAAAAAAAGAAACAAAATAAAATGTATGATTGCAAGAAGGTTCGAAACTGGAACCTTTTGGAGGAAAATAAAGCTGCTCACCGATATGCCACTGATGCTTTTACTTCAAAAGTAAGCAATCATATTATATATCCGTTACTCAATTCCGGGTCATGTCCTAATCCATATTTAATAATATGGATAGTAGTGTATGGTACACCACTTTCACACAAAACCTGCTCCAAAAAATGAAATAAGGGAATCATATTAAGGTGAATAAATGTTCTTGATTCCTCTCTCTAAAGAAGAATTAATGGCTAGAGAAGAATTAATGGCGTCGAAGAAAAAAATTAAGGAAAATATAATTTCAAATCTGAGGAAAAATAAAAAGATAATCTCAAATCTTGAAGATATTATTTTATATTTTATTTTTATCTCTAGAATTAAGATTATAACAAATATATAATATTATTAAATTTAATAAAATTTAAGTGTCTATAATAATCACATGCATTTTTTAATATGTTTATTTCCCTCATCATTTGTACATTTCGCTGGTGGAAGTTCTTCGGTAAATTTGAGGTGGATTTCAGGCTAAGGAGTTTTCCGGAATTGTTAGTTTTTCAGAATGGCTTTTATCGTTAACTATGGCACGAATTTGCGTTTTTAAACAGAATTTACACCTATTTTGAAATTTTAAAAATTGTCATAGCAAATAAAATTATTACAATTGTAGCTTCAATGTGATTTAAAAAAAAAAATCTCTGCCCAAAATGAAATGCCCAAACTCTTTTTTTACCAAATGTTTATAAAAATGTTTTATTTTTTATTTTTTTATGACATATTTATTTTTATTAAATTAAATTTATCTCTCTCATTAGGTCATGTGCTACTCTTTTTAATAAGGATAAAATGTATCATAAATTAACATGGAGCAAAAAAGAGTTTGATCATTTCATATTAAACATTTTTATCAATTTTCTATTTTATGTATGTTATTGGAGTTTCTAAAAGTGAAAACCCGAAGCTTTGTTCACGATAATTGAAAGTGATGATGAGTTAGTTTGTCAAATTAGACGTAGCATGCAGTGCATGTTTTACATATCTTTCGAAAGGTGAATTGTCCAACACGTGCGTTGTTAACTTACAAAGGAACAACATAACTCATTTGAAACGACTTTGAGCCGCCAATATTCACTTGCTCCCAGCTAGTTAAGCCTAAGGATTTGAGCTCTGAATATTGTCGTTTTATTTCATCAATATATCATGAGCAGTCTCTAAGCATCAAGATGCATCGTGCATTTATAATACATTTTAAAATCGTACAACATATTATATTAAAATATACAATTTGTTTACGTTCACTGAACCGTGCAACTATTTTTCAATATTAATATATAATTGCACGATTAATGTAGACAAGTTTCATGATTCTAAATGTATTACGAGTGCATAGTGCAATTAGGGCATGTTTGGCTAAGCTTATTTTATACATATTATAAACTCTTACATCTTATAATCGTTTTAAGAGTTTATAGGGCGTGTTTTGAAACACTTAAAACAACTTTCAAAAGCACTTATTTTCAAAGCTCGCTTTCACAGCTTTTGAAAATAAGTGCTTCTGGAAGTTGTTTTAAGTGTTTCAAAACACACCCATAAAATGTTTAAGTAGCTTATAAGTTGTTAAAGTGTTTGGCTAATAAAACTTATAAGGTATTTAATAATTTTAAAAAATATTTTTAGTTTTAATATAATACTATAATTTGTTTTTTTGAAAAATATAAATAAATTATTTTTTTAAATAGTTTTTTTCTTCAGAAAATGTATTTTTTACCAAAAAAAATATTGAAAATAAAATATTTTTTAAAAAAAATTATTTATTTTTAAATATATTTTTTTCGAAATTTTTTTTATTATGTAAAATAAAAAATAAAAATATATTTTTTTTTAGAAAAAATAATTTTCTTTAAAAGCAACTTTTTAAAATTATTTTAGTAGAGCTTATATAATTTTTTAAAAATAAGTTGGGATATTTCAATTTTTTTTGGAGCTTATAAGCTTTAAAGAACCTTTTTTGAGATCTTGTAAGATGTTAAAAATTTTATTTTGTCAAACAAAATTAAGGAGCTTATAAGTTCCTAACAACTTATAAGTTGTTTTAAAGAGCTTATAAGCTTAGTCAAACGGACCCTTAGATGCATACAAGATCTAGCCATATATATCATTCATTTTTTGTCGTTTGTAAGAGAAATTAAATAAAAGAATTAATTCCACATCTCTCAACAAGTTCGAACTTTTAGATGTGACAAAATTCTTTTATGGTATCAGAGCCTTCAGGCTCACGCCCACGTCCTAGGTTCGATTTCACTTGAAACCAGCTCTACCCACTGGCAGACGCACTCGCGAAATTGCCCCACCTCAATTTTCTTTGTGAAATATCATATACTCCTAAAAAAATTTAAAATTCCATAAATATTTATAGCACTACAAGAAAATATAGATTTGTCTTTTAACAAAAATATTTTATTCTTTAAATAGTGAGGATTGCTTATAATATGTCTACAAATTTTTCTAATCATATAGACATTTTCAATCCTCAAATTACCTACAAACAATTTGCCTACGGAAATGCAATTCATATGTAAATTTATTTGTGGAGGTAATTTGTTTGCTTACGAAAATTACAGATGTATAGACAATTTGCTCGTAGGTAATTTGTTTGCCTTTAAAAATCCGTAGGCAATTTGTAGATAATATGTTTGCCTACTAAAATGGTAAAAATCCGCGGGCAATGCTCACTATTTAAGGATATATTATTTTGTTGAAATTACATAGTCATGTTCAAAAAATTCGTAGCCAATTCACTATATTTTTTATGGTGTAAAAATTAGATATAGTGATGAATGAATGATTATTTAGTAAATCGTCATGGTCAATTGTATTTTAAAGTATTAATTAATTATAAATAATTTTAAATTAAAAAAATCAATTTTTTTGTCCTGATTGGACTACATTTTTGTGTCTGCCTATCCTCCACCCATATTAAATTGTCTACTCGATTGACATTCTCTCAATGAAGGAGTAAGTAATTTCAACTTATGAGTGAGGGGAAGTGTTAGAGAAATTAAATAAAAAAATTAATTTTACATCTTTCAACAAGTTCGAACTTTCAGATGAGACATAATTTTTTTCACCGTCGATTACCCATGTTGTTTATAATTGTCTAACAAATATCTTTCATTTCGATGTTTTGGTTGTTAGATTCAGTATATCAATATAATTTTATCTCTCTTTTTTTAAAAAAAAAATTATCGTTTTATTTAGTTTTTGTCATTATTTTTTTGTTTAATAGTGATCTTTCGCATTAGGTTTTCACGGGTAGACTTTAATGAGATTAGCTAAATTGCCTCCTTGGATCTTTACAATTACTATATTTTTGTTTCAATTTTTCTTCAAGTGATAGCCTCATAGCTATTTATATGTCACTTAATTGAAGCCAGGTTGAATGGTTAGAGAGACAACGAATCTTATTATATAATATGAGAATGTTTCTCCTGAAAAACTGTTATGTATCATTTTAAATGTATTCTCCTTTGCCCATGTGTCATTTTAAGTGTCTTCAACTCTCACAACGTGAAACAAATTTAAGACCGACCATTGTTTTGCCATGTCATGTGTCAACCTTAGTTTGATGAGGAAATCGAAACGAGAACGTGCGCCTGTTCAAATTTGGGGGAGAGAGGAAAGGAAACGCCTCTAATTTACACTAAATAAATGTTGCATAATTTGCTTTCTAAAATCAAAATTAATAATTGTAATTTGAAAAGACTCTTTTGAAAACTTAATTCGACGTCTTTTTATTTATATGTGGGTTTAAATACAGAAACATCAAACAATCAAAGATTATAGTTTTGTAGCATCTTTGTCAGCATAAACTAAATTAATCCCCAATTTTTCAATTGTAGATTTTCAACTTGGCAATAATATATTCAATCCCTAATTTAACCACGGTCTGCCGCCGTCACTTTTACATTTCTTTTTCGAGATAAATATGGAACGCCGGTCAAAAAAATATATCGATAATCAACATATATTATTTTTGGCAAAAATCAGTTGAAATTAACAAATTTCGATTCTTGCGTAAAAAAGAAAAAAAAAGAGAGAGAAGGAGAGCGTAACTTTACCAGAGATCTGATGGAGAAAGGGAGAGGGTTGCGTAGAGATCGGAGGGACGGAACAGAGGAGGTCAGGTGGTGAATGGGAGGCGGCGTCCGACGACAGCCGATTGAAGAAACTGGAAAATGAAGAAAGAGAGAGAAGACAAGGGTTTTTTAATCGGCCTCTTTTTTTTTTTGTTTCAGCCCAGCCCAGCCCAGCCCAATTATCTTTCTTCCTGCTTAAACAATTTTTTGGTTTAATCCGGTTGTTGCTACGCATTTTTTTTTTGAGCGTAACATCATTTTTCTTTTTAATTTTACTTCCTCTTTCATTACACAAATTTACATATATGTCCTCATCCCTATTTTTTTAATTAATGCTTCTATAATTTTTCTTTTACTGCTCTCAATTTTTTTATTAATGTTATTTCATTTATTTTAGCTTTGATGATTGAATGACAATGTATTAAAGAGTAAAACAATTAAAACTTGTCAAAACTTGCCATCATATATGTCTCCGTATATGTTCTTTGACATTCTTTTTTATAATGTTAGAAAGAGGTCCTTGATATTTTTAATCATATGAATCCTGTTAAATGTCAACCTAATCATGTAATTTTTAAGATATATGAAATGTGTAGTTTGAGTCCATCATGTATGTTTTTTGTCATTCTTTTTTATTAATGCTAGAAAGAGGGGCCTTAATAATTTTTTATCTTATGGAAAGAAGCAGAACAAACCAGAGCAAGAATCAAACTAATTCAGTTAATGAAATAACATTGATGCAACTGGATTGATATAAACAGGAGCTGATTTTCTGATTAACTAATGACTTAGTACTATATTCTTTAAAGGTAAGTGATCTTACATGTTTGTGTTCATTATTTCACTCAGTTGTAACCTATTTTATTAGAGCAACAAGAGAAACATGTAAGAACCTGTGAATTGTTAGATAGTTTGCAAACTATCTGTTTGTTCCATTCTGCTACACATTTGCATCAATTATCTCTTATGATGTATATATTATTGCTTACCATTTTAAAATCTTTATATTTCTTTGCTAGCAAATCTTTTTCTATAACATTTAACCGTTTAAAGGATTGTAATACATATTTAGGTGTCTTTTCAAGTCATGACAAAGTCTTTCGTGAATATTTGAACAAGAAAAACAAAGAAAACATGGATTGTTTTGATAATATCTATGCTTAATATAATGCCAAAGAGAAGACAACGGGAGTAGTTTGATGAGATAGTCAAGAAATGGTTGAAAAGTTTTGGTAAAGTTGTCCAAAAGAAATGAGAAACTTTCCCAAATTGTTTTCTAAACTCTATTGGCAATACTAGGTCAAAGGTTTCATCTTGGACTTAATGTTTTAGTAACAATGCTGTTGTAAACTAGATATATAGTCCTGAAAAATTAAGCATATATATTAATAAAACATCAAGGGAACAACAACACTTCAAGTTAATATATATGCTTAATTTTTCAGGTAAGAACTATTAATAGTGTGATCATGCGCCATCTTTAATGATGATATCGAAACCGAAGCCTTCAGGTGAGAACTAAACAGAAGGACGTTGACATCAGATCGACAGTCTCTCGCAAGACGGTGATTGATATGAAATAAGACAATTGGAGGAACATAATTGTTGAATATTGATCCTTATAAACGACTATATAGATTTTTTAAAATATTTATGCTCTAAATAGCTTATAATAATGTTTGTTTTGGCTAAAAAAAATATATCAATATATATATTACAATAGACCCATGCATTGCACGGGCAAAAGACTAGTAATTATAAAATAAAAAAGTATATTTTGAGAAAAAAGTATTTTATATAATATCTATGAGTATCGGGGCACTCTCAGCAATTCCAGGTTACAAAATCTTATAGAAAAGAAATATACCCCCAGTCTTAAAGTCCATGAAGCAACGTACAAAACCGATCAATTATAACTAATCAAGTAACTCCACATGTAAATTCTAGGACTCAAAAACCAACACGATAAACAGAAATTCTTGGCACTTTCATATTCAACCATGATTATAACCTTGCCTTTATTTCATCTGACGATCGACTTGGATGGATTCGTAATAATGTTGTTGAAAATCAAGTCGTTTCTATATCTCCAAATTGTCCAAGTGACGTCAATCCAAAAGGTTGAAACTATTTTTGATTGCATACCTACATCTAAAATATTTTCGACAAATGTTCACCCGTTGCTCCATCCTCTTCCCGCACCTACTGTAGGAAATTGTAATTGAGAACACATCATTTACTGAATGAATCCATCGCCAATTGTCCTCCGAATCACGTTGCAAGGAAATCTTGTTAAAACATGACTATAACTCATATAATACAAAATATTTTTTCTCACTTTTCCAAAGATTTCACAAAACTCTCCATCTTTTCAATATAAAGGTAGTACTTGGTCGTCCATATTTCTGTGTATTGAACAAAAAGGAGATAGATGATTAATAGTGTATTGAACATTGTATTTGAAATAAAATAAAATAATGCAAATAATTGATGATAATAAATTGCAAAGTCTGGTATGATCCTATTATAACTTGTGAGTTTTTTTTAACCCGTTAGGTTTTTATATCATATATTTAGGAAATATTGCACGATGCACAAATAATAAGTGGTGGTGAGTTCTTATTGCTGGGTTTTTCCCATATGAAGTTTTCATTGGCATTTCATATAAAAAATTGTGTTACCCTTATTAAGAAAATATATTTAGGTAAATGTTTTTATTAGTCACTTTACTGAAAAGATTTAGTTTGTTAGTATATTGTTATTTATTAAAGAGTATAGTTACTTTAATACAAAGTATTGGTTATGCACAAAAATATTACTCATATATTTGTATCATTGTGATGCATAAACAGATAAATGAACCAGGTGATATTTCTGGTGGGCGCGACTTGTATAAAGCTACCCAATGTTCAAACACACCAGGTGTGTCACCTCATATGTAGTTTGACATTTGTTTCTTCTTGAAAGATTCAATGTGGTGAAGTGAAACTAAACAACTAACGAAAGATAATGTATTTGTCACAGTTAGATGCATCATTATCTTCAACTAGTGTATATAATGAAGCCTTAATTCAACGCATTTGACTTTTTTATGGAAATGAAGATATGGCATTGGTAGCAGAGATTTATATCTAATAGTGCAGGAATTTGATCACAAAGGCTTATAAATAATACTGTACGGATCTAAAATTCGTGCAATTTGCGATCCATTAACCCGTTGACCAACTATATATGTGCGCAGAAATTTATATTTGCAAATCGGTGATTTCTCAATCAAATATCGATTGATTTCTGGTGATTGAAGGGGTCATATATCAATCTCTTTGTCTCTTTGAGCTTGTTTGTTAAGTACCTTATATAGTTAATTTTGTATAGTGCAACTTTGTGAATTCATATTTTTGTAGATTATCTTACTGTTCACTCGTGATTCACTGATTTCTTTGTTAAATTCTATCCATATTTTTTATTTTTCAAGTTTTAATATCTCCGTCTCTTCAAGTCTTATACTACCTCCGTCCCAGATTCGAAGTCACATTTATTTTTCATACGTGTTTTTGCAAACGAGTTTTGTATTAGTAATTGAAATGATAAATTAATTTTTAAGGAGAGAAATGATAGATGAGCCTCTTATCTATCATACCCCTCCTTAAAAATTAATTTATCATTTCAATTACTAATACAAAACTCGCTCACAAAACAATTTATCATTTCAATTACTAATACAAAACTAACTCATAAAAATGCTCCGACCTCCAATTTTGGTATTATATATAGCAAATTTTGTATCATAGCTCCGCAAATTAGTGTCCTAGTGGCATTTATTAAAAGTTCATTTATTTTTTTGTTGGTGTGTTTTTTCCAGGCATTGGTGGTTTTGCTTTGAATGTTTTATATAGAGGAATGAAAAGCGTATGAGTATGATAGTGGCGAAGAGTGAAATTCATACCTTACATAAATGACAGGTATGGTGAATTCCCAAGAAGTAGGGAATTATTAACATTCCTCAAACATACCAACCTTACTTTTGTATTTCACTCTCATGTCTTCATCCTAAAGTATCCAATCAAGCATATTATCACACTGTTTTCATAGAGTAATAATATATATAATTTTTTTTTGAATGGTCACAGAGTTACATATTATTAAGTCATAGAGTAATTGATGGTCCCGGTGATGAACCCATGAAATGCGGAATAATCATGAAATGCATATAAAAATAGAGGTGAAGGAATGGTGATTACAGATTTTTACTTTTTAAGCTCATGTGTTGTGTTTTGCTTATAATCGAATGCATATGACAAGATAAGAACGTAAAGCAGTAAAGAACACAACAATGTATAGTGGTTCGGAGACTCAAGCTCCTACATCCACTCTCCCTGTTCCTAGGGAAATTCCTTCCAACTGGACTTATCACCCTCTCGGGCTCGCCTCGGGACTTATCACCCTCCACGGGATTGCCTACAGATGTTTACCGAGTTCACACTCCAACGGGACTTATCACCCTCACTCGGGATTGCCTACCCTCCCTTTCGGGATTGCTAGATGTTTACCGAGTTCACACTCACCTACAAACTTAACCGACTGATTTGGGTAAGGTTTGTTTGGTTTCCAACTAGGTTGAGATTTTCCCTTACATTTGTTTAGCCTCAATGCTAAGGTTGGGAAAATCTCTCTAAGCTTAGGATACATCGTTGGTTCCTTAGATTGGGTTCTAGAACACTCTTGAACATATTTGTATATCTACAGACTTGTGTTCTAGGGTGAGAATGCTTGACTATAAGGCTCTTGGCTCTGTAGCATCTTGTGCATATTCTCCACTCATCCACACATTAGAATGATGAAAGACCTTGTATTTATAGTGTGGATTTGAATGTTACCGTTGGAGAGAATCACATTCAAATCCATACTATTCTTGTAAGTACAACAGCTTCTTCAGGCTGGTTGTCTTCCTCTCATTGGTCCACGTCAGCTGATTCTAACGGCTATATTCCTCAGATTCCTCGCCTTGGAATCATTCAGGATTCTCTGAGTCTCGGTGTCTTGAGAGACATCTTGAGTCTTGATTCTATCTGAGTCTTGAGTTTATCCGAGTCTCGATTTCTCATCCGAGCCTCGTTTTATCTCGAGCCTCGGATACTTGATTCAAAAGACTTCTCTTCAAATGACCTTGTTCGATCAGTATATCGACACTCAGTTTGGACCGAGTTCGATTCTCTGAATTCGCACATCCCGACCTTCAGTCACTTTGACTCAGTTATCGATTTCTTCTTTTGCTGATCGATCAACTCGACCGATCGATCAACACTTCTTCAGATCAATATCTCCGGATAGCAACAGTCAAGACATTAGGTTTAGCATATCGGTTTAGCTTTTGTCCGATCTCAATCACGTCGATCTTGATCATCCGCTTCATCTTCATATCGATCTCGATCACGTCGATCTCGATCGATCTCATCTCCGCTCCTCTTCCGATCCGCAACCTTCTCTTACGATCTTACGGTCAATTTCTTTTTGATCGACATGCTACTCTTCCGATCATCCGATCGGTCGACTATTCTTCCGATCATCCGATCAGTTCTGCTTTTCAGTCATCCGATCTTCTAATCACCGGCTTAGCTTTTCTTCTCTTACGATTTTGCACAAAATTTCATCGATTAACTTCGAACTCATCTAACTCATCGATCTCGATCGGTCTAAATCTGCCGACCTCGTCGATCTCGATCATCTACTTCTGATTCCGTGAGTTCCCCCTCAACTTGTTCTTTCGTTCCCCCTCAACTTGTTATCTGCAAAATTTGCTTCAATAACACAAGTTGATAATGTTTTGGCATAATTCATCAAAACTAAAATATCCCAACAGTAATATATATACTGTGAAACTAAAATATCCCAACAGTAATATCTCAAAAAATATATATAATTTTTTTTTATGGTCTTAGAGTTACATATTATTAAGTCTATTGGTAATGAGTTGGTGAACAAGTGTTCACTGTGAAACTGATTTATTTTTATACTTCAGTAATTATGATTACACCCTTTAGTAATATAAGCCACTCTCTTCAGTTATCACGACTATACTCTCTGCTGTAATATAAGTCACACCCTTCATTTTTACGAGTAATACTCTTTATAATAAAAAGTCGCATTCTTTAGTTATATAACTAATACTATTTAGTAATATAAGTCACAATCCTAAAACAGTTTTACCGTGAAATTTGTTCACCCTATACTTTATCATATGTGTAATATATTTCTGTTTTTGTAGTATTATAATATATATATATATATATATCAATATCATATTTTTGTTTACGTAGTATCCAATTATTAAGTTTATCAATATCATTTTCTTGTAAATGTAGTACGCCCTCCGTTCCAAAGTTATTTATTCCTTTTAAAAAATAACTCGTCACAACATTTTAAAATTACATCTCATGTCATTATTTTTACCTAAAAAAATTATCCATTTTTAGTAATAATACATATAGAACTACAATATCTTTAATAAAAAAATTACTTTATCACTTTAAATACTACTATTCTTTTGTCACAATTAAAAAAAAACAAAAGGATAAATAATTTTGGGAGGGAGGTAGTAACACAGTTATCGGGTCTGTCAGTATCAGTTTTTGCTCATGTAGTAGAAGCAAAGTTTTGTTATTCTTTTAAGTTAAAGAGTGAGAACATTAGCAAAATTCTTAATATGCAATATATAGAATATACTTGCTACAAAAATATATATATATATATATATATATATATATATATATAAAATTATCGTGGACATTACGTACAAGATATTATTATTATTGAATTTAGGTTTTTGGTGGGCTTTTAGGGATACAACTCAGTTTTAGTATAAATGGTTCTTATTCATTGTATTGGTGTATTGATTACACATGAACGTGTTATCTCGATTGGATATAAATTGATATTTGTATGAAAATGAAATGAGAGAACCAGATGGAAAAGTACAAAGCGAGATTAAGAGCTTAATGATTTTCGTAGAGATTCAGTATTAATATTGATCAAACATATGTTCCTGTTAAGAATGAAATAATGTTTCGCTATTTAATATTTTTGACGGCAAATAAAATTAAATTAGAAACACAATTGATAAATGTTTTAATTATATATTTATATGAATCATTGGGATCTTTTTCGTGTATCTAAGGAATATTGCACAATACAATATTGTACTCCCCCCGTCCCATTATATTTGTCCCACTTTTCTTTTATGGACGTCTCACTAAAATTTTCTTAGTCTATAAAATAAAAAAAGTAACACTCAACTACCTTATATTTTATCCTCATAAAAAGAAAAAGTAACACTCCACTACCTTATACCCCTCACTTTTCATCCATAAAATAAAATAAAGGCCCACCAACTATTATTTTAATATTATTTCTTAAATAATTTAACCAAAAGAACGGGGACAAATACAATAGGTCGGAGAGAGTACATAATTGTTTGTGAGTTATATTGTTGGGCTTTTCTCCATTACGCAGCTACAATACTAATTTATTTCAATAATTGAGAAAATATCATTCATTTAATTAATGTTAAATAAAAAAATAAAGAGTGAGTCTATTGTCGTACACTCATGTATAAGGATAATCCATTAAAAAAGATGGGTCGCCCAAAACCAACATAATAGATTTAGTGTCGCAACTATTCAATAAATCCAAAACCAACATAATAGATTTAATGTCGCAACTATTCAATAATAAGATGTTGTCCCAATGGCTGACTGTGTTCTTTCTAACCTTGACGTACAAGTTTTGAACTTTGAGCCACACCTTTTTTTCTTTCTTTCTATTTTTAATAACCTGTTTTATTTTCTTATTCTATTTTTAATAACCCAAATTGTTTGATTGAATATTTTAGTATTAGATAGTTGCATGTTTCCGTTATAGGAAGATTCATATTTGGTGATCATACATTGCACTTTTCATGTGTATTGAGTTGCATGTTTTAGCTAAAATAATTGCATGTTTCAGTTATAAGGAGTTGCATATTTTAGATATTGATAATTGCACTTTTTAGTTCTTTTTTTTAATAGCCCATTTTATTTTCTTTTTCTATTTTTAATAACCCAAATTGTTTGATTGAATATTTCAGATATTGATAGTTGCACTTTTTAGTTATACTATGTTTCAGACGACTTTAATTTGCTTTTTTTTTTTTTTTTGGAATTAATCATGGTTTTGACAATGTATATATTTCCTATTGATCTTGTGAATTAAGTTGCTCTATAACCAAACAATTATTTCAAAAAAAAAAAAAAAGGAATGATGAGAACAACATATTGTAGATTACTTTTGATCAAATTTCAACCGAAGCCAACATAAAAACTATCTCCTCAAATGGAAGTACAAATATATATAACATGATAAAGTTGAATGACAAAATAAATAAAGTTAAAAATATTCATCAAAATAGTCAAGTGTGGATAGCTCAAGTAGTTAGAGCTCCACCACCTGAGACATTGAGGTCCCGGGTTCGAGACACAAAGTGGGAATATTATTCCCTCTCGTGATGGTCCCCCTCTTGTGGGGTGGTGGTCCCCCTGTTGTTGGATTGCGGTTCCGGTTGCGGTTTCGAGTTGCAGTTTTGGGTGGTCCCCCTCTTGTGGTGATTGCGGTTCCGGTATACAGCAAGATGAAATGATGTTGTCATGTGCCAAATGGTAGAAGGAATTATTGTAATTGATTATGTTAGGGAACTATTAAAATTGATTGCTTTCAAAAAAATTAAATATATTCATCAAAATATGTATTAATAAAAAGCACAAATAAATTTACATCTAAACGCTATTATTTATCAGTCAAATCTGATCAACAACAAATCCTCATTTTCTCATTTGATGCCTCCCACGTAAATTTCTTCTCTGAATATGTCTTAATGCTTCCTCTTCATCAATACGCGTAATATATCATGGTTTGCCTTGATAAAAAGAATATGTTTTCTCTATAACATTCGATTTTGATTCATTCAAATTATCCAGCACAACACTAGCACATATTTCTGCACTCAAAGCCTGTCTTAAAGGTGCCTCTAATCAAAATAAAATATTGATCAATGGACAAGTTTTAACATCGTTCAAAAATGCAAATTAAAACATAAACTAACTAATATAAAGCCTTGCAACTAGATAACAAAAAAAAATGCAACTAACTAATATTGAACCGTGCAACTATATAACATAAAACAATCAAATAGCTAATGTTGAAGCGTTGAATTAGATAAATAATAAACATGCAATTAACTAATATAGAACAGTGGAATTATATAATACATAAACAATCAACTAATTAATACTGAAACATTCAATTAGATAACACAGAAACATGCAACTAGCTAATATTGAAACTGTTATGGGCATATGGCGCGAGGTCGGGCCCGACCTGGAAAGAAACAGAGGAGGATCAAACCACATTTTGCACAAGCATAACACCTCGCAGAAAGGATGGAAACGAAGGCATGCCAAGCACCGGTATGCGACCTGGACGCACCTCGCAGGTCGCACACTGACACAAGTATGGAGCATTAATGGGGATGGGACCCGTGGCAGACGAGCAGCGCCAGGAGCCTTACCTAAGAATGACCTCAATCAGAGATGTGTCAGTAAAGGACGGTAATGATGAGTAGCTATGAGTAGATAGACGACTAAATCCCGCAAATCCAGATTGGCCTCGGGTGACGTCCCAGCGAGGTGCGCGAGCTCTTAAATACCTCGAACAACCTCTCAGTGACCTCCGACCTGGGTCATATCAATCATGTAGCATTTAATGTTTGGCAGAGCTATAATTCGGCTACTTGTCCTTGTAAATCGGGAGAGTGAGCTCCACTCTCCCAAACCTTATAAATAGGGGTCATTTATGACCAAGAAAGAGGAGAGAAATTAATACCTTACAAAACCTCTTGCCAATTTATTGCTCAAACTCTTACTCTCTCAAGCAATCATATAACATAAATACCATCCACTTTACACATTTATTGTTTGTGTCACTAAGATCATTAAGCCACATCTGAATCCATAATCCTCATATTTTAGTACACGAAGGAGGGTACTCTTTAAGAAATATCGAGCTAAGTTCTTAGTGTTTTCTCATTGGAGTATTCCTCACGAATCTTCGGTACAAACTCATCTCATATACCCAAATATCTAAAAAAATCACTCAACCATGTCTCAAGCAACTCTTATCACCAAGAGGAAAACCTTTTCAGTTTCATGTCGCTTCGGCGGAGCAGGGGCTAGCGGCCCAGCCATTAGCAATTACAAGGCTGGAGGACCCACCACCGGGGTTGCTCAAAAGCTTGAACAGATCTGCACCCCGAAAGAAATCGATGAAGCTATTGCGGAGTTACGCCGAAGACAGGCTGAAGTGCAAATCCCAGATGGCGACCTACGCCATAACCTGAACCAGAAGGCCCAAAGCAAGGGCAAGGGCCAAAGGCGCGAGGAATCCCGCCGCGAGGAGCCTCGCCAGGAGAAATCTGATTGCAGGGTACCTCGCCACGAGGAGCCTCGCCATGAGGGATCTCGCCTCGAGGGAAGCTAAGAGGTCAACTCCCGCGGAACCCAACATACTCCAATCTATCGACGTAACCCTAACGAGGGGCCAAATCCCATCCACAGGCGTCTGTTCTCAGAGGGTTTCAACGACGGCCCACACCGAGGTCGTGGACCTCGGCGAGACCAACCCAGACCATCCCAGCGCGAACAGGCCGAACCGGAGAGATCATTTTCAGGGTCGGTGGCCCAAGGCGGACCCAGACAACGAGTGTCGGTGAAAGATCGGCTCGAACGAAGCCCTTCACCTTGCAGGGTGGAAAGAACCCCTTCACCCTGCAGACATCATCGAACCCCGTCACCCCGCCGACAGGAAATAAATTCTCCACCTCGCCGTCATCTTGGCGAGGTCGCAGAACAGAACAATTCTCCGCATATGGCCGCCATCGTCCAGAATATTAAGGATCTCTAAGAACAATTAGCAAACAAGAGGGGAGCACCTCTCACCATGAAGATTCCCGTCTCGCCGTTATCACCCAAGGTCATGCTCGCTCCTGTCCAAATCAAAATCAATGTCAACTCCATCACCCAATATAACGGCAGCACCGATCCGATAAATCACGTGAGCAAATACACGTCCTACATGAACTCCATGGGCGTGACTGATGCCACTCAATGCCGTCTTTTCCCGCTCACTCTAGGCGACCAAGCTTACCGATGGTTCAACTCCTTACCCCCGACGTCCATAGAGTCTTTCCACCAGATGGCTCAATTGTTCCTCACTCACTTCGCCTCGCTGACCCCACACAAGGGAACAAAGCAGCATTTGGCAAACATCTATCAGTTCGAGGAGGAGTCGGACCAGGCATATATTGATCGAATATACCAGGTCATTATGGAGGGCGAGCCGCTGGGCGACGAAGCCAAGGTGTTAGGAATAGTGCATGGGTAGAAAAAGGAAACAAAACTCTGGAAAATGATGAACAAGGATTATCCATCGAGCTACGCCGATTTCCGATACCGGGCTGAGGTTATGATCACCAATGCCGAGATACTAGCATCAAGATTGGGTGAGCAGCGACCAAGCGAGGTGAAGGTAGAAGTCAAGAAGCCTGACCCAAAACCCGAGAAGCCTTACAGGAGGCCCGGGTCCACGAGCTACCGACCTTCTGGAACTTTCAAGCCAATTTATAACCATCTGGAGGTGAAACTCCTGGAAAAACTAACCATGAATGCAGCTCGGGTGTTCCAGGCGATCAGAGGCAAGCAGCATATCCCACCACCCAAAGAGATGTACCAGGAGCTTTCCAGACTCAACCCGAGAAAATTTTGCGATTACCACAACTCCATTGGACATGACACCGAACATTGTCGCGACCTGCAAAGGGAGCTTTGGAGATTGTACGAGGAAGGGAAGTTAGAGAACTTCATCAAGCCAAGGCAGCAGCAAAACCAGCGACTAGCACCACCGCCAGGAAACCAGCTCGACCAAGGAAAGCAAGGTCCGCAGATCCCAGCGGAAGCGGAGAACAGGGTCATCCATATGATCTGCCCTACTGGGGGGACCCTTGGGGGATTCCTCCCAGCGACCTCCCTGTCTAACCGATGCCAGAAAGCCGAGATGCGAGCTCTCGACAATGCCGTGCTGAGTTGCCTTCTAATCAACACCATCGCCCCAAGTCAGAAGCAGCTCACTTTCACCGAGGAGGACAAAGATGGGGTGGTGTTTCCAAACTGGGACCCACTCTTGATCTCGACCAGAATAATGGGGGCTCTAGTTCATCGCGTCATGATCGATAATGGGGCTTTTTGCAACATCCTTTTCAAAAAAGACTCTGGACCAGCTCGGCGATTTCCACTCCTACGTCGAGCCTTGTGAGATCAGAATTCGGGGATTCGGGAACCAGCCTGTTGAGGCCTATGGGATGATCCGCCTATCTGTCGAGATCACATCAACCTTTGACATTAAAGTGAAGGCAACGAGGCAGCTGGACTTTGTAATCATCGATGCTCCATCAAATTTTAATGCTTTCTTTGGCAGACCTTTCGAACATGAGTTCGGGGCTGCCTCCTCGTCCTACTTTTATTGTATTAAGTTTCCCGGACCTGACGGGAAGATTGGCACCATCAAGGGTGACCAGATTGCGGCAAGAAAATGTTTAACTTACACTTGTGTCGATTTAAATTCTGCTTTTTATTTTGATAGAAAATCCGAGGTGGGGCTAAGTTGTACGAGCCGAACTCCACCTCGGAAAGAGAAATAAAGTAATGAAATGAAGATAGATAGTGTAGTAGAAACAAATGTAACACCTATGGAAGTTGACATCACAGCTAGAGAGAAGCCTTCATGAGATTTACCAGATTTGGAACCGCGCCTAGGTTTCGAATCAATGGAGGTCGACTCCGAACAACGAGAATTCAACCTCGATCCTAGAACGAGGAGAAATGATCAACGAGCAACACCGATCGAAGAGCTTGAAACAATCCCAGTCGACCTTGATCGGCCAGAACTAAGTGTGACCATCGGAACACGAATTCCCAGCGACCTGCGAGAACAACTGATAGATTTCCTCAAGCAGAATCTAGACGTATTCGCATGGTCACATGAGGACATGGTCGGCATCGACCCCAGGTCGCATGCCACAAACCTAACATCGATCCGACGAAGAGGCCAAAGGTCCCGCAAAGAAGGAAGTTCGGTCCAAAAAAGTGTGCCACGCCGAGAAGTAAAGAAACCTGTTAGATAACAAGTTGATCGAACAAAGCGCGATCGGCCACGGCGGTGGAGTGGCCAGCGCCAATGCAGCTAGTAAAAAAGCAAACAACTCTTGGCGATTATGCATCGACTTCACCGACCTCAATGAGGCCTGCCCAAGGATTACTTTCCAATGCCGCGACATCGATCACCTCGTAGATAGCCGCCGGGCACGAGATGATGACGCTCATGGATCGTTTGCCAGTATCACCGGATCGCCATGGACAAAATGATCGAGAACACACATCTTTTTCCGACAGAGAAAAATGAAATTGCATTTTGCGTGTATTGTTGGAGAGGATGCCATTTGGTCCGGAAGAACGCAGGGCAACCTACCGGCAAATAAGTAAATCAATGTTCGCCGGCGAGATTGGAAAGACCATGGAGGTATACATCGGCGACATTGTGGTGAAAAGTGAGAAGAAGGAGGACCATATGTGCCACTCGCTCGACCTTTGACATCTTGAAAAAAACAACATGCGCTTGAATCCCAAGAAATGCGGTTTAAGGGGTTGGTTAAGGAAAGTTCTGGCCATATCATCGATCGGCCGAGGTATCGAAGCTAACCCTACAAAGATCAAAGCCATCATGGACATGAAACCACCTCATGATGTGAAAGAAGTCCAAAGATTGACGGTTGTCTCGCGACTCTCAACATTCGTATCCGAATGGGGGATAAGTGCAAGCCTTTTTTTCTCAAGATCTAGAAGCCATGAAAAAAAGGAAAGTTCTCATGGACCCCGCAATGCCAAGCCGCATTTCTGAAGCTCAAAGTGTACCTCTCCGACCCCCAGGTCTTGGCAAAACCCATACAAGACGAGAAGTTATTTCTGTACCTCGCGGCCTCGGAATCCACTCTCAGCGCGGTGTTAGTGCGAGCGAAGGTCGATTACCATTTTCCTATATACTTAAATCGGCCGGACTTTGAATAATCTGAGAGCTCAAGTACCCGCCGCTCGAGAAGCTCGCCTATGCCTTGATTATGAGCGTCCGGAAGCTTTGACAGTATTTTTTCGATCACCAAATAGAAGTCCTAACTACCATGCCACTGAGGCAGGTTTTGCACCGACCTGATACAACCAAAAGATTGTTGAAATGGTCCATTGAGTTAGGACAGTTCGGGATCACCTTCGCCCCGAACCTGCGATCAAAACTCGTGTCCTCGCCGACTTTCTCCACCGAGCTCACCTTTCCAGAAAAGACACCAGAGGCGGCCGACATCCCATGGACATTGCACATCGATGGCTCTTCGACGAGCACCCGGCGGGTGGGCCGTGGTCCTAATCGATCTTAACGACAATCCTTCACCACGGTCAGAAGTTTTGATTTTCATGCCACAAACAACGAAGCGAGTATGAGGCCTTGATAAATGGCACGAAATGGCGATAGGCCATTGGTGTGTGAAAATTGAAAGTTCTGGCCGATTCCCGGTTGGTCGTATGTCGATGTCGAGAGAATACTGGCTACTGGGTGAACAAATGATGAAATACCAAAGGATAGCGAAGAGCCTCATCGAAAAGTTTGAGGAGGTGCAAATAGAGTTGATACCTCGGCGAAAAACACACAGCAGATGCACTAGCTCAGCTTAGCCACATCGGAAGGCGCCGTGAGATATGGACAACATAGCGAAGCTTAAACTCAACACTCCCTCAAAGAAAGTCGGCGTCATCATCGACATAAAAAAAATAACTTGGACGAACCAAGCGAGTCCATCAAACATTCATAGGGAAGTCCTTCGGATCGCGACCCAAAAAAACAATTGATGACCGTTAGAGACTATATCGAGAAATGGATATTTGCCAGAGGATAGGGTCACCGCCGACATAACTAAGAGCAAATGAGGTACGCCATCATCGACGAACAACTTTATAAGCGAAGTTTCTCTTTGCCACTTTTGAAATGCGTCACCCCGGTGTTGGGATTATACTGAAAAGTATGCTTTTACTTTGTATAATCAAAACTGAATTTTGGACTTATTTACTGAAATAAATTGTTTATCACTGATGCTTTAAATATCATCGAATGTTACATATATTTACTGCATAACTGTTCGATAAATAGTACGTGTTACATTGTAGTTAATTTAGTGATACGAGATCTCAGAAGATTAAATTAACAGTCCCTTGTAACTAAAAGTACACCATTCACGACCTACATAGAAATGAACAATCCATCGTGAAAGGTTGAAGTGTAAGGCTCAGATTGGTTTGTCTTGACCAAGAGATTACACTAGTGCATGAATGATGCACTGAAGAGGACCTACAGGAGGACAAATTCTTCAGAACTGAACTAGGACGAATTAGACCTCAATGGTTAGTTATTTCTTAATCTTCGTCCCTTAAATAGGATTGTGTGTGGTTAGTAACTATTGCTTTGACTTATTACGGGTAGAGAATCAAGGAGATTCAATACTTTATATCTTGGGCAATATTATTGGTCACATGCAATTGCTAAGATTTAATACGGAGAATCGTGTGCAAGTACGCTTGTTCAATTTTCCCCCTTGGGAGGTTCATAAGATTTATCATACCAAATCTTGCAAGTGGAATTTGTTTCCGGTATGGATAATAATGTTGAACCGTTCCTTAACCAAGGATAAAAGATATTAATTAATGAAAAGCTATTTCAGTGGCTTGAATTAATTAATGGGCTAGATAATCTTAAACACGGGAAATAATAACCGGGAGCCATATTAACTGTAATATGGGTTAAGATGGATAGTGCAATATTAATTATGTAGTGGGATTAATTAATATTTATGGGCTTGAATAATATTGTGGCTCAATATTGATAATTCAAGATCCATTGGAAGGTCCAATCTTAATTCTCCTAAAGGCCCCCCAAGTAGCCCAACATAAAGTCCAATAACTGAAAAAGATGTTTAAAAATAAAATAAATTTTGTTGCTTATTTTTTCTCATATTTTTCGAAAATCATAAATAAAAGAGGGAGAAAGATTTTCTTTGAATTTTGTTATGGAATGAAGATATGTATTCTTGGAATACAAGATTATCTCATTAAATTCAAGAAATCTCCCACTTGGTTATTTATGGTGAGATTTTCGAAATTTTCAAAGAATAAGGGAAATAAAGATTTTCTTGATTTTCTTGAAAAGATATTATGGAAGATATGTATTTCTTGAAATACAAGTATATCTCATAAATTCAAGAAGATCCAAATCTTGGAATCTTGATCCTTATCTTTTTTCGAAAATTCCATAACAAGAGGAGTTGGGATTTTTTGTGGAATATTTTAATTATAGAGAAAAGAATATATGAGATATATTCAAGATTTCTTGGAGATCAAGAAAAATATTTTTCCATATTATTTTATCACAAGAATTCGACCAACACCCTCTATAAATAGGGGATGAGTGTTTCATTCCCAAGTACAATTCCATGTGCTGGAAAAATTAGTAAATCCACAGAGGTGGTGCAACAAATTTTTATTTTCCCTTTTGTTAATTGTTCGCGAGTTTCCTTCCACCGAATTGACGAACAAGGACTAGGGAATACTTGGGAAGGCTTTTTGGTGTATTCTTATCAACGAGACCATTGCCACTCCAAAAGGTTAGTTCACGTAAACCCGTAGCAATTCCGCATGCGTAGGATTTATGTGAACTGTTTATATGCATGATTTGTTGTTGAATTATTATTTGAATTAATATAGGATTAATTCATGCTAGTAATAATTGTTAGAATTAAATTTGTATTTAAATATTCATCCCGAATAGATCCGTGAAAATAATTCCCCAACAATTGGTATCAGAGCCTCGGTTTCGGGCTCTGAATTTTAAATTGTAATTTAATTTGTTTTCATTAAATTTGAAATTGGATAGTAGAATTGCTAGATCTTTTTTGCAGGTATCCAATTGTCATGTAATTTAATGTGTTTATTTATGCATGCATATAAATTGTGGTTTTTAATTCGATTCGTTCGAATTCATTTTGCCTCGTGAGAAAATCCACGAGTAGATTAGGATTTGTTTGATTTGATCAATGTAATAGACTAGTCTAGATCTAGGTTTATTTATTTTTGTAAATAAATTGAAACCGGATCGTGAGCAAAGACGAAGACGATGAATTAAAGACGAATGGATCTGTTTCATTTCCGTCAAATCGGGGGGGGCGGCGGGCGGGGGCCGAGGGTCAGAAGGACTTTTGGATCGCGATTGACCCACACTGGCGCTGCTGCAGACCGCTTGCGATCCCGGCAGACGCAGGCGAGGCACCAGGTCCGATGGAAAGTGAGGCGGGCGAGGCGGCACGCGAGGCGGATCGGTGGATGGGCGGGTAAATTGAAAGCGGCGGAATGCGCTGCGCCTACCGAGATCTGCTAAGGGCTGCCGAGCGTGACACGCTCCACCAGGCGACGTGCGCAAGGCGCTTATGCACGCGTGCACAAATGCCACTCGACACGGCCGGGGGAGTGCTAGGCGGGCACTCCAACCCGCGAGTTGGTCGATGACATGGCTTGACAAGGCTTTTTTTAAGACGGTCAAGTGGGAGCTTTTCGAGACGAACGATGAAGGCCATGAAGACGATTTCTCAAGATCAAAACATGACAAAAATTAACCATGACAATTGGATAAATGTGCCCAATATGTTTATTTTTTGTTTTGATGTTTATGTATTATTTTATGCTTATTTAATTGTGGTTAAATTTGCAATGCATGAGAAAATGTTTTGAAAAATCTCACTTTCGAAAATTACTAAGTATGCTTAAACAATTAATTGACAATTTTATTTTGGATAATAAAATTGAATTAATTTTGACCTCCATGATTTATTTATTTGTGAATTCTTTTGGAGAAATTCCCCCCACGGGACGGTTTAAAGATAGCTTTCACATGAATAAATTCCAAATGGATGATTGTGGATTATTACTAGTGGCGACGATGATCCTCCCCACGAGGCTCGTTCAAAGCGAAATAATAATTATGTATTTAATCATGGTTATTACTTAGGTATAAAATTGATATACATATACTTCCCCGAAGTCCCTGTCAATTTTATATTGGTCAAGTGGGAGCCAACTATTAATATGGATATTAAAGGTTTGCAATTGTTCTTGTTTGTAACCTGCTTGAATGTGTTTAAATAATGACCCACCCCACGTGGCTTATTTAAATTGTTTTGAGATGTTGGCTGATGCATGTTCATATTTTTTTGAGATTTTAATATGAAACATGTGATCGGATTTTGTGATATATTTGTGCTTATGCATATTATTATTTATTTCAGTTCATCATGTCGCAATCTTTTAATCCACTGTTCAATATACTTAAAGACAATTTGCTTACTGGTGAAAACTATTTTGATTGGATATACAAACTAAAACCTGTCCTAGCCGCATCACCTTCCAAATGGGTACTTGATACACCAAAACCCAAAAAACCAGCTAAGGACGCCGGAATATGGGACGAGATGCTATATGGTGAATGGGAGCTGGCAAATGAATTGATAAAGGATATAATTCTGGCACATCTGTCAGATGCGTTGAAACGCCTTCATCAAGAATATGAGTCAGTTGCAAACATCTTACAGAATCTCGAAGCGATGTTCGCACATCAGACTCATATGGCAATCCAAAGTGTGAAGCAAGAAATTGCTGAATTAAAAATGGAAAAAGGAACTACTGCAGCGCAACACATTCTTAGGGTTATGATGCTATTTGAGGAGCTTGAGATCCTCGGCGAAAAATGCGATTTCAAGACTAAGATTGATTTTATTCTCCAATCCTTACCAAAGAGCTATAATCACCACTATCTTGAGTATCTATTGGAAGATATAGATTTTACAGTGGATGATCTTGTAAATGCTCTCACTTTGGTTGAAAGAGAAAGGGAGCGCGAGGAAAAGAACTTGGGAAAACAGAAATCTTCTTTTCATCCTAGGTCAAGTGATGATAAGGATGATGAAAAGAGAAGAAAGTTGAACCAAGCAGACTCAACATCAAATAAGAGCATGGAATCAAGCATGAGGAAAGTTTTGGAAAATGGTGGAGTAGGACGCTCGAGGTCAGCCTGTTCCAATCCCAAAAGGAATGGAAAGAAAGGTAATTCTCACGCACTAGTTGTTGAAACTTGCTTAGCGGCGTATGCCTCCCATTTATGGGTGGTGGATACGGGATCCACTGATCATGTTTTTTCACTTTACAGGGGTTCAAGTGGACCCGGTAACTTAGTGAGAGTGAGATCCTCATCACACTGGGCAATGCTACGAGAGTGGCAGCTGAAGCAGTGGGAGAAGTGCACCTGTTTTTTGAAGACAGAGTTTTAATTTTAAGAGATGTTCTTTACGTTCCGAATTTTAGAAAGAATTTAATTTCAGTTTCTAAACTTCACCTTGATGGATATTCGGTTACTTTTAATAAAGTTGTTACCATTTCTCTTTATGATAAATTTATCTGTCATGGAACGTTGTCGAATAATCTCTATATAATTAATCATGCACACCACTCACGAAATGCATCCTATAACACATCAATCATTTTTTTAGAAAGAAAACGTTCATCGACGTGAACAAGAGACACTTTTTATGGCATCTAAGATTAGGACATATTAATCCAAAGAGGATCCAAAGGTTGGTGAAAAGACGGTTCATTTGGAGTTTCTCCAAGTTGAACCAATTCAACTGCGAATCATGTTTGGAGGGTAAATGACCAAGAGGGCATTCGGAGCCAAGGAATAGAGCCAAAGAAGTGTTAGAAATCGTTCACCTGAGGCGTAATTGGTCCAATTTCAACCAAAGCAAGGGAGGTTATGAGTATTTAAATCACTTTTATTGATGACTACTCAAAGAATGCGATTATATTTTCCTTATGAAGCATAAATCGAGACCTTTGAGAAATTCAAAGAATTTAAGGCTCAAGCGAGAGAATCATATGGAAAAAGCGTATCAAGTCTCTACGATCCGATCGTGGAGGCGATTACCTCGACAATGAGTTTTTGAACTACTTATGCGATAAAGGGATTGCATCGACTAATCGCACCGGAACCCTCAACAAAAGCGGGGTTGCGGGCGAAGAAAAAACTCTTTTGGAAATGGTTAGATCTATGATGAGTTATGCGGATCTTCCCAAGTCGTTACGGGGTCATGCCTTAGAAACAAATGGCTTACATTACGAACTTGGTGCCATCCAAATCGGTTCCCAAAACTCCCAAAAGAATTGTGGACCCGCAAGCCCGGTTTTGAGACACATGAAAATTTGGGGTGTCCGCCTACATGTTGGACAAGGAAGCGAAAAAATTGGATCCTCGATCGAGAATTAAGGTTGTTTGTAGGATACCCCGGGAACAAAAGGGTGTATGTTCTATGGTCCCGAAGATCAAAAGGTGGTAATAAGCACCCACTTTAGATATTTGGAAGAAGACTATATGAACAAAAGAAGACCGAGTGAGATTACCTTAAATGAGCTAAGGGGCTAACCTCATTGCTAACCTGCATAAGATGACATACCAAACGACAAACTTTTTCTGGCCGAACCTCGTCGTAGTGGGAGGGTTGTGAGATAGCCCGAGAGATTCATGGGGATAGGAGAGTCCTCGAACTTGATTCCCGGACAAGACGAATCAGACCCATGGACATATGACGAGGCAATCCAAGACAAAGATGCGGTTTCTTGGCAAACAAAATAATGAAAGCGAAATGGGTTCTATGGATCATAACAGAGTGGAAAGCTAGTCGAACCACTTAATGAGGTCAAACCCATTGGTTGCAAGTGGGTATACAAGAGAAAAAGAGGACCGGACGGGAAGGTGGAAACCTTCAAGGTAAGACTTGTGGCGAAAGGTTATACTCAGAAAGAAGGGATCGACTATGAGGAAACTTTTTTTCTTTGTGCAATGCTCAAGTCCATCCGAATTCTCTTGTCGATTCTTCTTAGATCTCGACTTTGAAATCTGGCAAATGGATGTCAAGGCGGCTTTCCTTAACGGAAGTCTTGATGAAGAAATCTATATGCAACAACCCCAATGCTTCATTGAAAAAAGGCCAAGAACACCTAGTTTGTAAGCTCAAGAAGTCCATTTCTACGGACTCAAACAAGCATCGAGCTTGGAACCAATGTTTTGATCATGTTATAAAGTCTTATGGGTTTGATCAAAAGCGAGTTGAAAGTTGTGTGTACAAAAAGCGTGTCGGAGCGCATTGGTATTCTTAGTACTATCGTGAGCGACATTACGCTCATCGGGGAGCGATGTAAAGGTGTTATCGGGCGTAAGGGCATGGCTTTCAAAAGCAGTTTTGATATGAAGGACTTAGGGAAGCGGGCACATCCTTGGGATCAAGATCACTTTCGAGATCGCAAGAAAAGGATGATAGAACTTATCGCAAGCTTCATACATACACACCTTGTCTTGAAATGATTGACATCTGATTCGAGAAAGACTTCGTACCTTTCGGACATGGAATCCATCTATCGAAAATGTGCCCTAAGACACAAAAAAGGATAGAAGACATGAAAGGCATTCCCCATGCTTGTTTTGTCGGAAGCCTTATGTATGCAATCTTTGTGCAGAGACCGGATATCTGCTTTGCCATTGGCATGGTGGTAAGATATCAAAGTAACCCGGGAAAGAACATTGAATGGCGATTAAAAACATTACGAATATCGAAAAGAACTTCGAGATAGAATGTTAGTTTATCGATCGAGATAGTCTAATCCCCATCATTCTACGGACTCGGATCTCAATCGGACTTAGATTCGAAAAAATCTACCTCCGGTAGTGTGTTTTGCATGAGGGAGGAGCTATGACATGGAGAAGCGTTAAGCGAAAATGCATCGCATTTTACCATGGAAGCGAATATGTAGCTTCTTGCGAGGTAGCGAAAAAAAGCGATTTGGCTCAAGAACTTCCTAGTGGACTTGGATGTAGTTTTGAATTTGCCCGGCACAATCAACATTTATTGTGACAATCTTGGGCGCGATTGCAAATTCAAGGAACCAAAAGCCCACAAGGCCAACAAACACATTGAAAATACCATCTTATCGAGAAATCGTTAAGAGAGGAGATATAAAGGTGACAAAGATCGGCGTCGGAAGACAACCCTAGCAAATCCATTCACAAAGTGCGCCTCGAGAATACATTAGAGAGACATGTAGAAGGAATGAGTGTCAAAGGCGGTTCTTGTCTCTGCTTTGAGTATAAGTGGGAGACATTAGTAGGTTAGTGTAGGTGACATTAGATGTCACATATTAGGAACTACGAGACATCTTGTAGTATACTTAAAAGGACTTTGAGTATAAGTGGGAGATTGTTGGGATTATCTTTGGAAAGTTAGCTTTTACTTTGTATAATCAAAAGCTGAATTTGGACTTATTCTTTGAAATAAATTATTTATCATTGATGCTTTAAATATCATCGAATGTTACATATATTTCTTTGCATAAGCTGTTCAATAAATAGTCGTGTTACATTGTAGTTAATTTAGTGATACGGATCTCGGAAGATTAAATTAACGGTCCTTGTAACTAAAAGTACACCATTCACGACCTAGATGGAAATGAACAATCCATCGTGAAAGGTTGAAGTGTAAGGCTCGAATTGGTTTGTCTTGACCAAGATATTACACTAGTGCATGAATGATGCCTTTGAAGAGGACCTCTGAGGAGGACAAATTCTTGAACTGAACTAGGAAGAATTAGACCTTAGTGGTTAGTTATTTCTTAATCTTCGTCCCTTAAATATGATTGCGTGTGGTTAGTAACTATTGCTTTGACTTATTACGGGTAGAGAATCAAGGAGATTCAATACTTTATATCTTGGGAAATATTATTGGTCACATCGCGATTACTAAGATTTATCACGAGAATGGTATAATTGTTCGATTTGCCCCTTGGGAGGTTCATAAGATTTATCATACCAAATCTTGCAAATGGAATTTGTTTCGGTATGGATAATAATGTTGAACGTTCATTAACAAAGGATAAAAGATATTAATTAATGAAAAGCTATTTTGGTTGGCTTGAATTAATTAATGGGCTAGATAATCTTAAACACGGAAAATAATAATAACAGGGATATATTAAGCGTAATATGGGTTAAGATGGATAGTCTTGATATTAATTATGTAGTGGGATTAATTAATATTTATGGGCTTGAATAATATTGTGGCTCAATATTGATAATTCAAGATCCATTGGATGGTCCAATCTTAATTCTCCTAAAGGCCCCCCAAGTAGCCCAACATAAAGTCCAATAACTGAAAAAAGGTATTTAAAAATAAAATAAATTTTGTTGCTTATTTTTTCTCATATTTTTCGAAAATCATAAATAAAAGAGGGAGAAAGAATGAAGATATGTATTCTTGGAATACAAGATTATCTCATTAAATTCAAGAAATCTCCCACTTCGTTATTTATGGTGAGATTTTCGAAATTTTCAAAGAATAAGGGAAATAAAGATTTTCTTGAAAAGATATTATGGAAGATATGTATTTCTTGAAATACAAGTATATCTCATAAATTCAAGAAGATCCAAATCTTGGAATCTTGATCCTTATTTTTTTTCGAAAACTCCATAACAAGAGGAGTTGGGATTTTTTGTGGAATATTTTAATTATGGAGAAAATAATATATGAGATATATTCAAGATTTCTTGGAGATCAAGAAAAAGATTTTCCCATATTATTTTATCACAAGAATTCGACCAACACCCTCTATAAATAGGGGATGAGTGTTTCAATCCCAAGTACAATTCCATGTGCTGAAAAAATTAGTAAATCCACAAAGGTGGTGCAACAAATTTTTATTTTCCCTTTTGTTAATTGTTCGCGAGTTTCCTTCCACCGGATTGACAAGCAAGGACTAGGGAATACTTGGGAAGGCTTTTTGGTGTGTTCTTATCAACGAGACCATTGCCACTCCAAGAGGTTAGTTCACGTAAACCCGTAGCAATTCCGCATGCGTAGGATTTATGTGAACT
This sequence comes from Stenogyne calaminthoides, assembly GCA_037126765.1. Taxonomy (NCBI): domain Eukaryota; kingdom Viridiplantae; phylum Streptophyta; class Magnoliopsida; order Lamiales; family Lamiaceae; genus Stenogyne; species Stenogyne calaminthoides. The sequence goes on from JBBCBC010000021.1 coordinate 22,850,921, forward strand.
GTTTATATGCATGATTTGTTGTTGAATTAGTATTTGAATTAATATAGGATTAATTCGTGCTAGTAATAATTGTTAGAATTAAATTTGTATTTAAATATTCATCCTGAATAGATCCGTGAAAATAATTCCCCAACACCCGGAAGAAGGCCAAGTGATCCTGAAGGAAATCCACGAAGGGGATTGTGGAAATCATACCTCAGGCCAGTCTCTCGTCTACAAGACGATCAGACATGGCTATTATTGGCTAACTTTAAGGAAAGATGCGATTGCATATGCAAAGAAGTGCCAACAATGCCAGTTTTTCGCCCCGACGATTAAGCGAGCTCCGGAGGTGCTCACATCAATCTGTTGGGGAATAAGGTGCACAGATCTATTCGGGAAGAATATTTAAATACAAATTTAATTCTTTAATTATTACTAGCATGAATTAATCCTATATTAATTCAAATAATAATTGCAACAACATATCATGCATATAAAAAGCCACGTAAAACCTATGCATGCGGAAACTACAGATTTACGTGAACGTACCTCTCGGGATGGCAGTGACTTCGGTCGGACGGACTAACCAAAAGGACTTCCCAAGTATTCCCTTAGCCCTTGCTCAACTATCCGGTGGAAGGACACTTGTCGAACAATTAACAAAAGGAAAAAATAAACTTTGTTGCACCACTTATGTGGATTTGCTAATTTTTCCAGCACATGGAATTGTACTTGGGAATGAACTAATCATCCCCTATTTATAGGAGGGAGATGGTCGAATTTTTCAGTAGAAAATCAATGTGGGAAAAGACTTTTCTTGATCACCAAGAAATCTTGAATATATCTCCTATATTCTTTTTCCCATAATTAAAATATTCCACAAAAATCCCACTTCCTCTATTATATGGATTTTCGAAAATTTAGTGTGTGCAAGAATCCAAGATTTGGATCTTCTTGAATTTATGAGATATTCTTGTATTTCAAGAAATACATATCTTCCATAATATCTTTTCAAGAAAATCAAGAAAATCTTTCTTGCCCACTATATTTTCATCTTTTTCGAAAAATACATATGGATAAACCATGTGGGAGATTTCTTGAATTTAATGAGATAATCTTGTATTCCAATAATACATATCTTCATTCCATAACAAAATTCAAAGAAAATCTTTCTCCCAACTTTATCTATAATTTACGAAAATTTCAAGGAAAATTAAGCAACAATATTTATTTTATTTTAATCACCTTTTCAGTTAATGGACTATATGTTGGGCTACTCAGGGGGCCTTTAGGAGAATTAAGATTGGACCTTCTAATGGATCTTGAATATCTAATATTGAGCCACAATATAATTCAAGCCCATAAATATTAATTAATCTCACTACATAATTAATATTGCACTATCCATCTTAACCCATATTACAGTCAATATGGCTCCCGGTCATTATTTCCCGTGTTTAAGATTATCTAGCCCATTAATTAATTCAAGCCACTGAAATAGCTTTCCGTTAATTAATATATTTTGTCCTTGGTCAATGAACAATTCAACATTATTATCCATACCGGAAACAAATTTCACTTGCAAGGTTTGGTATGATAAAGCTTATGAACCTCCCAAGGGGGCAAATCAAACAAGCGTACTTGCACACGATTCTTCGTATTAAATCTTAGCAATCACATGTGACCAATAATATTGCCCAAGATAAAAAGTATTGAATCTCTCTTTGATTCACTACCCATGATAAGTCAAAGCAATAGTTATCAATCCCATGTGATCCTATTTAAGGGACGAAGGTTAAGAAACAACGAACCACTGAGGTCTAATTCTTCCTTGTTCAGTTCTGAAGAATTTATCCTCCTATAGGTCCTATTCAGTGCATCAGTCATGCACTAGTGTAATCTCTTGGTCAAGACAAACCAATCTGAGCCTTACACCTCAACCTTTCGTGATGGGTTGTTCATTTCCATCTAGGTCGTGAATGACGTACTTTTAGTTACAAGGGACTGTTAATTTAATCTTCTGTGATCTGGTATCACTAAATTAACTACAATGTAACAAGTACGAATTATTGAACAGTTATGCAGTAAATATATGTAACATTCAATCATATTTAAAGCATCAGTGATAAATAATTTATTTCAGTAAATAAGTCTGAAAATTCATTTTCGATTATACAAAGTAAAAAGCATACTTTTCAGTATAATCCCAACAATCTCCCACTTATACACAAAGTCTGCTTTTAAGTATACTACAACATGTCTCACGTAGTCCGTGACATCTAATGTCACCTACACCGAACCTAATAATTTCTCCCACTTATACTCAAAGCAGTTATTGGCAACAGTCTTGACACCCATTCCACTCACATGTCTCTCGAATGTATTCAGAGGCGACGCTTTGAATGGATCCAGGGGGTTGTCCTCGACGCTATCTTTGCCACATCTATATCTCCTCTCTTAAGGATTTCTCGATAAGATGTCTTTCCTTTAGTGTGCTTCGTTTGACCCGTGGACTCTTGGTTCTCTTGAATTTGCAACCGCCTAGCGAGATATTGCTAGAAGAAAAATTCGTAACACCATCCAAGTCCACTAAGAAGATCTAGAGCCCAATCGGTTCTTTTCACTTCTTCACAAGCGCCTACTTACCCGACTTCCATGGTTGAGTCGCTGATGCATTTCGCTTCACACTCGCCCATTTGATGGCTACACTTCCCAAATGGAAACACACTAACCGAGGCGATAATTTCGAATCTAAATCGATTGGAAATCCGAGTCCGTAGTATGGCGATGGGGATTGGAGTATCCGACCGATAAATCAACATTTTATTCCCGAGTTCTTTTCGTACACTTTAATGTTTTTAACTCGTCGTCCAATGCGCTTTTCCTCGGTTACTTTGATATCTTGCTACCATGCCTACTGAGCGCAGATATCCTGGTCTCGCATACAACATTGCATACATAAGGTTTCCAACAAAAGCACAAAAGAAATGCCTTTCATGTCATCTATCTCCTTTTGCGTCTTAGGGAACATTTTATTGGATAGATGAATTCCAAGTCTGAAAGGTACGAATCCTTTCTTGGAATCTTGCATGCTGAATCGTTTCAAAACCAGTGTCTATGTATGAAACTTGCGATAACCATCCTTTTCTTGTGATCTTGATCCCAAGGATGTGTCCGGCTTCCCTAAGTCTTTCATATCAAACTATTTTGAAAACTATGCCCTTACGTCTGATCACACCTTCACATCGTTCCCGATGATCACAATGTCATCTACGTATAGTACTAAGAATACCAATGCAGTTCCGACACACTTTTTATACACACAACTTTCAAACTCGTTTTGATAAAACCCATAAGACTTTACAACATGATCAAAACATTGGTTCCAAGCACTGGATGCCTGTTTGAATCTTTAAATGGACTTCTTGAGCTTACAAACTAGGTGTTCTTGGCCTGTTTCAATGAAACCTTGGGTTTGTTGCATATAGATCTCTTCATCAAGACTTCCGTTAAGGAAAACTGTCTTGACATCCATTTGCCAGATTTCAAAGTCAAAATGCGCAGCAATCGATAAGAGAATACGGATAGACTTAAGCATGGCTATGGGCGAAAAAAGTTTCCTCATAATCGATCCTTCTTTCCGAGTATAACCTTTTCGCCACTAGTCTTTCTTTAAAGGTTTCAACCTTCCCGTCCGGGTCCTCTTTTTCCTCTTATATACCCACTTGCATCCAATGGGTTTGACCCCATTAAGTGGTTCGCTAGCTCCCACACTCTATTATGAAACATAGAACCCATTTCGCTTTTATCTTTGGCCAAGAATCAGATCCTTATCTTGGAGTGTCTCACATATGTACATGGGTCCGATTAAGCCTTGTCCTGAATCAAGTCCGAGGACTCTCCTATTCCCATGAATCTCTCTCGCCTAACAACCCTCCCACTACGACGAGGTCTCCGGCCAGAAAAAACGATCGTTTGGTATATCATCTAAGATAAATAAGCAATCGAGGTTTGCCCTCTAAGCTCATTTAAGGTAATCTCACTTCTGGGTTTTCTTTGGTTCATATAGTTTTCTTCCAAAAATCTAAAGTGGGTGCTGATGACCACCTTTTGATCTTCGGGACTATAGAACATACACCCTTTTGTTCCTCTTGGTATCCTACAAAATGCCTTTTAATTCTCGATCGAGGATCCACTTTTTATCGGCTTCCTTGTCCAACACGTAGGTTGGACACCCCCAAATTCTTATGTGTCTCATACTAGGCTTGCGCCCGGTCCACAATTCTTTAGGAGTTTTGGGAACCGATTTGGATAGCACCAAGTTCAGAATGTAAGTCGATGTTTCCAAGGCATGACCCAGAACGACTCGGGAAGATCCGCATAACTCATCATTGATCTAACCATTTCCAAAAGAATTATGTTTCTTCGCTCGCTACCCAAAGTTTTGTTGAGGGTTCCGGTGCAATGAGTCGATACAATCCCTTCATCAGATAAGTAGTTCAAAAACTCATTACTGAGGTATTCGCCTCCACGATCAGATAGTAGAGACTTGATACGTTTTTCCCTATGATTCTCTGTTTGAGTCTTAAATTCTTAGAATTTTTCAAAGGTCTCATATTCATGCTTCATAAGGAAAATGTACCTTGAGTAATCATCAATAAAATTACTCATAACCTCCTCTTGCTTTGGTTGACATTGGAACACATACATCTGTGTGAACGATCTCTAACACTTCTTTGGCCCTATTCCCCTTGGCTCCAAATGCCCTCTTGGTCATATTACCCTCCAAACATGATTCGCAGGTTGGGATTTGTTCAACTTGGAGACGCCCAAAGTTGAACCATCTTTTTCGCCAACCTTTGATCCTCTTTGGATTTATATGACCTAATCTTAGATGCCAAAGAAGTATTTCGTTCACGCTTTCTTTTGTCGGAAATAGTTGATGTGTTATAGGATGCATTTCATGAGTGATGTGCATAGTTAATAGTATAGAGATTTTCCATCAATGTCCCGTAACAGATACACTCATCATTTCAAAAATGATGTCATTCTTATTAGAAGAAACTTAGTGTCCTTTAATCGAATTTTAGAAGCTGAAAGTGAATTCTTTCTAAAACTGGGAACATAAAGATAATCTCAAAAAACTTTATCTTCAAAAGATAGGTGCACTTCTCCCACTGCTTTAACTGCCACTCATGTAGCATTGCAATGTCTGCTACTTGCGTAGTATTGCAATAATCGTTACTATCGTAGCATTGCAATATCTGCCACTTACGTAGCATTGCAATGTCTTCTACTTTCGTAACGTTGCCCAGTGTGATGAGGATCTCACTCCCACTAAGTTACCCGATCATTTAGAACTCGTGAAGCCAACATGATTAGTGGATCTCGTATCAACCACCCACGAATGAGAAGTATACGCCGCTAAACAAGTTTCAACAACTAGTGCGTGAGAATTACCTTTCTTTCCGTCCCTTTTGGGGTTGGAACAGGCAAAACCTCCATTGTCCTCTCTCACCGCAGCTTAAGAACTTCTTCTTTGGATTTTCCTTGACACAACAAGCATTCCTCATCTTACCATTGCCCTTGGCAACAGTTGAGTTTTATTGCTTATGGCCTTTGGTCCTCTTCTTTATCTTGCCTACCCTTGGCCTAGAAGATGAAGACGGACCACTTGCCGTCAAAGCTTGAGTTTGGTGCCTTATCATCATTTTTGCCGAGACCAAAAGCTTGCAACAAATTAGCTAGCGATGCCAAAATGCTCAAAAACTTTTTGGGCAGAGAGTGAAGTACCAAAATCATCTGAGTCTCCAGATCATAATCTGCACTCAGAATCTCAAGTTTGTTCAGATGGGCCATCTATTTTGAGGACGTAATCCCTTACGGGTTTGCCCTCCACCATTTTCAGTGATGACATCTCTCGCAAGGTGATCTGACGAGTCCCGCATATTTTGACTCGTCAGTTGGCTCATCTGATTTTGGTGTGTCAAGAATCCACTTGTGCTTTTGTGCAGTTAGGACAATTATAATTTTTCGTTTCCAATCAATATAGTTTCCATACATATTGTATTGACTTTAAGTATAATAACAGTGGATTAAAAGGTAACGACATGCAAATCAAATAAACAACTTTATGCAATAACACAAGTATATCACAAGGTTCGATAACATGCTTCATATTAAAATCTCAAAAAAAATATGAACATGCATCAGCCAACATCTCAAAATAGTTTAAATAAGCCACGTGGGGTGGGTCATTATTTAAACACATTCAAGCAGGTTACAAACAAGAACAGTTACAAACCTTTAATATCCAGATTAATAGTTGGCTCCCACTTGACCAATATAAAATTGACAGGGACTTCGGGGAAGTATATGCATATCAATTTTATACCTAAGTAATAACCATGATTAAATACAGGATTACTATTTCGCTTTGATCGAGCCTCGTGGGGAGGGTCATCGTCGCCACTAGTAATAACCCACAATCATCCGTTTGGAATTCATTCATGTGAAAGCTATCTTTTGACCATCCCGTGGGGGGAACTTCTCCAAAAGAATTCACAAATAAATAAATCATGGAGGTCAAAATTAATTCAATTTTATTATCCAGAATAAAATTATCAATTAATTATTTAAACATACTTAGTAATTTTGAAGGTGTATGATAAAGCTTATGAACCTCCCAAGGGGGCAAATCGAACAAGCGTACTTGCACACGATTCTCCGTATTAAATCTTAGCAATCGCATGTGACCAATAATATTGCCCAAGATATAAAGTATTGAATCTCGTTGATTCTCTACACGTGATAAGTCAAAGCAATAGTTACCAACCACACGTGATCCTATTTAAGGAACGAAGATTAAGAAATAACGAACCACTGAGGTTTAATTCTTCCTTGTTCTGTTCTGTGAAGAATTTGTCCTCCTGTAGGTCCTATTCAGTGCATCAGTCATGCACTAGTGTAATCTCTTGGTCAAGACAAGGCAATCTGAGCCTTACACTTCAACCTTTCACGATGGATTGTTCATTTCCATCTAGGTCGTGAATGGTGTACTTTTGGTTACAAAGAACTGTTAATTTAATCTTCTGTGATCCGGTATCACTAAATTAACTACAATGTAACACGTACTATTTATTGAACAGTTATGCAGTAAATATATGTAACATTCGATGATATTTAAAGCATCAGTGATAAACAATTTATTTCAGTAAATAACTCCGAAATTCAGTTTTGATTATACAAAGTAAAAGCATACTTTCCAGTATAATCCCAACACGGAGGGGGGCCCAGTTGCTCCACCGACCGCGACATCCTTCTTCTGGCTCGCCCGCTGTCTGGACAGAGCCAAGGAGCGAGAAACCTTTTCGCGCATCTCCTCGGCGTTCAAGTTTTGCATCTCGTCGGTAACTTTGGAGGATGTGAAACTGAAGATAAGAAGAAGATCAGGAAACGACCAGAGAATAACCAAAGAAGTCGAGTCAACGCGAGTAAAATCCCGGAAAGCTTACCGGGAAGGTCGGCGTCCAGCGACGACCGAGGTGGAACAGTTAGGCCCGCAAATTCCAGACACTTCAACCGTTGGAGGATGATCAGCGACCTCTCGTCCGGATCAATTAAGCACACCTGAACCAGCCGGACCAAGAAGGGAAGGGAGAGCTCGGATGCCTTGGATTTCTTGGGAGCTGCAATAGGGAGAAGAAGTTAAATCAGTATTATGGGAAAGGGAAAAGCAAAAAAGCTTACTTTTAAGAATCGCATAGTCGCGAGGAATCTCGCGATATCCGAGGGCTCCTAGGGCAAAAACGGGACTCTGCCAGGCTCCCCCTACCAACCACCACTTCTCTTTCCAATCCTGGACCTTGCTAGGAAGGTCCTCAACTATTTTCATATGAGGGCGGGTTTTCACATAGTAATACCCGGGGTCTTTACCCTACTTCGCCAGCGAGATGAGAAGATTCATTTCCTTGACAGAAGGGAATGCCCGAGGTTGGATGTGGCCGAACAGAGATAAGATCCCCGAAGATGGTGCTCCACCCATTGGGAGTGATTTGTGTCGGAGCTAGGCCCCAAAACCACAGAAGCGAAGTAATAATAGGATGAAGCGGAAAACGGAGCCCAACCTTCATTGTGTCATAGTTCATCGCCACACACCCATCAGGGACCTGGTCGGCATAATCGATCTTATAACCGGGAACCCAGAAGTGGACGTCGCTGGAGACTTGAAATTGTTCTCTCCATAGAAAAAGCTCGGCCTCGGTTACCGAGCTAGTTACCTCACCCGCAACAAAAATATTGTTTGCACGAGTTTGGGTTGGTCGGGGGATCAATTCGCGAGGATGAGACATACTCTCCTCTATCTGCAGCTTGCAATCAACATCGTCAATCTCGTCGTCATCACTCGGCACGTCGGGTACGACCTCGTCCGACAAGAAGTCGAACTCGGCTGGATCAATCGATCCCGACCTAGGCTCATCTCCTTCCTCCCCCACCATCTCCAGAACCTGAGTTTCCAGCGCGACGGGGGACGAAGACCTCCCCAAGGAGTCCCCCTCAGCCCGGCGAAGGCGGCGTCTTCTTGATGTGACCTCACCCCTAGCCAACAAGGGAATTCCGCTCACCGTCTCCGAGGAGACTTCCACTACTAAAGTTTCAAGCCCGCCGTGGCCACGCCACCGGCGAATCACCGCAGTCGGGGCAGAACTCTCGGCCGCGCTCCTCGAGTTCTCCCGATTCGAGGTAGACATCATTCACTAAAGCAAAGAATAAGAAGAAAGGAAGAAGAATAGAGAGAAGAATCGGGGCAGCACAACAATTTTTGAAATTTCAGAGTGTGAAAAGTGGAATGAGGAGAAGAGAACATTATTTATAGGAGAATTCTAGGGCGCGTGGGCCGGCCCACGACCGATCAAATCCCGCGCGTGAAACCCACGCGCCATCATCACCTAGTCTCAATAGGCACGACAGTCGAGGCGAGCTGTCGTCATCACGCTCAGTCCCGAGGCAATAATCACGCGTACCCTAGAAGCTTTGCGACCTCGCGCGCCAGGATCGAGGCGGTACTGGAGTTATCTCATCCCCTTGGAAAGCATAGGCAAATGAGCTAGGGGCTATTGTTGTGGGCATATGGTTGGGCCCGACCTGGAAAGAAACAAAGGAGGATCATACCACATTTTGCACAAGCATAACACCTCGTAGAAAGGATGGAAACGAAGGCATGCCAAGCAATTATCGACACGACGCACCTCACAGGTCGCACACTGACACAAGTACAGAGCATTAATGGGGATGGGACCCGTGGCAGACGAGCAGCGCCAGGAGCCTTATCTAAGAATGGACTCAATCAGAGATGTGTCAGTAAAGGACGGTAATGATGAGTAGCTATGAGTAGATAGACGGCTAAATCCCTGCAAATCTGGATTGGCCTCGGGCAACGTCCCAGCGAGGTGCGCGAGTTCTTAAATACCTCGAACGACCTCCCAGCGACCTCCGACCTGGGTTACATCAATCATGTAGCATTTAATGTTTGGCAGAGCTATAATTCGGCTACTTGTCCTTGTAAATCGGGAGAGTGAGCTCCACTCTCCCAAACCTTATAAATAGGGGTCATTTATGACCAAAAAAGATGAGAGAAATTAATACCTTACAAAACCTCTTGCCAATTTATTGCTCAAATTTTTACTCTCTCAAACAATCATATAACATAAATACCATCCACTTTACACATATATTGTTTGTGTCACTAAGATCATTAAGCCACATCTTAATCCATAATCCTCATATTTTAGTACACAACAGAAGCATTCAACTATAATTTGGGACGAATCAAAATCAAAATCAAGAATTGAAACACCATATCCATTAATTCCAAGCATATATAAATACCAAAACCTTGTTAAACAATATATGCACATCATAATAACCTCACTTATTGCAGCAATTGATTTGTTAGCCAGCATCAAGTTAGTTCATAATTAAACAATAGTATAAAAGAATGAAAAAAGAGCTCCATCAATAGAACAAGGCTCAATCCAAAGTTTTGCTACCATAAAAAAGAATTTTCATCATTACATTCACCCTCAAACTTCACATTGCTGCAAAAACCCGTTAAATTAGGGAAAAATATTCAAACCAAATAGAGCAACGGAATAGTGCAACTAGCTATCACAGAAACATGCAACTGTCACTGTTAACATTTGAACTAATAATTGAAAATACATCACAAATAATATCATCATCATTTCACGAACTCCAATAGAAGAACCGATAATAGCCATTACCACAACATGATTACCACTAATTTAAGCCAATGTACCCTAAAAACACAAACGGAAGTAGAGGGAACAAAAAGAAAAGAACAAAAACGCAGAGAATAATTTTTTTTTTACCGAAACTCCCAGCAAAACCTTGTTCACGAACACGTAAGGGTTCCGTCGGGTAGAAGATACAAAACAAGTAGATATTGTTCTATTTCGGGTCGGTTGTTTCGTACAAATATGGAAAGCTGAAAACGGGAAGGATCGATTGGAATGAAGAAGAAAGGGGCAAAATCCGGCATTGTGTGTAATACCCGAGCTTTTATGATTATTATTTGGCCAATATGTTACATGTCTTATGTGTTATTAATATTATTTGATTGATATTTTGATTCTGCATTATTTATTTGTGCTTAAATTGTTTTAAAGGTGGTATTGTTGTTATACACGTGATTAGTGGAGAGAAAATTCTAATATAATTTATTGAGATTTAGTGATATTTGAGTGCATTCTTTTATTAATTCCTATATGCTAATGGTGTTTATGAAGTATTTTATTTTATTTTATTTTAGGTGTTGAATTGTCATACTTTTAGTATGCTTAGTGGTGAGGCTATGATGATTGAGACTTTATTATTGTATGCATGCAAATATGTATAGTCTTATTCCAATTTAGAATTGATAATATATACTATATAATAGTTATTCAAGACAAGGCATTAAATAAATTAGCTTATGGTGCATAAGTGTACACGGTGCTACCTTATATGTGTGGAAGGTTATGACTTACTTAAGGATGAAGCATGCATAAGGCGGCGGTTTGTGTATTAAGCTGCAACTAAAAACTCTTATGTTCACATCTAAGCAATACAACTAGCTAGGAGCTAAATGAAAGAAAACATTACGGAAGAAAAGCGAAATTGTTTCGAAGGCAAGAAGAGCCAGGTAGCTAAAACATGTTCAAGTTTACATACTTTAGTGTAGGAATTTAATTAAGTTCAACTAGGTGTTGTCATATAATAAGGTTTATTGTGTAAAATAAAAAAAAACTAATAAATTATAGATATGTTTATATTTTTCAGTACTAAATCACGTAGTTTACATATATTCATGTAGTAATAATCTACTTATACTCTCTGTATTTTATAGAAAAGGGTGGTTATGTGATCAGGTTAATTCCTGAGCAAAATTGTAAATATATTCAAATTAGGGTTTTCTATGATGTAAGGCGGTTTAGGAGTTCGAAGTAGCAATATTCGTCTCAGTCCAGGTAAGTAGAAATTCATTTACAACTATAATTCATAAACATAATATTATGTGATTTATTTGTGATTAAATGAAAATACGTGGATAATATGTGGATTGTGAGATTTGATTGATATTCAGTGATTACCGTGAAAATAGTTGGTGAACTCGATATTTGATGTAAATTGGGTATGTGAAATGTGAAACTTGAGAGTTAGCATGTGCTGCATTGCATCATGCATTATCATGAAATGAGATTTGATCAAATGATGTGATTTGGCCACTGATTATACACCGAGAATGGAAGGGGCGACCTGGGGGTAATGCGACCAGGGAGACCTGGTGTGTAGACCACTCAGCGTAGGCCACCGTCTTATTATTACACGGGAGGGGAAACCAGGGAGACCTTGGCGCCGTCTCTTGAGGTGACTTTACAGAAGGGGCGACCTGGGAGTGGAGTGACCAGGGAGACCCTGACGGGCTACCCAACATAGGCCACCGTTTTATATATATGGGTGGATTGAGCTCAAACTGGTGTATAACAGTGAGTCTGAGGCCCTACGAGCGTTTCATAAATAAATTGGTGATTTAAAAAAGAGAGTGCATGGGGAGGATTTTTAAAGATTCACAACATCATGCATAATTTTTACTTACTGAGATTTATATGTCTCACCTAGTTTATGCATTGTAGGTAATTTTGATGAGATGTGACGAGCTGACCTTACTGGACGAATTGTGGAGCTTCTGCAGGTTTTGAGTGGTTGTGTACATAGATGATGACCTGTTGGGCATATCGTGGCTTGTTTTGTATCCGTTATTATATATCTTATCGCTTTTGGATACATATTATGGTATGATATAATGTCGAGTACGTACTAATGTGTTGGTTTATAGTTTGATTGGGGATTGTTAGTTTGTGGGTATCTTTTATATAAATATGAATGTGAGATAAGGTTATTTTGGTGTGTGAGATGATGTTGATGTCAATGTTTGAAAAAGGAAAAAAAAATTTATAGCAGATTTACAAGCTAAATTATAATTATATTAGTATTATGTCGGGTTAAATAAAGTGTGGTCGTGACACTGTGAAGGAGGAAGAAGAAATGGGCAAAAACTGGTGGTGTGAAGTAGAGGTGCTCACGGTTCCGGAACAGCCAGTTTCAAAATTTAGGGAGGTGGAACCGAAACCGAACCGCGGCTAAGGCGGTTTCGGTTCCGAACCGACGGTTCCGCAGGTTTTTTTTTTCTTTTTAAATTTTTTTTTTCTTGTGTTTCTTAGTTTTTTAATCTAAAATTTGAAGGAATGTATAAATGAATTGAACATTGACATTGTTAATATGATAATTTAAATTGAAGATTACATTAATAATTGAACTATTACAAATTATCAATTCTAACTTAAAATAAGCTAGTAATATATTATTACAAATTAATTGAACTATTACAAATTGAACTGTTACAAATTGAACTATAAACTATTTTGAATTAGTAATTAGTTTACAATTAAACTTAAAATTTTAATTTTCAAAATAAATTTGGGCGTAGCGTGAGGGATTGTACGTGGGAAATTTTTTATGAAAAGTGAACAATATATTGTTAGAATTTAGAGACACGTAAACACGTAATACATGCGCAGCGGAATTAAACATTTCACCATCAACGAACATATAATTGCATAATTAAATTACGGTAAACGTAAACAGAATTCTTACTGCAATTCGTACACGGATTCCTCAACTATGGTATCCACGTAACAGTCATTTACTAATCCGCACAGATCTGCCAACATTGAATTCTCGAGATGAATTTGCTAGGAAAATTCTAACTTAGAGATTTTATGGAGAAAATATGAAGTCTTATTTTATGGATTCCGAAGAGCTTATATATATAGGGGAGGTTCAGCTTAAAACTTAAGCTAATCCGATTAGGAAATAAAATCTCTAATCTTGTACATTAAATCCCATAGATTAAATTCTCATATACATAAATCTCTACGGATTTGATTTCCATGTATATCAAATCTCTACGGATTTGATTCCATATATATCAAATCCCATAATAATATTCCATATATTATTATTGGGAATCCTATTTAATTAAATCTAATTTAATTAAATAGTAATAATAATTAATTCTAAATATAATTATTATTATATTCTCCATAAAATATTAATATCCAATATAATATTTAATTAACCAACTAACGGTCTTAATTGAACCCTAGACAATAAATCAGACATTTTCAATATATGAGGTACGTTGCGAGAAACGTGCAACTACCTGTAACTGAAACATGAGCTATTACGATTTCCTCCTTTCATTCACAAATACTTGATTAGTCTTGAACATGATGAAGTATCTATTCAAATAACTAAATCATATTATCTCTAATAACTAATTGATCATGTATGTCACACTTAGCCACAAAGTCTAAGTTGACGTGCATCGGCCGAAGACTTAGATCCAGTTATGATGAGAAGATGAATATTCTCTCTAAATCAACTTTGAGTAATGAATCCTATTCTTGACTCAACTACCACGCACATGCACTTCGTGATGAACTCAATCCAAGTCATATCTACCCATGGAAAGGTGCAAGTGTCGATCATGGTCAAAGTTCATAATTCCACACATGTCGTGCGTATTGACCTCATGGAAAAGGAGTATCACATCACTCCCACTAACCGAGACATCTGTAGACACATATAGTATAACTATATCAAACGGTTTCTCAGATGGGTATATCAATACCCTCTAAGGTATTTGTACATCCATCATGACATACCTAGTATCTCGTAGTAAGTAAAATCTTACTACACTCTCTAAGAGTATGATGCAGATGACACACCAATCTCAATTGCGTCATCAATATCCCATTCTTGATGATCCTTGATCGGGGTTATTTGAGAATCATGCTTAAGTCATCTGAGTTCTCACAACCTCAATGACTCCAATGACTCATTGAAACACTTGTACGAATAAATACAAACAATCAAACATAATATTCAAACAAATGTATTGCTTGTTACATTGTAAAGTATATTTTTTACTTTATATATAACCAGACTGAATTTCTTATTTATTTATTAAAATAAATTATTTATCACTGTCGTGTGTTAAAGAAATCGGCCTAGGCGGCCGCTTAAGCGCTAGGCGGCAGCCGGCCGCCCCGATTTCCCCAAACTAGGCTAACAAAGTCATTCCCGGCATTAGGCGCCGCCTGGGCGGGCAAGTCGGCTAGGTGGCTCCGTCCATTCAGGCGTTTTTTCCTTTTTTTTTTTTAAAAAAAAAAAGCTAATTTCACGCTGCCAATGGTCGACGATGGTTGTGGATTCGAACGAGACGTCAATGGTCGCTGCCCTTACTCGCCAAAGCCTGTGCTCGCCCGCATTCGCCCACACCCGCTCTCGCCGCCTCCCCGTGCCGCGCCCATCGTCCGCCACCCAACTGCAAGTCTGCACCACTCACTGTGTGTGGAGTGTGGAGTGTGGAGCGTGGACTGGATGAAGAAGAAAGAAGGAAGAAGGAAGAAGTTTTGTCTTATTGAAATATTTTGAATCTGAAACTTGGTTTTAGCGATTTGTTGGGCTCGAGGCATTTAAGTTTTTGACTACCGAGTATTGAATAGTGACTAGCTAGTGAAGGTTGCGTAGGTTTTACTCAAAATGCTAGTGACTTTGATTGAATCCTGCATAGTTTCAGTACTTTCCACTCAAATTTAATACTTATTTATTTTATTAGATATCACATTATTTATGTATTAAATTTAAAAACAATTTTATGCGGCGTCTAGGCAGCGACTAGGGGGCCCGAATTCGTCCGCCTAGCGATTTTCGACTTCTGCACACTTGATCATTGTTGCATTAAATATGATTGAATATTATACATATTTACTGCATACCTGTTCATTAAACGGTACGTATTACATTGTAGTTAATGTGGTGATACCAGATCTCAGAAGATCACATTAACAAATCCTTGTAACTAAGTGCAAATTTCACAACCTAGATGGAAATGAACAATCCATCGTGAAAGGTTGAAGTGTAAGGCTCCGATTGACTTGTCTTGACCAAGAGATTACACTAGTGTATTATGATGAGCTGAATAGGACCTACATGAGGATAAATTTTTCAGTACTGAACATGGAAGAATTAGACCTCAGTGGTTTGTTATTTCTTAATCTCCGTCCCTTAAATAGGATTGTGTGAAATTAATAACTATTGCTTCGACTTATGTTGGGTAAAGAGTCATTGTGACTCGATACCTTATACCTTACACAACGATTGCTACGATTTAATACGGAGAATCGTGTGCAAGTACATCTTGCGTGATTTGTCCCCTTGGGAGGCTCAGAAGATTTATCATACCAAATCTTGCAAGTGGAATTAATTTCCGTTATGGATAATAATGTTGAGCTATTCTTAAACCAAAGATAAAATATATTAATTAATATAAAGTTTTTCAGTGGCTTGAATGAATTAATGGACTAATATAATCTTAAACACGGGAAATAATAACCCGGAGCCATATTACAATTATATGGGTTAAGATGGATAATGCAATATTAATTATGTAGTGGGATTAATAAATATTTATGGACTTAAATAATATTGTGGCTCAATATTGGTAATTCAAAGTCCATTGGAAGGTCCAATCTTAATTCTCCTAAAGGCCCCTTTAGTAGCCCAAAGATAAAGTCCAATAACTGAAAAAATGTGCTTAAAATAAAAGAAATATTGTTGCCTTATTTTTCCAATATTTTCAAAAATATTAAGCAGAGAGAAAATATATTCTTGATTTTCTTGGAAAGATTTTATGGAATAAGTATTTCTTGAGATACAAGTATATCCCATAAATTCAAAAAAAGTCAAAGATTCTTTTTTCCCTTTTTATTAATGGGATTTTTGAAATTTATGGAGTATTGGGGAATAAAAGATATTTTGTGATTATTATGGAAATAGAATATATAAGATATGTTCAAGATTGTATCTTGAGAAGATACAAAGAAATTTTCTAACCCTAATTAGCCACAAAATTTTCGCCCCCCATGCCCTCTATAAATAGGGGATGAATTTTTCATCCTCAACACAATTCCATGTGTTGAAAAAATTATAAATCCACAAAGGTGGTGGCAAATATTTTTCTTTTTCCCTTTTCGTTAATTGTTTGAGAGTTTCCTACCACCAGATTGTTGAACAAGGACGTGGGAATACTAAAGAAGGACTTTGGGTGTGTTCGTCGAACCGTTGCTCATCTATCTCCGTTTGATTCACCAAAAGGTACGCCTTATGTAACTCATAGAAATTCACATGTGTAGGATTTACGTGGCTTTATTATATGCATGATATGTTGTTGCTATTTAATTGTTATTTGAATTAATATAGGATTAATTCATGCTAGTAATAATTAAATAATTTAAATTGCAACTCGAATAGATCCGGGCACCCTATTTCCCAACAAATGATATCAGAGCCTCAGTTTCAGGCTCTATGATTTAAATTGTAATTTAAATTGTTGTTCATTAAATTTTTAAAATTGGATAGTAGAATTGTTAGATTTTTTTTGCAGGTATCCAATTGTCATGATAATTTAATGTTTATTTAATTCATGTGTATGATTGATTGGTTTTTAATCCGACTTGTTCGAATTCATTTTTCTCGTGAGAAAATCCACGAATAGAATAATTTTATTTGATATGTTCAATGTAATAGACTAGTCTAGATCATAGGTTTATTATTTTTCTGTTAAATAAATTGTAACCAGATCGAAGACGAAGACGAGGATTGAAGAAGGGATCCGGAAATCGGGCACAGGCAGCGTGTGTCGAGCGTAATGTGCCAAGGGAGGCACGCGCGCTAAGCGGAAGCTGGCGAGCATGGGCGCGTGCATGGCAGGGAGCCGAACGCACGCAGGGATCGGGCGACGGGCGTTGAGCGGCGCGTACTAGGGCGCGCGTGCGGACGCCGGGGGCGATGCGCGGAGGTGGCCGCTGGGTGATGTAGGGGCGCGCGCGGGTACGCGCGACACCAGGCTGATGTTGCCGAGAAGTGCTGAGAACGCACGAGTGACGTGCGTTGGGCGCTGGGTGCGCGCACACGGGCGTTGACCGATACGGCCGGGCCGGATGCAAGACATGCATCCCGACCCGCGAGCTGATCGGTGCACGGGATTAGAAGAATTTTTTCCGAGACGATCGAGTGGGAGGAATTGGAGACGTACGATTTCTCAAATTCAAGACAAAAATTTTAACTGTGACAATTGGATATATGTGTCCAATGTGTTTAATTTTGTCGATGCTATTTTATTTTCTTATGCTTTTATTTAATTTATTTAAATATGTTTGCATGAGGATTTGTTGTGCATGAAAAATCTCGTTTTTTAAAAAATTACTAAGTATGCTTAAATAATTAATTGACAATTTTATTCCCGATAAAATTGGATTAATTTCGACCTCCATGATTTATTTATTTGTGAATTCCTTTGGAGAAATTCCCCTAAGGGACGGCCAAAAGAAAGCTTTCACATGAATAAATTCTCAAACGAATGATTGTGGATTATTATTAGTGGTGACGATGACCCTCCCAAGAGGCTCGTTCAAAACAAAATAATAATTTTGTATTTTATTATGGTTATTACTTAGGTATAAAATTGATATGCATATACTTCGCCGAAGTCCCTGTCAATTTTATATTGGTCAAGTGGGAGCCAACTATTAATTTTTTTTTAATTAAAGGTTTGTAACTGTTCTTGTTTGTAACCTACTTAAATATGTTTTAAATGATGAGCAACCCACGTGGCTCATTTAAACTGTTTTAAGATGTTGGTGCATGTTCATATTTTTTTGAGATTTCAATATGATTCATGTTATCGAATTATGTGATAATTTTTGTGTTATTAACATAAAATGTATGCTTATTTTCAGTATCATCATGTCGCAACCTTTTAATCCACTGTTCAATATACATAAAGACAATTTGCTTACTAGAGAATATTTTGTTGATTGGTATCGTAAACTTACTATTGTCCTAATCCCACAACATCATAACTGGGTTCTTACTATACCTAAACCTGATAAGCCAACTGACGAGTCTAGCAAATCGGATAAGAAGGATTATGTTGAGTGGGAGCAGTCCAACGAAATGGCAAAGTGTACCATCTTGGGCAGATGTGTTGCAACACCAATACCAAAATGTTGAAACTACTTCGGACATCATGAAAAATCTTAAAGCGATGTTTCAACATTAGAACCGAGTGGCTCGTCAAATCACCATGAGGGACATGCTCTCGATGAAAATGGTGGAGAGAACACCCGTTTGGGAGCACGTTCTCCAAATGATGGCTCACCTAAACAAGCTCGAGGTACTTGGCGCTGAATATGATATCGAGACCCAAATCGACTTCATACTCCATTCCCTACCGAAAAGTTTTGAGAAATTCAGGCTGAACTACCAAATGAACAATCAAAAGTTCACATTGCCTGATCTGCTACAAGCTTTAGTCTCGGAAGAAGGGATATTGGGGCAGCAAAGCCAAACTTTGGTGGCAAATGGTCCTTCTTATTCTTCTAGGCCAAAAGGAGGTAAGAATAAGAAAAGGACAAAAGGCCAAAGCCAAGTAAACTCGAGCGTTGCCAAAGGCAAAGGAAAGGTGAAAGGAGAGGTAGGAGCTAAGAAGTCGGCTAGGGGGAAATGTTTCAATTGCGGTGAGAAAGGACATTGGAGGTCTGCATGTTCCAAGCCCAAGCGGAATGGAAAGAAAGGTAATTCTCATGCACTTGTTGTTGAAACTTGTTTAGCGGTGTATGCTACCCACTCATGGATAATTGATCCTAGGTCCACTGATCATGTTTGTTTCACTTTATAGGTGTTTAAACGGACCCGACAACTTAGTTGGAATGAGATCCTCATCACGCTAGACGACGCTACGAGAGTGGCGGCTGAAGCAGTGGGAGAAGTGAAGCTGTCTTTTCAAGACAAAGTTTTAGTTTAAAAGATGTTCTTTATGTTCCTAGTTTTAGAAAAAACTGTTTTTCGGTTTCTAAACTATTTTGGATGGATATTCAGTTACTTTTTCTAAACATGTTTCGATTTTTCAAAATAATCTGCTTATCTGTCATGGAACGTTGTCGAACAATCTTTACACTATTAACTGTTCACACCACGCTCAAAATGCATCCTATAACACATCGACTGTTTCAAGCACTAAAAGAAAACGTTCAACAAATGTGAAAGAGACACTTCTTTGGCATCTAAGATTAGGTCATATTAATCCGAATAGGATCCAAAGGTTGGTCCAAGATGGTGTTGGAATTTAGAGACACGCAAGCACGTAATACATGCGCAGCGGGAATAAACAGTTCACCAACAACGAACATATAATTGCATAAACGATTACAATAATCATAACGAGAAACCTTACATTGATTCGATAACAGATTTCTCAACTATGGTATCCACATAATCCCCGTGAACAGACCTGCATAGATTTGCCAGCGTTGAATTGACTCTTTCCGTAAAATGTTATATTCTTAACTAGCAGTTACCCCACAAGAGTATGGGATCACTGTAGCAAGGGTAAGTATTTGGACCAAGTAGTATCGAACCCAAAGGAAGTTTTGTATGCGTGTAAATCCCTAGAAATCTTTGCTTTGTAACTAATATGGATGCGATTTTATAGTTCTATTTCACTACTATTGAATTAACAGAAAATCAGCAAATGACAAAGATTACTCTAACTTCAGATGAAGTGCAAATATTGGAGAATATTGCTTTGGATAGGAATCCCTACGTATACTATTGGAATTGGTTTGGCGACAAAGACTACCTTGGTGTACAAAAGAATAACCCTAAGTGTACTGAAACTAGGCAATCAACTTCCCTAATCCCGCACTAAATAAGATACAACAAAAGCTCGGTTTTTATTCCTGACTACTCAACTAATACCCTCTTTACCTCACATACCAAATAACCAAGTTATTAAGATTGTGCTTAACTGCTAAAGCCCTTATTCAAGTTGGGCGATTCGGCCGTCCTCCCTAAATGAACCGGTATATTACCAACCCCGTCACAAACCCTCTCCTCAAGCCTATTCGTTGGAAAAGAGTGATTCGGTCGTCCTCTCTTTAACAACTTTGGTACTCAATTCAATGGTTTTTATTGGATTGATTATTCCACTTAGAAATTTAAGAAAATTATCTAATTTACTCCTCGAATCATCCTAATCGCCTCACCAATTCCCTATTTCTACGAGATCATCCTATCCAAAGCAATCAAAGGTTTAACCTACCAACATGATATTCAACTCACAAACAATCAAGTATTCAATAGAAATCATCATGCACGAATACGTAAAACAAATCAACAATGGATAATCAATTGAATTAAAGTATCAAAATAGTATTGGATAGGAAATTCAAATAAACCCTAAATTGTTCTTCAAAAGTAAAAACTAAGAAATTAAACAAAACAAAATCAGGAAAACTAGAATGTAAACCCGTAAAGTTGTGAATCGAATCGTGTTTCTCGTGGATGAATTCCTCTATTTCTTCCCTGAACCCTAGAATGCTTTTCTCCTTTTTTTTCTATCTCATCTCCATTTTTCTCCCTTCCCAGTTCCTCTCCTTTTTTCTTATTTTTCCCGTCTGGCTTTATATCGCCGCCCTATCGGACCTTCGATCATAGCACTGTCGAGCATTTACGCCGACCTAACTCGTCGAAGCGCCTCTTTATCGCTGGACTCATTTTCGCTCGAGCACCTTCCTTGGTCGAGCGGTTTTGCTCAACCACACCTGATCGAGCGCCTCCTCCTGCCTATTTTTCCGCCCGCTCGACCGCATTGGTCGAGCTCCAGGTACTCAACCTCATCCTTCTATCACCTTTCTTCACTCCAACTAATACTTTTCAGTATTTCTTTCATATCTTTTCATCCGGGAGTCCGATTCATGCACCGCAAAGTCTCACGAGCTCCATTTTCAGCCCTCTTTCCTGTTATACAAGCCAAAGAAGCAAATTAGTGATTTTATACAGATTATGCTCAATCACCACAAGAATATCACTAAAAACACTCAAAACATGGCCTAAACTCGCTCGTAACTCACTCAATTTCACCTCTAATCAACTCCCCCAAACTTACAATGTTGGTTGTCCCCAAGCAATGAAATTATAAATTGAGTGAAATTGACAAAACAAATCGATATACCAAATCATGCATGCAATTGCTTTCAACTTTCAATGATCGGTCACCCGAACACAAACTCATCTTCTCTTCTCCTACTCATGGACAATCAACATAACTCACCAAATCAAACATGGATGTGCTCTCGACGGTGTGTTTCACTCCCTCACAAGTGTTTTAGCAATAAGTAGGGACACTCAAACAATCAATCACACAAATCAGTGACCATATGCTTGTAAATACTCTCATCATCGATCACGTTCAATGTATTCATACCGGATCAACAAGGACTTTCACTAGGTTGTAACGGAAGGCTCTTTGGACAGGTGGGATAAGTATATGGGAAACTGACTCAAATGAGCAGAGAATAAGAAACTCGTTGTCAAATTATTTCAATCTAAGGGATGAAAGTGCTGTTACCAAATGCAATGATATTTGCATCTTTTTTTCTTTTCAATTCTCCCTCCCCCAAACTAAAACACATCAACCTTTCCTTTCTTTTTCCCTTTTTTTTCCGAGCAAGAATGTATCTTTTCTGTTGTTCAACTCACTCTTATTTCTTTCTCATCCTTCCACAAGCTTCCCATTAAGCTGTTCATGAATACACTCAACCCATCAATTGTTTACATCAACCAATTTCACCCCCTCATTTAAGACCTTTCATATTATCCACTCACTTTTGGACAAAAGAGTTTTAAAATGGATATGGCTTAAATCTGCTAACAAACGATTAGGCCTCAGACTCAAACGGGCTAGCAAGGGAAAAATGTCATTTGGTTGGGAAATTTTGGCTAAAGTGACTTACAAATCGAAACATGGCCTATGATCACTTTCGGCATGCAATACAAGACAGAATCAAGAAGAGAGAATATCCACAAGTTCTAGCACCTCAAAGGTGATGATTCACACACAATGAATGAGATGAATATGATGAATTTCAATCTCTTTAAAGGCTCAAATCTCACGGTTATTCACATCCATGCCTAGACCTAGCAACTAATGTCTCATGCCACACAAATATTCAAAAAGAAAAATCGCAAGTGCACGACTTCCCTTTCAAATCCACCTTACTCACAACTACACACATTCTCAAGCACTCAATCATTCCACAATTACTCAACCAAGCATTCACACTTAAAGTAAAGCAACATATAAGCAAGTATGACATCAATCATCAATGAAATTAAGCAAATTCACACCCCGCTTTCATAAGTGCCAAGAGATAAAAATCGAAGAAATGAAAGAGAAAAGAAAAAGGCAAGAGTTAGAAATTGGGGAGTTCCCCATCTACTGTTATTGCTCTGGAGGTGGTGGAGGACGATACATCGGGTGATCCTCTCCTCTTACCACTTGGGGTTTCAAAATGTACCTGCACTCAACATCCTCAAATACCCAAAATCAAAACACCACGATATAACACAAAACAAACTAAAATCACACCAAAAACAAATGGGTTGTCTCCCATTCAGCGCTATTTTTAAAGTCCTACTGTCGGACCGAACTTACTTACTTTCACGAAGTGAAGACCCTGTTACCTCCTTTGTCCTCATAGGACCAACCGATACCCGATTTGTGCTTACGTAGCACTTTGAGGAGTCTATCTAATTGTGTTGGGATTATACTAGAAAGTATGTTTTTTACTTTGTATAATCGAAATTGAATTTTCAGACTTATTTACTGAAATAAATTGTTTATCACTGATGCTTTAAATATTAATCGAATGTTACATATATTTACTGCATAACTGTTTAATAAGTCGTACGTGTTACATTGTAGTTAATTTAGTGATACCAGATCACAGAAGATTAAATTAACAGTCCCTTGTAACTAAAAGTACACCATTCACGACCTAGATGGAAATGAACAACCCATCGTGAAAGGTTGAAGTGTAAGGCTCAGATTGGTTTGTCTTGACCAAGAGATTACACTAGTGCATGACTAATGCACTGAATAGGACCTACAGGAGGATAAATTCTTCAGAACTGAACAAGGAAGAATTAGACCTCAGTGGTTTGTTATTTCTTAATCTTCGTCCCTTAAATAGGATCATGTGGGATTGGTAACTATTGCTTTGACTTATCATGGGTAGTGAATCAGAGAGATTCAATACTTTTTATCTTGGACAATATTATTAGTCACATGTGATTGCTAAGATTTAATACAAAGAATCGTGTGCAAGTACGCTTGTTCGATTTGCCCCCTTGGGAGGTTCATAAGCTTTATCATACCAAATCTTGCAAGTGGAATTAGTTTCCGGTATGGATAATAATGTTGAACCGTTCCTTGACCAAGGATAAAAGATATTAATTAATGGAAATCTATTTCAGTGGCTTGAATTAATTAATGGGCTAGATAATCTTAAACACGGGAAATAATGACCGGGAGCCATATTGACTGTAATATGGGTTAAGATGGATAGTGCAATATTAATTATGTAGTGGGATTAATTAATATTTATGGGCTTGAATAATATTGTGGCTCAATATTAGATATTCAAGGTCCATTAGAAGGTCCAATCTTAATTCTCTTAAAGGCCCCCTGAGTAGCCCAACATATAGTCCAATAACTGAAAAAGATGATTAAAATAAAATAAATATTGTTGCTTATTTTTCCAAGTAAAATTCGAAATTTATAGATAAGTTGGGAGAAAGATTTTCTTTGAATTTTGTTATGGAATGAAGATATGTATTCTTGGAATATAAGATTATCTCATTAAATTCAAGAAATCTCCCACTTGGTCATCTATAATATGATTTTCGAAATTTTTTGAAATAGAGGGGCAAGAAAGATTTTCTTGATTTTCTTGAAAAGATATTATGGAAGATGTGTATTTTTAAAATACAAGAATATCTCATAAATTCAAGAAGATCCAAATCTTGGATTCTTGAACCTCATATTTTCGAAAATATTCATAACAAATAGAGAAAGGTGGAATTTTGTGGAATATTATGATTATGGGAAAAAGAATATAGGAGATATATTCAAGATTTCTTGGATATCAAGAAAATATTTTCCCACATCATATTTTGCCAAAATTTTCGTCCACTTTAGCCTCTATAAATAGGGAATGAATGGTTCATTCCCAATAACACACGAAAATTGGTTTTTCGGAAAAATATCAACGTCGATAAAATATCAAATATTTTGTAACGTCGACAGATTGTATTTTTTTTTTAAATGACAATTGTGAGTAGTGTACAATTCCATGTGCTGGAAAAATTAGTAAATCCACAAAGGTGGTGCAACATAATTTATTTTCCTTTTGTTAAATCGTTCACAAGAATCCTTCCACCGGATAGTCGAACGAGGGCTAAGGGAATACTTGGGAAGTCCTTACGGTTAGTCTATTCAGCCATATCGTTGTCATCCCAAGAGGTACGTTCACGTAAACTCGTACAATTCCGCATGCGTAGGTTTTACGTGAATTGTTATATGCATGATATGTTGTTGGATTATTATTTGAATTAATACAGGATTAATTCATGCTAGTAATAATTAAAGAATTAAATTTGTATTTAAATATTCACCCCGAATAGATCTGTGCAACCTATTCCCCAACAACTGGTATCAGAGCCACGATTTCGGGCTCTGAATTTTAAATTGTAATTTAATTCGCGGACATTTAATTTGAAATTGGATAGTAGAATTGCTAGATCTATTTTGCAGGTATCCAATTGTCATGGAATTTAATGTGTTTGTTTATGCATGCATATAAACTGTGGTTTTTTAATTCGATTCGTTAGGATTCGTTTTGCCTCGTGAGAAAATCCACGAGTAGATTAGAATTTGTTTGATTTGATCAATGTAATAGACTAGTCTAGATCTAGGTTTATTTATTTTTGTAAATAAATTGTAAGGATGATCGAAAAACGAGGACGAGACGAAGAATTAAAGAACCAAATTCAAATCGGGCGTAGAAGGCGTATGTTTAGCGTAACATGCCAAGGAGGCAGGCACGCCGCGACAATGCACGGGCAATGCACGCACAGGCGCAGGCCGGCCGAGCGATCGAGATCAAAGGCCGGGCTGGCAAAAGACGCTGCCAGGCGCACGCGAGTGAGAATGGGCGGCGGGACCGGGAGCGCGCAGCAGGTAGGCGGAACCGCCTAGGCGCGCTCGGGCGACACGGGCGCTCGGGCGGGCGACACTGGCGCCAAAGGGCAACACTGGCGCTCGGTGGGCGATGCGCGCAAGGCCAAGGCACGGACGTATACTGGCCAAGCGGCCGGCCGGATGCGGGAGTGCATCCCGGCTGCGAGCTACTTGGCGTGGCGTTTCGAGACGGAGTTCTTTTCGAGACGATCGAGTGGGAGAAATTCAAGACGGTGTTTCTTCAAGATCAAGCCAAGAAAAATCAAACCATGACAATTGGATAATTCGTGCCCAATATGTTTATTTTTCTGTTTTGCTTGATTTATTTTGTGCTACCTTATGCTTTATTTAATTTGTTTAAATGTGTTTGCATGAGAGTTGCCCAAATGAAAAATCTCACCTTCAAAATTACTAAGTATGTTTAAATAATTAATTGACAATTTTATTCCGGATAATAAAATTGAATTAATTTTGACCTCCATGATTTATTTATTTGTGAATTCTTTTGGAGAAATTCCCCCCACGGGACGGTCAAAAGATAGGTTTCACATGAATGAATTCCAAACGGATGATTGTGGGTTATTACTAGTGGCGACCTCCCCACGAGGCTCGTTCAAAGCGAAATAACATTCTTGTATTTAATCATGGTTATTACTTAGGTATAAAATTGATATGCATATACTTCCCCGAAGTCCCTGTCAATTTTATATTGGTCAAGTGGGAGCCAACTATTAATCTGGATATTAAAGGTTTGTAAATCGTTCTTGTTTGTAACTTTTGCTTGAATGTGTTTAAATAATGACCCACCCCACGTGGCTTATTTAAAAACATTTTTTGAGATGTTGGGTGATGCATGTTCATATTTTTTTTAGATTTTAAATATGATGCATGTGATCGAATCTTGTGATATACTTGTCTTTATTGCATATAGTTGTTTATTTCGGTTTCGACATGTCGTTACCTTTTAATCCACTTGTTATTATACTTAAAGTCAATACAATATGTATGGAAACTATATTGGAAACGAAAAATTATAATTGTCCTAACTGCACAAAAGCACAAGTGGATTCTTGACACACCAAAATCAGATGAACCAACTGACGAGTCAAAACATGCGGGACTCGTCAGATCACCTTGCGAGAGATGTCATCGCTGAAATGGTGGACGGCAAACCCGTAAGGGATTACGTCCTCAAAATAAATGGCCCCATCTGAACAAACTTGAGATTCTGAGTGCAGATTATGATCTGGAGACTCAGATGAATTTGATACTTCACTCTCTGCCCAAAAAGTTTTTGAGCATTTTGGCCTCGCTAGCTAATTTGTTGCAAGCTTTTGGTCTCGGCAGAAATGATGATAAGGCACCAAACTCAAGCTTTGATTCAACAAGTGGTCCGTCTTCATCTTCTAGGCCAAGGGTAGGCAAGATAAAGAAGAGGACCAAAGGCCATAAGCAATAAAACTCAACTGTTGCAAAGGGCAATGGTAAGATGAGGAATGCTTGTGTGTCAAGGAAAATCCAAAGAGGAAGTGCTTAAGCTGTGGTGATAGAGGACAATGGAGGTTTTGCCTGTTCCAACCCCAAAAGGGACGGAAAGAAAGGTAATTCTCACGCACTAGTTGTTGAAACTTGTTTAGCGGCGTATACTTCTCATTCGTGGGTGGTTGATACGAGATCCACTAATCATGTTGGCTTTCACGGGTTCAAAATGATCCGCAGACTTAGTGGGAGTGAGATCCTCATCACACCGGGCGACGTTATTTAAAGTAGAAGTCATTGCAATGCTACGTAAGTGGCGATATATTGAAATGCTACGATAGTAACAATTATTGCAATACTACGCAAGTAGCAGACATTGCAATACTACATGAGTAGTAGTTAAAGCAGTGGGAGAAGTGCACCTATCTTTTGAAGATAAAGTTTTTTTGAGATTATCTTTATGTTCCCAGTTTTAGAAAGAATTCACTTTCAGTTTCTAAAATTTGATTAAAGGACACTAAGTTTCTTCTAATAAGAATGACATCATTTTTGAAGTGATGAGTGTATCTGTTATGGGACATTGATGGAAAATCTCTATACAATTAATCGTGCACACCACTCACGAAAATGCATCCTATAACACATCAACTATTTCCTACAAAAAAGAAAGCGTGAACGAAACACTTCTTTGGCATCTAAGATTAGGTCATATAAATCCAAAGAGGATCCAAAGGTTGGTGAAAGATGGTTCACTGGAGCGTCTCCAAGTTGAACAAATTCCAACCTGCGAATCATGTTTGGAGGGTAAAATGACCAAGAGGGCAATTGGAGCCAAGGGGAATAGAGCCAAAGAAGTGTTAGAGATCGCTCACACAGATGTATGTGGTCCAATGTCAACCAAAGCAAGAGGAGGTTATGAGTATTTTTATTGATGATTACTCAAGGTACGGTTACATTTTCCTTATGAAGCATAAATCTGAGACCTTTGAGAAATTCAAAGAATTTAAGGCTCAAACAGAGAATCATAGGAAAAACGTAATCAAGTTCTACGATCCGATCGTGGAGGCGAATACCTCAAATGATGAGTTTTTGAACTACTTATCCGATGAAGGGATTGTATCCCAACACTCATTTGCCCGAACCCCTCAACAAAACGGGGTTGCGAGCGAAAAAACGAACTCTTTTGGAAATGGTTAGATCAATGATGAGTTATCGCGGATCTTCCCAAGTCGTTCGGGGTTATGCCTTGGAAACAATGACTTACATTCTCAACTTGGTGTCATCCAAATCGGTTCCCAAAACTCCCAAAGAATTGTGGACCCAAGCAAGCCTAGTATGAGACACATGAGAATTTTGGGGGTGTCCGCCTACGTGTTGGACAAGAAAGCCAAATTGGATCCTCGATCGAAATTAAGGCCGTTTGTAGGATACCCCTCGGGGAACAAAAGAGTGTATGTTCTATGGTCCCGAAGATCAAAAGGTGGTCATCAGCACCCACTTTAGATTTTTGGAAGAAGACTATATGAACCAAAGAAAACCCAGAAGTGAGATTACCTTAAATGAGCTTAGAGGGCAAACCTCAGTGCCAACTGTACTAGATGATATACCAAACGATACACTTTCACAACCGGAGCCTCGTCGTAGTGGGAGGGTTGTTAGACAGCCCGAGAGATTCATGGGAATAGGAGAGTCCTCGGACTTGATTCCCGGACAAGAAGAATCAGACCCATGGACATATGACGAGGCACTCCAAGATAAGGATGCAGATTCTTGGCAAACAGCAATGAAAGCCGAAATGGGTTCTATGTTTCATAATAGAATGTGGGAGCTAGTCGAACCACTTAATGGGGTCAAACTCATTGGATGCAAGTGGGTATATAAGAGGAAAAGAGGACCGGACGGGAAGGTTGAAACCTTTAAAGCAAGACTAGTGGCGAAAGGTTATACTCAGAAAGAAGGGATCGATTATGAGGAAACCTTTTTCACCCGTAGCCATGCTTATGTCCATCCGTATTCTCTTATCGATTGCTGCGCATTTCGACTTTGAAATCTGACAAATGGATGTCAAGACAGCTTTCCTTAACGGAAATCTTGATGAAGAGATCTATATGCAACAACCCCAAGGTTTCATTGAAACAGGCCAAGAACACCTAGTTTGTAAGCTCAAGAGGTCCATTTACGGACTCAAACAGGCATCTAGAGCTTGGAACCAATGTTTTGATCATGTTATAAAGTCTTATGGGTTCGATCAAAACGAGTTGGAAAGTTGTGTGTATAAGAAGCATGTCGGAACTGCATTGGTATTCTTAGTACTATACGTAGACGACATTTTGATCATCGGGAACGATGTGAAGGTGTTATTAGACGTAAGGGCATGACTTTCAAAACAGTTTGATATGAAGGACTTAGGGGAAGCCGGACACATCCTTGGGATCAAGATCACTCGAGATCGCAAGAAAAGGATGATCGGCTTATCGCAAGCTTCATACATAGACACTGTCTTGAAACGCTTCAGCATGCAAGATTCCAAGATAGGATTCGTACCTTTCAGACTTGGAATCCATTTATCCAAGAAAATGTCCCCTAAGACGCAAAAGGAGATAGATGACATGAAAGACATTCCTTGTGCTTCGGCTGGATATCTGTTTTGTCGTAGGCATGGTAGCAAGATATCAAAGTAACCCAGGGAAAGCGCATTGGACGACAGTTAAAAACATTCTGAAGTATCTGAAAAGAACTCGGGATAGAATGTTGATTTATCAGTCAGATACTCCAATCCCCATCGGCTACACGGACTCGGATTTCCAATCAAACTTAGATTCCAGAAACTATCTGCCTCAGTTAGTGTGTTTCATTTGGGAAGTGTAGCCATCAAATGGACGAGTGTGAAGCAGAAATGCATCACTGACTCAACCATGGAAATCGGGTAAGTAGCTGCTTGTGAAGCAGTGAAAGAACCGATTTGGCTCTAGACCTTCTTAGTGGACTTGGATGGAGTTCCGAATTTGTCTAGCAATATTTTCTAGGGGCAGTTGCAAATTCAAGGGAACCAAGAGTCCACGAGTCAAACAAGCACACTAAAGGAAAGACATCTTATACGAGAAATCGTTAAGAGAGGAGATGTAGATGTGGCAAAGATAGTGTCTAAGGACAACCTAGCAGATTCATTCACAAAGGGTCTACCTCTGAATACATTCGAGAGACATGTGGAAGGAATGGGTGTCAAGACCGTTGCCAATCTGCTTTGAGTATAAGTGGGAGAAATTATTAGGTTCGTGCAGGTGACATTAGATGTCACGGACTACACGAGACATGTTGTAGTATACTTAAAAGCAGACTTTGAGTATAAGTGGGAGATTGTTGGGATTATACTGGAAAGTATGCTTTTTACTTTGTATAATCGAAACTGAATTTTCAGACTTATTTACTGAAATAAATTGTTTATCACTGATGCTTTAAATATTAATCGAATGTTACATATATTTACTGCATAACTGTTCAATAAATTGTACGTGTTACATTGTAGTTAATTTAGTGATACCAGATCACAGAAGATTAAATTAACAGTCCCTTGTAACTAAAAGTACACCATTCACGACCTAGATGGAAATGAATAACCCATCGTGAAAATTTGAAGTGTAAGGCTCAGATTGGCTTGTCTTGACCAAGAGATTACACTAGTGCATGACTGATGCACTGAATAGGACCTACAGGAGGATAAATTCTTCATAACTGAACAAGGAAGAATTAGACCTCAGTGGTTCGTTATTTCTTAATCTTCGTCCCTTAAATAGGATCATGTGGGATTGGTAACTATTGCTTTGACTTATCATGGGTAGCGAATCAGAGAGATTCAATACTTTTTATCTTGGGCAATATTATTAGTCACATGTGATTGCTAAGATTTAATACAAAGAATCGTGTGCAAGTACGCTTGTTCGATTTGCCCCCTTGGGAGGTTCATAAGCTTTATCATACCAAATCTTGCAAGTGGAATTAGTTTCCGGTATGGATAATAATGTTGAACCGTTCCTTGACCAAGGATAAAAGATATTAATTAATGGAAAGCTATTTCAGTGGCTTGAATTAATTAATGGGCTAGATAATCTTAAACACGGGAAATAATGACCGGGAGCCATATTGACAGTAATATGGGTTAAGATGGATAGTGCAATATTAATTTTGTAGTGGGATTAATTAATATTTATGGGCTTGAATAATATTGTGGCTCAATATTAGATATTCAAGGTCCATTAGAAGGTTCAATCTTAATTCTCCTAAAGGCCCCCTGAGTAGCCCAACATATAGTCTAATAATTGAAAAAGGTGATTAAAATAAAATAAATATTGTTGCTTATTTTTCCAAGTAAAATTCGAAATTTATAGATAAGTTGGGAGAAAGATTTTCTTTGAATTTTGTTATGGAATGAAGATATGTATTCTTGGAATACAAGATTATCTCATTAAATTCAAGAAATCTCCCACTTGGCCATCTATAATATGATTTTCGAAATTTTTTGAAATAGAGGGGCAAGAAAGATTTTCTTGATTTTCTTGAAAATATATTATGGAAGATATGTATTTTTGAAATACAAGAATATCTCATAAATTCAAGAAGATCCAAATCTTGGATTCTTGAACCACATATTTTCGAAAATATTCATAACAAATAGAGAAAGGTGGGATTTTGTGGAATATTATGATTATGGGAAAAAAAATATAGGAGATATATTCAAGATTTCTTGGAGATCAAGAAAAGATTTTCCCACATCATATTTTGCCAAAATTTTCGTCCACTTTAGCCTCTATAAATAGGGGATAAATGGTTCATTCCCAATAACACATGAAAATTGGTTTTTCGGAAAAATATCAGCGTCGATAAAATATCAAATATTTTGTAACGTCGACAGATTGTATTTTTTTGAAAAACGACAATTGTGAGTAGTGTACAATTCCATGTGCTGGAAAAATTAGTAAATCCACAAAGGTGGTGCAACATAATTTATTTTCCTTTTGTTAAATCGTTCACAAGAATCCTTCCACCGGATAGTCGAACGAGGGCTAAGGGAATACTTGGGAAGTCCTTACGGTTAGTCTATTCAGCCATACCGTTGCCATCCCAAGAGGTACGTTCACGTAAACTCGTAGAATTCCGCATGCGTAGGTTTTACGTGAATTATTATATGCATGATATGTTGTTGGATTATTATTTGAATTAATATAGGATTAATTCATGCTAGTAATAATTAAAGAATTAAATTTGTATTTAAATATTCACCCCGAATAGATCTGTGCAACCTATTCCCCAACAAATTGATCATGAGATAAAGAAGAAGAAACAATAACAGGGTACCTTTCATTATCTTCCAAGTATGCGTACATAAGGTGGTCCGGTAATGGCTTCAATTCCTTTTTAGCTTCCAATGGTGGGGTTTTGTCGAACATCACCTCGAAAGGCTTCTCCTCCAAGTGCAATTCTTCTTCTTCCCCCACTTGCGTCACCTCCATCTGCTTCAATTCTTCACTAGTGAGTGTGTCATCAGCTCAAAGATCGATCATATCAACAAAATGACAACTCTTATCCCCCATTGGATATTTCATTGCCTCATAAAGAGCGATTTTTATCTCTTGATCATCCAACTTCACCGTGATTTTTCCATTCGCCACATCTAAGACCATCCCAGTAGTAGCCAAGAAAGGTCTTCCCAAGATTAAGGGCACATGCTCATCCTCCTCCATTTCAAGGACTACAAAGTCAGCTGGAAAGACATGACCATCCACTTTCACGAGAACATCTTCCACTATGCCTTGAGGTAGAATGATAGACCTATCGGCTAGTTGAAGAGTCATCATAGTCGGTTCCAGTTCTCCACAGTTTAGCTTCTTGAATAATGATAAGGGCATAAGGTTGATGCTTGCCCCCAGATCACACAAAGCTCCCTTCTTGATTCCATTCCCAATGTCACAAAGAATCGTGAAGCTGCCCGGATCCTTCAATTTTGGAGAAAGGGCTTTGTGCACCATTGCACTCACTTCGTGGTTCAACTGAACGAGCTCAAGTTCATCAACTCTCCTCCTTTTGGCAATTAGGTCTTTCAAGAACTTTGCATAATTCGGCATCTGTTCCAATGCATCATAAAAAGGTATGTTTATGTGCATTTTCTTGAATACCTCCAAAAACTTAGCAACCTTCTCGTCTAACTTCTTCTTCATAAACTTTTGAGGATAAGGAACAGGAACCACAGATTTAGGCACCCCCCATTCATCCCATTCAGTTTCTTTCACCTTGAGCCTTTTTTCTCTCGAAGTCTTCCACTTTGGTACCCTTTCTTCATCAACACACCCTTCTTCCCCTTTTTCTTTCCCTTTTTCTAGCTTTCCATTGTCTACCTCTTCCACTGGTTCATCATCTTCCACCTCTTTTCCCTCACTATCTTCCTCAACTTGCCTATGATTTTCCTCTACCTCAGCTGGTAATGGAGGTCCATCATACTTCCTCCCACTTCTAAGCTCAATAGCTTTGCAATATTCCTTCGGATTCACCTCGGGCATAGATGGGAATTTGCCCGTCTCTTTACCTATTGACTTCGCTATCTGTCCCATCTGATATTCAAGCGCATTAAATCACCTATTGTTTTCTTGCTGCATCCTCTAGAAATATTGCTCTCTCCTCTTGTTCTTCTTATTCGCCTCTTTCTGATCAAATTCAAGAGAAGATAATCTCTTTTTTCACCTCCTCACCTTGTTGCACAAGAAGTTGCAACATCTCAGCAACTGATGTTCCGCCTTCTCCACCAGGAGGCTTTGAACCCGGATCAACACCTGGTGGAACAGTGATTCCAGCCTTTGGATTTCCATAGGAAAAATTCTCGTTCTTTCTCCACTGATTCGGATAGGATGTAGAACCCCCTTGATAGTTTGAATTGTTTTGCCATTGGTTCTGTGAAGGTGATGGACCCTGAGGCATAAAAGGTTGACCAGAGGTAGGTCGTCCTTGCTGATAATTTCCCTGTTGGTACCCCTGTTGGTTGTAATTCAGCCTCCCCATATAGTTGGCCTCTTCTTGCTGAAACACCGACTGGTTCATAAAGTTATTCGCCTCGTTGCTTCCTCCCCCAAACTGTTGGCTAACTTGAATATTACTGATTTTCTCCATCATAGCCATCAACAACTTCTGAGTTCCAATGGTGTCTTCCATCTGATTCACACTTTGGCGTGATTGATCAGCATTCCATTCCCCAGCATTTTAACGCCTTCCACAATTTCTCTGCACTCCCGGGCACTCTTATTCAGAAAACCACCACCTGCACAAGCATCGAGGTGCTTTTGCTCATTGTAATGGATTCCACAGTAAAAGTAGGCCACTGTATCTTGATCACTGAACCCATGTTGCGGACACTCAATCAACAAGTTACAGTATCGCTCCCATGCTTGACTGAGACCCTCATTAGGTTTTTGACGGAATATAGATATCTCAGTTCTTGCCTTCATTGTTCTAGATGGAGGATAAAAATGCTCCAAAAATGCTCGCTCCATTTGAGCCCAAGTGGTGATACTTCCTCGGGGAATTGTGTTATCAAACCAATCCTTAGCTATCCCGGTCAGTGAGAACGGAAACAACCTGAGATTCTTTGCATCCTCCGACATCCCATTGTAATCAAATGTCGAAGCAATCATCAAAAAGTTTAGGAGATGAGTGTTTGGATTGTCTCTCCCGACCTCTCCTCTGAACTGAGAATCAAGGAGCATCTTAAGGATCCCCGGTGAAATAGAGAAGTTGTTAGTTTCCACCCTTAGCAAAGCCACTCCATCATAGTGTCTTTGAGGTTGAGCCTCAAACATCCCTCGGATAGCCATATCAGGATTCCCTCCCCTTGGGTGGTTTTGTTGGTTTTGGTAGAGAGGGTTGTAGTGTGGGTTATAGTTTGGGTTTGGGTGGTAGTTTTGGTTCGACTGATTTTGGTAAGGTGGATTTTGGTAAGGTTGGTTGTTGTACGGTTGGTTAAGGTTTTGGAAGTTTGGATTTTGGTTAGGGAATTGGTTTTACTGGTTTGGTTGGTTGGGATACTGCGGTTGGTTTTGGGGGTATGGTTGGTTTGGCTGGTGGTTCGGGTTATTAATCCCTTCTGGGTGCAACTGATTCTCTCCGTTCCCTCCATTTCCATCAACATTCAACCCTTCGTTGCCTACCGCAGCCATTCTTCTATGGAGAGCTCGATTCCTACTTGTTATAGCTTCAGGGTCTAACTCAGTTCGATCAACGCTCGTTTCTCCTTTTGAGCGTGTTCTCATAAACCTGAAAACTCAAGCAAAGAAATCAACTGCAACTAGCACAAGAATATAGTAAAAACAGAAAAGAAAACACCCACTACTAGCTACTAATCTATTTCCAAGTTTTACACAAAGTGCATACGTCACATCCCCGGCAACGACGCCATTGACTCTTTCCGTAAAATGTTATATTCTTAACTAGCAGTTACCCCACAAGAGTATGTGATCACTGTAGCAAGGGTAAGTATTTGGCCCAAGTAGTATCGAACCCAAAGGAAGTTTTGTATGCGTGTAAATCCCTGGAAATCTTTGCTTCGTAACTAATATGGATGCGATTTTATAGTTCTATTTCACTACTATTGAATTAACAGAAAATCAGCAAATGACAAAGATTACTCTAATTTCAGATGAAGTGCAAATATTGGAGAATATTGCTTTGGATAGGAATCCCTACGTATACTATTAGAATTGGTTTGGCGACAAAGACTATCTTGGTGTACAAAAGAATAACCCTAAGTGTACTGAAACTAGGCAATCAATTTCCCTAATCCGGCACTAAATAAGATACAACAAAAGCTCAGTTTTTATTCCCGACTACTCAACTAATACCCTCTTTACCTCACATACCAAATAACCAAGTTATTAAGATTGTGCTTAACTGCTAAAGCCCTTATTCAAGTTGGGCGATTCGGTCGTCCTCCCCGGTATATTACCAACCCCGTCACAAACCCTCTCCTCAAGCCTATTCGTTGGAAAAGAGTGATTCGGTCGTCCTCTCTTTTACAACTTTGGTACTCAATTCAATGGTTTTTATTGGATTGGTTATTCCACTTAGAAATTTAAGAAAATTATCTAATTTACTCCTCGAATCATCCTAATCGCCTCACCAATTCCCTATTTCTACGAGATCATCCTATCCAAAGCAATCAAAGGTTTAACCTACCAACATGATATTCAACTCACAAACAATCAAGTATTCAATAGAAATCATCATGCACGAATACGTAAAACAAATCAACAATGGATAATCAATTGAATTAAAGTATCAAAATAGTATTGGATAGGAAATTCAAATAAACCCTAAATTGTTCTTCAAAAGTAAAAACTGAGAAATTAAACAAAACAAAATCAGGAAAACTAGAATGTAAACCCGTAAAGTTGTGAATCGAAACTTGTTTCTCGTGGATGAATTCCTCTCTTTCTTCCCTGAACCCTAGAATGCTTTTCTCCTCTTTTTTCTATCTCATCTCCATTTTTCTCCCTTCCCAGTTCCTCTCCCCCGTTCCTCTCCCCTTTTTTCTTATTTTTCCCGTCTGGCTTTATATACGCCGCCTATCAGACCGCTCGATCATAGCACCTGGTCGAGCATTTCTGCTCGACCTAACCTGGTCGAGCGCCTCTTTATCGCTGGACTCATTTTTGCTCGAGCACCTTCCTTGGTCGAGCGGTTTCGCTCGACCACACCTAATTGAGCGCCTCCTCCTGCCTGTTTTTTCGCCCGCTCGACCGCATTGGTCAAGCTCCAGGTACTCAACCTCATCCTTCTATCACCTTTCTTCACTCCAACTAATACTTTTCAGTATTTATTTCATATCTTTTCATCCGGGAGTCCGATTCATACACCGCAAAGTCTCACGAGCTCCATTTTCAGCCCTCTTTCCTGTTATACAAAACAAAGAAGCAAATTAGTGATTTTATACATATTATGCTCAATCACCACAAGAATATCACTCAAAACATGGCCAAAACTCGCTCGTAACTCACTCAATTTCACCTCTAATTATGAATCTGAGACGGAATTTGCTAGGAAAATTCCTATTCTAGATTTTATGGAGAAACTAGGTTTTTTTATTGTAGTAAATAATGAATCCCAGGATGTCATATATATAGGGAGAGATTGACTTAAATCTTAAGCAATCTTTATTAGAAATATAATCCCTAATCTTGCAAAACAAATCTCAAAGATATGTTTTTCCCTACGGATATTTTCCTACAATAATATTCCATAATATTATTTGGGATTCCTATTTAATTAAATAGTAATAATAATTAATTCTAAATTAATATGTTATTAATTCTCCATAAATTAAATATTAAATCTAATTTAATACTTAATCAACTAACTATAATCCGTACACGGGGGTTACTTGTTGTGTGACCCATGGGCTCTCATATATCGAGCGATTAGTCAAACTAACGGTCTTAATTGAACCCTAGACAATAAATCAGGCATTCTAAATATATGAAGTACGTTGCGAGAAACGTGCAACTACCTATAACTGTAACATGGGCTACTACGATTTCCTCCTT
This sequence comes from Stenogyne calaminthoides, assembly GCA_037126765.1. Lineage (NCBI taxonomy): Eukaryota > Viridiplantae > Streptophyta > Magnoliopsida > Lamiales > Lamiaceae > Stenogyne > Stenogyne calaminthoides. Next base: position 22,888,730 of record JBBCBC010000021.1, read on the forward strand.
TCATTCACGAATACTCGATTAGTCTTGAACATGATGAAGTGTCTATTCAAATAACTTAATAAATTTATCTCCAATCACTAATTGATCACTTATGTCAGACTTGGTCACAAAGTCCAAGCATGACGTGCATTGGCCAATGACTTTGATCCAATTATGATGAGAGTATGAGTATTTTTTCGAAATCCACTTTGAGGAATGAATCCTTTTCTTGGCTCAACTACCACGCACACACACTTCTTGATGAACCCAATCCAAGCCATATCTACCCATAGAAGGATGCAAGCGTCGGTCATGGTCAAAGTTCATCACTCCACACATGTCGTGCGTATTGACCTCAAGTCAAAGGAGTATCGCATCGCTCCCACAAACCAAGACACCCGTAGACACATATAGTGGAACTACATCAAACAATTGCTCGGATGGGTATACCAATACCCTCTAAGGTATTTGTGCATCCATGATGATATACATAGTATCTCGTAGTAAGTGAGATCTTACTACACTCTCTAAGAGTATGATACAGATCTCACATCAATCTCCATTACATCATCAATATCCCTTTCTTGATGATCCTTGATCGGGGCTATTTGAGAATCATGCTTAAGTCATCTGGGTTCTCACACACTCAATGACAGCAGTGATCAAAGGGAACACATATAAGAACAAATGTAAACAATCAAACATAATAGTCTAATAAGTGAAATGACATACATTTAATATTAAACAAACAGTAATATTAAACCAACACTAAATACTATCTGAGTATTATGTTCTTACAATGGATTGTCTCTAGGACACTAACACTAACAGATGATTCATTGGAGTCTCTCTAGGTTGAACCATTTCCAACCTGCGAATCATGTTTGGAGGGTAAAATGACCAAGCGAGCATTTGGAGCCAAGGGACTTAGAGCTAAAGAAGTGTTGGAAATAGTTCACACTGACGTGTGTGGTCCAATGCAAATCAAATCTAGAGGTGGCTACGAGTATTTCGTTACATTTATCGATGATTACTCTGTTGGAATATAGAGGCACGTAAAACACGTAATCACATGCGCAGTGGAAATTAAAGTTCACCAACAACGAACAATTAATTGCTTACAGATTACAATAATCATAACGAGAATTCTTACAGTAACTCGAGAGCAGATTTCTCTACTACGGTATCCACGTAATCCCCAATTACGGACTTGCACGAATTTGTCAGCGTTGAATCCCGAGACAGATTTGCTAGGAAAATCCAAACTCTAGATCTTATGGAGAAAATATGAAGTAACGTTGTTTGTGAATTCTCAAGAGCTTGTATATATATGGAGGTCCAACTTAAATCTTAAGCTAGCCCAATTAGGGAAATAAAACCCTAATCTTGAATTAAATTAATTCCTTTTAATTTAATTCCCTAAATATAAATCTCTACGGATTTAAATGCCTTATATGAAAATCTCTACGATTTATTTTCATATACATTAAATCCTACAATTATATTCCAAATATAATTATTGGGAATTCTTATTTAATTACATCCAATTTAATTAAATATTAATAATAATTAATTCCAAATTAATCTATTATTAATTACTTCTCCATAAATTAAATATTAAATCCAATTTAACATTTAATCAACCAACTATAATCCCTAAAAGGGAACTACTTGTTGTGTGACCCACAAGCCCTCATATACCGAGCGATTAGTCAAACTAACGGTCTTAATTGAACCCTAGTCAATAAATCAGACATTCTCAATATATGAGGTACGTTGCGAGAAACATGCAACTACCTATAACTGTAACGTGGACTATTATGATTTCCTCTTTTCATTTACGAATACTCGATTAGTCTTGAACATGATGAAGTGTCTATTCAAATAACTTAATCACTTTATCTTCAATCACTAATTGATCACTTATGTCACACTTGGCCACAAAGTCCAAGTTGACGTGCATTGGCCAATGACTTTGATCCAATTATGATGAGAAGGTGAGTATTCTCTCTAAATCAATTTGAGGAATGAATCATTTTCTTGGCTCAACTACCACGCACATGCACTTCGTGACGAACCCAATCCAAGCCATATCTACCCATGGAAGGGTGCAAGCATCGGTCATGGTCAAAGTTCATCACTCCACACATGTCAGGCGTATTGACCTCAAGTTAAAGGAGTATCGCATTGCTCCCACTAACCGAGGCACCCATAGACACATATAGTGGAACTACATCAAACGGTTTCTCGGATGGGTATACCAATACCCTCTAAGGTATTTGTGCATTCATCATGAGATACCTAGTATCTCGTAGCAAGTGAGATTTTACTACACTCTCTAAGAGTATAATGCAGATCGCACACCAATCTCCATTGCATCATCAATATCCCATTCTTGATGATCCTCGATAGGGGCTATTTGAGAATCATGCTTAAGTCATCTGAGTTTTCACACACTCAATGACAGCAATGACTCAAGGGAACACAGATAAGAATAGATGCAAACAATCAAATATAATATTCTAATTAGTGCAATGCCATATATTTAATATTAAACAAATAATAATATTAAACCAATACTGAATATTATCTGAGTATTATGTTCTTACAAAGGATTGTCTCTAGGACACTAACATTAACAATCTCTCACTTGAACTAGAGCCAATCACCTACATGCCTAACCCCTATACCATCAAAATGTCTAGTGTGTACATGAACGCTCAAAGCCTTGGTGAAAGGATCAGCTAGATTATCCTCCGTGGGGACACGTTCTAATTCTATCTCTCCTCTAGCGATTATCTCTCTAATCAAGTGATAACGCCTCGGTACATGCTTATTTATGTTATTGGATCTCGGTTCCTTAGCTTGCGCAACCGCACCAGTGTTGTCACAATACAACTTTATTGGACTGCTGGCACTCGGAACTACCCCTAGTTCATTTAAGAACTGCTTTATCTAGACAACTTCTTTGGCAGCTTCCGCCGCAACAATGTACTCAGCTTCAGTTGTTGAATCAACGGTAGTATCTTGCTTGGAACTATTCCAACTAACCGCCCCACCATTGAGAACGAAGACATAGCCCGACTGTGACTTGTAATCATCACAATCAGATTCAAAACTTGTGTCAGCATAGCCGATCGCGACTAGCTCTGACTTACCTTCGTAGACCAGAAAGCATTCTTTAGTACGTCTGAGGTACTTAAGAATGTTCTTGACAGCAATCCAGTGGGTTTCTCCCGGATTATGTTGGTATCTACCAGTAGTGCTGACAGCGAAGGCCACATCTAGCCTAGTACAAGTCATGGCGTACATGATGGATCCAATTGCAGATGCATATGGTATATCCTTCATGCGCTGGATATCAACTTCTGTAGAAGGACAATCCTTCTTAGAGAGCTTTATCCCATGACATATGGTAGAGAATCTCTCTTGGAGTTCTCCATCGCAAATCGCTTCAACACCTTGTCTACGTAGGTGGACTGTGACAGCCCCAACATCTTCTTGGATCTATCCCTATGGATCTTGATCTCTAAGATGTAGCAGGCTTCTCCAAGGTCCTTCATCATGAAGGTACTTGACATCCATTCTTTCACGGACTGCATGAGTGGGATATTGTTTCCCATAATGAGTATGTCATCGACATACGCAACTATGAATACAATATTCTTCCCACAGCATTTCCGATAGACGCACGAATCTTTCGAGTTTCTGACGAAGTCAAATGATTTGACAGCTTCATCAAATCTGATATTCCAACTCCTAAAAGCTTGCTTCAATCCATAAATGGATCGTTTAAGCTTGCACACAGATTAGTTTTTGGTTTTGATATGAAACCTTCAGGTTGAGTCATGAACACTTCCTTATCAATGTTGCCATTGAGGAAAGTTGTTTTGACATCCATCTACCAAATCTCATAATCTAGGTGTGCTGCTATCGCAAGTAAAATTCGAATGGACTTGATCTTTGCAACTGGTGAGAAATTTTTGTCATAGTCAATGCCTTCGCGTTGACTGTAACCTTTCGCCACCAACCTAGCCTTGTAGGTTTGTACCTTGCCATTTCCATCGGTCTTCCGTTTGAAGACCCACTTGCAACCTATGGGTCTAACCCCTTTTGGCAATTCAACCTAGTCCCAAACTTGATTGACGTACATCTTTGAGTCAACATCTAATGTTGCCTCAATGTAAGTTTTAGGTTCATCCTTATCCGGGATCTCCACGTTATCATGCTCCTCTACAAGGAAACCATAATATCTTGTGGGTGGATTACGAATTCTAGTGGACTTACGGAGTTGTGGTTGCTCAGACTGCACATTTTGATCGTGAAAATTTTGTGGTGCGGCAATTTCATCGTCGACCGGGGAGACCTCAAGAGCGACACTTCCGGATGCTCCTTGAGCACTTCCGGATGCTCCTTGAGCACTTCCGGATGCCTCTTGGGCGAGAGTTTGAACTATGCTGTTCTCATTCAGCCCACTTTGAGTTCATTGCTCAGGCAATGCAACTCCAATTACGCTCCCACTGGCTGAAAGAGGATCACTTAGTGATAAACTTCCACCATGTGAGCTGCTGAATGCTCCCACTGATTCTTTGTCATGTTGCTTTGACAAGACATCAGTCTCCTTGTTAAGTTGTGGTTCTTGAATTTCTTCAAGTTCTATCGTTTTATGGCTTTGTTCCTTGAAGACGTAGTCTTCTTCATGGAATTTAGCCTGCCTTGAAATAATCATTGTTTGTTTCTGAGGTAGATAGAAATAATATCCTCTAGTTTCCTTAGAATATCCCACAAATTAACCCTTTTCACCTTTTGATTCCAACTTGTCAGTGAGCATTTTCTTCACAAACGCGGGGCAACCCCATGTTCTAATGTGAGAGAAATTTGGCTTCTTGCCATGCCATAACTCGTATGGCGTATGCTCAACTGATTTGGATAGAATCATATTCAGAATGTAGATTGAGATTTGGAGTGCGTATCCCCATAAGAATGTCGGAAGGGAGGAGAAACTCATCATGGACCTCACCATGTCTAACAGGGTTTGGTTTCTCCTCTCGGACACTCCATTCATTTGGGGTGTACCGGGAGGAGTCAATTATGATTGGATTCCATGCAACTTCAGATAATCAATGAATTCATGGCTAAGATATTCTCCTCCTCGATCTGATCTAAGAATCTTAATACTCTTACCAAGATGTTTCTCTACTTCAGCTTTGTACTCCTTGAATTTCTCAAATGATTCAGACTTGTGTTTCATTAGATACACGTACCCGAATCTAGAAAAATCGTCAGTAAAAGTTATGAAGTAGCCGAATTGACCCCTAGCTAGAGTGGGGAGTGGTCCACAAACGTCACTGTGGATCAACTCTAGAACTTCTTTGGCACGATCCCCTTTTCCAGAAAAGGGTCTGTTGATCATCTTGCCCTTGAGACATGATTCGCAATTACCATAGGACTCAAAGTCGAATGGGGTTAAGTAGTCTAACTTTCTTAACCTTGCTATCCTATTCTCATTCGCATGACCAAGCCTACAATGCCACAAGTAAGTCGGGTTTTCATGATTATTAAGTTTGAGTCGTTTGTTTTGTATATTAAGAATGTTATGTCCACAATGCAACAAATATAAACCATTAGATAAAGGAGCATTTCCATACACATCACCATTAAGCGAAAAATAACAATTATTATTTGCAAAATGGAAGGAAAAACCTTCAATATCCAACATCAGAATAGAAATAATGTTGCGGGTAATAGAAGGAACAAAATAACAATTATTTAGTTCAACTTTAAAACCAGAGGGTAAGTCTAAAACATAAACGCCAACACGTTCAGCAACAACTCTTGCTCTATTTCCAACGTGTAAGGCGACTTCACCCAGCCTAACTGCCCTGCTATGCTTGAGACCCTGCACATTAGTACAAATGTGTGAGCCACAACCGGTATCTAATACCCAGCAGTTAGTATCATTTGTGGACACGTTTATCTCAATAATAAACATACCTGTTCCAGTGGCTGAGACATCTTGTGTCTTCTTTTCAGCTGCTAGAACCTTACAGTCCTTCTTCCAATGCCCCTTCTGCTTACAGTGGAGGCATACATCCTTGTCCACCCTATCCTTCTTTTGAATTCCACCTTTGGGCTTAAGGGAGTTAGGCTTAGAGCCTTTCTTTGCCTTGCCTCTCCTCTTCTTCTTTCTTTTCAGACCAGAAGAAGTAGAGGCACTCACCATGAGTACAGGTTTCTCTTTAGCAGTGGAGGACTCAAAAGTCTTGAGTATGTTATGCAGCTCCGGCATGGTCGATTCCATCTTATTCATATTAAAGTTTACTATGAAACTCGAATATGAATCGGGAAGTGTCTAAAGAATAGCATAAACAACAACGTTGGTCTTGAGCTCAATGCCCAGACGACCAAGTTTTTCGATTAGCCCTATCATCTTCAATACTTCAGGAGAAACCTTTCCTCCCTCGGACAATCGGCATCTAAACAAATCTCTCATCGCTTCATAAATCTTAGAACGAGATTCAGAATCAAATAGATCCTTCAGATGCTTAATCATCTCGAAGGGAAGCATCTTCTCATGCTGCCTTTGCAGCTCGGGAGTCATTCCGAGTAGCATAACACACTGAGCCTGGGAAGCATCCACTTGATGCTTCTTTTGGGCTGCAGCGTCGAACGCTTCAGCCTCTTCAGTACCGGCCTCAGGGGTAGCAAGGATTGGCGTGTCCAACACGTACTCAATCTTCTCTTGCCTGAGCACTAAACGAACGTTTCGGTGCCAGTCGAGAAAGTTTGGCCCAACCAACTTGTTCGTTTCCAAAACGCTTCTCAATGACAAGTTATTCATTTCAACAATCCTAGAGAAATAAAATAAAACGGGAATTAAAACACATAATTCCTATGATCAACATTCAGCAATCAAAATAAACATGGCCTTTCAATTTATTTTATCTCCATTATTTTCACATACTTAACGACCTCATCGAAAAAGTACGAATTTATATCTAATATAAATCATAACGGACTAGAATCCACATTACTAGTATCATAATCCCAGCGAGGGCTGATCATTATGACAGCATAACTGGTAGGTCTCCAAACCAATTGCCAGATTGCAACTCCTAGTTTGTCGAACCTAGTTCGACTGATGTCACTTACCCTTTGTTCCCCGCGAGGGCTAGCGAAACAAAGTTAAGTTGGTTTACAACCATCAAGCGGCGACAACACGGTCAGACATTTATTGGGCGCCGCCTACCCAAACTATTATAATGCGGACTTAAACGTTAACTAATTTAAAAAAATGATTAAACAAGTTAACAGTGGGTTTTAATAAATCCTTTTAAAAATGAATTTAAAATTCATTAAAGATTCATTTTATGATTATTAAAATTGATTAATCCAATTAATCATCTCGGTCCAACCGAAATTTTAATCTCAGAATTATATCCAATAAAATTCCAAAATTCAATTTTTATTTATTTTAATCTTGGGGGCTCAGGTGCAATTTCTAAAATTTGCACGGGAGAGCCTGTCTCAAATTGAATTTGCAAAACATTCCTCCTACATCATCACCCAACCAAATCGAATCCAATTCAAAGTCCAAACACCAAATTAACCCAATTTCAGAATCAAAATCGTATCACAATTAATCAAATTAATTCATCCATTCAATCCAACCAAGGAACCAAAACAATCGAAGCAGTCTAGGTCCCAACCGAAGACGAATAAAGTCGACGAGGCATCGTGACATGGTTCGGCCAGCGATCCGACGCGGGTCGCCAACGTCATGCCTAGCATGCGGGCGACCCGTCATCGATGCAGACAAAACGGAGGGGTAAGCGCGGTGCCACACCCCTGGTCGATCTCTAGTTCGAAACCAGATCGACGAGCACAAGCAAGCAATGAGTCAGCGGAGCGTCGCTACTGACTCTTCCCAAATCCGGCGATGCGCCGCCTTGAAATGTGTCGAGACGAGCATGCCGGCCAAGCCCCGAATGCGTTCAAGAGACCAATGTCCAAATCAGAGAGAATCGGCGATGATTCGCCATGAATCGAGGCGGAGAAGATCAATGCCTCCAAGACGGGATCGGAGTGGTTTGGGAGTCGAGCCAAGGGCTCCCGCACGTATCGCGAGGCGCGGTGCCTAGCACCGGCCTTCGGCGACGCAACGTAGCGCCGTCGGCCGAGGTCCAAAATGCGTGAATCAGCACGGCGGCGGAAAAAGGGGGAAACCCTAATTTAGGGTCCTCGGCGAAGACGAAGGGGACAAGCAAACCCGGGATAAAAAAACAAATAAGGGGTGCGGTTGATAATAAACGTGCCCCACTGATTTTATAAAAAAAAATTAATTTAAAAATTAGATTTTAATGCAATTAGACAAGAGCCTGGAGCTCTGATACCACTGTTGGAATATAGAGGCACGTAAAACACGTAATCAAATGCTCAATGGAAATTAAAGTTCACCAACAACGAACAATTAATTGCATACAGATTACAATAATCATAACGAGAAATCTTCTGATAACTTCGAGAGCGATTTCTCTACTACTGATATCCACGTAATCCCCATTCACGGACTTGCGGATTTGCGGCGTTGAATCCCGAGACAGATTTGCTAGGAAAATCCAAACTCTAGATCTTATGGAGAAAATATGAAGTAACGTTGTTTGTGAATTCCCAAGAGCTTGTATATATAGCGAGGCCCAGCTTAAATCTTAAGCTAGCCCAATTAGGAAATAAAACCCTAATCTTGAATTAAATTAAATCCTTTTAATTTAATTCCCTAAATATAATTCTCTAGGGATTTAAATGCCTTATATGAAGATCTCTACGATTTATTTCCATATACATTAAATCCTACAATTATATTCCAAATATAATTATTGGGAATTCTTATTTAATTAAATCTAATTTAATTAAATATTAATAATAATTAATTTCAAATTAATCTATTATTAATAACTTCTCCATAAATTAAATATTAAATCCAATTTAACATTTAATCAACCAACTATAATTCGTAAAAGGGAACTACTTGTTGTGTGACCCATAGACCCTCATATACCGAATGATTAGTCAAATTAACGGTCTTAATTGAACCCTAGTCAATAAATCAGACATTCTCAATATATGAGGTACGTTGCGAGAAACATGCAACTACATGTAACTGTAACGTGGGCTATTACGATTTCCCCCTTTCATTCACGAATACTCGATTAGTCTTGAACATGATGAAGTGTCGATTAGTGTACAAGAGACAATTCTTTGTAAGGACATAATACTCAGATAATCGACACTTCATCATGTTCAAGACTAATCGAGTATTCGTGAATGAAAGGAGGAAATCACAATAGTCGATGTTTCAGTTACAGATAGTTGTACGTTTTTCGCAAAGTTCCTCATATATTGAGAATGTCTGATTTATTGTCTAGGGTTCAATTAAGACCGTTAGTTTGACTAATCGCTCGATATATAAGGGCCTATGGGTCACACAACAAGTAGTTCCCTTTTACAGATTATAGTTGATTGATTAAATGTTAAATTGGATTTAATATTTAATTTATGGAGAATTAATTATTAATGGATTAATTTGGAATTAGTTATTATTAATATTTAATTAAATTAGATTTAATTAAATAGGAATTCCCAACAATAATACATGAGATATTATTTTAGGATTTAATATATATATATATGGAAATAAATCGTAGAGATTTGACATATATAGGAATTAAATCCGTGGAGATTTTATATGTAGGAAATAAATCTAAGAGATTTATTTAAATAAAGATTAGGGATTTTATTTCCCAATCAGGTTAGCTTAATATTTAAGCTGGGTCTCTCCTATATATATGAGCTCTTGGGAATCCATAATATGGTTGTTCATATTTTCTCCATAAAATCTAGAGTTAGAATTTTCCTAGCAAATTCGTCTCGGGATTCAAAGCTGGCAAATATGTGCAAGTGTATGAACAGGGATTACGTGGATACCATAGTTGAGAAATCTGCTCTTGAATTACTGTAAGATTTCTTGTTATGTTTATTCGTAATCGTTTATGCAATTATATGTTCGTTGTTGGTGAACTATTTTATTCCGCTGTGCATGTATCACGTGTTTACGTGCCTCTATATTCCAACAGAGTTATGCGGATTTACCAAAATCGTTCTGGGGTCACGCCTTGAAAACAGCGGCTTACATTCTAAACTTAGTGTCATCTAAATCGGTTCCCAAAACCCCTAGAGAATTGTGGACCGGGCGCAAGCCCAATTTAAGACACATGAGAATCTGGGGGTGTCCGGCATACGTGTTGGACAAGGAGCCGGTAAGTTGGATGCACGTTCGGAATTAAGGTTGTTTATAGGATACCTCGAGGGAACAAAGGGATGCATGTTCTATGGTCCCGAAGATCAAAAGGTTGTAATCATTACACACTTTAGATTTTTGAAAGGCGAATATATGAACAATAGAAAGCCTAGAAGTGAGATTACCGTAGATGAGTTAAGAGAGGCTACTCCAGCGCCAATAGTACAAGTCGAAACACCAAGCGAAACACTTATACAATCGGAGCCACGTCGTAGTGGGAGGGTTGTCAAACAACCCGAGCAATTCATGGGGATAGGAGAATCCTCGTACTTGATCCCCGGTGACAGTGAATCAGACCCCTGGACTTACAACGAGGCGGTCCAAGACAAGGATGCAAATTCTTGGTAAACTGCAATGGAAGCCGAAATGGGTTCAATGGATCACAATAAAGTGTGGGAGCTAGTCGAACCACTTGACGGGGTAAAACCCATTGGGTGCAAGTGGGTATACAAGAGAAAAAGAGGATCGGACGGTAAGGTGTAAACCTTCAAAGCAAGACTCGTGGTGAAAGGGTACACTCAGAAAGAATGGATCGATTATGAAGAAACCTTTTCGCCCGTAGCTATGCTCAAGTCCGTCCGTATTCTCTTGTCGATTGATGCGCATCTAGACTTTGAGATCTGACAAATGGATGTCAAGAGGGCTTTCCTTAACGGAAGTCTTGACAAGGAAATCTATATGCAGCAACCCGAAGACTTCATTGAAAAAGACCAAGAACATCTGGTTTGCAAGCTAAGGAAGTCCATTTATGGGCTGAAGTAAGCATCCCGAGCTTAAATCAATGTTTTGATCAGGTCAAAAAATCTTATGGTTTTGATCAAAAGAACTTTGAGAGTTGTGTTTATAAAAAGCGCGTCGAAACTGCCTTGGTGTTCTTCTTACTATACGTTGACGACATTCTGCTCATCAGGAATGATATAAAAGTGTTATCAGAAGTAAGGGCATGGCTGTCAAAAATAGTTTGATATGAAGGACTTGGGAGAAGCTGGTCATATCCTAGGGATTAAGATCACTCGAGATGGCAAGAAAATGATGATCGGCCTCTCACAAGCTTCATACATATACATTGTCTTGAAGCGATTCAACATGCAAGATTCCAAGAAAGGCTTTGTACCTTTCAGACACGGAATCCATCTATCCAAAGAAATGTGTCCCAAGACACAAAGGGAGATAGATGACATGAAAGGCATTCCTTATACTTCAGATGTAGGAAGCCTCATGTATGCAATGGTGTGCACGAGATCGGATATCTGTTTTGTCGTAGGCATGGTGGCAAGATATCAAAGTAACCTTGGGAAAGAGCATTGGACTGCAGTTAAAAACATTCTGAAGTATCTGAAAAGGACACGGGACAGAATGTTGGTTTATCAGTTAGACAGTCTAATCCCCATCGATTACACGGACTCAAATTTCCAATCGGACTTAGACTTCAGAAAGTCTACCTCGGGTAGTGTGTTTTGCATGGGAGGAGGAGCCATGACATGGAGAAGCGTAAATCAGAAATGCATCGCATATTCTACCATGGAAGCCGAATATGTAGCTGCTTGTGAAGTAGCGAAAGAAGCGATTTGGCTAAAAAACTTCTAGTGGACTTGGACGTTGTTCCGAATTTTTCCAGTACCATCACGATTTACTGTGATAATGTCGGAGCAGTTGCAAATTCAAGGGAACCGAAAGCCCACAAAGCCAGCAAAGACATAGAAATAAAATAACACCTTACACGAGAAATTGTTAAGAGAGGAGACATAGATGTGGCAAAGATTGCATCGGAAGATAATCTAGCAGATTCATTCACAAAGGGTTTGCCTCAGAATACATTCGAGAGACATGTGGAAGGAATGAGCGTCAAGAGCATTGCCAATCTGCTTTGAGTATAAGTGGGAGAAATGTTATTAGGTTCGTGTAGGTAACATTAGATGTCACATAGGACACGAGACGTGATGTAGTATACTTAAAAGCAGACTTTGAGTATAAGTGCAAGATTGTTGGGGTTATACTATAAAGTATGCTTATTACTTTATATATAACCAGACATAATTTCTTATTTATTTACTTAAATATATTATTTATCATTGTTACATTAAATATGATTGAATGTTATATATATTTACTGCATACATGTTCATTAAACAGTACGTGTTACATTGTAGTTAATGTGGTGATACCAGATCACAGAAGATCACATTAACAAATCCTTGTAACTAAGTGCAAATTTCAACACCTAGATGGAAATTAACAATCCATCGTGAAAGGTTGAAGTGTAAGGCTCAGATTGACTTGTCTTGACCAAGAGATTACACTAGTGCATTATGATGCGCTGAATAGGACCTACATGAGGATAAATTCTTCAGTACTGAACATGGAAGAATTAGACCTCAATGATTCGTTATTTCTTAATCTCTGTCCCTTAAATATGATCGTGTGAAATTAATAACTATTGCTTTGACTTATGTTGGGTAGAGAGTCATTGTGACTCGATACTTTATATCTTGGGAAATATTATTAGTTACACGACGATTGCTAAGATTTAATACGGAGAATAGTGTGCAAGTATATTTTGTGTGATTTGTCCCCTTGGGAGGCTCAGAAGATTTATTATACCAAATCTTGCAAGTTGAATTAATTTTCGGTATGGAATATAATGTTGAGTCATTCTTAAACCAAGGATAAAAGATATTAATTAATATAAAGCTTTTCAGTGGCTTGAATTAATTAATGGACTAATATAATCTTAAACACGAGAAATAATAACCGGGAGCCATATTACAATAATATGGGTTAAGATGGATAGTGCAATATTAATTATGTAGTGGGATTAATTAATATTTATGGGCTTGAATAATATTGTGGCTCAATATTGGTAATTCAAAGTCCATTGGAATGTCCAATCTTAATTCTCCTAAAGGCTCCTTTAGTAGCCCAAAGATAAAGTTCAATAACTGAAAAAGGTTCTTAAAAAAAAAAATAGTTGTCTTATTTTTTTAATAATTTCAAAAATATTAAGAAGAGAGAGAAAAGATTTTCTTGAGTTTCATGGAAAGATTTTATGGAATAAGTATTATTGAGATAAAAATATATCTCATAAATTCAGGAAAAGTCAAAGATTCTTTTTTCCCTTTTTATTAATGGGATTTTCGAAATTTATGGAGTATTGGGGAATAAAAGATATTTTGTGATTATTATGTAAATAGAATATACTGTTGGGGAATTGATTGCCCGGATCTATTCGGGGTGAATATTTAAATATAAATTTAATTCCAACAATTATTACTAGCATGAATTAATCCTATATTAATTCAAATAATAATTCAACAACAAATCAGGCATACAAATTCGTCACATAAATCCTACGCATGCGGAATTGCTAGGAGTTTAAGTGAACTAACCTCTTGGAGTTACAACCGTTGAGAAGATGGATACCCGTTCACACGAACAAATCCAAAGAGCCTTCTCAAGTATTCCCTCGTCCTTGCTCAACAATCCGGTGGAAGGATGCTCGCGAACAATTTAACAAAAGGGAAAATAAAATTAAGTTGCATCACCTTTGTGGATTTCTAATTTTTCCAACACACAAAATTTTTGTTGGGGATGAAACATTCATCCCCTCTTTATAAGAGGGAGGGTGGTCGAAAATTTTGGTGTGAATAAGATGGAAAAATCTTTTTCTTGATCTCAAAGAAATCTTGAATATATCCCATATTTTTTTTTCTCCATATTTAAAATATTCCACAAAAATCCAACATCCTCATGTTATGGATATTTTCGAAAATAAGGACCAAGATTTCCAAGATTGTGATCTTCTTGTTTATGAGATATTCTTGTATTCCAAGAATACATATCTTCCATAATATCTTTTCAAGAAAATCAAGAAAATCTTTCCTTCCTCATTTACTCATAATTTTCGAAAAATACATATAAATAGCCAAGTAGGAGATTTCTTGAATTTAATGAGATAAACTTGTATTCCAAGAATACTTATCCTCATTCCATAACAAAATTCAAAGAAAATCTTTCTCCCTCTTTTATTTATTTATTTTTGAAAAATTGAAGAAAAATTAGGCAACAATAATTTATTTTATTTCAAACATTTTTTTCAGTTATTGGACTTTATCTTTGGGCTACTTGAGGGGCCTTTAGGAGAATTAAAATTGGATCTTCCAATGGACCTTGAATTTCCTATATTGAGCCACAATATTATTCAAGTCCATAAATATTAATTAATCCCACTACATAATTAATATTGCACTATCCATCTTAACCTATATTACAGTTAATATGACTCCCGGTTATTATTTCCCATGTTTAAGATTATCCAGTTCATTAATTAATTTAAGCCACTGAAATAGCTTCACTTTAATTAATATCTTTTTCCTTGGTTCAGGAATGGCTCAACATTATTATCCATACCGAAAACTAATTCCACTTGCAAGATTTAGTATGATAAAACTTATGAGCCTCCCAAGGGGACAATCAAGCAAGACGTACTTGTACACGTATCTCCGTATCAAATCTTAGCAATCGTCATGTAACTAATAATGCCCAAGATACAAGGTATTGAATCACATTGATTCTCTACCCATCATAAGTCAAATAAATAGTTATTAATTCCACACGATCCTATTTAAGGAACGGGATTAAGAAATAACAAACCACTTTGGTCTAATTCTTCTATATTCAGTACTGAAGAATTTATCCTCCTGTAGGTCCTCTTTAGTGCATCATAATGTACTAGTGTAATCTCTTGGTCAAGACAAGCCAATCTGAGCCTTACATTTCAACCTTTCACGATGGATTGTTCATTTCCATCTAGGTTGTGAATTCTGTACTTTTAGTTACAAGGGATTATAATTTTAATCTTATGTGATCTGGTATCACTAAATTAACTACAATGTAACACATACTATTTATTGAACAGTTATGCAGTAAATATATGCAACATTCGATTAATATTTAAAGCATCAGTGATAAACAATTTATTTCAGCAAATAAGACAGAAATTCAATCTGGTTATACAAAGTAAAAGCATACTTTCCAATATAACCCCAACATATACAAGATATATTCAAGATTATATCATGGGAAGATACAAAGAATTTTTCTAACCCTAATTAGCCATAAAAAAATTTCCCCCATGGCCTCTATAAATAGGGGATGAATTTTTCATCCCCAACACAATTCCACGTGTTGTAAAAATTAGAAATCCACAAAGGTGGTGGCAAATATTTTTCTTTTTTCCTTTTTTTAATTGTACGCGAGTTTCCTACCGCCGGATTGTTGAACAAGGACGTGGGAATACTAAAGAAGGACTTTGGGTATGTTCGTCAAACCGTTGCTCATCTGTCTCCGTTTGATTCGCCAAAAGGTACGCCTTACGTAACTCCTAGAAATCTGCATGTGTAGGATTTACATGGCTTTATTATAAGCACTATATGTTGTTGCTATTTAATTGTTATTTGAATTAATATATGATTAATTCATGCTAGTAATAATTAAAAAATTTAAATTTGTATTTAAATTGCACCTCGAATAGATCTGGGCACCCTATTTCCCAACATTGCCATACATTAATATCAAATGAAATATAATATTAAGTCAAACTGAATATTATCTAGTATTATGTCCTTACAATAGATTGTCTCTAGGATACTAAGACTAACAATCTCCCACTTGGACTAGAGTCAATCACCTACATGTTTAACCCCTAGACCATCAAATGTCTAGTATGTACATGAACACTCAGTTTTTTGGTGAAATAGTCTTCCTAATTAAATATGTGGGAATACATTTTAATTCCATTTCTCTTATTCTTATGATCTCTCGGATCAAATGATAAGTCTAGGTACATGCTTGTTTCTGTGTGCTGATCTCAGTTCTTTTGCTTGCGCATTCGCACCAACGTTGTCCTAATACAACTTTATTAGACAACTGGTTCTTGGAACTACCCCTAGTTCTCTTGAGAACTATAAAATCCAGACAGCCTTTTTGAGGCTTCTGATACAGCAATGTACTCAACTTCAGTTGTTGAATATGCGGTCGACATGCTTAGAACTATTCCAACTGACCGCCTCATCATTGAGAGTTAAACGTAACCTGACTGTGATTTACAGTCGAATTGGAAACTTGCATCAGCTTAACCAGTCATTACTAGTCCTGACTGTCCACTACAGACAAGGAAACATTCTTTAGTTCGTCTAAGATACTTCAGAATGATTTTGACACTAATCCAGTGAGATTCACTCAGATTCTGTTGGTACCTACCAATGACGCTGACAGCGTAGACCACATTGGGCCTAGTGCAAGTCATGGCGTACATGATTGACCCAATTGTAGATGCATATGGGACATCTTTCATGTGCTTGATATCAGCTTCACTAGAAGGACAATCCTTCTTTGACAACTTTATCCCATGACTTGCCGGTGGAGACCCTCTCTTAGAGTTCTCCATCGCAAAACGCTTCAAACCTTGTCTATATGGGTGGACTGTGACAGCCTCAACATCCTCTTGGATCTATCCCTGTGGATCTTGATCCCTAGGATGTAGCAGGCTTCACAAAGATCATTCATCACGAAGGTCTTTGACAACCAATCTTTAAGGGACTGCATTAACGGGATATTGGTTCTCAAAATCAATATATCATCGACATATACGATTATGAAAATAATATTCTTCCCGCTGCGTTTACAATAAATCCAAGGATCTTTCGAATTTCTGATGAAGTCAAAAGGACTTGATAGCTTCATCAAATCGGATATTCCAACTCCTAGAAGCTTGCTTCAATCCATAAATGGATATCTTTAGCTTGCATACTAGATTAGAATTTTGGCTTAGGTATAAAACCTTCTGATTGAGTCATAAGCACTTTCTTATCAATGTTTCCATTGAGGAAGACTGTTTTGACATCCATCTGTCAAATCTCATAATCATAGTGTCCTGCTATCGCAAGTAAAATTCGAATGGACTTGATCTTTGCAACTGGTAAGAAGGTCTCATCATAGTCAATGCCTTTGCGTCGACTATAACCCTTCACCAACAACCTAGCTTTGTAGGTTTGTACTTTGCCATTTGCATTGATCTTTCGCTTAAAGACCCATTTGCAACCTATGAGTCTAACCCCTTTAGGCAACTCAACCAAGTCCCAGACTTGATTGGTGTACATCGAGTCCATCTCAAATTTCATGGCTTCACACTTCCCTGAATCAATATCTGATATTGCTTCAGAGTAAGTAGTAGGATCGTTCTTATCCGGTATGTCCACATTATCGAGTTCCTCCAAGAGGTAACCATATCTAATGGGTAGATTACGATTCCTAATTGACTTACAGAGTTGTGGTTGTGCAGGCTGTACATTTTGATCGTGAAAATTTTATGGTGCATCGATTTCATCAATGTCCGGAGAGTCCTCAAGAGCTACACTTTCAGATGCCTCTTGGGCGGGAGTTTGAACTATGTTATTCTCATTCAGCCCACTTGGAGGTTCTTGCACAGGCAAGCCAACTCCAATTACGCTCCCACTAGCTGAAAGAGAAACACCTAGTGAACGACTCCCACCGTGAAAGTCATTGAATGCTCCCACTGATTCCTTATCATGTTGCTTTGACAAGTTATTAATCTCTTTGTTAATTTGTGGTTCTTGAATTTCTTCAAGTTCTATCAGCTTACGACCTTGTTCCTTAAAGAAATAGTCTTCTTCGAGGAACCTGACCTGCCTAGAAACATTCAATGATTGTTTCTCAGGTAGATGGAAGTATTATCCTCTAGTTTCCTTAGGATATCCCACAAAGTAACCCTTTTCACCTTTGGATTCCAACTTATCGGTGAGCATCTTTTTCACAATTGCGGGGCAACCCCATGTTTGATATGTGTAAAAGTTGGCTTCTTGCCACACCATAGTTCATATGGTGTATGCTCAACCGATTTAGATGGAATCTTATTCAGAACGTAAATTGAGGTTTGTAACGCGCATCCCCATAAGAATTTCGGAAGAGAGTAGAATCTCAACATGGACCTCACCATATCTAACAGGGTTCGGTTTCTCCTCTCGGACACACCGTTCATCTGAGGTGTCCCGGGAGGAGTCCATTATGACTGGATTCCATGTAACTTCAAGTAATCAGTGAATTCATGGCTAAGGTATTCACCTCCTCGATCTGATCGAAGAGTCTTGATACTCTTACCAAGTTGCTTCTCTACTTCAGCCTTAAGTTCTTTGAATTTCTCAAAAGATTCGAATTTGTATTTCATAAGATACATGTATCCGTATCTTGAGAAATCATCAGTAAAAGTGATGAAGTATCTGAAGTGACCCCTACCTAGAGTGGACAATGGTTCACAAACATCATTTTAGATCAACTCTAGAACTTCTTTGGTATGCACCCATTTCCTAGAAAAGGGTCTGTTGATCATCTTGCCCATGAGATAAGATTCACAATCTCCATAAGACTCACAATCGAATGAGGTTAAGTAGTCTAACTTTCTTAACCTTGCAATCCTTTTCTCGTTTACATGATCAAGTTCTACAATGCCATAAGTAAGTCGGGTTTTCATGATTACTAAGTTTGAGTCTTTTATTTTATATATTAAAAACATCATATCCATAATGCAACAAACACATGTTGCGAGTAATAGAAAGAACTAGATGACAATCATTAAGTTCTAATCTAAAACCAAAGGGTAAGTCTAACACATAAGTCCCCACACGTTCAGTTAGCAACTCTTGCTTCATTTCCACGTGTAAGATGATTTCACCCGTCCTAACTGTCCTAAGACACATGAGCCCTTCACATACGCACAAATGTGAGAGCCACATTCGGTATTTAATACTAAGCAGTTAGCGCTATTAATGAACATGTTTATCTTAATAACAAACATAGATGTTATAGTGTTTGTTTGGATGAGATAAATTTGACTAGTCAAATAATGAATTTGTGTATAATTGGGTTAAGTATTGAATGTGAAAAACAAGGAGAACACGAAGGATTGGTGACCCGGTTCACCTTTTGAATCAGACTACGTCCGGGGGCTCCAAGCCAGGTATGGATGTATATTATTTATGCCTAGAACGCTAAGATGTTCCGCTCTTTTTCATGTGACATCTTAGGTCTATTTATACTTGCTATTCCGCCTTGTAGGCTGGATTTTACATAAGGAAAACTACATTCTTCACGCCTTCAATCTCGCAAGTCGCCTGTCCCTATGGCTTGATTGGAGATCGCCTCTTTAATGGGAGCGGATTGGGGAATGGAATTTCCTGCGGATTGATCGGCTTATCGGACGGCATTCTTGATTTAGCTTTTAAGTGTCTTTAATACCACTCAAGTCGTGTTCCGACTTGAAAGGTATTGGCTTATCGCCGATGTGCGGCTTCCGATATCTAAATGGTGTAGGCCAGCTCCTTTCTTCCGTACTTATAGAATACGATGGGAGTGGTTTATTTCATGCCACAACAGTGTCAGAAGCACCTAGTGCCTTCATTTTAGCAACCAGAACCTTATAGTCCTTCTTCTAGTGCCCTCTTCTACTTATAATAGAGGCACACATCCTTGTCTACCCGCTCCTTCTTTTGAACACCATCTTAGTAGTGAACTTAAAAGTCTTGAGCACATTGTGAAGTTCAGGCATGGTCGCATCCGTCTTATTCATATTGTAGTTCACAATGAAGCCAAAATATGAATCCGGGAGTGATTGGAGGATAGCATAAATGAAAACATTGGTCTTTTAGCTCAATGCCTAAATTACCAAGTTTCTCAATTATGCCTATCATCATTAGGACATGAGGTGAAATCTTCCCTTCTTTAGCTAACCGGCATCTAAACAGGTCTCTCATCACTTCATAAATCTCGGAATGAGATTCAGAATCAAAAAGATCCTTCAGATATTTGAGCATCTAGAAGGGACCCATTTTCTCACGTCGCATATGTCCATCGAGAGTCATGCCGAGCAACATCACACACTGAGCCTGGAAAGCATCTTTTTTATGCTTCTTCTGAGCTGCTACGTCAAATGTGGCTACTTTAGAGTACCAGCTACAAGGGTAACCGGGATAGACGTGTCCAATACGTACTCAATCTTTTCTTGTCTTAGCACCAAACACATGTTTCGGTGCCAGTCCGGAAAATTTGGCCTAGCCAATTTAATTTGTTTCCAAAACATATCTCAATAATAGTTATACATTTCAACTAACCAAGAGAAATAAAATAAAATGAGAATTAAACACATAATTCCTATGATCAATATTCAACAATCAAAATAAACATGGCCTTTCTTTTGTGTTTACTTCGTCTCCAGTATTTTCACATACTTAATGACCTCATCGAAAAAGTACGAATTTATATCAAATATAAATTGTAATGGACTAGGATCCACATTACTACTATCATAATCCCAGCGAGGGCTGATCATTATAATAGCATAACTTGTAGGTCTCCAAACCAATTGCAAAATTGCAATTCCTAGTTGATGTCCCTTAACTTTTGTTCCCAGCGAGGGCTAGCGAAACAAAATTAAATTTGTTTACAATCATCAAACAGCGACATTACATGTCCCTATAAAAGTCCCATTAGATGTAGATCCGAGCAAAAGACGAGGGTCTTTAAGTACTCATTTGAACGAAATCTGCGGTTTACTTTTAATTTTGATGGAAGACATCTTATCAAATTAATGAGAAAATCATATTTTAGTGAGGAACGTTTTAAAGGCGGAGTATTAATTGCTTAATCAAGATCCAACATGTTAATGTACATCACATTTGAGCAATTATTGGGCGCCGTCTACCCAAACATAATTTTACACGGACTAACATTTATATGAGAGTCGTCTACCCAAACAATTAATACGGTCCGACAATTATTGGGAGCCGCCTACCCAAATAATTATAAAGCGGACTATAAATGCGTTACCGAATTAAATTAAATTGTTAACCAAGTGAGATTTAATAATTTATCAAAATACTTAAACAAAATTAAAATCCAATTAATTGATTATTAAAATTCAATTAATCTAATTAATTATAATTTTCGGTCCAACCGATAAAATTTTAATCTTAAAATCAAATTTTAAATTAAAATATTTATTTGTTTTCTTAGGACTGAGATGCAATTTCAAAAATTGCTCAAAGAGGGCCTAGTGAAAATCGAATTTTCAACCAAATCCCTCCCCACATCACCGCCCAAATTTCCAGATCCAATCCATAATTCGGGACGTCAAATTTCCAAAACCCAAAACACCAAACCATCGTTCATCATCAACAATTCAACCCAGTCAATCAACAAATTTCCATTATTGAAAAGCTTTCAAAATCATCGACATTCAGCCTGCAAAAAGGGGGGAAACAGCAAGGCAAAGGATTCTAATCAAAATAATCATCAAGCACTAAATTGAGAAGCAACCCAGAACTAAGAACATGCATCAACCACGACAAGACCAGACAGAATCGTTATCGTCAACCACGCAGTCGAGTGGGCCTTCGCCATCGTCACAAGCGCGTGGGCGAGTCGTCGCCGCCACTAGGCGCGCGCGGGTGACTCGCCATCACCGACGCTCCATATGAACGAAATCAACACGGTGACAACCCTCAGAGGTAGCAAAACGGCCTCGATTCATCAACACGGGCGAAATTGCCGCCGTGCCGATCGAATCAACCCAAATCGCAGCCAATAGGAGCGCGCGCGTGTGTGAGGTCACCGTTAGAACCAGAGAGAGACAGAGCTGTGGAACGCCATCGATCCATCAACGCGGGCGCGCATACCAGAGAAAGACAAAGAACCATCACGAAATTGAGTGACCAACCGTCACGCGCAGCGATGCGGTGAAGCGCAGTCGTCACGAGGTGTCGCGATTAACCGTCGTCTCGAGCAATGCGTCGCGGTCTCCGCCGCTGGCAGGCGTAGCTGGTTCGATCGGCATAGGGTTCCAAACCCTAGAGTAATGTAGCGAGAGAGACAACCGAGCAAGAATAATGAAATAGGGGGTTTCAATTTTGTGAACTCAAATAAACAAAATACCCATGGTGCGGTTGATTTAAAATCGGCCGCATGCAGTTTATTAAAAAAAATCTTTTAAAATAAACCAAATTCAATTATACAATCAAATCAAGAGCCTGAAGCTCTGATACCACTGTTGGAATTTAGAGGCACGTAAACACGTAATACATGCGCAACAAAATTATACAATTCACCAACAACGAACATATAATTGCATAATTAAATTACGGTAAACGTAAACAAAATTCTTACAACAATTTGTACATGGATTCCTCAACTATGGTATCCACGTAACAGTCGTTTACTAATCCGCACAGATCTGTCATCATTGAATCACCGAGATGAATATGCTAGGAAAATTCTAACTTAGAGATTTTATGGAGAAAATATGAAGTCTTGTTTTATGGATTCCCAAGAGCTCATATATATACGGGAGACTCAGCTTAAAACTTAAGCTAACATGATTAGGAAATAAAATCCCCAATCTTGTAAATTAAATCCCATAGGTTTAATTCACATATACATAAATCTCTACGGATTTGATTTCCATGTATATCAAATCTCTACGGATTTAATTCCATATATATCAAATCCCATAATAATATTCCATATATTATTATTGGGAATCCTATTTAATTAAATCTAATTTAATTAAATAGTAATAATAATTAATTCTTAATATAATTATTATTATATTCTCCATAAATTAAATATTAATATCCAATATAATATTTAATCAACCAACTATAATTAGTAAATAATTGTTACTTGTTGTGCGACCCCATATGCCCTCATATACCGAGCGATTAGTCAAACTAACGGTCTTAATTGAACCCTAGACAATAAATCAGACATTCTCAATATATGAGAAACGTTGCGAGAAACATGCAATTACCTATAACTGAAACATGGGTTATTATGTTTTCCTCCTTTCATTCAATAATACTTGATTAGTCTTGAACATGATGAAGTGTCTATTCAAATAACTTAATCATATTATCTCTAATAACTAATTGATCATGTATGTCACACTTAGCCACAAAGTCTAAGTTGACGTGCATCGGCCGATGACTTAGATCCAATTATGACGAGAAGATGAGTATTCTCTCTAAATCCACTTTAAGGAATGAATCATATTCTTGGCTCAACTACCACGCGCAGGCACTTCGTGATGAACTCAATCCAAGTCATATCTACACATGGAATGGTGCAAACGTGGGTCATGGTCAAAGTTCATCACTCCACACATGTCGTGCGTATTGACTTCAAGTCAAAGGAGTATCACATCGCTCCCACTAACCGAGACACCAGTAGAAATATGTAGTGGAACTACATCAAACGGTTTCTCTGATGGGTATACCAATACCCTCTAAGGTATTTTGCATCCATCATGAGATACCTAGTATCTCGTAGTAAGTGAGGTCTTACTACACTCTCTAAGAGTATGATGCAGATCGCACACCAATCTCAATTGCATCATCAATATCCCATTCTTGATGATCCTTGATCGGGGCTATTTGAGAATCATGCTTAAGTCATCTGAGTTCTCACAACCTCAATGACAACAATGACTCATGGGAACACTTGTACGAATAAATGCAAATATTATATTCAAACAAGTGTATTGTCATACATTAATATTAAATGAACTATAATATTAAGTCAAACTGAATATCATCTAGTATTATGTCCTTACAATAGATTGTCTCTAGGATACTAACACTAACATATATATGACCCGGATTTAAGTTATTACGTAGGGTCGGAGAGATTGCACGGATCCTAAGTCCGTGCACCAGTTGCATATGAGACCCTGTCAAAAATAAATTACCTATTACTGTTGCACAAAATTGCAAAAATAAAATAAAACTCGAATGAAACAGTCTCATACATGAAACGAGATACGAACTAGCATAAATAAATATCCATCTCTTTTAAATTATTAAAGTGTCATTCTCAAATTGTATTGCGTCTTACACAAGTGTATCTTCAAAAATAAAGGGAGAACCATAATTAACACTCAAGGGCGAGTACAATGGTTGGGCTAGCCGGGCTCGAGCCCAGTGCAACTCTTCTCCAAATACTTTATAAAATATGCATTTATATATAATTAATTAGGATTGTTAAGTCTTTAGCCCAATCTATTTCAATTCAATTAAAAATATTTTAAAATTAAACAAATGCCCAAAATCAACCCACTACATTCCAATATGAATTTGTTTTATTTATTGAATTGTGTACCATTCACATTTTTAATTATCTAATTCAACACAAAAAAAATAGTATGCAATTATGGAGAATTTAATAGTAAAGAAAATAAATAGCAAATATGTGTTGACCCAGTTCATCGTATTGAATATATTTTGGGCACTACCGAATCAAAAGATATAGATCGTGACGATCTTACTAGATAATGCAAGATACAATGACAGAGTTAGATGTGTAGTTTTCAAAAAAAATAAGGATACTATTAAGGCAACAATTTAACCCCAAATAAGAGTCTCTAGAAGATAATAACTTGGCCCTCAAGCAATTTTTAGAAGAAAATTAAATCTTATGTCCTTTGCAATCAATCGGGTTCCATACTGTAATAGGTGCACCGTGCAATTTAATTAATTGTATTTTTTAAATATATAACTTGTAAATAAATTATATATTTTAATATAAATAAATTACATATTTTGAGTTGCACGATGCAACAGTGCGTACAAGACCTTATCATAATTATAACAGTATAATTTAAAATTTTAGGGGTCAGGATTTAGGATTTTGGAGTAAAATATTTTAAAATCTAAGTAGCAAATAATAAATAAATAAATAAAAAAGGTGAAGCTCCACGTGTAAAAAGAGTGCATTCCATCGGGCTGAGGTGTACGGCCTTTAAGAACCTTCCACCCCCCACGTCTGTTCCAGTTTCCTTATACCCTGGTTGTCGAGAAAGGAAAGAAACAAAGAAACGGTAGAAAGAAAGAAAACCCTGATTTGCGGCGCCACTTTAAAGCCCTTTTCGCCGTTATACTATTATATACATACATTACATTGCACGCAATAGATATTCCTATTTTCTTGCAATTATAGACACACGCTATTTGTGTCTTGTGCTTACAGAGAGGCGGCCGGTGTGTGCATGGTGATATCTATTGAACAATGGCGACAATCGAACAGGAATTCCGCGCTCTAAATCAAATGCAGCCGAAAGCGGTTCTTGAAAAGGTGCACGAGTGGAAAGGCATGGGCGAGAATCTGCTCAAGTCTTTGGTGGATTGTTTTTCTGATATTGAGTGTAGGGAGCAGGGTTTGGTATCGGCTAGGGTTTCGCTGGAGAAACGGGAGAAGGATTTGGAGGAGAGGGAGAGGAAATTCGATTTGTTTGAGGAGGAAAAGAAGGGGGAATTGATGTTGAGAGAGGAGAATTTGGATGAGCAATTGAGGTTGGTGCGTGAGCATATTGAGAAATTGGAGTCTGAACAGGGGGAAAACGAGGGTTTTCGGAATAGGAACTTTTGTGAGAAATTGAAAGAGATTGAGGATAGGGAGAGGGAAGTTGATGCTGTTTGTGGGTCGATTGAGAAGCGATTGAAAGATGTTGAGATGAAGGAGAAGGAATTTGACAAATTGTATAATGGGAAATTGAGAGAATTGAAATTGAAAGAGGGGGATTTGAATAAGGAGAAGAAACGGTTCGCGGAGGAGGTTAAATTGGTCGATGAGGGACTCAAGAAGAAACAGAAGGCGACGTGTGACCTTATTCAAAGGATGGAGTCGGCGTTAAAGATGGTTGAGAAAACGAAGGTTGTGTTAGATGAGAGATTCAAGGAGTCCCATCAATCTCTGACTGCAAAACTGAATGAAGCTGATTGGGTTAAAGAATCATTGGACAAACGGTTCGAAGAGCTTGCGAAAATTGAACAAGAATTCAATTTGTTCCGAGAGGAAAAAACTCGAGATTTGGAGTGTAAAGAGCAAGAACTCGGAACTATGAGAATGGAGCTTCTTAAGGATGTCAATGTGAAAAAAGAACAATTGAGTGAAGAACAGAAATGTTTAGAGCATCTGGTATCTGAGAAGGTTAAGGAGATTGAATCATTGGATGATAGTCCAAAAGAAGCTGATTTAAGTAGAGAATCATTAAATAACCACGGGAAAATGTTGGAAATGTTCGTAAACAGAACCGAGAAAGACTTGGAATTGATGGGTGATGAGATTTTAAATGCTCTTTTCCAGACATCTGATCCAGCAAAGTTTGTTCTTGATGCGGTTGATGGATTATGCACATCAAGATTGGGAAAAGGCAGTGAGGATTCGAAATTGAGGGGAGTGTGTATTCTTCTGTTAGATCAGTTGACTAAAATGTCCCCAATTATTGAGCCTTGTGTTAGAGGAGCAGCAATTAAACTAGCTACTGAATGGATGTCAATCCTGAATACTGCTGCTGAGAATCCATTAGAAGTTTTAATGTTGTTGCATCTCTTGGCTGCATACAACCTAGCCTCCTGTTTCGATAAAAACGAGCTTTTCAGTTTTGCCAAATCGGTGGTCCAACATAAACAGGCACCTGGCTTGTGTCGCATTCTTGGTCTGGCAGAGAAAATACCTGGTAATTCTTATTATTTATCAGTAATTTCCTGTTATTTAAATTAATTGCATTCGCTTCAATGTTATGATTATTTTTCCAGTTGAGTTACTTCGTACAGAATTTACTAGATTGGAAAGTGTGACGTGTCATGAAGCTTTCATGAATCCTTAGGGTATTTTTGTTTTCGGGAGTTAGGTGTGCGGGGGAAGTCATGACTTCGTAATCCATGGATTTGAAAGTCTTGGTGAATAGTAAAAAATATATGTTTGTTTTGAGATTTTGGTAGGGTGGGATTTCGCTTTATGTCAAATCAATGTTTACTAGTGATTGATGTTGGTAGGGTGGGATTTTGGGCTAAAATAAGTCTCCATAAAATGTATTTATTTTATGGATGCCAAATGTGCTAAAAAATGTGGTTATCACTTATCTCCATAACATAATTGAACAATTTGACTTGATCTGTTTATCCTCTTTCAATTTGGGAAGAAAATTAGTTTACTGTTGCCTGTATAAGTTGTGAAGGACCAAATAAGGTCATATTATAAATGTAAAAGAAAGAAAGACAAATAGAGAGTTGGCCCAAAAAGTAACCCTATGAGTTGTGAAGGACTTCTTTTGTGTGGCTCTCTTATAGGTTCTAGAAAAATATCCTCCTTTAAGGTGTTCCAATTTCAAACTTGTTTCAGCCCATGTTTTAGTCTGGAAGAAAATACTAGCATTTTTCTGTTTTGTTGGTTGGATTATGATATGATTGACTAAAGTTAATTCATACCCAATTTTTAAGAATGGTTTCCTTTGGGATGTTTGAGTCTGCATACGATCGTCTGTTATGAAGATGATCTTTCAATTAGCGTTTACATCTACATATCATGTTTTTGGCTTCAATCTATGTTAGCTCTATGTTCTCTTAACATTTATACATTAAGGGTATGTTTGATTTGGGATTTGAAACCGGATTTGGGATTTCGTAATCTAAATTCCTTTCTATTTTGGGATTTTAGAATCCGGTTTTTACTCTTTACATCCACCGGGCCTACGAATACCTATAAACTCTATAAATACCATTTTTTTTTCACCACTCTTTCCAATGGCTCATTAATGCAGACATGGTTATCCTATTCTCAATCTTAAGAATATTTCATTTATAATTTTTTTATTCACACTTTTGCAGCTTCCAATAAAACACATTAATTAATACATTATCTTTCAATCACGACAATTACAAAAAAAAAAAAAAAATGTAATAATATTTCGTCACACGCTCTTACACATTGATTTGACACGATTTGACATAAAATTAAACCCTACCGTATTTAAATGCCAAAACAAACTAACACCATTACTATTTATCAAGATTTTAAAATCCACAATATTTTGAAATCCAGATTCCAAACCCTCTACATCTCAAACCAAACATACCCTAAGTTAGATTAGTGGATCTACTATTGCATAATGATGATTTATATCCTCATGCATTTCCCTGTCCATGCGACATGTTTATTGATGGCATCATCCCCCACAGGAGGGAAGTGGCACGTTAGGAAACAAAAATGCAACAGAGGATCTAGATTTAGAACGTGACCGTGAGCCTTCTCAGAATTAATAGCATTTTTATGACTTCTATTTGGGTCAATGCTATGGTAATGGTGCAGAATGGTATTTAATCATGGGTCCAAACTAAAAATTAATACTAACATTTTTTTTAGCGGTAATAGTAGTAACATTTATAAAATCATAATTTATTAGAGGCGCAAATTATTAGGACATTCGAAGATTAAAAGTTATAATTAATGAGGAATATCTATTCCCCTAAATGACTAAAAACAACACATAGAGGTTAGGTTCGGATTTTCCTGTGCAGGTTCTGGTTCTGGTTCTGGTTCTGGTTCTGGTACTCATCTCTATATAACATGTTCGGTGGTCGTTTTTCTGAAGAAATTGTTCATTGGGTTCTTAAACCCAATCATGTTAATTGAGTTTCTACTATGATAAAGTGATCTGTTTCCTATAAATATTAAAAACCAAAATTCTAGATAATAGAAAAACCCGAAGGGGATATTGCCACATTGGAGTTGAGCATATAAAATAGTTAAAGTGTCCATTGATAAAATAATAATGTATAGACATGAAAAAGAACTGAAACGGCCATGATTGGCTACTAAAATTATATAAGAATGGAAATGTCTGATATCACGACAATGTTACCGGTCTGAATTTGGTGCAAGTGTTGGCTTTTTTTCCATTTTGGGTGAAATCTGCATGCAAGACACAAATTGATGGTTGGGCCACACTTTCGTGGCTTAGGCCATTCTTTTAATCTGAATTTGGCTTATTTTCAGGTTCACTTGTGTCAACTCTTGGAATTGTTTCTCAGGCTTTGCCCATTATTTACTAGTATGGGTCGTGGGTTTCTTGATTTTTTGTCTTAGTCCCTGTCAAGGCTTCAGGTTTTTTTTGGTTTCTGTAGTTTAGTAGGTCTCTCACTGTTCAAGCAGTAGTTTGTTTTGTTTTATATTTTTCCTTTCTCACTTGGGCCGTTATGTGACACCTTCTATTTTTCTTCTTTTTTTAATATAACGTGCATTTAGCTTAAAAATGGAAATGATCCGAATATACTGATGTTTGAATTATTCAAGCAGGTTCATTTTATTCATAGTTAAAATGCTAAATTTTCCTTTTTATGGCATCAGAGTTTTTAGGGATGTGCATGTGTGTTTTACATTTTAAATTTATTATTTTTGGTTTGTTGAATAGCTTTTTTCTCCATTCATCACATCCATCCCGATCCTTGCCCTGTCGAACAGGTTTTGGAGTAGCCCAGTTCCTACTAAAACTAATTGGTCCCTGCTCCCTACCAAGATGTAGCCTTACTTGTCCATGTACTACAAATAATTGATTTAATAACCAGTTAACCTTGTTGCTGTTTAATTGCATTAGGTTGAATCTCACCATTTTAGTTTCATATAGTGGCCAGTGGGAGTGATAATTCTAGTTCTATAATAGTTTTTTTGCTCAAAAACATTCTCCTCGTGTGTGACAGGTATTATCCAGAATCTGATAAATGAGAAGCAGTTTCTCCTTGCAAGCACCTACATTTATGAATTCGGACTAGAGGACATTTTTCCACAAAAAGCTGTGCTGGATTTTTTCGTAAGGCACTCGATGATTTCAGTGAGGGAAATATGTAGATGGGAACAAAACTCCTTGGAAGCACAGGTATGCTGCTCGCTAAATTTCAAAATTGGTCCCATATCTATTGGGTGTTGGCGATTTTAATCTCATACGAATCAATTTTCTCAATGAAGTCCCATTACTTTAAAAAAGGTGCAATTTTAGTCCTATATGGTTATTGACAAATACTTCTATGCGCTAGTTGCACCATGCAATTCAAGTGCAAATTTAAATGAGATTAATTGCACGAAACACACCCATGCTTTAGAAATGTTGCGTGAAATCCCCTTGTGGTTTGCAAATTGCACGAAATCCCCCCGTGGTTTATTAAAATTAGCAAATTATCCCCTTTTTCAAAAAACGAGTTAGCTATTTTCTCTATTTCCCATTATGTCTTTCATAGAATAGTTTCGAAACTTTAATATTTGAATAACAAGATATGGGAAATATAAGAAATAGATAAAATCGTTAACTCATTTTTTGACAAAAAAGGGGAATTTGCCGAATTTAATAAATCACAAGGGGGGTTTTGTGCAATTTCCAAACCACGAGGGGATTTCGCGCAATATTTCCGAAACACGAGAGTCTAATGCAATTAACCCATGGTATAAGTCATTTTACTAAAAGGTATTAGTTGTTTAGTATTAGTTGTTTTCAGTGAATAATATTAGTATTAGTTACAACTGGTGCACCCAAGTCTTGTTCATTAATATGTTTTTGTTTTAGAATGATAATTAATTTCTGCTTTTTTTTAAAAAAAATAAATTGAAATTGATATGTTGGGGTCTCATTATGGCACATTGAATTCCAATCGTTATTCCGGTGCTACATTGAATTCCGGCGGCTCACATGAGCGGCACGTGCAAAAATCCATCAACCTTGTCAATGGAGGAATAACATTGCATCATTATAAAAGTTGGCGGGACTTATTTGAGAAAATTGATTTGTATGTGGCTAAAATCGTCAACACCCAGTTAGTATGGGACGAGTTTTACAATTTATTTTTCTTCTATACCTAATTAAGTGAACGGTTTTATTCTTATCTATCGTTGCATTTTGATATCAGGGTAAGGCTATTGCTAGTGAGATAGCTGATCTCCATGTTGCGATTGAACATATCATCAAGTATGGGCTTCAGTCTGTGTTTTCACCGGATTATCTTACACAAAGGATAAAGCATTTAGAAAGGAATCAAGCAAACTTGAAAGTTTCAAGTCCATCATCAGGTTATTTTCAAAAACAGGGAAAAGGCAAAAGAAATAGAATGGACGAGCGTCTGTCTTTTCCCCAGAAAGCTCAGAATTGGCAGAGCAGTAGAGACGGGCCTTCCCCTGTTGGTTTCCGCAAGCATGAAGTGCCGATGACTCGCCTGAGCAGACCTCAGAAAAGACGCAGGAAAAGAAATAATGATTCCGTAACGATAAAGCCAACTCTTTCTCACCAGTAGTTTTCCTTTTTCGTCTTTTCGTTTTTTTTAACAGCTAGGGACTCCAATCTGGGGTGATGAGATACAGTAGGTTTTTTTTTTGGTCTCCTGTGCCATGGATGATAACTTTATGGTGTCACTTTGAAACTAGGGGAGTTGAATTTAGAGGAGAATCATCTCACACCTAACTCTTTTGTATGCATATTGCATATTAAAAGTTGTACATTAGTTTTGTCAAGAATAGATTACAACTTCTCTAACATGTTACTAGATTGACTTTGTCTCTGGTGGTGTTGAAGCCTAAGAAAAGAGGTGATTTTTCATTTTATTTATTTATTTGTTAAGTCAACAGGTTAATGTCTCGTGTAAGATTGGTGAGATGTTACATTCTATCATATGTCGTTTGCACATGGACTACATATAATGAGGCGGTTAAAGGAAAATTAGATAGAGTTACTCTTGGTTATATATTTCCTTAATCAAGCATCATTTGTATGTATTTATCAGTACTGCGTGGAATTCACTTCAAAATTTGAGTAATTCTTGTACAATTTGAAGGGAACTCCGGGTGTGCCATATTCTGAGAGCATCGCAATTAGTGGAGCTACTAGTAAATCACTATCTTTTTCAAAATTGCATTTTAATCTAAATCTTTTAATTTTTGCAAATAAAACTTGATTTTTACACACTTTTGCAAATGTAGCTTGTGGGACAGTGCATAGAGCTGTCAAAACGGGCTGGCTCAAAACCCACTTCAACCCACATTTTTGCGGGTTTGGGCGGGCCAACCCACTGCGGGCTTGGGTCGAAAACTACCCAACTCATAGCGGGTAGCGGGCTAGCCCGCGGGCTTTTTTTAATAAAATATTATTTTTTTAAACGTATTATTTATAATAAATTTTAGAGTAGGTCTTCGATAAAATTTGTTAATATCATTAAATTTTTACCACTACACTTATAATTTAATATAATAACACTTGTAAACTGAGATTATAATATTAAATGCTAGATGTATTAATTTATAAGAGTATTGGTATCATTTTATAAGTGTAATGAAATTAATTTCATAATATGAGCATGTTTCACATGAGAGTGTCTGTGTAAATTTTAAACATCATATGAACAATGTCTTAATAAATTATTTTTTGTATTTATATTTCTGTATTTTAAGTAAATTTAATGATATTATTAAAAAAAATTATTATTATTATTATTTTTTGAAAAACCCGCGGGCCAACCCAACCCTCTCCAACCCGCAGTTCAAATGGGCCAACCCAAACGGGTCCGTTCTCCGGCGAGCTCGTAAATACTCAACCCAACCCGCTCCATATACAGGCGGGCCCGGTCCAGCCCAATGGGCTTGACCCATTTTGACAGCTCTAACAGTGCACCTCCTGCCCATGAGTGATCTGGAGTATAGGTTAGATTTTTTTTTACCATATCATCATTTACTTAGCTTAAACTACGTCGTTCTGCGCAAGGATTTTCAAACCTAAATTAGACGTCGTGTTCTTTCTTCTTCCCAAACTGAATCTCCTAAGCCCTAAATTAAATTTCTTCTCAATTAAAAATTTCAATAAGCTAAGCCCTAAATTAAATATCTTCCCAATTAAAAATTTTAATAAGCGGTTTGCCACCATTTGAAATTCCAACCAGCGGTTGCCACCATTTGAAATCGTCGGAAATTGTTGGCCAGAGTGATTCGTCCATTTCTAGCGGTTCTGGTTATTCGTCGAAAATCGTTGGTCTCTTCTTCAACGCACCAGCGAGACCAGGCAATATTCCTCCTTCTGATACGATGGGAAAAAAATTATTTTTCAAAGTTTCGTTTCAACTTTCAATATTAGAAGGCAAATGGCACCGTCTTATTTATTTAAGTGATCGACGTCGTTTTATTTTCCAAGCTAGACGCCACGTCACTCACGGGCAGAATGTTCACTGTCCGCAGGCTGTATTCGCAAAAGTGTGTAAAAAGTCTAATTTTATTTGTCAAAATTAAAAAGTTGAGATTAAAATGCAAATTTAGAAAATGTCATCATTTTATTTGCAATTAAACCTTATTTTTATATATTTATTTAATAAAAATATACTTATTTTTTATACCTCATATTATGACCTTTAGACACATCGAACATAACTATTAAATAAATAATTTTTAAGTCCATATTCCTTATCTACTGTAGATGCGGTCCTACTTGTTTTAAGTTCATCAGCCAATGGGGTTAACGATGAGCAAGTTTATGCTCTATATTATATTTCATCTAAAATACTCTAACCATCCTGTGAAAGTAAGTTACAAATAAATTGACACTTAATTTAATTAATCAAATATAAACCAGTTCTCAGACAAACACCCTACTCAAGATTTAATGATGATAAACCTTTCATTCAGCTATGATCATGGGTTCTATAATATAAATCAACCTACTAAAACTGCAAAAGAACGCACCAACACATTCAAGACAAAAACTTCATCGTTTTCTCCCAATAATCACTTACTCAGAAGCTCAATCAGTTCAATCTTTTTCAACTTGGAGAATCCTTTCAAGCCGCGCGACTTAGCAAGCGCTCTCAATTCCGTCAGTTTCATTCCACTAAAATCACTTTCTTCAACCTCATTCTCTTCTTCCTTCACCACATCATCATGCTCAATTTCATCAAAAGCACTTCCTTCTGAAATCAGGGGCCCCACATCAGAATCGGAATCATATTCGATATCCTGAATTTCGTCATCAGCCCCAACTTCTGGTTCCAAATTAATCCACTTATTCTCCTCTGGTTTGGAACTATCAGAAAAAGGTTGGAATTTGATTTCAGGGACTGGAGATCTTTTACGGAAGCTCGATTTGGGCCTACTAAGTTGTGGTTTCGGGCTTTCTTCAACCTTTGGGCTTCTCTCTTCAATCAATGGACCAACCTTCTCATCTTGATCCAGAATAAACTCCCTATTATCAACACTGATACTGCTTTTCTTCCCTTGCTGAACTGAATGTTTCCTCAAAAGCTTCAGAAGAGAATCAACGGTCTCACTCTCTCTACTTTTTACTTGAGAATCTTCGATCTTCCTTCCTTCTTTCATTGCTGCTCTTTCACGGAGTTGAGCCTGAACTTTTCGGAATAATTCAACAATTTCCTTTTCTCTAGGACCTGGAGTTGAGGTTGCTTGAAATTTCTGGTTCCCAGAAAAGGAAAGGACGGGCCCATTTCTAGAAGAGAAAGTTTCTGATTCTTCAAGATCTTCGTTTTCTTCTCTAGCTTCGTTCTGCCTATTCCTATGGCGGGAAAATCCATGCTTGTTTGACCTTGAGAAATCAGAGTTTCTCCTATAGTTGTTGTTAGAGTTTGCATTACACACAACAGATGTGTACCTAGAAGCAGTTCTCAGCGACAAAAACTTGACATCAGAGATGAGTTTGAAGTCTCCACGAACGGAGTTGGGTGACAGACATAGTGCTCTTCCGGAAACTCCTGAGCAGGGGGGGCGTCTACCATCGGGTAGCCCACAACCTGCAATGAAATTAATTAGAAAGTATTTTAAAAAATTGATTTGTAAAATAGGGAAATGAAGTCCACAAACCCACTTGGTATTTTGATCTGGAAACGAGTTCAGAGACTCTATTAAGTTAATATGAGGAGAAAATTTAGTTTTTAGGCCCGTAACTTTGAGGGGATGCAAAAGACGGACATTATGTTTACGGCCTGCAAATTAAGAATAATACTTTTTAATTTATGTAAATTAAAAAGTACTGTTCTTATTTACAGGCCCATGAGTATAATTTCCTTCTCTTGCAACCCCCCAAAGTTATGGGTCTAAAATAAATTTCCGGTAACATGAGACATACGACATGTTATTCTGCTTAGTGAAGACATATTAGGGAAGCCGATAAGGTAAGTTAGGTGATCTAGACTCGAGATATGAAATTCTTAAATTCATGCCATATTAGAAGTTATTCTCAAAAACTAGATTACAATCTGACCATTCACCTACACGAGCAGTTATTCAAGAAGCCTTGTTACTTTATGTTCTCACTCAAAATATCATCAGATCAAAACAAGGATAAACGTAAAATTATCAGTTATAAGCATCTAATGCCATTTGTTTAGCATCTAATTTGTATCACTTATAAGCATAGAAACATCTCCTCTGTTGTACCACATTTTCATATAATCAACCACGCATAGCTGAAAGGCACCAGCATAAAAGCTAACCAAGAGTAATATAAAAATCTAAAATTCAATTATATTCACTAATACATAAACAGAAACCACCATTATAAGAACAGGAAACATCAATCCATGAAATCCAACCAAAACAGAGCTTCAACCAAAGCCAGTAGAGTTTTCTGAAGTTTAAATGGCAATGGAAGTTCAACAATCAAAAGAAACTTGAGAGTGATAGGTGGTCCTAATTTCTGTTATTAGGATATAAATCCATGATAATATTCGCACAACAATCCAAACAACATTGAAAGATTTTTCTTTCCGAATAAAACATTTCATCAAACAGATAGCGCGCAACGCCCAAAACAAGCATTAAACACAAAATCATCCGCAAACAGGAAACAGAAATTAAATAAAAGCTATAGTCTTTTACCCACCGCTAAAATCCAAAATAAAACCTTGAAAAAACACTAAAACCATGCTTGAGCTTTGTGGAAGATTGTTTCCAATGCTTTACATTAACACGCATTATATGCTTACACTATAAATTTATACGTATATGTAACACATTTACCAGGAACGGTTTTGGAAATGAAATGAACTGAGCGCGACATGCTTCCAAATTGAGTATCTAGTTCTTCAATTGGGGGTGGGGGTTGCTTTTCGTTAACATTAACGCCTGAGGGGCTTTTCTGTGGTTTGTATATATGCTAATATGCGCCGGCAAAGGTGAACATGAAAGGATATTTGGGCCGGGTTGAATTGAGCCCATACTATAAGGCCCATTTATTTTAATAAAATCGTGGGTTATGAAATGGGTGACAGTTGCACATAATTTTATCAATTAAAATGGACCCTTATAATTTGATTGTGGCAAATTATAGGGTGAATAAAATGTTTTTAAAAAAATTATGAAATTAATTTAGGGGTGTGACTTATATTATTATGAACAAATTACTTTAAGGTCCATTTGAAGGGATCAAGTACTCTAAGGTCCATGCCTTTTTAATATTACTTTTAGGTCCATAATATAGGTGTTATTTTACTAATGTTTGTGAGATTAATTAATTTTTAATAATACCCCTTGTCTGAGACGGTTCACACCATTCAAAATCATATTTTTGACTCCTCAATCCTCTCTCCTCATTCTTGTGCCCTTTTTTATCCCTCTCTCCACAATCCGCAGTGGATCTGCAACGACACCGACGACTTCCATCTCCTACAACCAACACATCCGCCCCCCACTCCCACCGCGCAGAGCCCGTTCACGCGGGCCGCCGCGCTGCAAAATCAGTGCTCACACGCCATCGCCGTGCACCGACTCCCAAGCAAAACGACGACGCACACCCTCCCCTCCCCCAAAAAAACCAGAACGGAAAACCCGCCATCTCCCCACCACTCGCGGCGCCGCCCCCACCCTGAAACGACGCGCGGCCCCGCCGCCATCCTGCGTAGATCTGTTCTGATTTAGTGGTGGAGACCGCGTCGCTACTCCCAAAGCTTCGATCCCACGGCCGCTTCGCCGCCGCCCTTCTCGATCCAGATGAAACCCTAGTTCTCGCTTTATGCTTTTCCCCCTTCATAAAATTGAAGCGGCTGTGTTTGGAATGAGTCGATGGCTCGCCCTTTGCTCTAAATCCACTGCGAATAATTTTTTGGTAATTTGCTTTAATTTCTCTTAGTATATTTCTAGTATATTTCGTAATTTGCGAACGTTTTGATTTTTTTTGTTGTCAGAATATTTTGTTAGAATCTGGAAATAGGTGAATCTGAAATTTTCCCCCTTCAAAAAACTGAAGTGGTTGTGTTTAGAATGTTTTGTTAGAACATTTGATTATTTTTCCCCTAATTTTCTAATAGGTGTTTGTCATATTTCTGAAAATACACAGGTTTGAAGGCTCATTTTCTAAAGATCTGGGTTTTTTTAAGATCTGGATTGTTATATGAAAGTTTTTTTTTGAAGATTTGAAGATCTATTTTTATGAAGATTTGGGTTTGTAAATTTCTGAGGGTGAGAACCTGAAATAGTAGATCTGTTCATGTTTTTTATAAATATGTCCATGTGTTTTGATGAACATGTTCATGTCGTAATAAAGACGAAGATATCTAAATTTTTTAGATATGTAAATTTTTTATATTTTTTTAATTTTGACATGTAAATTTCTTTAATATTCTAATTTTAATATTTTAATTTTTATATGAATTTTGAGATTTTAATTTTTAGATACAAAGCTTGCAACTCTTTTTTTTGAGATTGATAAATAATTTGAAAGAAATGCAAAAATGTATTGGCAGAAGTGAAATGGGCAAAAAAAAGTAGAAATTTTAAACAATTTATAAACAATTTGGTAAAAAAAGGAAGAAAAAGTGAGAAAAAGGAAGAGATATAGAAGTAAGGGCAAATGTGTTTTTTACCTGTGGGCCTTTGGACTTCATAGTATTTTTTTTTTTAAGTTTGGACCTACTAATAATTTATAAAGGTGATATGGATCTTAGAGTGATCCACTTTATTATTATAGATAATTAATTATGATAACTGAAGTGTATATTTTTTTATTACATAAAGAGAATTATTTATAACACTGAAGAATGTGATTTATATTACAATAGAGATATCATTAGTAATAATTGAAAGATGTAAATATGAAATCAGTTGCTCGGTGATTAAATTTCCCAGGAGACCTACTCGACAAATAACTCTATGCACTAATTACATTGTTCAATTTAAATATTTTTTTAAAATAATACTCCATTCTATTCTTTTTAGGCATGCCCCATTTATATCATACAATTGATATAATTTTGACTCAAATTTGGCCCACTTAGTGTTGGGGTAAAAAAAAAATCGCGCTACACAAATGTGTGCTAAGTTCGAGTTGCACACCTAATATTAGGCTTGCTAATTAACAATAGTACTTTAAATTTTGTTGCTTTTTTTAAAATAAAAGGTTCAAAATTTTTATTTTAAATAAATTTAAACTTGTATTTATGAACAATAATCAACAATAATCACATAGAATAATCGGTAATACAATATTACATAAAAACTAATTAATAATACCAAAAGAAATAATTTGCAATATTACAAGTAATAATCAATAATACTACACCAATAATCAACAATACAATAGACATTAATTAGTAATACCACAAGAAATAATGTATAATACCACAAATAATGATTAACAATACCACAAACTATTATCATAAATGCTTAAGTGGTTACCGCACCATTACCTATACTACGAGGTTATGGATTTGAATCACCATTTGTCCGATAAAAAAAAATTCATAAACATCAATCAGCAATTCCACAAACAATAATTAGCAATAACATAGATATTATTAATTGGTACCACAAGGAATAATCAACAATACCACAACGAATAAGCACCAATACCACAATGTATAATCAACAATACCACAATAAATAATTTGTAATACAACAATAATCAATAATACCATAAATAATAATCAACATTACCACAAGTAATAATCAACAATACCATGGACAATTCAAGTAATACTCTTTAGTATTTTGGCTAATACTATAAATAGTTTCTGGAACAAATAATCAACAGTTCAAGTAATACTCTCAAATATTGTGACTAATACTTTAAGTAGTTTTAGGAATAGATAATAAACATTAATTAGCAAAATTAAATTAGATGCAATGTTTTAGATTAGCCAGGTTAGAAGATGAATTAGAAAAGGCAAATCTAACTTGTCCCCTCCACCGTTGTAAATAAAAAACTCCAGAATAATTTATCGTGTTTCCTTAGGAGTTAAAAGATAGTGGAATAGCTCAAGTGGTTAAAGCGTCACTACCTATACCGCGAGGTCAGAAATCAAGTCACCATTTACCCAATAAAAAAAAACTGATGAACTTGGCCACCAATATTAATGGATATTGGTTAGAGTTAACAAAATTAAAGTCGCGATTCAAATTCATACAGGCTAATACGAAATTGAATTCCGATTCCGAAAAAGATGATGTGATCTGTAGGGACAGAGGAGAGATCTTTTGTGACGTGTCGTAGGAGAGATGGAGAAGATGCAGACTGTAGAGGCATAAATGAATCTAATTAAAATGACCAGAACATTGAAATGGGTATATCAATTCAATTGTATGAATCCTAATTTTGTGCAACTGTGTACACAAGAATTTAACTCTTTTTAAATGTCATTTTGTGTTTTTCCAAGCAAACTAAATATTTTTTATACTAAACTTAATATTATTATAATAATTAAATATTTTTAATAGTAATTACTATTGACTAAAAAATTATTCACACAATAAATTTGTAAGAAATATGAAAATTAAATAACCACTTCAGCATGATATATTATTATTTTTTGATCAGCAAACAATATATATATATATATAGTGAATGAGTACAAGGGGTACTCAAACCCTACAATATGATAAGAAGAAATAACACATGTCCAAGATGTCCAAGAAGAGGAATGGAAAATAGCGAACAAAGAGAAATTAACTCGCAGAGTTAATCGCACCACAACAAGAGGAAGGATTAGCAAGCCAAGTCGAGAAGGGGACTGAATTTAAAGCAGGGACTTTAATTATTAATCAGGATCATGTTCTTGCTTTGATCTCATCTATCACCTGAGATGGATTAGAAGAAATATCGTTGAAGATCAGATCGTTTCTGCGTTTTCAGATAGTCCAAGTAACACCTACCCAGATAGTCGAGGCGACTCGTTTCAGTGGTCCTGGAACAAGAAGGGAACTGTGACGGAGGAGGTAGAGCTCGGGGTCGTCTGTGTCCCGACCGAAATATTCAACCACGTCAGGGGTATATATGATATAATGTGGAGGGGGGAGAGAAAATGTCAATGTGACATTTGTTATACAAATATTTCAAATGACTAAAACTATATTTAAAAATAATTGAAGGAAATATCAATTATTTTTATTAAAATATATTAATCAATAAATATTAATGATTTTTATTGAAAATTATTAATTATTTTGATTGAATATCACTAATTTGTTCACTGCAATTAGAACATTCAAATGTTGTTTCATGATCCTACAAGATTTTTGCTATGCTACACTACTGAATAGTGTTCAACAGTGCATTAACATGTTGTACTATATGCTTAATGTATTATACTATATAATATGATAATGCATGTAGTATAACATGATAAATCACCATTGAACAGTATCCACCAGTGTAGTGAGGAACCATCCTACAACAAAGCCTTTGGTTGCCAAATGTTGGTTTTGTTCTGCGCCAAATGACATGCTCAACCATAATGAGAGATTTGGCCGTTAAATATTGCAAAAAATTGCACATAAATTAATTGAATGATTGCTCAGTCGTAGATAGTGACGGATCTAGAAATTTATAAAAGGTTGGGCTAGAAAGAAAAAAGTTTAAACTAATAATTTTAAATAAAATAATTTTTTTTTCAATGTTTATTGAACTGTACTCGAAAAGACCTCAAATCATAAAATTCATCAACAATTAAGAATATATCTATATTGTATAAAAAAAACTAAAACAATAAAAAAAATTATTTGATCAGCCTTGAAAATTGAGTATGAGTGTTGAAAAAAATAAAATCAAGAATAAAGAATCCC
Organism: Stenogyne calaminthoides; assembly: GCA_037126765.1. Classification (NCBI taxonomy): domain Eukaryota; kingdom Viridiplantae; phylum Streptophyta; class Magnoliopsida; order Lamiales; family Lamiaceae; genus Stenogyne; species Stenogyne calaminthoides. Next base: position 22,929,987 of record JBBCBC010000021.1, read on the forward strand.
GAATTTTACTTAGACTCTAATTTTGTGCTCTTGGTGAAAATAATTTTTTTGAAGTAAAAATGTTTGATTTTTATTTTAAATAAAATAAAAATTAATTAAAAGTGGGTGGACCTGTAGTTGTTTGCTAATTTTTTTACATGAATGGAGGAATATTGATCAATTTTAATTGAGTTTATAACTAGGGTAGGCTGGTATAATTAATTTGGGTGGGTTGATGGACTAATTTTAAAAAATTTACATATAATAATTACAAGCTCACCCTAGCTCACTAATAGATACGCCCCTGGTCTATGGGGGTGCTTGCAAAAATTTATAGTTTTAAAGAAGTGATTAAAATTAGTGATTATTGGAAAATTGATTAATAGTGAAAATTGACAGTGTTTGTAAGAAAATTTAAAAAAATGTTGATAGTGTTTGTAAAAAAAGTTAAAAGTTAAAAAAAAGTCTAATAAGCTACTAAAAGTATCCTCTTTGAAACTTATAATTTATAGCTTATGAGAGTTTATTTAAGCTATTAAAGAGAAATAAAACACTCCAAATTATTTTTCCACATAAGATAATCACATATAAATTTTTAAAAACACCCCCATAAAGTATTACAGTGTAACATTTTATTTTGGCAAGTATGACTGAACAATACTTTAAACCACATCAAACATAAATAAATTTACGTATACAACATAATTGTAGAAAAACAACTTTCTTTTTATATATTGAAATTTTGAAAGAGCATAATTGTCTATGATATAGGTGTATTTAATAGAAAAATACATTTATATTATCATTTTGGGAGTTTTATCAATTCAGGGCCTAAAAGATGGTAAAACTATCAATTTAAGGCCTGAAATTTTTTTTCTATCGATTCAAGGCCTGAAAGATAGAAAACTATCAATTTAGGGTCTGAAAGATAGAAACTATCAATTCGAGGCTTATAAATTTTAAGGTCATGTTTGACATTAAAACCATAAACCCTGAATACTAAACCCTAAACCCTAAACGATGAACCCTAAACCTTGAACCATGGACCCTAAACCCCCTGAACCGTAAACCTTGAACCGTAAACCCTAAAAAAAAGAACATGAAATAGAGATATGAAATATAAGTGTCAAACATGGTCTTAAAATGTGTGAGTCTTAAATTGATAGTTTTTATCTTTCAGACCCTGGATCGATAGTTTTCTATCTTCTAGACCTTGAATCGATAGGAAAAATCTTTAAGGCTTTAAATTGATAGTTTTGCCATCTTTTAAGCCTTTGATTGATATTTTTCCTGAATAGATCAAAATCCTAAATATACAAAAATGGAGTATACAAAATGAATCCCCCAACATATATATGATTATACAAGAGTTTTTACGCTGAATAAGGCATGAGAGATTTTTCATGCAAATAAATTTAAAAAATTGAGCAAATAATGAAAATTGTTTATGCATGTATTTATGTTCTGCACAAGAGATTAAATTTATCAATTTATAATTAGTAGGAAAGTTAGCAAGAAAATTCAGCAAGAAAATTCTCATCGGAACCATCAAAATTTCTCCATTAACATGTATAAGAAAATTTTGGAGTTATTAGGGAAACCAAAGCAAAACAAGATGCATCTAATCTGGATTAGTCTCAAACCATCTGGCATAGCAATATTTCACACAAGTGATCAAAAGTACTGGAAAAAAATAGTGTGAATTCTGCACAACAACAATTCAATACACATTTAATTATTTTCAACAAGTAAAAAAATGATTTACACTTTGTATCTTAACACATTTAATTATCTTAATAAAAAAAATAATCTTCTATGCACCATGTGCACCATACACAAATATATATGCAAGTAACTTTTTTTTTGAACGGTAAAGTTAAGAATTTTATTAAAAACACCACATGCAACATAGACTATAAGACATAATCCAGGTTGCAAATTAAAACTCCTGTTACATATCTGCTGGAATTTTCAAGTCATAAGACCCAAAAACCAGTGAAAAAACTTCAGGCTCTGTCATAATCCTATCTAGATACATACTCTGGGGTTTTGTAGCCACACTCTAAAAGGGGTTACACACACCTTCTCCACTCTTACGGAAAGCCATGACCAAATCCGAGCTATCATAGCTTCCCAAAATTTTCCAAAGTCGATTGTCGAGCCATTGAAAGTGACCACATGACCCCAGTTCAAATAGTGTCTGCTATCTTTGAAGTTTTCCGATTGCCAAGAGATGCTCCATGTTGGATGAAATGCTCGATCGGGTTACACTGCGTTGCTGTAGAGATGTCGATCCATTGGTAAACATGTTGCCAAGTTGTCGTAGCAAAAGGACAACGAAAGAAAAGATGGGCTAAGTTTTCATCTTCAAGACTGCAAAGGATACAACCCATGTCACCTGCTGCCGTAACAATGCCTCGAGTGAGTAGGTTGTCTTTGGTCGCGATGCGTCCTCTCAAGATCTTCCAGACAATCGCTTGTGCTCGTCTTGGTGCATAGCTCCTCCATACTCTCTCGAATGCCTTACGTTTGATCCCTCTGTCTGCTGCGTCCGTGCCTTCCTGGATGAGGTGGTCGTATGCCGCGCTTGTAGAATACAGTCCCGTTAGGTGTGACGGTCCACTTCCACCTGTCCTCCGTGTCTTTTTGTAGATGAATCTTGTTAATGAAAGTCAACAACTGATTAAGAGATGTTAAGTCCCTTTGACGAAGCTCACGACACCACTCTAGACTCCACTCCCACCCCTCGTCCCCCCACTGACCCATGTTACTCACACACTCGACTTTCTGGGAACACAACCTATACAACCTGTGGAACCTATCTCTCAACCTCATATTATCGACCCATCTATCTTCCCAAAACACAATAGATCTCCCATCCCCGACCACTCTAGTAAAATGACTTCCCATACCCCCACCCTCCGGATTTCCATACAACTCACACACATCTTTCCACCACCCCGACATGTATGCACTAAAGACTCTACCCCTACCTCTGGTGACTTGATTACCCCCAACCCTGTCACTCAACTCGACCCGACCACCATACTTAGACTTTATGACTCTCGCCCATAACCTATTAGGTTCACTCAAAAATCTCCAAATCCATTTTCCTAAAAGAGCATTATTAAAAAAATCGATGTTTCTAATCCCAAGTCCCCCACAAGTTTTTCCTTTACACACATCATCCCATTTGACTCATGGGATGTTAGTATTTTCCTCACACACCCCCCCAAAGAAAAATTCTTTGCAAACTCACAATCTCCTTAAGGGTTTTTTTCGGAATACGGTAGAAAGATAGGCAGTAGATCGGTATGGCCGAAAGGACAACTTGAACCAGTGTTATTCTCCCCCCGAATGAAATCTGTTTATCCTCCCACTTCTTCAAACGTTTTCGAATTTTTTCCACCAACAGCGCCCAAGAATCGGCCCTCTTGTGGTTGATGCCCACACTTAACCCCAAGTAACTAATTTTTCCAGCCCCTAACTCACACCCCAGCACCACCGCCATGTTAGCAATTGCAGCTGCATCAGAATTAAATCCCCATAGACAATATTTATTGAAATTGACACCGAGTCCCGACAAAAGCTCAAAATTCCGCAGGATGTATTTAATCGCCTTAATGTTCTCCATCTTTGTTGGACAGGCAAAAATAGTATCATCTGCGTATTGTAAATGTGATATACTAACCTTTTCCCGTCCAACTTCTACAGGTTCTAGCAGCGCGAGATGAATTGCCCGATTTCCCAAACAAGCTCAGGCCCTCCGCCAAGATTGGATAAAGGAATGGGGATAGCGGATCTCCCTGTCTGAGGCCTCTTCCGAGCTTGAACTCCCCGGATGGATTACCGTTGATAAGGACTCTAGCAGTGGCTATTGACACACATTCTAGTATCCAAGTTCTCCATTTCGGATTGAAATTCAGCCCAACCATCATCTCGTTCAGAAAAGACCAGCTTACCGAGTCGTAAGCCTTTGCGAAGTCAACTTTAAAGACGAACCATTTTTTCCTCTTCTTTTTTTGCCTCATCGACAATCTCGTTCAGGGTTGCAATTCCGTCTGATATTTGTCTGCCACTGATAAATGCCGACTGAGTCTCTGAAATGATAGGATCCATGACTTTGCTGATTCTGATGGCCAAGATTTTCGAAATAATTTTGTAAAGGGACCCGATGAGGGATATTGGTCGATAATCCTCTAAAGAAAAGCTTTGATCTTTTTTAGCAATGAGGACTATAAAGGATGAATTTAATCCTTTCACCATCTTCTCGTACTCATGAAATTCTTCCATCATCTGGAGGAGGTCGTCTTTCAAGAGGGTCCAGTATTCTTTAAAGATTCGAACGAAAAACCATCTGGGCCCGGGCAGTTGCCCGAATCACACGACCAGATTGCTTGTTTTATCTCGGTCTCGGTGAAAGGGGCTGTAAGGAGGCCATTTTCGCAATCGCCCGACTTGTTGATGAACAGGTCACTTGGCAAGGAGAGGCATGGTGTAGCTTTTTCATTAAAATGGTTTTCAAAAAACTGGAAAGCCCCAGCCTTGACCTCATCCACCGATTCCGTCCAGATGCCTTTAATTGAGAGTCCCGTGATTTCATTTGCCTTGTTTCTACGGTTGATCCATCTATGAAAATAGTTGGAGTTTACATCGCCATCCTTTAGCCACCGGGATTTAGATTTCTGATAAAGAATTTTCTCCTGCCATATGAGATCCCGAAGAAGCTCCGAGTACTGGTTTCTTTTGATAATATCAGTTTCATCCAACCCCATGATGTCATCGATTCTGTCGAGACAGTCGATTTCCTCTTTCTTCTTTTGAATGTTCGCCTCAACTACTCCAAAAACATCCTTTTTCCAGAGTTTGATATCTGCCTTTAGGAGTTTTAATTTTTCTTTCAACACGAATCCTCTCCATCCGAGAACCTCATAGCTACTCCACTTAGCCTGGATGAATTCTTTAAAATTTGGGTGTGAAAGCCAGCTATTAAATTTTTTATTTCAATTATCTTATTTAATGAATGTACCACATTTTAATATAATAATTTATATTTTTTATTTATAAATTTAAATTAAACTGTATTTTTTTTACTTATTTTTAATAAAATTAATACTATATTAATTTACAATTCATTTTTTTCAAATTTTTTAAATTTTTTATTTAAATTATCTTATTTAATGATTCAATTACATTTTAATATATTAATTTATTTTTTTATTTATAAATTTAAAATAAATTGTATTTTTTTAATTATTTTGAATAAAATTAATTTTTATATTTATTTAAAATTCGTTTTTTTTTTTCAATTATCTTATTTAATTATAGTTTTTATATTGGATAATTAGCAAAAAAATAAATTATGTTAAGCAATGTCAAATAACTTGTAATATGCAAATACATGAAAATATTACAAATGAAAGAATATAATTATTATTCGTCATCCCCATCGTTGCCCCCATTTGTATTATCATCATCCTCCCCCTCCTCCTCTTCATCCTCATCTTCCTCATCATCTTCATTCTCATTCACATCCTCATCTTCATCATGATTGTTATCCTCCCCGCCGCTGTCAATCTCTATCAAATCTGGATTTGCAGCTGTTAATTCTACGAAAAGATTGAAATCTCCTGTATGCACTTCAGTTTGAGCATCAACTTGTTCCATTTGAAATGGAGTGTCATCAACCGCGGCAGTTGAATCCGGTTTAGGAACTTGCACCAGTGATCTCGCCTTTACTTTGCAAACAGTCATCCATTCATTATTTGCTCTCGAACCTGGATACGTGCAGTAGTATATTTGGGATACCTGAGCAGCAAACACAAACGGATCATACCCCGGATATTTTTTTCTTTTATGAACATCGACCAGTTTGTATTCGGGATGAATCCTTGTTCCTAAAGCAGATGGATCATACCAATCACACTTGAACAACACAACAGTCTTCTCAGGGAACCCCTTATATCCTACTTCAATGACTTCTTGTAGGCGTCCGAAGTAGTCATGGCTTTCTCCATTGAACATTGCACTATTAATGCAAACTCCACTGTTTGTAGTAGATCTGGTCGATGCATACTCCACCGTATGGAATTTATAACCATTTACATAGTATCCTTGGTACGTGTTGACCCGACGTAATGTCCTCTACTGAGATCCCGCATAAATGGGTTATCAGTGTGTTGATTATAAATTTATAACCCTATGACGGTTTTAGGTTAAATATATAATTGTAAACATATAATATAAATTCACTAATAAATGGTAGTTAGATAACACTCATATAGTTTTGGAACCACTCTGAAAAATTACGAGTAATATATTCACCTACTTGTGCATCTGAGATGTTTGGATGTATATACGGTGTAGCTCTTCAGTATGAGTCCTTATTGAAAGCAATATATTATTAATCATATATTATATAATAAATATGCTATAATTAAAAGTGTAAATGATAAGCATATGAGATACTTACTGAATGTACTGTTGGACTTCATCACAATTGAATAACGAGCTCGAATATATTTTTACACTTACTTTATTTTTTTAATTTATGGAGCTCGAATTCGTGTCGAGCTTTATACTTGTACTGAACATAAATTTATGTTTAAACTTATTTAATATTTATTTTAAACTGAACTCAAGCGAGGTTTTACCGAACTATCACTATAGTGAGACATATTTAGTGATTTTGGTGTTAAATATTGTAAATATACATTATTTTTTTTCGATTAGTTTAGTTAAACGGCATAAGTTCAATGATTGTTCAATCATATAGTATTGCAAATACATCATTTTGTTTCGGTGAATAGGGCTAGATGGCATTTTGATGCCAAAAAAATCGTTCAACCAATTTGCTAGAATATTACATGTCTACATGCCATGTTTGACCCAAAAATCATATTGAGTTTGAGTTACTTTTAATTCAAATCTCACTTCTAAGTACGCATCCCAAAATATTCCGTCGTTAAGGAGCATTTTTGTTCCGTAACTCACACAGATGGACTTAAAATTTTGCGTATCACGTTCCATTATAATTCTTGATTTAAAATTAGACTTCAATATCCACATTCTCATATAAAATACTTGACAAAATCTCATGTGCAACTAGTGCACTTGCCTCTAGCTACCCATGTATCCACAGAACATGTCTAATGGGTCAAAATATTTTTTTTAAATGGATCATTCAGTTGCACGAGTGTATAGTGCACTTAAATACATGGAAGACCCACTCAAAATACATATATACTTTTATGTTTTTCAGCATGTTACTTGTGCAAAAAATGAATATTTTGATGCATGTTTGTCCTTGTACAAGAGATGAGACACATTCGAAACATCAAACTTAATCAAATAAAATTCGGAGCAAATGTTATGCGAGGAAGGCTGAGTGAACCTTCTAGAAACATCTATGCTTTTATGAGTATTTGGCCACTCATCAAATATCCGATTCCAATTGCATAACATCTGAATCTTTCATAATGACAAGCAGAATTTTCACTTTTCAGTAGACTAGAGGTTTAATTACATGAAATCCTCAAGTGGTAAAGAGATATTGCGGAATTTTCATTTTTCACAACGATTTCATCTAATATTTCCTCCATTTCTTGAAACATGTTTTTAAAATTTTTTTAAGTTTTGAAACTATACTATAAAGTATGAAGGATATAACGTGAAATATAAAAAATATATAAAATCTTGAAGGGATTATTCGCTTAATTTCATAAATCACAAAGGGATTTCGTGTAATTTTCAAATCACGAGGGAATTTCGCGCAACACTTCCAATCACAAGGGGTTTCACGCAATATTTCCAAACCACGGGTGGGTTTCACGCAATAAGTATTAAACATATATATATGATTCTACAAGAGTTTCTATGCTGAATAGGACATGAGAGATTTTTCATGCAAATGATGAAAATTGTTCTATGCATGTTTTTTAATGTTCTACACAAGAGATGAAATTTATCAATTTATAATTAGTAGGAAAGCAAGTAAGTAATTTCTCATCCGAACCATCAAAATTTATCAACTAACATATGGAAGAAAATTTTGGACTTATTAGTAGCAAGATGCAATGTGTCACACAAATGATCAAAAGTACTGGAAAAAAAAAAGCACAAATTGTGTGATGGAAGGAATGAGCTGCAGATATAGTGTCACTAATGACACTACAAAATACCATGAACAAAATTCGGCACATCAACAATTCAATATAGGCTGCTTGCATTATTATCTTCTACTACCATTTATCTCAGCGCTTGAGAAAAGGTCGAACGAGGGTAGACCAACATTTTCACTCGAGGTCTTTATGATTCTTTATCATCTCATCAATATCTAGTTCCACTTCCATAACAACTTCATCTTCCATTATGCTAAGGGGGCTGAAAAATACACATGGTTATTCATTTCAGTAGCAGTTGGGTAAAGCTACTAAAGAACCCTTGAGGTTTAACCTAATTACCAAGAAAAGAAAAACCCAACAAAACTCTATACAAATATTGGGGATTTATTTCTGTAGTAAAAAGCTAAACCTCATTATAAATCCCTAACAATTATTTTAAACAACAGAGATGAAATGTAGAACGTACCTATTCTTTATAGGTCCATGATCCTCAGCACCTCTCAGACAATAAATGGCACGCCCAAGTACGTATGGCACGTAAAGTGGACCAAATGTTCGACTGTCATGGGCTCTCTGTTATATAGAGAAGCAAAATTAAGAAGAAATTAATCATCAACGACTGCAGATTAGTTAAAAATGAAGATCCTCAGGAAAATTAATTGCAAACTTAGCTATTCTGCCATAATATAACCAGACAATAGGAACTTCTAAAGGTTTTTTTTTTGAAAGCAGTAGAAACTTGTAAAGTTGGTTACAAGTTTATCAGAGACTAATTGTGCAATTTACTCATATCAAACTGCATTCTTGAGTCACATAACTAGCAACAAGTAAATTGCCATTTTTATACAATACACTCTTCCTTGAAGCATCACTACTGAATTGAGTGAAAACCGTCGTAAAAAAGGCAAATACTTCTATCACCAGTTGCACCATGCAACTCAAGTGCATGTTTAAATGGTATTTGTTGTTTTATTAAAAGGAATAATTTGGTCACTACTAAATTGAGTGGACAGTCATACAAAAACATAAAGAAGCACATACTTTAGAGTCGAGTATTTTATTGTCAGCTAATGCCCAGACCTGATTCTTGACAAGGACAAAAGGCATATAAGGCCAAATTCCTTCGTCTTGACAAGCTTCCCAACCTTCAACACCAGCAACTCGTCGTACAAGAAGATTGTCCAAGTTTTTAGGGTCCTTATGTACTATCACATCTCCTACACGAAGTGACCTAAAAAGACAAAGAAATGATCTTCAGATACTAATTAAGAGCAGATTAGATTAGTTATAAGTTATAGCAATATGATAAAGATTCTGAATGACCGTAGAACAACCTGATCAATGCATTTCCTATAAGGCAAAGTCTTACGTAAACAAGTTTTTTACCATGCAACTGGTTTACATTTTGTCTGTATTTTTAACAGTATTAGTTGTTTCATAAAAGGTGTTAGGTTGATAGTATTAGTTGTTTCATAAAAGGTGTTAGGTTGATAGTATTAGTTGTTTCATTAGAAAGATTAGTTATTTTACTGTAAAGTGGTAGACTGGTAGTTGCACAATAAATCTGTTGTAAATAAGATGAACTCGTTCCCATAATTGATGAATTTGTATGCAAAATTTAGAGACAGACGGGATTTATTTAACAAAGTCAAATCTAATGAAGGGTGAACTAAGTGGATAAGTAGCAGTCACATTTCCCATATGTGTAAAGCTATAACATCAAGCAGATTATATACAATGCAAGAGTAAAATACAGGCATATTTTCAGCAGCCAATAGATTTAAGATAAACCATACGTATTCATGTCTGCAAGTTTGCGAACAAGAAGAACTCCACCCTTAGTACCAAGTAATGGCATCTGTTCTGCTGCTTTACTCCAATGCAAAAATGTAAAGTTTCCATGGATCTCTTTCATGTTTTTCCATATGAAATCATATACTTCAAGTCGTTTGAGTTTTTTCTTTTTTCATGTAGACTATCCTGCAACTGCAACCATATACAGATTCTTTCAGTATATGCAATGAATTAAAATCCTCATAAAAAGAGCATTATATTTCAAAACAATGTAGAAGGTGAAATCAATATGCAAAACACAAGAAGATAAGACTGAAGGAAATCTTATTTAATAAATCAAATAATGGGAACAGAAGATAAGACTGAAGGTGAAATCAATATGCAAAACACAAGAAAACCAAACAGAATTATTTCATTCGGCACTCAATGCATCCTTAACTGACCTCTAGCTCGTCTTATTTATGTAGAGAAATCAGTAACTGAACTTGGAAATAAGGTCTCTGGTAAGAATGCAATTATGAACATCCAAAGTAGGAATGTGTGGCATAATAAAAGCAAGCACATGAAGAATGCGAAGGAAAACCATCAAGAAACCTACAGAAAATTATATATTCTATACTACTTTTAGGCGATAGTACATATAAATTTCTCCTTTCATTTAAGAATTGAATGAACGAGCTCTGCTAGCATTTTCTGTGGTTAAAAAGAAAAGACAAAAAGAATGGTGAATTCGACTAGTAATAATGTGATTTCTCCATTTTAAGAACAAGATCAAGAATATAACTCTCCTAATTATGCCAAACATTCAAGCGAAATCTAGAGGATTTATGCTTCTAATAAGTAGCAGATCGGTTAAAATACTCCCATCTTTAAACAAATAGTAAGAAACCCACCGTAAACCCCCACGCCTTATTGTACAAATTCAGACTGTAGAAGCACCAACACTCAACAATCTCAAACAAGGCCAAGCATCTAAATCTCTTCATCCAAAACATTCAAGCGAAATCGACAGAATTTCTACTCCCAATAAGTACCAAAATATGAAATTAAACAAAATCGACCGGAAACCGCCACGCCAACATCAGAAATTCACAGAAATCAAGTAAAATGTAGAGAAACGGAGTTGTATAATCGGAAAAGGGGATCGATTCGATTGATTACCAGGCGAGCGACAGTAACACCATGGTCGTGTGTGGCTTTCAAGTAGCGGAGCCATGTGTTAAACCCAACCATGATTTGATTTCCAAGTTTGTGTTGCAGAGCAGTTTCACCAACAATCCAATTTCTAGCCTTCGAATCTCCTTCTGCGAATGGCGATATGGTGATGATTTTATAGTGCAATGTATTGTATATATAAGGTGGTTGCTCATGCGGTTACGAATTTGTTATTGTGATTCCTTCTTTCGAACCTTCTTTTTCAACTTTTCCCACCACTTCATTTTCGCCCTTTCTATCTCTATATTATATGTAGAGGTGATACACATTTAATTATTTTTAATAAGTAGAAAAATGATTCACACTTTGTATCTTAGCACATTTAATTATCTTAGTAAAAAAAAAATCTTTTATGCACCATGTGCACCATACACTCTGTATGTATTTTAGGAACTTACAACTTATTATATTAAAATTTACGATTTAGGATTAATTCTAAATAAATACACGACCTCTTGATCAAATATCAATTTAATCATGACCTTTTAAATTATTGTATTAAAGCTCAACCTTTGATATTGTTGCAAATCGATACACATTCTTTTCCTCCCGTCATGAAGAGGTGGCGTGGCTCACCAGAGCATGTGTATATTTGTCAGTTAGAATGATACATATTAAATAATATTTTTTTTAATAATTTCACATCATATTACATATCCTATATCATTAACACTTTTGAAACAAATTAAAACAAAAAATAATAATTAAAAGAAGTTAAAATTTTTAAAAAAACAATTAAAATATAAATGAAAAATCAAATCGTTCATCTTCATCATCCCTTCATCTTTGCCCTAGCACAGCCGCATGCATTTTCACCAAAAATTCGATTGGTTCCGCAAAACCCAAAACCCTCACAATCGCAAAACCATAGTCTCCACCCCAAATTTTAGTTCTGTGAATCCCCAAAATTGGATTTTGCACCAAAATCACAAAATCTCCAAAGCAAATCCCTAATCCCAAAATCGCATACAATTCAAATAAAAACAACAATTAAAATAAAATCAATCTCAAATTGAAAATAAATTTTCTATCCATTTCATAAAATTGATTGAATCTCAATAAACGATTCATAAATTTAGTTTAAGGAGGGGTTGAGGGAGTGACAATAGACAGTAGGTGGACTGAAGGGAGGGAAGAGATTGAGGGATTATATTTAATTTTGGAACATGTGAACATAGTTAATTTTGAATCATTGACGGCGAGAATTAGATTTTAAGGTTTGGAATTTAGATTTAAATAATTAATTTTTTATTTTTAGATTTTTTTTATTTTTTGTTTTTAATTCAACTTTTTTATATTTTTTATATTTATGATTTAGACATTTCATTCTACGTGTAGTCTGACATAACAAAAATAATAGTTTCGATGAACAACATCATCTCTTCACGGCCGGCGGAAAAAACGTGTATTAATTTGCAACAACATCAAAGATTGAACTTTTATACAATAATTTTGAAGATTGTGATTAAATTGATATATATATATAGTCTAAAGGTCGTGTATTTATTTAGAATTAACCCTACGATTGATTATATCAAAAGGTGCAATTTATGTTATTAATTATAAAATTTTAAAATATACTATAGGATGGTGCACATAGTGCACTTGTGACTCACTACATTTAATTATGTTTGTATTTGTGTTTAGAGTTTGCTCAATTAGAATCGGAATATTGACTTGTGGCTATTTTGGTTACAAAACTAAGGCATGTCTTCTGGGTATTAGGTATGCGCACAATTTAAGTGAATTTTTTCAAACATGTAACATATTACAATGAAATATGTAACATTTTACATTGAAATATGCAATTTGTGTAAATGAAAATAAGTTGCACATTGCATTATAACAAGTTGCATGTTTTAATGAAATAAATTGCATATATAAAAATATATTTGTGTTGCACAGTACACCTAAGGCATACAAAATCTTGCCCAAAACTAAACCTAAACCTAAATTATTGGGTAGGTTATAGTGTGCATTATGTGAAAATCGAAATCGGTGGTTAAAAGAAAACTAGGACGAATCAGTGGTAATCGTCATTTTATAAAATACTCCCTCCGTCTCAAGATTATTTTCATATGTACAACGATACATATTAAAAAAATTGGATTTAGGGTAGAAATTTGTGGGATAATTTTGTAAACTTTTATGTATAAAGTAAAGTAAAAAATTGAGTTGTGTGTATGTGTTGTGTCAAAAGTAATGACATTTTTGTAAATATTGTGAGGATGAAATTTAAAAAGGACTTTCTTTTTTGGAGTGTGCAAGTACTGTTAGAATGTCCAAATAAAATAAGTGCGTAAATAACTACGGAACAAAAGGGAGTATTATTTTTATTTAAATTTAAATTTAAATTTAAATTAGATCGTCCAGGTCAAGTGTTTGTTGGACGAATCAACGGTTTGAACCAGAAAATTGAATCAGCGGTTAAACTATCAACTTTTAGCTAATTTTTTCGATGGTTGAGTTCAGTAACGGAGCCAGAAATTTGAGTTAGGGGGGCCCAATTTAATAGAAAAATATAAAAAGAATAGAGTGGGTCTTCTTTGCACCATGTGCATGATGCACTCCATAGCGTACCTTAAAAACATACAACTTGTTACACTGAAACGTGCAACATGCATTTGTAAAACAAGTTGCACGTCTCAATGTAACACATTGTATATTTTTAAAATACACTATGGAATGCATGGTGCACCTGATGCATAGAAGAGGTAGCTAATAGAATATATTTAAAAATATATATGTAAATTAATTTTATTACATTTAATTAATATAATTACGTTATAATATTCAAAATATTATCATTCTCATTGTCTAAGAAAAACTCTCTATATATAAATTGAATCATCTAACAAAAGGATGTGAATTTAGTAAATACTACTATTATTCATAAAATGCGTCTAAAATTAAATTATAAATAGTCGTGGTTTCAACAATAAGCGTGACCAAAAACTATTGTAACTTGGTTTATAATTGAAGGAAGAACCTCCAACACCAAGCCCCAAATAATTTGTACTAAAAGAAAGAAAAAGAAAAAAGGAAGAAGAATGTGACCAACAAAAATCGAAACCTAATCTAAAAGAAAAAAAGAACAAAAGTGTGACCATAAAAAAATCAAAACCTAATCTAGAATTGATGGAATGACATTAACAAGAAGACACAAATTAAATTAATAACACTACTTATTAAAAATAAAGAGAATTTATATGTGTATATATATAATTTCGTAAGAGTCCAGGGGGCCCAATACCCCCTGTACCCCACGTGACTCCGTCCTTGGTTGAGTTGGTGTGTGTCTCTTTTATGGCAAAGGTCTTTTGACTGTTATGCGCCATAAAATTCAACCAATAGGAGGGTTTTTTTTTTCGGTTTTTTATTTTATTTTTTATAAATGCCCTATATATACTTCTAATTCACAAACTAACACCAAGCTATCATCAAATCTTTCAACTTTCGATTCTCGAGTATCGAATATATAAATACAATGAGATTTTTCTTTTTAGATAAAAATAAATACAATAAGATGAAAAACAAAATTCTAACATTTTCTAAATCAAAATCACATTCCAAATATATAAACTTATATTCCATCATTCCCAAAAAAACGTGCACGTTTACTGTTTTCACCTGTTTTTGTAAGCGAGTTTTTTATTAGTATTTAAAATGATAAAATAATTTTTAAAGATGCATGCAATAAATAAGAAGTAAATCTATAATACCTCTCTTTAAAAATTACTTTATGATCATTTGAAATACTATTAAACAACTCGCTCACAAAAACTCAATAATAAAGTTAGTGTGCACATTTTTCGGAACGGAGTTAGTACTTACTTGAGTAGGTTTCCGGTGAAATCTATTTATAGTGTAGAATTTATACTACTATACTTATAAATTAATATTATTATACTTATCAATTGATACAATTATATTTATAAATAAATGTAATGATATGAGTGTAATGATATGTATAATAATATGAATTTTATAATATGAATAAATTACACGGTGGTTTAAAAAAAAGAAGCGGATTTTTTATACGCATATGACACATTTGGTGGGAACGGTTTTGGAAATGGCGACATGCTTCCAAAGTGAGTATCTACACCTTCCATTGGATTTGGTGTGGGGTTTGCTTTTCTTTTTTTCTTTTTTCTTTTTTTAATCTATTTTTCCTTCAAGGATACGTGGGCCGGGTTGAATTAAAATCATACAATAAAGCCCAATTTATTGAATCGTAAAGCCCATTTATTTTAGTTGCTCCTTTTATTTTTAGTAATAAAATTTATGGGTTATTTAATAGGCAAGTGTTGTTTCAAAAATAAAATAAAATAGGCAAGTGTGTTGTTCAAGTTGATTTAAAATGTTATTAAGTTTTGGTATTAAATATGCGAGCGTGTTTTTCAACCGCAATATATTTCAATTTAATCTAATTTTAATTTTTAGATATATTTTAGTTTGATTTTATTTTAAAGAGGCGGTGGGTGGCAGTTGTCGCGCCTGCAGATGTGGGTGTATTTTTTTAGGGTTGAGTTTGAATTAAATTATTATAAATTAAAGGGTAATATAGTATTTTTACGATTATTTTAAATTCATAAAAATATGAAATGGTCATATGTACCAATTCTTGGGGTGTTAATAACCGGACCCTTTCTTTTTCTATATGTTTTTCCCTCACGGGCCATGTTGTATTAAACCCATACAATAAAGCCCAATTTTTTTAAGGGTAATTCTTGATGGACAAATTCTGCTGGCAGAAAGACTATTTTAGATTTGGTGGACTTGATTGATGACAAATTTTTAGGTGAACTTGATTGAGAGTAAAAACTTTTTAATGATTCTACTCGGGGCAGAATCTGCCCATTTAGTACCTCTTTTTTTTTAATTGTAAAACCCATTTATTTAAGTTGCTCCTTTTATTTCTATTAATAAAATTTGTGGTTATTAAATAGGCGAGTGTGTTGTTCAAGTTTGTTTGAAATGCTATCGAGCTTTGATATTAATGTTTGAACTTGTTTGATAATTAATTGAGTCGAGCTCAAACGAATTTTTTTCAAGCGCGCATGAGTCGAGCTCGAGTAGTTTGATATTTTTACATTTATATTATTTTTTTAACTTATGGAGTTCGAATTTGTGCCGAGCTTTAGACTTGTACCGAAATAAATTTATATTTAAACTTGTTTAATATATATATCGAACTGAGCTCAAATGAGCTTTTACCGAACATTCTCGAATTAAGTATGGAATAATTAATGGTTTGATTTTCAGCCCTATGCTCAACAATTGTGAAGAGACAAATTAGTGATTTTGGCATTAAATATTGTAAATTTACATTATTATTATTATTTTCGATTAGTGTAGTTGAACGTCATAAGTCCAATGATTGTTCAGTCATAAAGTATTGCAAATACATTTTGTTTTGGTGAATAGGTCTAGATGGCATTTTGATGTCAAACAAAAGTGGCTAAGAGGTGCAAAGCTCGTAGCCCAATTAATACTAGGTTCAAAGAATTTTATGAATTAATAGTAGCTCTAAAATAGACATCAAAATAATTTTACTACCCTGATTTTCGGACTCATTACAACTTGAATCACGTGACTCTTACAAGTTACAACTTGGAGGCACTCGCCTGTCAGATCAATTACATCAATCGTCCTTTTAACAAGAAGACTTTTTAGGCCAGACTTTCATGAATCTGTGACTTTTTAGGCCAAAAAAGTTAATAAAATAGTAATTTTTAGGTAATTGTTATGAAAAATACAATTAATATACTTTTAATATGTGACTTTCATAAAATTGTTAGTGTGAAAAACACAAAATTCATATTAAATATACTTTTAAAAAATTACACATTCACAAAAATTATAGAAATTTATATGTCTGAAATCCAAAAATACACTATAAGTGCTCGGTGCGCCAAGATGCAGATGATTATGAGACTCACTCTTGTCTATAATGTGAGTGTATTTAATAGAAAAATACATTCACATTACATTAGTATGTGTATAATATAATAGTATTTGGAGTGTGTGTATAAAATTTTAACATTTAATACGTCTTCATCATCATGAAATAAATTAAATTAAGTTGATTTTATATACTTATTGATGTAAGCCAATCTCTATGTTATTTTTCTAGTTAAACCCTAGTATTTGTTAAAATACAGTAAAAACAAGCGTAATAAATAACCTTCGCTTTCAGTTGAAAGAAAAAAGTTGCAAGGTAAAGTTGTATGGGAAAATTACTCTTAGATTCAAGATTCTACAAATAATTAAATTCTACAAATAATTAGGGGGCTCACTATTAAGTGCAAAATGAGACACATAATTACTATGAGGTGCAATCAAATAAAACTCTTACTTTAAGACACTAAATTGCTAGTAAAAACCCAATACTACCCTTACTGTTGTAACATAGATTTTCACGTCTATGCTACAAACAAGTAATTAATAAAGTGATGAATGAACAATCAATGAAAACGCAACGAAGACAAGAACTTGTTGACCCAGTTCGTCCGGAAGGACTACATCTGGGGGCATATCAAGCCAGGACTATTCTACTATCATTCTTTGTGTGTATTTTTTGTCTCTCTTTTCTCTTGGGGTTTGTCCCCTATTTATAATGATTACAAAGTAAAAAGATGAAAATCCTAATGGGCCACTTAATGGGTCTTCCAAACAAGGAAATACAAGATACACTAAATTTTCGTCTGAATCTTCAATAGATATGTAAGATCTTTCTTTCAATAATTGACACTGGGAATCTTGTTTATATTCGGAACTGACGTATTTTCCCTGATATGCACGTCGACATTGCCTACGGAGCGACCTCTAGGGAGGTCACCCGCTCAGGAGAGCTCGACTCGTCTTCTTCCTTGCTCTGGTCGCCAAGTCGCCCTAAGGGGGGCCGACCTCGACTTCTTTACGGATAGACCCGGTCTGGTTGCCACGTCATCACTATTCACCATGTGGCTGTTGGCTGATTATTATGGCAACAACAATTTGGGTCAACAAGTTCTTGTCTTCGTTGCGTTTTTATTGATTGTTCATTCATCACTTTATTAATTACTTGTTTGTAGCATAGACGTGAAAATTTATGTTACAACAATTGACGCCGTCTGTTGGAACATCTATAGAATTTTCAATGAATATTCCGTAGGACTCATAAACAAGAAACCTAGACGAAACACTCGCTGATTCATCTGAAAAACCATAATTCATATAGTGATTTCAGAATAATCACGTTCATACAAACCGTACACAAATCTCATAAACACTTAAAAACCACAACTCCCCAATTCTCCACCAGTTGCTCTTCATTGAACTCCCAGTCACCCTTGATCGAAAACAATATCAGAATGGGCAACCAATCGGAGTGAAGACAAAATTGTACTTCTTGCGCAAGCTTCAGGTCGGGGGATGACCGCCTATACTGGATCCAGAGATCGACAGATATCCACCAAACATTGAGTACCTCGCAACTCGCTGTCCGGGACGAGAGGGACCACTAAGTCACCACAGCCTTGCCTACGGTTGTCGAAATCCGACTCACCACCACCGCCGAATCATGCCAAAAATTGGCGAATCCCGAATCGGAAGACTGGCTTTACTCTTTTTGTCCCCTCGAGCGCCGCCTTACGGCGTTAATGCATCCCTGCCATCTCGCCGAGAAACCGCTGAAGCCCGTCCGCCACTGCCGAAGCCTGGGCGTTGCACATAAATTTTTGAAGGCTACACACTTTTTGGGCCTGACCTAGCAACAATACGGTAAAAGATTGGGGCCAGGTTGTTTGGGTCTTCTTTGAGTTAATCTTTGAGAACTATTGGGCAGAAATTATTAGTAATACTTTTGGCCCACCAGAATTATTGGGATAAATATTTGGGCTGAAAATATTATCTTTAAATATTTCACTACATTGTTTGGGTAGTAATACATTCGGCACACTAGGGTTATTAATTTTTCTCTCAGTTCAGCAAAAAAAAAAAAAAAAAAGTCTCCAGATTTCGTGCTATGTGAATAACTTGATATATAACGGGTTACTTATTTTTTGCGAGGAAAAATACTCGTGACTCTCGCAAAAGAAAATTGCACGGGCAAAGCCTCGGGGGCAACTCGAAGAATCTACGGGCAGTCCTTTAGCCCACTTACATCAGGTTCTTTTTCATTTACTTCCTTTTAATATATATCACAATATTCATACTCTCATATATATTAAAAGGCGGGGGAATATGTGCTCATATCTCGAGCTATTCGAGTTAATTATAGAACTTTAGTTGACGTTAGAAACTCAAACTAACATGTCTAAATTTGGAGGGTTATTTAAACCAAACTCCAAATCCATATAGCGTAAACCTTAGAAAATGGACTCTCAAAAAAATATCTACGAGCACTCAAAAGTCTCATACAGATGAAACGAACTTATAATCCGACTTTAAACTTACATCGCATCAAGCGATTAAGGAAAATACTCACTCATAAAATCACGGTCTCAAACAAACATACCCGACGACCTCAAGTTAACAAGGTCGCGTTTTCAAGCAAAATGACCCTGTCGACCTCGACAGGCGCAATGGTCAAACCAAAAGGCAATCAAGTCGCAACTTAGGTAAGACGACAAATAAGTCCTTCAAATCACAAGTCAAAGGGAGTTGTAACCTCAATAAAACGACCTCGAAAGACGACCTTTTCATATTAAATGAATATCTCAATCTAAGCTGGCACCGAGTTAGAAAACTTGTTTAAAGTCACATTTCGGAACATCCTCCAACTCACATCGTAGCCATGACTTTCGAATCCCAGGGTCGATGAAGTCACAGCCTAAATGGCCCGACTCTTGTCACGACTTCATAAGATGACAAAGAACAAGTTCATTTAAATCGCAATGTCAATAAGACGGTAAGAACATAACTCGATTCATAGTCGCAGAAGTTATTCGAGTCACTAGCAAACAGACCGAAATGACTATAAACCTATACAACACGAAAATGACTATAAACCTATAAGCCAACCCTCTTTCACATTCTTGAAACAACAAATCGCTCAGGTACAGACGATCTAAACAAACGGGAATCAAAACCCAATCCTGGGGGGGCAAAACCCCAACAATCTCAAAGGTTATTTTATAACACAAAAACCCTAGGGATCCCAAACATTCGCACTGTTAGTGTTAGTGTCCTAGAGACAATCTTTTGTAAGGACATAATACTCAGATAATATTCAGTATTGGTTTAATATTATTATTTGTTTAATATTTAATGTATGGCGTTACACTCATTAGAATATTATGTTTGATTGTTTGCATTTATTCTTATATGTGTTCCATTGAATCACTGCTGTCATTGAGTGAGTGAGAACTCATATGACTTAAGCATGATTCTTAAATAGCCACAATCGAGGATCATCAAGAAAGTGATATTGATGATGCAATGGAGATTGGTGTGCGATCAACATCATACTCTTAGAGAGTGTAGTAAGATCTCACTTACTACGAGATACTAGGTATCTCATGATGGATGCACAAATACCTTAGAGGGTATTGATATACCCATCCGAGAAACCGTTTGATGTAGTTCCACTATATGTGTCTATTGGTGTCTCGGTTAGTGGGAGCGATGCGATACTCCTTTGACTTGAGGTCAATACGCACGACTGTGTGGAGTGATGAACTTTGACCATGACCGACGCTTGCACCCGTCTATGGGTAGATATGGCTTGGATTGAGTTCATCACGAAGTGCATGTGCGTGGTAGTTGAACCAAGAAAATGATTCATTCCTCAAAGTGGATTTAGAGAGAATACTCACCTTCTCATCATAATTGGATCTAAGTCATTGGCCAATGCACGTCAACTTAGACTTTGTGACTAAGTGTGACACTAATGATCAATTAGTGATTTGAGATAAATTGATTAAGTTATTTGAATAGACACTTCATCATGTTCAAGACTAATCGAGTATTCGTGAATGAAAGGAGGTAATCACAATTGCCCACGTTACAGTTACAGGTAGTTGCATGTTTCTCGCAACGTACCTCATATATTGAGAATGTCTGATTTATTGACTAGGGTTCAATTAAGACCGTTAGTTTGACTAATCGCTCGATATATGAGGGTCTATGGGTCACACAACAAGTAGTTCCCTTTTACGGATTATAGTTGGTTGATTAAATGTTAAATTGGATTTAATATTTAATTTATGGAGAATAAATTAATAATAGATTAATTTGGAATTAATTATTATTAATATCATTTAATTGAATTGGATTTAATTAAATAAGAACTCCCAATAATTATATTTGGAATATAATTATAGGATTTAATGTATATGAAAATAAATCGTAAAGATTTTCATATAAGGCATTTAAATCCGTAGAGATTTATATGGGGAAATAAATCGTAGAGATTTATTTAAATAAGGATTAGGGTTTTAATTACCTAATTGGGCTAGCTTAAGATTTAAGCTGGGCCTCCCCTATATATATAGACTCTTGGGAATTCACAAATAACGTAACTTCATATTATCTCCATGAGATCTAAAGTTTGGATTTTCCTAGCTGATTCAACTTGGGATTCAACACTGGCAGATTCGTGCAGATCCGTTCTAGGGGATTACGTGGATACCATAGTGGAGGAATCTGTACTACAGTTATTGTAAGATTTCTTATTATGATTATTGTAATCATTTTGTGCAATTAATTGTTCGTTGTTTGTGAACTTTAATTTCCGCTGCGCATGTATTACGTGTTTACGTGCCTCTATATTCCAACAGTGGTATCAGAGCTCGGCTCTTGATTAATTGCATATGAATGATTTTATAAAATCTGGTATTTTTATTTTATAAAATTCGATGGTACGGTTGATGATTTGACCAACACCGCACCAATTGATATTATTTTGGGTTTGTGCTTATTAGATGAGAATACCCCAAATTCATTTTTTTAATTTTGTTTTTGGGGATGCTTCGTCTCTCTCGCCCGATTAGGGTTTCCTGTGAGAAACCGCAGCCACCATCTGCCTCCTCCTTCGTCGTCCTTCGCTTGGTATCGGGTCTTCGCTTGAGTCGGCGGTGCTGCAACGCATCTCTCGTCGAACTCGGGATGCCGCGATTGAGTGCGAACCAACGGGTTAGCCCCGCGATGCTTCGCCCGATTCGACGCGATTCTGTTCCTCAATGGTCGTACCTCACCGTCCATGGCGGTAACATCTTCGTCTCGTTCTCGATTCGATGATTTAACCCCTGTTTCGCTGTGATACGCGGCGGAACGCCACCGCGTCGTTTTTGTTTCCGCGTCCGTGATTCCCCTGTCTCGCGACGCACCACTGCACCGCTGTCGATCTGTTTTCCCATTTGGTTTGACCTCGCGGGTCTATGATTCGAACCGTGCTGGTTGCAGCATCGAGTCGCCCGCGCGCGCCTAGCGACGGCGGCGACTCGAGTGCACGCGCCTGCTTGATGCCTATCTGTGCTTCGATAATTCTGTACAGAATGTTTGGGTTTCTTTTCGATGCTATGGTTTGTCTGATTTGGTTGGACTGATTTCGATTAACCTAGTGATCTGAATTCTTCGTTAACTGTTTGATGATTAATTGGATTAAAGTTGGTGAACGGTTGATGAATTATTAATCTCTATTGTCCCGATTGGAAGACGGTTTCTGGGCTGTGATGAGGGAGGGATTGTTGGCAAATTAGATTTCGAACAAGCCCCTCCATGCAACTTTTGAAATCAAGACTTGGCCTCGATGAAAAACTTAATTAAAATGTTTTAAAATTAATTGAATTAATTTTAAAATTTAAAATTAAAAGTTGGACATTTAAATTATGATTAATTAGATTAATCATATGAATGTAATAATTAAAATTTGTTTTGATATTTACAAGACCTTAATTTTATAATCGGAATATTGGTTGGACCAATTAATGATTAATAATTAATTGGATTAATTATTAATGTTTAATAATCCTATTTTTGAATTTAAATTTAGATTTTGAAATTCAGAAATTTTAGGAGGAATTATTAAATCCCACTCTTTTAACTTATTTATTTTATCTAAATTCGTTAATACTTTTACGTCCCCGTTATAATAATTTTTTGTGGCGGTACGCCCAATAATTATCGGACCGTATTATTGTTTGGGTAGAAGACGACACCCATACATATGTTAGTCGATGTAATTCATGTTTGGGTAGACGGTACCGATAATTGCTCAAACGTGATGTAGATTAACATGTTGGATCTCGATTAATTAATTAATCTATCGCTTTTTTTAAAAATCTTCACTAAAATATAATTTTTTCATTAAATTGAACGATGCCTTCCATCAAAATTAATAGTAAACCCGAGATTTAGTTCAAATGAGTATTTAAGGCCCAAGTCTTTTTGCTTTCGGATCTACATCTAACTTTACTATTATAGGGACACGTTGTGTCACCGCTGATGGTTATAAATCAACTTGACTTTGTTTCACCAAATTGCGAGGAAACGAAAAGTCGAAGCATCCGATTGAACTAGGTTCAATCAACTAGGAGTTACAAAATTTTGCAATTGGTTTGGAGACCTACCGGGTTATGTTGTCATAGTAATTAGCCCAAGCGAGATATTATGATAGTAGGAATGTGGATCCTAGTCCATTATGATTTATATTGGATATAAATTCGTATTCTTCCGATTAGGTCGTTGAATATGTGAAAATAATGGAGACAAAATAAATTTGAAAGGTCACGCTTTATTTTGATTCTTTGAATATTGATCATAGGAATTATGTGTTTTAATTCCCATTTTATTTTATTTCTGCGATTGTTGAAATGAATAACTTATCATCGAAAGCGTTTTGAAACGAACAAATTTTTCTCGGGCACCGAAAAGCGTCGTTTGGTGCTTAAGCGAAAAAGATTGAGTATGTGTTGGACCGCCAATCCCTACTACCCCGAGATCGAATCAAGAAGAAGGCGTTTGTTTGCCGGCTCGGAAAAAGATCAAGATGATGCTTCCTGGGCTCGATGTGTTATGCTTTCCCGGGATGAATCCCGAAGTTGCAAAAGGCGACATGAGAGGATGCTTCCCTTTGAGATGATCAAGCATCCGAAGGATCTCTTTGATTCTCAATCTCGTTAAAGATTTATGAAGTGATGAGAGATCTGTTTTAGATCTTAGGATGTCTGAAGGAGGAAGGTTTCCCCTCATGTGTTGAAGATGATAAAATCGAGAAACTTGGTCGGTTGGGCATTGAGCTCAAAACCAACGTTCTTTATTTATGCCATTCTTCATTCAACTCGACTCGATTCATATTTGAGTTTTGTAGTAAACTTTAATATGATTAAGACGAAGCGACTATGCCCGAGCGTAACATCTTTAAAGACCTTTGAGTCTTCCAACGCCAAGGAAAAGCCCGTGCTCATGGTGAGTGCCTCTACTTTCCTCTCTCCGAAAGGAAAGAAAAGAAGAAGCAAGACAAAGAAAAGGCTCTAAGCCGAACTTCCTTAAGCCCAAAGGTGGAATTCAAAAGAAGGAGAGGGTGGACAAGGATGTATGTCTCCACTGTAAGCAGAAGGGGCATTGGAAGAAGGAATGTAAGGTTCTAGCGGTGAAAAAGAAGACCTGAGGTGTCTCGATGCTGGAACAGAGATATTTTTGTTATTGAGATAAACATGTCCACAAATGATACTAAGCTATTTGAGTATTAGATATCTGGGTTGTGGCTCACACATTTGTACTAATGTCTTTGGGTCTCAAGCATATAGCGAGCGATTAAGTAGGGTGAAATAAGCCCCACACGTTGGGAATGGAGCAAGAGTTCTTCTTTGAGCGTGTTGACATTTATGTTTTAGACTTACCCTCTGGTTTTAGACTTGAACTGAATAATTGTATTTTGTTCCTTCTATTACTCGCAACATTATTTCTATTCCGTTGTTAGACATTGAAGGGTTTTCCTTTCATTTTGCAAATAATAATTATTATTTTTCGCTTAATGGTGATGTTTATGGAAATGCTCCTTTATCGAATGGTTTATATTTGTTGCATTGTGGACATAATATTCTTAATATACAAAACAAACGACTCAAACTTAGTAATCATGAAAACCCGACTTACTTGTGGCATTGTAGGCTTGGTCATGCAAATGAAAACAAGATTGCAAGGTTAAGAAAGTTAGACTACTTAACCACATTCGACTTTGAGTCTTATGGATATTGTGAATCCTGTCTCAAGGGCAAGATGACCAACAAACCCTTTTCTGGGAAAGGGATTCGTGCCAAAGAAGTTCTAGAGCTGATCCACAGTGATGTCTGTGGACCATTGCCCACTCAAGCTAGGAGTAACATCGCCTACTTCATCACTTTTACTGACGATTTCTCAAGGTATGGATACGTGTATCTTATGAAACACAAATCCGAATCTTTTGAGAAATTCAAGGAGTTCAAAGCTGAATAGAGAAGCAACTTCGTAAGTGTATAAAGACTCTTCGATCAGATCGAGGAGGTGAATACCTTAGCCACGAGTTCATGAATTACTTGATGTTACATGGAATCCAATCACAATGTACTCCTCCCGGAACACCGCAGATGAATGGAGTATCCGAGAGGAGAAACCGAACCTTGTTAGACATGGTAAGGTCCATGATGAGCTTTTTTTCTCTCCATACATTCTTATGGGGATACGCGTTACAAACCTCAATCTACATTCTGAATAAGATTCCATCAAAATCAGTTGAACATACGCCATATGAACTATGGTGTGGCAAGAAGCCAATTTTTTCACATATCAAAACGTGGGGTTGCCCTGCAATTATGAAAAAGATGATCACTGACAAATTGGAATCCAAAGGTGAAAAGGCTTACCTTGTGGGATATCCTAAGGAAACTTGAGGATATTATTTCTATCTACATGAGAAACAAACGATAATTGTTTCTAGGCAGGCTAGGTTCCTCGAAGAAGACTATGTCTTCAAGGACCAAAGACGTAATAAGATAGTACTTGAAGAAATTCAAGAACCACAAGATAACCAAGAGACTGATACCTTGTCAAAGAAACGTGACATGAAATCAGTGGGAGCATTCAGCAGCTCACATGGTGGAAGTTTATCACTTAGTGATCCTCTTTCAGCCAGTGGGAGCGTAATTGGAGTTGCATTGCCTTCGCAACAAACTCCAAGTGGGCTGAATGAGAACAACATAGTTCAAACTTCCGCCCAAGAGGCATCAGAAAGTGTTGCTCTTGAGGACTCTCCGGACATTGATGAAATCGATGCACCACAAAATTTTCACAATCAGAATGTACAGCCTGCACAAACACCACAGCTCCGTAAGTCCACTAGAATTCGTAATCCGCCCACTAGGTATTATGGTTTCCTCGTAGAGGAACATGATGACGTGGAGATCCCGGATAAAGACGATCCTAGAACTTACACTGAGGCAACATTAGATGTTGACTCGGAGAAGTGGCATGAAGCCATGAAATCCGAGATGGACTCAATGTACACAAATCAAGTCTCGGACTTGGTTGAATTGCCGAAAGGGGTAAAACCCATAGGTTGCAAATGGGTCTACAAGCATAAGACCGATGCAAACGACAAGGTACAAACCTACAAGGCTAGGTTGATAGCAAAAGATTATAGTCAACGCGAAGGCATTGACTATGATGAGACTTTCTCACCTGTTGCCA
The DNA here is from genome assembly GCA_037126765.1 of Stenogyne calaminthoides. Lineage (NCBI taxonomy): Eukaryota > Viridiplantae > Streptophyta > Magnoliopsida > Lamiales > Lamiaceae > Stenogyne > Stenogyne calaminthoides. The sequence continues at coordinate 22,956,752 of JBBCBC010000021.1, forward strand.
AGATCAAGTCCATTCGAATTTTACTTGCTGTAGCATCACATTTAGATTATGAGATTTGACAGATGGATGTCAAAACAGCATTCCTCAATGGAAACATTGATAAGGAGGTGTTTATGACTCAACCAGAAGGTTTTGTATATAAGCCAAAATCTAATCTTGTGTGCAAGCTCAAAAGGTCCATTTATGGATTAAAGCAAGCTTCTAGGAGTTGGAATATCCGATTTGATGAGGCTGTCAAATCATTTGACTTCATCAGAAATTCGGAAGATCCATGCATTTATCGTAAACGCAGTGGGAGAAATATTATTTTCATAGTTGTGTATGTCTATGACATACTAATTATGGGAAACAACATTCCTCTTATGCAGTCGGTTAAAGATTTGCTATCAAGGACCTTCATGATGAAGGACCTTGGTGAGGCATGTTACATTTTAGGGATCAAGATCCATAGGGATAGATCCAAGAAGATGTTGGGACTGTCACAGTCAACCTACGTAGATAAGGTGCTAAAGCGATTTGCGATGGAGAACTCTAAGAGAGGTTCTCTACCCGGCGATGTCATGGGATAAAAAGCCGCTCTAAGAAGGATTGTCCTTCTCGTAGTGATATATCCCAGCATGAAGAATATACCATATGCATCTGCAATTGGCTCCATCATGTGCGCCATGACTTGCACAAGGCGGATGTGGGCTTTCCGGCTGTTAGCACTTCTTGGTAGATACCGGCGGAGAATCTAGGTGAACCTCATCGATTCTTTGTCAAGAACATTCTTAAGTACCTTAGGCGTCTTAAAAATTTTTTCTTGGTCTCTGGAGGACGATTAGAGCTAGTCGCAATTGGCTATCTTGATCTGAGTTTCCAATTCGATTGTGCTGATTACAAATCACAGTCGGGCTATGTTTTCGTTCTCAATGGTGGGGCGGTTAGTTGAAATAGTTCCAAACAAGAGACTACCGCAGATTCAACAACCGAAGCTGAGTACATTGCTGCGGCAGAAGCTGTCTGGATAAAACAATTCTTAAATGAACTAGGGGTAATTCCGAGTGTTAGTAGTCCAATAAAGTTGTATTGTGACAATACTGGTGCGGTTGCGCAAGCTAAGGAACCGAGATCCAATAATGTAAAACAAGCATGTCTTAGAGGCGTTATCACTTGATAAGGGAGATAATCCCTAGAGGAGAGATAAAGTTAGAACGTGTCCCCACAGAGGATAACCTGGCTGATCCTTTCACCAAGGCTTTGAGTGTCCATGTACACACTAGACATTTTGATGGTCTAGGGGTTAGACATGTAGGTGATTGGCTCTAGTTCAAGTGGGAGATTGTTAGTGTTAGTGTCCTAGAGACAATCTTTTGTAAGGACATAATACTCATATAATATTCAGTATTGGTTTAATGTTGGGAAATTTATAGTTTTGATAAAAGTTCCAGAAACACATGTAATAGGACCAGGTCGGACACATTAGGTTTTGGTGTTTATATTTCTGTTTATAGAATACCAGTTGATAATTACTGTATAGAACAACTGATGTAATAGATAGGTCACATATTGAGGGGGAACCTCAATATGTATAAGTCGAATCTGAAAATCCAAAGAACGGTGATATCAAGACGGGGCGAATCTTTAGAGAAGAACGAAGATCGGATCGATCCGATCTAGTCGATATCTCAAATTTGAAGTCATAAAGCTCAAACTCGTAATACTTAAAGATCGGATGACTTCCGGAAGATCGGACCGGAAGACCTACATCGGTAAGTCCGATAGTTGAAGCTAAGTCAACCGCACCGAAAGACTCCATCGGTAGGTGATCGATTCGATTGATCGAATCACCACCAGTGAAAACCGATGTTTCACCTAATCATACGCCTATGATCCGAACAAGAAAAATGTCAACCTTAGTTGGAAGAACAAACATTTGAAAAGTCGTCTGTTAACCAATAAGAACAAGACGCGTATGATCGAGCCAAACAATTAAAGGGATTTGATCTTTTCTCTCTCTCTAACGGCTATAAAATACAAGTTCACGCTTTTCCCATGCCGCCTCAAGAAGACGTCACATCAATCCCGCAAACCTACCTAATATAGCTTTGAAATTCAAATTGCTCTCCAACGGCTCTTTGATTTCAAGGTCTATAAATATGGGATCACACTTCAGAGTGACATACGGAAACACTGAACAATCAAGAATCTCAAGCAATTATCAGATTTCCGCATCGAAGAACACGATCAAGAAGATTATTTTATTAAGTGTTCATCCCATAAGTTCTTAGCATAAAAATCTTTTCATCTAAATGATAGGCTACCTTAAACACTAGAAAAGATTTCATAGTTGGAACCAAAACAATCTTATCCAAACCCAAGTTAGGTTAAGTTGTTTAGCAAGATTTCGGACTAGGGTTTCTAGTTACGATTTAAGGATCGGTTGAGTGAGAACTCCTTAAATATCTGTCGATTATCTTGTGTTGAACTAACACATAAAACTAAGTTCGATTGGTTAAGTTGGTGCCCCTTGTGATAGGGAAGAGTGGGCGTAGGACCGGTTTGTCCAAACCACTATAAATCTTGTGTGCCTTTACCGCTTTGATTAACCGTCTACACAATTGCACACAACCTTTAAAAGCGCATACATATTCTAAGTTGAGATCGGCTAGCACCAAGCTTCGATCGTCGATCAAGCTTCGACACTTGATCCAACCGGTTAAAACACTAACTTTGGAATCGATTTATAAAAAACCGGTTTTTCACGGGTAAAACTTAAGCTTCCGCACACATCGATTAAACTGATAGTTATCGAACTAATCGCCTTGAGCGATTAGTAAGTTGATTATCAACCCAAACCGATTCACTCGCGCTCTGATCAAAGAATAAGCCTCACACCGATCTGCGCAAAAAAGTTTTCGAAGTCTATTCACCCTCCCCTCTAGACTTACGCCCTCACTAAACCCGCTCGGGACCTACAAGTGGTATCGAGAGCGGTTGGTTCTCTTGACCAATTGACTTTGTGTATCATCGATTCTTGAGGAAGAATCTTTGTGGTCGATTGAATCGATCTTGAAAAACCTTCTTAAAACTCATTCATTTTCCAAAAACACTTCGGCATGGATAACACCTCGGTATGTATCATGATCTGCCGAAGTTCTCAATCGATGAGTATGCATATTGGGCCATATATATGTCCAACCATCTAGGTTCGATCGATTGGCGTAATGATGGAAGTCATCGAAAGAGGACCCATCATCATATATTACGACAACCCCTGCGGTTGGAGGAGATCCGGACTTTTGCCCCGAAGTCTTTGTGCGAAAAAAGCCCAAATTGATGGATGCGGAGGAAAGGAAATCGCATACTCTAGATACTATCGCAAAGACATATTATCATGAAAACAATGGATAAGGTCACCAAGGAAAAGATTAAGTATCTCAAATCTGCGAAAAGCAATGTGGGATACTCTGCCGAAATATCTTGCGAGGAAATGACCAGGATAAAAGACACCGTCTGCGGCAGGCGAATCGGGTAAAGTTTGAAAAATTGAAGATCTTGCCAACGAAACCATCAACGAACTCGATGGAAGGATTACTATGTCAATAAACAAGCTTCGAGAACTTGGTAGAGATGTCCGATAAAGATATCAACTACAAAATTTTAAGGTCTCTCACCAAGAAATGGGACATGAAGGTCACGGTAATCAAGGATTGCCAAGACATTTCAAAAATGAAGCCAAGTAGCTTGTTCTTGAGCCTTAAAGCTCACGAGTTCAATTTAATTGAGAGAGGACAAGCAGATGAAGATGAGGTGCCCGCTGAAGCCTCAACTTCCAAATCAGTTGCTTTTAAGGCAACCAAATAAGAGATTGAAGACCAATGAGCCCATTGAAACATCATAAGTCGCGTAATGCAGATCGCTCTGCTACCATGAAACTAGAGAAATCAAATACTCAACCGGGTAAGTATCGAAGATTCTATAAAGATTATCAACATACCGAGGAAGAGATAGGAGATCGCACAACGGATCTCCGTGAAGAACCAGATCGATGATCGGAGAGATCACAGAGATGAAAGGAAAAGAGATAATCTAAATGATGAGAGAAGAGATAACCAATCGGATGAAGAAGCTCGGATTACTATCGAAAAGAAAATCACCGATAGATCATACTGACATTGATTCACCCGAAGAAAAGGTTCCGTGGATCAAGGAGCGTGCTTCAATTGTGAGAAGCCGGTCACTACAAATACAGACGCCTGACGCCAAGAGAAAGGGAAGAAAAGAGGAACAAAAGAGAGCAAAGGTACAGGAGACGTAAAAGCCGTGGTTGCCGACCGTCGCCAGAATTGACGATTCAGATTCCCTCGAGGACTCGGATACTCCTCTGTAGAAGATTTAAATACGATCAAGATCTTTGTTGACTTCTATGGAAATGAAGATCGATATTCTCTTGGGATGATGATGAGATCTTCTGATGGCCAAGGAGGACCAATCTGAGGTAACCTCCAAACCTGCTTTGTTCGCTTCTACACCTGCTATCATTAGCACACCTGCTGGGGAGATTGACCTGCAGCTCTACTCTGAGCAATTGCTTGAGGATCTCTCCAATCACAATGAACACTTATGCTATAGTGGAAGTTGAAAATGATAAGTTCTAGGACCGTAAATAATCGACTTGCTAAAGAGAATGATCTCGGTAAAGCCTCTGAACTTAAATCGGATGAAACTGCTTAGAAGGCAACTGAGGAATTTGAAATTCTGAAAGTTAAAGCTTCTGATCAGGACAAGCAGATCAAAGATCAACTGGCAATTAACAAACAAAGAAGTTCGATGACTTCAAAATCCTGCAAGCAAAATTCGATGAGCCGTTAAAAGCATGAAAGTCTAAAATCATCGAGGATAATCTGCGTAAGAAAATAGAGGTTTTACAAAATCATCTAAAACCGCTCAAGACATGAACACCTATTTTCGAACAACGATTAACAAGTAGGGACTTGGGTATGAAAACCCTTCCACATCCTCAAAAAAGCCCGGACCGATTCATCTCAAAAAGATGTAATCGACGAGTTTTCACAAAAGATACACCAAAAGCCAAACATGTATCTAATAAGGAAAAAAAAAGACCAATTAAGCGGGTAAAGCGGTGCCTAACCGGAAGGGAACAAAAATGGACCCCAATCGGTAAAGCATCACCGAGGAATCAACGAAGAACCCCGGTTCTTACGAAGAGACCTCAACTCGATCAACAGATCGAGAATCGAAAAAGACAACCCGTAAAAAGGGAAGTCCAATCGAGACTCAATCAAGGTCACCGCCTAATAAGCATGCTTCGTAAAACGCAAAAAAAACCACTATCTTGAAAAAGATATGAATCTTTTGATGGTAGCGATCGTACTACCCCTATAATCGAAAATCTAGGGTCATTTGCACGAGAACCACCTTTGGATGAAAAGAAGACAAACGAAAAAGATAAATCCCAAGTCTTCTAAGTCACCCAAGGTTCACACTAATAATCATACTAATCGAAAAGCATATAAAGAGACGTATGATTATGTTGATAGGTATGGGAGACAAATCAGGCCTTCGATCTAACCGATCACAATAGAAGTGCTTTCGGTTTGTATGGATCCCCAAAACTAATCCTAACCCCTCGGGACCCAATCCAAAAGGGGTACCTAAAGCCCGATTTGGGCAGCAGGATCGCGTGGATCCGGCCAACAAAGGAGGTGTGCAAGCAACTATCCGGTACATCGATAGTGGATGCTCAAGGCACATGATTGAAGCAAACATCTCCTCGGCTCTTACATATAGAAACGAAAAGGCCAGCGTGTACTCTTCGGTGATGATAACTTTGGTTATACCAAAGGATTCTAACCTTAGAGAATGATGATGTACAAATAACCGGAGTCTCGTATGTCGAAGGTCCGGGCACAACCTACTATCGGTTTCACAATTCTGCGACAACGGATTCAAAGTGTTGAGTTCTCGATCGACCAATGCACTATCAAGAATCGAGCCACTCAACAGATTTTGCTAATCGGTTCAAGGAAAGGGATGATCTACACGGTGATTGAACAGTTGCCCAAGAAAATGCATGCGATTGTCAAGAGTTCCAAAAGTAGCGATTGGCTCGCACAAAAAGAATGAGCCATCCCCGAACTTTAAAACTCTTAATAAGATAAAGAAGGATGTCTCTAGTGGAAGGACTTCCGAATGAAGTATTTTCAAAGGATCGGACATGTCTTGCATGTCGGAAGGAAAAACAGTCAAAGCTTCATTCAAGGGAATTCCTGACCGCATCCAAAGAGAATCTACAATGCCTTCATATGGATCTATTTGGACCCGATTACACCGGTCGATCTCAACGGACGAAATATACTCTGTAATCGTGGATGACTATTCCAAGTTTACGGGTTATATTCTTACATAAGAAGAATGAGACGACAACGAAGATACCCGAAATTTGCTAAAAAGATTACAAAATGAGAAGGGTGTCGATTAGTAAAAATCGATCGATATAAAGGTACAAAATTTACGAACTCTTTTATTCTTGATTTTTGCTCTAAGTTTGGTATACAACATGAAACATCACCGGTAAGGACGGGCCTACAACAAAATGGAGTAGCGAATCGGAGGAACAGAACTCTCAAAAAAGTTCGCCGCACGATGTTAGTGAACATGCAATACCAAGCCGTTTAAGGGCGTAAGCAATCAACATGCATGCCATACTCGAATGGATGTCTTCCGACTAAGCTCACTTCACTACAAAACACCCTATGAACTGTGGAAGGAAGGACGAAAACCTCGTGTCTCTTTACTTCCATGTTTTTTGGGTGTAAGTGTTTCATACACAACAATGGGAAGAGTCGGGTTGAAGACTTTTGAGGCCAAGTCGATGAGGGTATATTCTTAGGATATTCCTCATCTAGCAAGGCTTTCGGGTTTACAAATGATTTAACCCTAGTTGTGGAAGAAACACCCCATGTAGTCTTTGATGAAGCATCTTCCGAACAAGATAAATCGCCCGAACAAGATGTACACGATCAACAAGTACCGATGCTCGAGAAAATGGATCGGTAATGATCAAGGAAAAGAATCGAAACCGTAATAAAGATACATTTCGGATCTAGGCTGATTCACCGATCATTCGGATCCTAAGGTACGAAAAACCGTTTGGTGAAGAAGGCGTCTGGTGAGATAAAGATCAACCGAACCATCCGGTTCGGGGGGACACACTGAAGTTCCCACAACGTACATCGAAGACATGATGAGTCCAACATCAGCTGAGACATGTTCTTATCAAGTGGATCATAATTCTGCACCACTCCCAGTCACTAGTAATGAACCTTTATCAGAAATGGATGATGTTCTCCAAACCGACGCAAATCAGAACAGAAGGACCTGGATAACCAGTCATCCAACTGATCTGATCATCGGAGACCCATCTGATAAAGTTAAAACTAGACATCAGATTGGTGAAAGTGCCATGTATTGCTGTTATTTGTCTATGAAGGAACCAACAACAATAGAGGAAGCTCTACAAGACGCAAGCTGGATTCTAGCCATGCAGGAAGAGCTGGAACAGTTCGACAGAAATCAAGTTTGGGAACTGGTAGACAGACCAAATCATCAAGACGTAATTGGCACGAAGTGGGTTTTCAAGAACAAGAGAGATGAGAAAAATGTCATCACCAGAAATAAGGCAAGACTTGTTGCTAAGGGGTATTCACAATCAGAAGGAATTGATTATGACGAGACCTTTGCACCAGTCGCTCGCCTAGAAGCCATTCGGCTGTTTCTGGCATATGCTTCCCACAGAGGGTTCACTGTGTATCAGATGGACGTAAAGAGTGCATTTTTAAACGGGGTACTAGCAGAGGAAGTTTATGTCGAACAACCTCCAGGCTTCGAAAAGAACAACCAAGTGTACCGTTTACGAAAAGCTCTTTATGGCCTGAAACAAGCTCCTCGAGCTTGGTATGATACACTCTCTCAGTTCTTGATCGACAGTGGGTTCACTAAAGGAACAGTGGACAGAACCTTATTCAGAATAGAAGATGGAGAAGATATTCTGATGGTTCAGATCTACGTGGATGACATCATCTTCGGATCTCCTAACAAGAGTCTATGTGAAAGATTCAGCAAACTGATGCAAGGGAAGTTCGAGATGTCCATGATGGGACAGATGAATTACTTTCTGGGTCTCGGTGAAGCAAAGTCTTGCGAAGGAATATTCATCCGCTTGGCCGAAATACACTAGGAATTTATTGGCTAAGTTTGGAGTTCAAAATTGCAAGGAAGCCAAAATTCCTATGATGACCGGATTCAAGATGGATCCGATGAGGATGGTCGAAAAACAAATCGTAAAAGAATATAGGGCTCTCATTGGATATCTATCAGCACTGACCGATGAAGCGGACCCGGATATCACCTTTGCAAAGAGGTGTATGTGCGATTTCGAGCAAATCCAATGCAAAAGCCACCTAGAAAGCAATAGCGGATTCTTAAGTATCTGAAGGGGACGATAAACCTTGGTTTATTTTACCCATCGATGATAATCTAGAACTTAGTGGGTATTCGATTACGATTATGGAGGTTGCAAGATTGACGAAAGTCAACCTCGTGAACATGTCGGTTTTAGGAAGTAAAAGCGATCTCGTGGTTTTCAAAAAGCGGACATCGATTCAAGACATCTACTACTTGAAGCGAGAATATATGGTCGCGAGAAGCTATAGCTCCCAACTGCTCTGGCTTAGTCGGAAATGAGGATTATAACATCGTAGCTAAGAATGTACCTATATTCGTGATGGTAATAGTCTTATTGCAATCACTCGAGAATCTGTTCTACATACAAGATGCAAGCATGTGGATGTCGGACACCATTTTATAAGAGATCATGTTGAAAAGAAGAATATCGAAATGGAAAAGATTCACACTTCGATTTACTGAAGTCGATATTCTAACCAAGCCACTAGTTGAGATTAGATTCAGAGAATTGTGTAATGAGCTAGGGCTTACGGATCTTGGAGAAAAAGCACCTAAAATGATTGATGGATTGTTCTCGAACCAATTTGGTTAAGACTAACGGTGAAAGGAATCGATTGAGTTTGGTATCTCAATCGATCGGAAGATCGAAGGAACTGATGTGAGAAATCGATCGATTCTGAGTTATCGATTAAAGGAATCGATCGGTTTAAGGTTTATCGATTAAAGGAAACACACAATTTAAAAGGAATATCTGATTAAATCAGTTGGGTTATTTTACATCTTTGTAAGTCGATTTAGCTGATATTCAACAAGCAAGATTCACAGATTAAAGCCTACAATCACATAAGAAAGCGGAGAATTTACACAACAATGGAATAATAGAACTTTTCATTGATAAAGACCAAGGTCGATTACATTACATGTTACAAGTACAAAGGACCCTGAGGTCGATTACATAAGTCATAACCGAAAAAATCCTAAACCTATAACCCTAAACCCTCATCCTAACCCAAGAAGTGCGGGAGAGAGAGATTTTAAATCGATGCTCTCATTTTCCCCACTTAACAAGGGTGAGAGAGGCTTTAAAAAATCCTAAAACCGCTTAGTCAAGCTAAAACCGGAGGAGCGAGAGCGGCGTTGATAGGATTTCTAAGCCGAGAGCCCCTAGACACGAAGTCAATGGACTCTCCAAATTTGTTAAATGGAGCAGATGTGCCAAGAATTTGGTTCAAAGACCTTATGGGCACATGTGTTACATGAAAAAAATTGAGTTGATATACGAAGATCACCGTTGTCCGATCAAGACCGTATATCGACTCATGTTTTATATCGACCGAAGTCTGTTGATCTTTGGTTACGTCATAACGATAGACACACAAGGTGCATCTGGTTAGGAGAAGTGTCTTCTCGATTCTGCGATAGCGAATCCTTGGCCGTGGTGGTAAAGGAGCTTAACAACAATTGTATGTGAAATCTTTGATGACGATTTAAAAAAAGTGATAAAGGGACACACAGGTTGATTTGAGAAGTTGAATCATTGAAAAAGGAGTAAAGGTGTTTCTTAGGAAGTTTCACCGGGAATAAGGGTTCACGAAATGCATGTTTTTACAAAGAAAGTTAAGTATGGTGAATGGGTTATGTTGTGTAAAACATTGGTCCAATTTATAGAGGCCAAGAAGGGTGCAAATGCAAATTTGATTTCAAAAAGCCTTTTAGAGAAATTTGCATCACAAGAAGGACGTGTGTAGAAATCACGCGATAATAATTGGATAAATTTACGGCGGATTGACATATCAAGATATCTGAGACGATAATTCGCATGTCAAATCGCACCAACTTAGGAATAGAGACTACTATTCTAGACTAAGTTTTGGCGGTAACACTTATCCCAAGAATTGGCTTGATCGAGAGAAGAATCGATTAGGTCAACCAAAATCGATTACATCTGGCTGTTTCAGATAAGGAAGATCAGTTGAACTTGAAACCTCAACAAATCAGATATATCAGTCTATGAGAAAACAGAAATATCAGTTGAAGTGGGAACTTCAACTGATCGAGGAGGATCAGAAGGGAAATCAGACACAAAATGAAACAGATCGGTTGAAAAGAACGGTTGGGAAATTATAAGGTTTAAAGCGAAAACTAAGATCAACAAGTGGAATCAACTTCAAGGGTATTGATGATTACTATATCGACCAATCGATATCGTCTTTCTTTTCCCTTGTTATTTGCTTATTCATCGGATTTTATCTGTTTATTTACCTTACTGTACGCATTACCTGTGTGACGTATCCCCTGCAAATCATTTAATGCGGACGTGGGGTACATGTATTAATTGCTACAAAAATGGGCTTTTAAATCCAAAAGGTTTTTAAATGCGTGCTTTTCCCAACCATTCGATCAAAAAATCGCTTAATCTGGATCGTCTAATCTTTTCAAACGGTTGATCTTCAATCTTGTCTTTTTCCTCTCTCATCTTTATAAGGTTCATCAAAAAACCCTACCAGAGTTTTCCAAATCACAAACCTGCGTTTTATTTTCTGAAAACTCTCCAGATTACTTCTTTGCGATTCAAAGTGTTTTTCTTAAAGTCTCAAATCCGAAAAACAGAATCTGGTAATTTCTGATAATTTGATGAATCATTCGTTTAAAACCTTTGATCTTAAAGATTTTGTCAATCGCTGATATCCTGTATTGTGTTTTATTGTTTCTTGATTTCCGCCTATGTGATATTCTTAATATTTATGCACAATTTTAACCGAATCTATCTTATCTGTAGATGATCACTCACGGTATGGGTAAAATAATGTGCAACTATACGGAACTGACATTAAGGATTGTCGAGTACAAGTTCGTACAATTTTGGGTGACAAAGGATCCTAATCAATGGAAGTGGAGGAAATTCTCAAGAAAGCGGGACTTGAGAAATATTAGTCTTCAATCGCAATCCAAAGATGCAAGATGAAGCCCTCAATTAAAGTAAGGAATTTAAGGGTGGATCTGAGATGCTCTAGGAGAAGAACTACTTTCGGCAATCATCGGAGAAGAGATCGACCGATTTAATGAGGATATAACTCGTCTGCTTGACCTACCAAAAGGAAAGGAATCTCGCTTTGCTCACTACGGGGAGAACCAAGATGAGTGATCGAAACGAGCTCATCGTGAGAGGCCGACAAACATCATACGTCGGGGCTTTGTCGGGCCCCGATGCTCAAGAGGAAATACCGATTGTTGTTTGATATTTTGTCAAAAAACAATTATGGGTATTTCATTCAAATTTAATGCTCTTACATCGGTTAAATTATGCAAAGATGGTCAGCAATAATTGATGAAGCCAAGAACATCAATTGGCATGGGTTCCTAAAGGCCATTCTACTCCAAGACCATGATAAATTTGGAGTTGATGAGTGGAGGCAGTTCTATCTCGAAGAAGAGGATCGACAATCTCAACAAGGTTGCGGTTATCCTACAAGACAAAATGCCAAATGCCGATGAGAACAGAATGGATGAAGCCCTACAAGGCATTCCTCTCCACCACTTTAGCCATATTTGGGCCACAGGACGATGATATCGCCAACTCCCCCAAAGACTAAGAAGGGAAAAAGCAAGGAAGCAACCGTCTACACGAAGCCCCCGAAGAAGAAAAAGAAAACCGGTGAAGGTCCAGGAAAAAGAGGCGAAGAAGGCGGCAAGCCTCCATGACTCGATCTTTAGAAGATGAGTCGGATGAAGAAAGAGCGCCGATCGGTCTGTTGCACCACAAAAATCAGGTGAAAAATCGACGGTCGGGCTTCTCAAAAGTGAGAGCTCGCCACCATTCTCGAGGAAGAAGCACTAGGCGAAACGATCTTCTTCTCCTCCACTCGGTGATTCACCACTCGCTAATGGTCACGAGCATGTCTCTCCCATTTCTTCCACCTTTTATGAACACAAACTACATCACCACGAACTCGAATTACATCACTCGCGAACTGAAATCGCAATGTTTCGCGAACGAAACCTTACTGTTGTGGAACCAGCGAATCGCCTCCACAAAGAACCTCTGCAGGTCGAGCCTATCGTACAAACTTCCACCTACTCAAGCACCACCGGAACCCTCCACATCTCATCAACCGAATGGACCGAACAATTCACGAAGTCTAGATCATCAAAGACCATCACAGGAAAAAATAGTCGAATGCAAATCGAACGAGAAATTGATGAAATGTATCGGGCGGGTCGCCCATCCTGCTATTAGAGAACAAGTTATGGAGATCCTCACCGAGAGATCTCGATAAAAAGCTTCTCGGATTTTATAATGATTATTGAGCAAATGGGCGGTCTTGATGAGTTTGCGATTTTGATTTCGATATGAGGAAATCTGCTAACGTAGATCACCAAATGAGTGATAACTAATGAATCTATCAAAGCTCGATCCACGTGAAGCCGGGATTGATTTGAACAAAGCGAACCGGAGATCGCTCAAGAAGCTCTGAAGCGAATCTTTAAATGACGGATCTGAGGCTGCCGATGATAAGGGAACCGTGCCGCAGTTCATGACCAACCACCGGAGGCACAAACAACTCAAATCGATCAAGTGACGCAAAACATTCCAACATCACATATAACCACGATCAACTTCGGAGAGATCGGTTCATGTTTCAAAGATCTCTGAAAGAAGAAATTGAGGGAGTGATAGCTGATCAGAGGCAGATTGGCCTCAAAGAAATAACAGATCAAAGGGAATTGGCTATTTCCCAGATTGCAGCGATCAAAGATCAGTTCTCCCAAACTGTGACCACCGTATCTGCCGATCTTATAAAATCCGTGGATGACAAGCTGATTCAGGTGGATCAACAACAAGTTTCTTTTCTGATGCTCACTGAAAAGCTCGATTTGACAGAAGACAAACTTGACAAACTGATCTTTACATTTTCTTCTGCCATCGAATCTGTCAAGACTGAGCTGATCTCGAAGGTTCAACTTCTAACTGCTCCAGTTCCAGCTTATCTGTTGCCAGATCTCAACAAGGGCAATATCGGTCGGTTTTGGTTCCCTAACTTCCCACTCACAGCGCTTTTTGATCAAACCAAAAAGGGGAAGGACGGACTGAGAAACCAACTGACATGATCAGAACAACAGAAGATCTAATTGATTTGTTGAAGCTTATGGACAAAGACTAGACCATCCGGATCTCTTTCTTCAATGAAGTCTCTGAAAAGATTGAAAAATCAAAGGCAAGAAAGGTAGGCTAACTGTGGTCTTTGGGACATTACAAAAGGTAGGCTAAGTGCTTGGTCTTTGGGACATCACAACTGTACCGGTACTCGGACTAAAATAGTCACAAAAAGACAAAGAGACGGATCTGGTAGATAAAAGAATCGCCGAGAAATCAAAAGAGTTCTTTGAAGAGGCCCGAAAAAGCGAAGAAGAAAGAAGGCGGCGTAAAAATTGACAGAGGCGTAAAATCAAGAAAAAAATTCAGATCGAGAGCGAAGAAAAGGAAAGGCCGGAAAAATCTGTGCGGAACCTCACCGCCAAAGAAGAGTTGATGAGATCATTCCAAAAACCGCCGCACATGCTAAGAGGTTTGAGGAATGGAACAAGATCAGAAGTGAATGGCTTCTGGGTGCTTTTGTCCTTAATCTTGTTCCACGAGAAGAATCTCCAGATGATGAATTCCTCAACTGGTTAGAAAATAATTATTCAGATTTTCTGAAGTATCTGGAAAATGAGGCCAAACTTATCAATGTAAAAATATCTCGCCAAGAGTATGATCTGATGGATTACTCGAAGAAGGCAGATGGTTCATTTGATGATGGCATTTCAGAGATTCTACTTTGACATCCCGAAAGCAAAACGCATATAACTGATCCTCGGCCGGACCAATGATGTCAAATGGAAACTATATCGGATCTTCAACGTCGTCAATCAAAGAGATGCGAAGGATACAAGCCTAAAAGAGTGAAGAATCGAAGACTTCTCAGGATCAGCTGTTTTTAAATTCAAACTTTTCTGATGCAACATGTAATCGACATATCTAATGAGAAAAGTTTATTTTCTGATCCTAAGACAAAATCTCATTGTCTTCTGATTATGTCCTCTTTACTGTTCTATATTTATCAACTGTGTTTGGTTTCTCAGGTGTTTTGGTTTTTATCAAAAAGGGGGAAATTGTTGGGAAATTTATAGTTTTGATAAAAGTTCGAAACACATGTAATAGGACCAAATTTTAATCGGACACATTTAGGTCGATGTTTATATTATTGTTTATAGAATACCGGTTGATAATTCTTTAGATAGAACAAGCCGATGTAATAGATAGGTCACATATTGAGGGGAATCTCAATATGTATAAGTCGAATCTGAAAATCCAAAGAATTGATATCCCACGTGCCGTAATCTTTAGAGAAGAACAGAAGATCAGATCGATCTGATCTAGTCAGATATCTCAGCTGAAGTCATAAAGCTCAAACTTAGAATACTTAAAGATCAGATGACTTCCAGAAGATCAGACCAGAAGACCTACATCACCGAAATCTGCTAGTTGAAGCTAAGTCAACCCAAGCACCAGAAGACTCCATCGTAGACCGATCGATCGATCGATCAGTCACTCACCAGTGAAAACCGATGTTTCACCTAATCATACGACTATGATCCGAACAAGAAGAATGTCAACCTTAGTTGGAAGAACAAACACCGAAAAAGTCGTCATAACCAATAAGAACAAGACACGTATGATCGGAGCCGACAATTAAGGGATTTGATCTTTGCTTCTCTAACGGCTATAAAATACAAGTTCACGCTTTTCGGCCATGCCGTTCTCAAGACGTCACATCAATCCCGCAAAACCTACCTAATATAGCACGAAATTCAAATTGCTCTCCAACGGCTCTTTGATTTCAAGGTCTATAAATATGGGATCACACTTGAGTGACATACGGAAACACCGAACAATCAAGAAGCTCAAGCAATTATCGATTTCCGCATACGAAGAACACGATCAAGAAGATTATTTTATTAAGTGTTCATCCCATAAGTTCTTAGCATAGAAATCTTTTCATCTAGGCGATAGGCTACCTTAAACACTAGAAAAGATTTCATAGTTGGAACCAAAACAATCTTATCCAAACCCAAGTTAGGTTAAGTTGTTTAGCAAGATTCGGATCAGGGTTTCTAGTTACGATTTACGGGATCGGTTGAGTGAGAACTCCTTAAATATCTGTCGGTTATCTTGTGTTGAACTAACACATAAAACTAAGTTCAATTGGTTAAGTTGGTGCCCTTGTGATAGGGAAGAGTGGGCGTAGGACCGGTTTGTCCGAACCACTATAAATCTTGTGTGCCTTTACCGCTTTGATTAACCTGTCTACACAATTGCGAGACAACCTTTAAAGCGCATACATATTCTAAGTTGAGATCACTAGCACCAAGCTTCGATCGATCAAGCTTGACACTTGATCAACTGGTTAAAAACACTAACTTTGGAATCGATTTATAAAAACTGGTTTTTCACGGGTAAAACTTAAGCTTCCGCACACACATCGATTAAAGCGATATTCTGAACTAATCTTTTGAGCGATTAGTAAGTTGATTATCGACCAAACCGATTCACTCGCACTCGATCAAAGCTAATCGCCTCACTCTTTTCTGCTGACAAAAAGTTTTTTTAAGTCTATTCACCCCTCCCCTCTAGACTTCTGCCCTCACTAAACCCGTTCGGGACCTACATTTAATATTATTATTTGTTTAATATTAAATGTATGGCGTTACACTCATTAGAATATTATGTTTGATTGTTTTCATTTATTCTTATATGTGTTCCCTTGAATCATTCTTTGTCGTTGGTGAGTGAGAACTCGGATGACTTAAGCATGATTCTTAAATAACCCCAATCGAGGATCATCAAGAAAGGGATATTGATGATGCAATGGGGATTGGTGTGCGATCTGCATCATACTCTTAGAGAGTGTAGTAAGATCTCACTTACTACGAGCTACTAGGTATCTCATGATGGATGCACAAATACCTTAGAGGGTATTGGTATATCCATCCGAGAAACCGTTTGATGTAGTTCCACTATATGTGTCTACGGGTGTCTAGGTTAGTGGGAGCGATGCGATACTCCTTTGACTTGAGGTCAATACGCACGACATGTGTGGAGTGATGAACTTTGACCATGACCGACGCTTGCACCCGTCTATGGGTAGATATGGCTTGGATTGAGTTCATCACGAAGTGCATGTGCATGGTAGTTGAACCAAGAAAATGATTCATTCCTCAAAGTGGATTTAGAGAGAATACTCACCTTCTCATCATAATTGGATCTAAGTCATTTTAGCGATGCACGCCAACTTAGACTTTGTGACTAAGTGTGACACTAATGATCAATTAGTGATTTGAGATAAATTGATTAAGTTATTTGAATAGACACTTCATCATGTTCAAGACTAATCGAGTATTCGTGAATGAAAGGAGGTAATCGCAATTGCCCACGTTACAGTTACAGGTAGTTGCATATTTCTCGCAACGTACCTCATATATTGAGAATGTCTGATTTATTGACTAGGGTTCAATTAAGACCGTTAGTTTGACTAATCGCTCGATATATGAGGGTCTATGGGTCACACAACAAGTAGTTCCCTTTTACGGATTATAGTTGATTGATTAAATGTTAAATTTGATTTAATATTTAATTTATGGAGAAGAAATTAATAATAGATTAATTTGGAATTAATTAATATTAATATCATTTAATTGAATTGAATTTAGTTAAATAAGAATTCCCATTAATTATATTTGGAATATAATTATAGGATTTAATGTATATGGAAATAAATCGTAAAGATTTTCATAAAAGACATTTAAATCCGTAGAAATTTATATGGGGAAATAAATCATAGAGATTTATTTAAATAAGGATTAGGGTTTTAATTACCTAATTGGGCTAGCTTAAGATTTAAGTTGGGCCCCCCTATATATACAGACTCTTGGGAATTCACAAATAACGTAACTTCATATTCTCTCCATAAGATCTAAAGTTTGGATTTTCCTAGCTGATTCAACTTGGGATTCAACACTGGCAGATTCGTTCAGACCCGTTCTAGGGGATTACATAGATACCATAGTGGAGGAATCTGTACTACAGTTATTGTAAGATTTCTTGTTATGATTATTGTAATCCTTTTGTGCAATTAATTGTTCGTTGTTGGTGAACTTTAATTTCCGCTGCGCATGTATTACGTGTTTACGTGCCTCTATATTCCAACAGTGGTATCAGAGCTCGACTCTTGATTAATTGCATATGAATGATTTTATAAAATCTGGTATTTTTATTTTATAAAATCCGATGGTACGGTTGATGGTTTGACCAACACCGCACCAATTGATATTATTTTGGGTTTGTGCTTATTAGATGAGAATACCCCAAATTCATTTTTTTAATTTCATTTTTGGGGCTGCTTCGTGTCTCTCGCCCGATTAGGGTTTCCTGCGAGAAACCACAACCACCGTCTGCCTCCTCCTTCGTCGTCCTTCGCTTGAGTCGACGGTGCTGCACCGCGACTCGCGTCGAACTCGGGATGCCGCGATTGAGTGCGAACCAATGGGTTAGACCAGCGACTCTTCGCCCGAATCGATGCGATTCTGTTCCTCAATGGTCGTACCTCACAATCCATGGCGGTAACATCTTTGTCTCGTTCTCGATTCGATGATTTAACCCCTGTTTCGGTGTGATACGTGGCGGAGCGCCACCGTGTCGTTTTCGTTTCCGCGTCCGTGATTCCCCTGTCTCGCGACGCACCACCACACCGCTGTCAATCTGTTTTCCCGTTTGGTTTGACCTCGCGGGTCTATGATTCGAACCGTGCTGGTTGCAGCATCAGGTCGCCCGCGTGCGCCTAGCGGCGGCGGCGACTCGAGTGCACGCGCCTGCTTGATGCCTATATGTGCTTCGATAATTCTGTACAGATTGTTTGGGTTTCTTTTTGATGCTATGGTTTGTCTGATTTGGTTGGACTGATTTCGATTAACCTAGTGATATGAATTCTTCGTTAACTGTTTGATGATTAATTGGATTAAAGTTGATGAACGGTTGATGAATTGTTAATCTCGATTATCCCGATTGGATGACGGTTTCTGGGCTGTGATGAGGGAGGGGTTGTTGGCAAATTAGATTTCGAACAAGCCCCTCCGTGCAACTTTGAAATTGCACTTGAGCCCTTGATGAAAACTTAACTAAAATGTTTTAAAATTAATTGAATTAATTTTAAAATTTAAAATTAAAAGTTGGACTTTTACATTATGATTAATTAAATTAATCATATAAATGTAATAATTAAAATCTTTTTTGATATTTACAAGACCTTAATTTTATAATCGGAATATTGGTTGGACCAATTAATGATTAATAATTAATTGGATTAATTATTAATGTTTAATAATCCTATTTTTGAATTTAAGTTTAGATTTAGAAATTCAGAAATTTTAAGAGGAATTATTAAATCCCACTCTTTTAACTTATTTATTTTATCTAAATTCGTTAATACATTTACGTCCGCATTATAACTGTTTGGGTAGGCGGCACCCAATAATTGTCGGACTGTATTATTGTTTGGGTAGACGGCACCCATACATATGTTAGTCCGTGTAATTCATGTTTGGGTAGACGACGCCCGGTAATTGCTCAAACGTGATGTATAACACGTTGGATCTCGATTAAGCAATTAATACCCCGCCTTTAAATGATCCTCACTAAAATATGATTTTTCATTAAATTGAACGATTCCTTCCATCAAAATTAATAGTAAACTGGAGATTTCGTTCCAATGAGTATTTAAGGCCCAAGTCTTTTGCTCGGATCTACATCTAACGGGACTATTATAGGGACACGTTGTGTCACCGCTTGATGGTTGTAAATCAACTTGACTTTGTTTCACCATCCCAAGCAGGGAAACGAAAGTCAAGGGGCATCCGATTGAACTAGGTTCAATCAACTAGGAGTTGCAAATTTTGCAATTGGTTTGGAGACCTACCAGTTATGTTGTCATAGTAATCAGCCCAAGCAGATATTATGATAGTAGGAATGTGGATCCTAGTCCATTATGATTTATATTGAATATAAATTCGTATTCTTTCGATGAGGTCGTTGAATTTGTGAAAATAATGGAGACAAAATAAATTTGAAAGGCCATATTTAGTTTGATTGCTGAATATTGATCATAGGAATTATGTGTTTTAATTCTCGTTTTATTTTATTTCTCTAGGATTGTTGAAATGAATAACTTATCACTGAGAAGCGTTTTGGAAACGAACAAATTGGCTGGGCCAAATTTTCTCGACTGGCACCGAAACGTGCGTTTGGTGCTTAGGCAAGAAAAGATTGAGTACGTGTTGGACACGCCAATCCCTGCTACCCCGGAGACTGGTACTGAAGAAGACGAGGCGTTTGACGCCAAAGCTCAGAAGAAGCATCAAGATGATGCTTCCCAGGCTCAGTGTGTTATGCTCCTCGGGATGAATCCCGAGTTGCAAAGGCAACATGAGAGGATGCTTCCCTTTGAGAGATCAAGCATCTGAAGGATCTCTTTGATTCTGAATCTCGTTCCGAGATTTATGAAGTAATGAGAGATCTGTTTAGATGCCGGATGTCTGAAGGAGGGAAGGTTTCCCCTCATGTGTTGAAGATGATAGGGCTAATCGAGAAACTTGGTCGGTTGGGCATTGAGCTCAAAACCAACGTTGCTGTTTATGCCATTCTTCATTCACTTCCTGATTCATATTCGAGTTTTGTAGTAAACTTTAATATGAATAAGACGGAAACGACTATGCCCGAGCTGCATAACATGCTAAAGACCTTTGAGTCTTCCACTGCCAAGGAAAAGCCCGTGCTCATGGTGAGTGCCTCTACTTCTTCTGCTCCGAAAGGAAAGAGGAAGCGAAGGGGCTAGGCAAAGTAAGGCTCTAGGCCGAACTTCCTTAAGCCCAAAGGTGGAATTCAAAAGAAGGAGAGGGTGGACAAGGATGTATGCCTCCACTGCAAGCAGAAGTGGCATTGGAAGAAGGACTGTAAGGTTCTAGCAGCTGAAAAGAAGACACAAGGTGTCTCAGCCACTGGAACATGTATGTTTGTTATTGAGATAAACATGTCCACAAATGATACTAACTGCTGGGTATTAGATACCGGTTGTGGCTCACACATTTGTACTAATGTGCAGGGTCTCAAGCATAGCAGGGCAGTTAGGCCGGGTGAAGTCGCCCTACACATTGGGAATGGAGCAAGAGTTGCTGCTGAACGTGTTGACATTTATGTTTTAGACTTACCCTCTGGTTTTAGACTTGAACTGAATAATTGTATTTTGTTCCTTGTATTACTAGCAACATTATTTCTATTCCGATGTTAGACATTGAAGGGTTTTCCTTCCATTTTGCAAATAATAACTGTTATTTTTCGCTTAATGGTGATGTTTATGGAAATGATCCTTTATTGAATGGTTTATATTTGTTGCATTGTGGACATAATATTCTTAATATACAAAACAAACGACTCAAACTTAGTAATCATGAAAACCCGACTTACTTGTGGCATTGTAGGCTTGGTCATGCAAATGAGAAAAGGATTGCAAGGTTAAGAAAGTTAGACTACTTAACCCCATTCGACTTTGAGTCTTATGGAAATTGTGAATCTTGTCTCAAGGGCAAGATGACCAACAAACCCTTTTCTGGGAAAGGGATTCGTGCCAAAGAAGTTCTAGAGCTGATCCACAGTGATGTCTGTGGACCATTGCCCACTCTAGCTAGGGGTAACTTCGCCTACTTCATCACTTTTACTCCTAAGGCGATGACTTCGTCCGCCTATATGACGTCGACCAACCCACCTCTTTGGCGCTGACATTCCGTCTTCGTGGCAATGATTTTGTCCGCCTCTATGACGTCGACCTGCCCGCCTCTTCGGCGTCCACTTTCCGCCTATTTTGGTAAGTTTCGCTGGTTTTATCTATCATAAGCCAATACAAGTCAAATAAAATGTTACCTTTCTTTTCATAATTCCTGGGTATTAAACCGAAGGAGGTCGCATGAATAAACATCGAACCCCCGAGGTACGACTTTCGACATACTGGAGGCAAGATCGCCACCCTAGCAGGTGCGGTCCTCCCCCGACTTTGTAAGACGACTAAGCAAAAGTTCGTAAATAAGCCGCATCCAAATAAGACGGCAAGAACGTATGCAATTTTAAAGTCGCATATGGAAATCAAGTCGGCATGCTAAAGGTAGAAAAAGAAATGAGTTTCATTGACGGAAGGCCTAAAGACTAAATACATAAAGTCGCAAACTGCTCGGCCAGATATGGTCGTCGACAAGTGTAAAAAAATCTTGCACAAAGAGATTCAACTCAAAGTGCGAGCACAAAAAATTCTCGCACAAAGAGATTCAACTCAAAGTGCGAGCACAGAAAAGTCTCGCACAAAGAGATTCAACTCAAGGTGCGAGCACAGAAAAGTCTCGCACAAAGAGATTCAACTCAAAGTGCGAAAGACAGAAAAAGTCTCGCACAAAAGAGATTCAACTCAAAGTGCGAAGCCTGAAAAAGACTTCAGATAAAGAGGCTCACCTCAAAGTACGAGCACAAGTAAAGAAAATTAAATACCTACCAAGTCGCAACCTGAACTAGCGACCACGACTCTCGACGAGCTTAACTTCTCGATGAGCTTAATCTCAATGAGTAGCAGTTTCACATGATTAACCTCCTGACAAGCAATGAGCACAAGATTGAACCCCCCGACTTGGGGGCACGAAGAAGAATCGAGCCTGCTAAGACATGTCAAAATCCGGAGTTGAAGATCCAAACTTGATACCAGAAATATTGTCATCAGAGTATGAACAACCAAGACCTCATGAAGGCATTCAGGGCATGCACAGGGGCAAAGAACGCAACCTCAAGGGCGAAAATCAGACATCTCTTATGTGAACGAAGATCAAGACCGACCTCTAAACAAAGTCGAAGTCCGCTCTTGGGGGCAATTGTTATAGCCATAATAATCAGCCAACAACCATATGATGAATAGTGATTACGTGGCAACCAGATCGGGTCTATTCGTAAAAAAGTCAAGGTCGGCCCCCCTTAGGGCGACTTGGCAACCAGAGCAAGGAAGAAGACGAGTCGAGCTCGCCTGAGCGGGTGACCTCCCGAGAAGTCGCTCCGTATGCAATGTCGACGTGCATATCAGGGAAAAGACGTCAGTTCCGAATATAAGCAAGATTCCCAGTGTCAATTATTGAAAGAAAGATCTTACATATCTATTGAAGATTCATGCGAAGATTTAGTGTATCTTGTATTTCCTTATTTAGAAGGCCCATTAAGTGGCCCATTAGGGTTTTCATCTTTGTACCTTGTAATCATTATAAATAGGGGACAAACCCCAAGAGAAAAGAGAGACAAAAAATACACACAAAGAATGATAGTAGAATAGTCCTGGCTTGGTATGCCCCCAGAAGTAGTCCTTCCGGACGAACTGGGTCAATAAGTTCTTGTCTTCATTGCGTTTTCATTGATTGTTCATTCATCACTTTATTAATTACTTGTTTGTAGCATAGACGTGAAAATCTATGTTACAACACTTACTAACCCTTCTATATCCAAAACCCACAACCAATAATTCAGACGCTGAACTAGAGATGTTAATTCGGGTCTGGCTAAACGGGTTGGCCTGTTTAAACCTATTATATGCAGGTTTAGGGCCGAGCAATGGTAGGCCCATTTAAAACCGGGTCTTTTGGGCCCGAACCGATTAGCCCGAGGGCTAAACGGGCTAGCCCGCCGGTTAACCGGGCCAGCCTTGTATTTTTTTTTTATCGGACAAAGTTAGTTGTTAGTAGTTAGTTCACCAAGCACCCAAATACTCCACGAATCGTCAGTCCACCTTATAACTTCCATAACTCCAATTCGTTCCCAGAGGGAATCGAACTTGGGTCTCAAAAAATCTATTTAAATTATGGCCCTCCTTGTGTTATGTTAATATATATAATATAACTTTCTCTATAATTTTATAAGTTAGGCCAAGATTAATACCAAGTCATGATTAATTTATGAAGGTGGGATCTTAGAGATGTGATAGTAATTCCAAGATTAATATCAAGTCATGACTAATTTATTTAACTCTAAACAGAAAATATCAAGTTAGTCTTCATCTTCTTGTTTTTATTGCTCTGTTCCTATAAATTGTGTTTAGGCTTATGACTTATGATCTAGATATTGGAGGATCAACTATCATTTGTTGTTTAATTTTGGAGAATATGAGTATCAACTATCATCTAGATGTTCTATTACATGCCATGTTTCGTTTTTTCAAAGATGCAATACAGAACCTTTTAGAAGAGATGACAATGTATGATATTTATAATATTTTAAAATTTATTGGGAGCCCGTTAGATGGCCCGTTTAGCCCGTAACCCGCTAGGGTTAGAGTTAGGTCTCAACTATTAGTGGTCGATTTAAATTAACAGGTTAAGGCTCGAGACCGTTTAGCCCGTGGCCCTATAGAGCTGACTCTAATGGGTTAGGGTCAACCCTTTTAACATCTCTACGCTGAACACTATTCATGATGAGATCGGTATTTGTCTTCCCAATGGAGAGAAAACTTTCTTCATTTCATCATTTCAAATTTAATTTTCTTCATCCCCAAAAAGCTTTATAACCACCCCATATCAAAAGAAACGAAAGTTTCAAACAAGAACAAAGAATTGAAATAAATTTACAGATTCAAGATAAAAAATTACAGCTCAAAATTTAAATAAAAATTACAGATTCTTCCTTCGTCTTATTTCTTTATTTCTATATAAATGCAAAAAAATTGAACAAAACACAAAAATGTTTACAAATGCAAAAAAATAAATAAAAAAAATGCAGAACTTACTTTCTTCATCTAATCATTTCTTCTTCCTCCTTTGTTGGGTTTGAATTTTGCCCACCCATCTACAATCATTTCCAGCCGAATAATTGCACAACCATCATATCTTGTTACTAGCACATTTTTCGTCATGAACAAATAAATTTGCACAAGCGCAAAAAAAATATTCACTTGGTGCAAAAAAAATTACACAAAAGCCAAAAAGTAAATGTGAGGTGCACCTCCAAAAACACCACTCCAACCCCTGCCGGTCATCATGCGCCGTCTCCACGACCACCCGAGCATTTTGAAGCTCCATGAGGTCATAAAATCGTCGTCAACTGTAGCCTCTCCACCGCCTCACATACCCGACGTCGTCGCAGCCTCTCCACAACACCCACCCCCAAAATCGCCGCCCCGCAAATAAAAAACCACCAGATTCAGACAAAACACCTCCCAAAATTTCCACCACCACCACAAAACATCCGCCGCTCTCTCAAAACATCCGCCCATCGAGACGACATTGGCTTCATCGGCGGCGGCGGCGCACAAGACATCGTTTGGGGGTGCAAGCCACCGCCGCCGTCTGCGGTGGGGTGTGTCGGTGGGGATAGGGGTAGAAAATTTTCACGCAGCCGTGAATCTTGTTCTTCTTCCTCCCCACATCTTCCTCCTTCTCTGCAACTCACGTTCACCTCTCTCTGCAATTCACCATGTCTGATCAATCCACACCAACCATCCCTCTCCACTCTCTCTCATCTGCGGTGGGGTGTGTCGGTCTCGCAAGCTCGGAAGCACCACCATCTCGAACTAATCCGGCGACCATCGACTTGGGTGGAGAGGATTTTTAGAGAGAGAATGTGAGAAAAGTGTGGGTTTGGATAGAGCGGGGGAGAAGGTGGGTTGGGATTCAATAATTCAAATCAGACAGATTGGGTGGGGGTGGGGGGATTTTATTTTTATTAATTCAATTAATTGTTTGCTTTATGGAAGGTAAGGGTAGCAAGGGGATTTCATGTCTCATTTTGAACGTATGAGTAATAAGGGATTTTGATTGAACCTAGTAGTAATTATTTATAGAATCTTGAACCCAAGAGTAATTTTTCCATACATCTTGATCTTGCATCTAAGAGTATTTCCAGTGTTTTTTGTACTAATTGAAACTATAAAATATTTTGCTTGAGTTACTTTTTATTGGAAATTTTCATTTTGAAATATATATTTTTTTGGCTCATTTATCCATACACACGCTTCAACATCGCACAAAATAAAACAGCTCAAATTCTAAATATATTTAAATGTTAAAAAGCAAACATATATAGCCTAAGTATTAAAAAAAATATTGGTTGCCCAAGCAAATCTCCAATTAAACTTGTTTATAGTATAGAATTTATATTACTATATATATAAACTAATATCACTACACTTATCAATTGATACTATTATATGTATAAATTAATATCATAGTATTAAATGTTATAGGTATTAATTTATAAGAGTAGTAGTATCACTTTATAAGTGAAATGGTATGAGTTTCATACTATGAACAAATTTTATAGGAGAGTTTGTGAATTTTAATATATCAAAATCCTAAATATACAAAAGTATACAAAATGAACCCCCAACATTTAATACAAGAGATTCTACAAGAATTTCTATGCTAAATAAAACATGAGAGATTTTTCATGAAGTAATTCAATTATACTCCCTCTGTTCTATTTCAATCTTCACACTTTGACCGGCACACGTTTAAAAAAAAAGTTGATTTATTGACTTTTTAAAGGGGATGGAGGGTGGGGATTGTGAAAGTGGAGATTGTGTGGTGGAGATTTTAAGATTCTTTGCTATTTTTGGAGTATGAAGATTGAAATGAGACGGCCCAAAATAGAAAGTGTGAAGGTTCATTTAGGACGGAGGGAGTATGCATTTTTCTTAGTAACATGCAAATAAATTAAAAATATTGAGCAACTAATGACTTGTTTATGCATGTTTTTTATGTTCTGCACAAGAGATGAAATTTATCAATTTATAACTAGTAGGAAAGCAAGCAAGCAATTTCTCATCCGAACCATCAAAATTATCGACTAATATATGGAAGAAAATCTTGGAGTTATTAGTAGGAAAGCAAAGCAAGATGCATCTAATCTGGATTAGTTTTATAACCATCTGGCATAGCAATATTTCACACAAGTGATCAAAAGTACTGGAAAAAAATAGTGTGAATTCTGCACAACAATTATTCAATATAGACTACTTGCATCACTATCTTTTACTACCATTTATCTCGACGCTTGAGAAAAGGTCGAACGAGGGTATACCAACATTTTCACTCGAGGTCTTTATGATTCTTTATTATCTTATCAATATCTAGTTCCACTTCCAGAACAACTTCATCTTCCATTATGCTGAGGGGGCTGAAAAATACATGATTATTCATTTCAGTAGCAGTTGGGTAAACCTACTAAAGAACCCTTGAGGTTTAGCCTAATTACCAAGAAAAAGAAAAACCCAACAAAACACTTAACAAATATTGGGGATTTATTTCTGTAGTAAAACTAAACCTCATTGTAAATCCCTAACAATTATTTTAAACAACAGAGATGAAATGTAAAACGTACCTATTCTTTATAGGTCCATGATCCTCAGCACCTCTATGACAATAAATGGCACGCCCAAATACGTATGGCACGTAAAGTGGACCAAACGTTCGACTGTCATGGGCTCTCTGTTATATAGAGAGACAAAATTAAGAAGAAATTAATCATCAACGACTACAGATTAGTTAAAAATGAAGATCCTCAAGAAAATTAATTGCAAAGTTAGCTATTCTGCCATTAACCAGACAATAGGAACTTGTAAAGTTTTTTTTTTTGGAAGCAGTAGAAACTTGTAAAGTTGGTTACAAGTTTATCACAGACTAATTGTGCAATTTACTCATATCAAACTGCATTCTTGTTGAGTCACATAACTAGCAACAAGTAAATTGCCATTTTTATACAATACACTTTTCCTTGAAGCATCACTACTGAATTGAGTGAAAACCGTCGTAAGAAAGGCAAAGTATTTGTTGTTTTATTAAAAGGAATAATTTGGTCACTACTAAATGGACCATCATACAAAAACATAAAGAAGCACATACCTTAGAGTCGAGTATTTTATTGTCAGCTAATGCCCAGACCTGATTCTTGACAAGGACAAAAGGCATATAAGGCCAAATTCCTTCGTCTTTACAGACTTCCCAACCTTCAACACCAGCTACTTGTCGTACAAGAATATTGTCCAAGTTTTTAGGGTCCTTTTGTACAATCACATCTCCTACACGAAGTTTCCTAAAAAGACGAAGAAATGATCTTCAGATACTAATTAAGAGCAGATTAGATTAGTTATAAGTTATAGCAATTTGATAAAGATTCTGAATGACCGTAGAAAAACCTGATCAATGCATTTCCTATAAGGCAAAGTCTTACGTAAACGAGTTTTTTACCATGCAACTGGTTTGCATTTTGTCTGTATTTTTAACAGTATTAGTTGTTTCATAAAAGGTACTAGTTTGATAGTATTAGTTGTTTCATTAGAAAGTATTAGTTATTTTACTGAAAAATGGTAGTTGCACCATAAATCTGTTGTACATAAGACCAACTCGTTCCTATAATTGATGAATTTGTATGCAAAATTTAGAGACGAACGGGATTTATTTAACAAAGTCAAGTGTAATGAAGGGTGCACTAAGTGGATAAGTAGCAGTCACATATGGGCAAGGCTATAACATCAAGCAGATTATATACAATGCAAGAGTAAGAGACAGGCATATTTTCAGCAGCCAATAGATTTAAGGTAAATCATACGTATTCATGTCTGCAAGTTTGCGAACAAGAAGAACTCCACCCTTAGTACCAAGTAATGGCATCTGTTCTGCTGCATTCCAATGCAAATATGTAAACTTTCCATTGATCTCTTTCATGTTTTTCCATATGATACCATAAAATTCAAGTCGTTTGAGTTTTTGCTTTCGCGTAGACTATTCTGCAACTGCAAGCAGATGCAGATTCTCTCAGTATATGCAATGAATTAAAATCCTCATAAAAAGAGCATTATATTTAAAAACAATGTAGGAGGAAATCTTATTTAAGAAATCAAATAATTGGAACAGAAGATAAGACTGAAGGTGAAATGAATATGCAAAACACAAGAAAACCAAACTGAATTATTTCATTAGAAAGAATTTCATTCAGTGCATCCTTAACTGACCTCTAGCTCGTCTTATTCATGCAAACAAAATATGCATGCATTAATTTCTCAAGTTAGTTGAACTTTATGTAGAGAAATCAGTAATTGAACTTGGAAATAAAGTCTCTAGTAAGAATGCAGATTATAAACATTCAAAGTAGGAATGCGTGGAACATGAAAGAATGCGAAGGAAAACCATCAAGGAACATACAATGAAAATTATATGGGCAAAATACATCTTTAGGTCTCTAAACTATTATTTTTTGTTTCGAAAGATCTTTAAACTATTTTTTTGTTTTAACAAGTCTCAGAACTATTAAATTTTATTTCGAAAGATCCTTAAACTATTTTTTTGTTTAATGAAGTCTCTAAGCTATTGATTTTTGTTTTAAGCTGTCTTTTTTGACAGAATTTTCTAATTATTCTAAAGGAACCATTAAGTAAAACAATGGTTAATATTGTTTTTGTTTTAAGCAGTCATTTTTGACAGAATTTTCTAATTATTCTAAAGGAACCATTAAATAAAACAATGGTTAATATTGACAATTTTGAGAATGATGATGTGCGTATTTACTTAACGGGTCTATTAAATGATTAAATAAAATAGTCAAGAAGGACCGCATAAAATAAAAATCAATAGTTTAGTTACTTCATTAAATAAGGACCTTTCGAAACAAAAATTATTAGTTCAGGAGCTTCTTAAAATAAAAAAAATAGTTTAAGGACCTTTCGAAATAAAAAATAATAATTTAGGGACCTAAAAATGCATTTTATCAATTATATATTCTATACTACTTTTAGGCGATAGTACATATAAAATTCTCCTTTCATTAAGAATTGAATGAACGAGCTCTCCTAGCGTTTTCCGTGGTTAAAAAGAAAAGACAAAAAGAATGTGAATTCTACTGGTAATAATGTGATTTCTCCATTGGCTAGGTCTTGTATGCACCTGAGTGCACCGTGCACTCATAGTATATTTTAGAAGTGTGCAACTTGTTATGTTGAAAAGTGCGACTTATTTACATAGAAAAGTACAACGGTTAATATGAGAATATAGTTGTATGCTTCTGTTTGGAATAGTTGCACGTTTTTATTTTATATAGTTACACGCTTCTAAAATACACTATGAGTGTAACAGTGCACATGTGACTCACCCTTTTCCGTTTTAAGAACAAGATCAAGAATATACCTCTCCTAATTATGCCAAACATTCCAGCGAACTTGAGAGGATTTCTACTCCTAATAAGAAGCAAATCGGTTAAAATACTCCCATCTTTAAACAAATAGTAAGAAACCCACCGTAAACCCCGCTAACACTCAAGAATCTCAAACAAGGCCAAGCATCTAAATCTCCTCATCCCAAACATTCAACCAAAATCGACTGAATTTCTACTCCCAATAAGTACCAAAATTTGTAACTAAACAAAATCGACCGACAACCACCGCGCCAACATCAGAAATTCAGAGAAAAATGGAACGCCCATCGAAACGAAAAGAAATCGAGTAAAATGTAGAGAAACAGAGCTGTATAATTGGAAAAGGGGATCGATTCGACTGATTACAGCGCGAGCGAGAGTAACACCATACTCGTGTGTGGCGTTCAAGTAGCGGAGCCATGTGTTAAACCCAACCACGATTTTGTTGTAAATTATTTGTAGCATTTGTATTTCAAAATTGATTTACACACACTTGCATTAGACGGTGACGCCTCAAATGAATTTTTGTCATTGATTTATAATTAAAAGCTTGCTTGTAAAATATTTTATTAGATTTACACTTATCATATTTTATTTATTTTACCTAGTCAAATAAATATAATCCCCATCTTTCAATTCATGGGTGTTTCTCTCGATTAAAATTCTAAGTCAAATCTTCTCTTCTTTTCTTTTCCGATTTACTTGGTACGGTTGCAACTTTTAAACCTAGAATTAGCCACTTATTCATATACTAGTGTAAAACCCCGCATATTACGCAGGGCGGCAGAAAGAATTTTACATATAAAAGTTTGAATTAAAAATATTATACCAAAATAAATATCAAATTGAAAATAATAAGCAAAATGAAAATGGCCATGGTGTGGAAAAGCTTATTGTTGATCCCGGTGGAAAAACCCATTTTGCGCGTGCGGAAGCAAAACATTTCGTTGCGGTGCATATAAAACAGGGGTGAAGGAATGGTGATTCCAGATTTTTCTCTTTTTAAGCTCATGTGTTGTGTCTTGCTTATAATCGAGTGCGTACGACAAGATAAGAACGTAAAGCAGTAAACAACACAACAATGTATAGTGGTTCGGAGACTCAAGCTCATACATCCACTCTCCCTGTTTCTAGGGAAATTTCTTCGAACACTTCTTAAGGCTTTCTGACTACCTCTGTAGTTTACTAACCTTTCTACTTTGAGCTTTCTGACTACCTCTGTAGTTTACTAACTCAAAGCCTCTGGACTTATCACCCTCTCGGGCTCGCCTCTAGATGTTTAACGAGTTCACACTCCAATCGGGACTTATCACCCTCACTCGGGATTGCCTAACAACTACCTCACTCCACCACTGGTTATCTCTTACGAGAATGAGGTTTGGGTTTGGTGTTGTCTCCAACTATGGTGAGATTTTTCCTTACATTTGTTTAGCCTCAATGCTAAGGTTGGGAAAATCTCTCTAAGCTTATGATACATCGTGGGTTGCTTAGGTTGAGTTCTAGAACACTTTTTGAATATATTTGTATATCTACAGACTTGTGTTCTAGTGGTGGGAATGCTTGACAATAACGCTCTTGGCTCTGTAGCATCTTTTGCATAATCTCCACACTTAATTTGATGGAAGATCTTGTTTTTATAGTGTGGATTTGAATGTTACCGTTGGAGAGAATCACATTCAAATCCATACTATTCTCTATAAGTTCTGCAGCTTTTCCAGGCTGGTTGTCTTCCTCTCGTTGGTCCACGTCAGCTGGATTCCAACGGCTATATTCCTCAGCTTCAGTGCCTCGGAACATTCAGGATATACTGAGCATTCAGTATATTACCGAGTCTTCAGTAATTACTGTGCCTTCAGGATTCTTTGAGTCTCATTGTCTTCAGAGACATACTGAGCCTTCAGATTCTCAGTTTCATACTGAGTCTTCAGTTTCTCAGTTTCATACTGAGTCTTCAGTTTCTAACCTGTTCTATATCTGCCGACTATACACGGTGCAGATATTATCCTGAACACTTCTAAAACTGAATCCTGACTCATCTATCAAGATTATCCTGAACATGTCATACTCAGGGGTTTTGGGATCTAATCAAAATCCTCTTTATCAAATTCATTTCCCAACACTTATCTTCATGATCAAGATATATGTAAAAAATCAAGAATTTAAAAAATCATACTTTTTTGTGATAACAGTATTATAGTTCATATATACACCTGATTCACATGAGTGTTACTCATATTTATTTTATACATATTTATAAAATTGTCCCAAAAATTTCTACTAATTATTTTATTTTCTTATTATTTGTGTTCACCCCATATGAAAATAATCATGATATACAGGGAGTAATAATTTTTTTTGTTTTAAATCCGTTTTTTAATATATAAAAAAACTAATTTAAAAAATGATTTTATTGTAATTTTACGTATTCTTTATATTGAATTTTATAGACGGAACCCCAATTTTTAGTCAGTTCTATTTTAAAAAGCTTTTTTTGTCAATGTTTTTAATTTTATTCTTTTTTAGCCAAAATAATATTTTTTTACCAATTATACCCTCATCACTTTTTTTAAAAAAGACCAGTTCTTAATGGTGGTACGAGCTTAAATAAAATGTGGTACGTGGTGAATTAATGGTGGTACGAACTTTAATAAAGTGTGATACGAGTGAAAAAATGGTGGTACGAGGTGAATGAATTGTGGTACGGGCTTAGATAAAATGTGGTACATGGATTAATGGTGATACGAGCTTAAATAAAGTGTGGTACGGGTGAAACAATGGTTGTACGAGCTTAAGTAAAATGTGGTACGAGGTGAATTAATTGTGGTACGAGCTAAAATAAAATGTGGTACGAGGTGAATTAATGGTGGTGCGATCTCAATAGTGTGTGGTATGGGGCAAATTAATGATGATACACCCTTAATAAAGTGTGGTACGAGTGAATTAATGATAGTACGAGTTTAATAAAATATGGTACGAGATGAATTAATTTTTGAATATAATGTAGTATAAGAGTGTTGACCAGATGAGGGAGATAGAGATCGTTGTTCTAATTTTTAGGAGAAAAATCCGCTGATATTTTTTTAAAAAGTCATTTGTTTTTTTCCTATTTTATTTAATTTTTTAGTTAATTAAATGGGGGTATAAGGGTCTAAATAATAATACTCTTAACTAAAAAAGAGCAAATTAAAATTTGATAACATAAAAAAATATTTACTTTTAGATTGAGCTATTTATAACTCTACGACCAATTTTATATTAACTCTCATTTGTGACACATTAGAAGCGGATTTTTTATAGGCACACATTACACATTTACTGGGAAAGGTTTTGGAATGGCGACATTCTTCAATTGGAATCGGGTGGGGTTTGCCTTTTTTTTTTTAAATCTATTTTTACTTCAAGGATACATGGGCCGGGTTGAATTAAGCCCATACAATAAAGGCCAATTTTTTGAATTGTAAAGCCCATTTATTTTTAGTTGCTCATTTTATTTTTAGTAATAAAATTCGTGGATTATTAAATAGGCAAGTGTTATGAAACTAATACTTTTATGTTGTGAAACTAATACTATACAGTATGAAAATAGACAAAGTAGAAAATATAGGGAAAAGAGAGAATATTTTATTTCATTTCAAGTGATACAAAGTGAAGTGACATACCACATTTTTATAGTGAGTAAGGGATGCTCCTAGAATAATCCATCATAATTATCTCATAAATTATTTCTACTAGAATAATCTAATGGAAAATGAAAGGACATACAAATTATTATATTATTTCATAATACTCCCCCTTGGATGTCCGTCATTACATAAAGAATATGCCTCGTTAAAAACCTTACTAGGAAAAACCCAGTGGGAAAAAAAATCTAGTGAAGGAGAAAAAGAGTACATATATTATTTAGTTTATTTATTCTCCCCCTGATTCAAACTTCATTTGAGATCTTTTAATCGGCGCATTCCGATACGTTTCACCAACTTCTCAAATGTTGCAGTGGGTAATGCCTTGGTAAATAAATCTGCTAAATTGTCACTTGAGCGGATTTGTTGCACATCGATTTCACCATTCTTTTGCAACTCATGAGTAAAGAAGAATTGTGGTGAAATATGTTTGGTTTTATCTCCTTTAATATATCCTCCTTTTAGCTGAGTTATACAAGCTGCATTATCTTCATATAATAAAGTTGGAGGATTTTCATTTTCACGAGACAAACCACAGTTCTTTCGAATATAATTGATCATTGACCTCAACCAAACACATTCCCGACTGGCCTCATGAATTGCTATAATTTCAGCATGATTTGAAGAAGTGGCAGCAAGTGATTGCTTTGTAGATCGCCATGAAATGGCAGTACCACCAATACATATCCAGTTTGAGATCTTGCTTTGTGTGAGTCTGATAAATACCCAGCATCAGCATAACCAAGCAATTCAGGTCGAGAATTATTTGAATAAAATAGGCCAAGATCAATTGTTCCTTGGAGATAGCGAAAAATATGTTTAATACCATTCCAATGTCGTCTTGTGGGAGATGAACTAAATCTTGCTAGCAAATTAACTGCAAAGGATATATCTGGCCTTGTAAAGTTAGCAAGATACATAAGTGCACCAATTGCACTGAGATATGGTACTTCAGGATCAAGTATCTCTTCACCTTCATCTCGCGGCCTGAAAGGGTCCTTATTAGGATCGAGTGACCGGACGACCATTGGGGTACTTAGTGGATGTGCCTTTTCCATGTAAAACCGCTTTAATACCTTCTGGGTATATGCATTTTGGTGGACAAAAATTCCACCTTCGAGGTGATCAATTTGCAAACCAAGGCAAAATTTTGTCTTACCAAAATCCTTGATCTATGCAACTGCCTCTTCGAGCTCTTCAGGAGTCCCGATTAAATTGAGATCATCAACATACACTGCAATTATCACAAAATTTGACTCATTTTTCTTTATGAAAACACATGGACATATTGGGTCATTGATATAACCTTCTTTGACTAGGCATTCAGTAAGACGATTATACCACATGCGTCCAGATTGTTTGAGCCCATACAAAGACCTTTGCAATTTAATAGAATAAACTTCTCTTGGATTTGATTTACACGCTTCAGACATGCTAAATCCTTCAGGGACTCTCATGTAGATATCTTTTTCAAGATTACCGTATAAGTATGCAGTAACTACGTCCATTAGACGCATCTCAATTCTTTCATGTACGGTAAAACTTACAAGATATCTAAATGTAATTGCATCCATTACAGGAAAGTATGTTTCGTCATAATCAAATCCAGGTCTTTGTGAAAAGCCTTGGGCCACCAATCGTACTTTATATCTCACAATTTCATTTTTCTCGTTTCTTTTCGCACGAATACCCATTTGTATCCCACTGGCTTTACACCTTCTGGTGTTTGGACTATAGGTCCAAATACTTTTCGTTTTGCCAGTGAATCCAACTCAGATTGGATTGCATCTTTCCATTTTGGCCAATCATTTCTACGCCGACATTCATCAACCGATCTGGGTTCATGATCCTCAATTTCTTCCATAATATCAAGTGCTACATTGTATGCAAAAATATTCTTAATGATGGTTTCTCTTCGGTTCCAACTTTTTCCCGTAGTGACATAATTTATTGAAGTTTCTACAACCTCATTATCTTCAGAAACTGGCTCTTCAGGAGCAACATCTTCTGAGACAACTTCTTCAGGAAGTTGAATTTTCTCACTACGCGCGAGTCGTTCATTCTCATTTGACTCGTCGAGTTTAATTAATCCTCTTTTCTTTCGAGGATTTTTATCTTTGGAACCAAGAGGTCTACCACGCTTCAGGCGTGCTTTAGATTCATTAACACTTGTTATTTGTCATTCAGGCACATCAATCTTAACCGGAGCATTTTCTGCGGGAATATGTGATTTAGTAACTCTTCTGGAGTCACTAAATGCATCCGACAATTGATTTGCAATTTGTTGCAAATGTATGATCCTTTGAACTTCAAGTTCACATTCTTTTGTACGAGGATCAAGGAAATCTAATGCAATTTTCCAATTGATTTCCTTTTTCGGTTGATCCTTACCTCCCCCTAATGTCGGGAAATGAGATTCATCAAAATGACAATCTGCAAATCTGCCAGTAAATAAATCACCTGTTAATGGTTCAATATATTTAAGTATCAAAGGTGATTCATACCCGACATATATTCCCAATCTTCATTGGGGGTCCAATTTAGTAAGGTGAGGCGGTGCAATTGGAACATAAACCGCACACCAGAAAATTCTTAAATGGGAGATATTGGGCTCATAACCAAATGTTAACTGTAGGGGAGAAAGGTTATTATTACTTGTCGGTCGAATTCTCACAAGTGTTGCTGCATGCAGTATAACATGTCCCCAAGCAGATAAATGGAGTTTTGATTTCATTAGCAATGGTCTAGCAATTAGTTGCAATCGTTTAATAAATGATTCGGCTAGACCATTTTGTGTGTGAACATAAGCTACAGGATGTTCAACACTTATTCCAATTGACATGCAATAATCATAAAAAGCATGTGATGAATATTCACCAGCATTGTCTAGACGAATTTTCTTTATTGGGTGATCTGGAAATTGTGCTCGCAACTTTATTATTTGGGCAAGTAGTCTTGCAAATGCTAGGTTGCGAGAAGATAATAGGCATACATGTGACCATCTTGTTGATGCATCAACTAGCACCATAAAATATCGAAATGGTCCACATGGTGGATCTACAGGCCCACAAATATCACCATGAATTCGTTCTAGAAATGTAGGGGATTCAATCCCCACTTTAGTTGGTGAAGGTCTCGCAATTAACTTTCCTTGTGAGCAAGTAACACATGAGAATTCATTTGAATTTAACACCTTTTTATTTTCTAATGAATGGCCATGTGAATTTTCAATTATTCGCGTCATCATGGTGGAACCAGGATGTCCAAGGCGATCATGCCAAATCATAAAATCTTTGGGGGTAATAGACTTCTGGTCTATTAGGTGATCTGTTTCAGCTGTATTTATTTTCGTATAATATAGGCCAGAAGAAAGCGAATACAGCTTTTCTAACACACATTTCTTTCCAGAAATAACTTGTGTGATCAATAGACATTCATTGTTTTTCTCATTTAAAGTCTCGACATGATACCCATTTCTGCGGATATCTTTAAAACTTAACAAATTTCTTCGAGACTTGGGAGACAGTAGTGCATCATTTATAATGAGTTTAGTTCCTCCGAGGAGAAATATTGTGGCTCTTCCGGAGCCAACAATCAAATTTGCACTACCACTTATAGTATTAACGTTTGTCTCCCCCTTTTGCAAATGAGAGAAATATTTTGTATCTTTAAGTATAGTGTGTGTAGTAGCACTATCAATTAGACAAATATCACCATCACCATCCATTCCCAAATGTTTGGCATCCATCGCATCTTCATAAAATAATAAAACATAAATTAGAAATTAATATTAATAAAAGATGCAAATATATAAATATTTTATTTATCATGAAAATATATAGTATAGGGTATTCATCATATGATTAGTTAACATCATTGAAGAAATCAGATACATCAAGGTGAGTTATAGCAACATCATCACCATCAAAAGCAACATTATCATCAACAAAATTTGTTTCAACATTTTTCCTTTATTTTTCAAAGAGGCTTGATAAAGCTCCACAAGATGATCCGCTGTTCGACATATGCGGGACCAATGACCTTTCATTCCACACCGGTGGCAATATTCCTCATATTTCTTCTTTTCTCCATTGTCTCTCTTCTGGGAGACATTTTACTTCTTGTCACGATCATGTTTATTGTTATTTAATGGAGTGAATCTACCACGACCGCGACCACAAAAATGACCACGTCCTCGGCTACAACCACGTCCACGTCCACGACCACGACCATGATATTGAGATTGAGTCGCATTCGCTTCAGGGAATGGACTAGAACCAGTGGGTCGGGACTCATGATTTTTCAATAACAATTTGTTGGGAGATGAATTTAATAAAAGATATATGATTTTGATTTGATCCCAAAACCCCTGAGTATGACATGTTCAGAATGATCTTGATAGTTGAGTTAGAATTCAATTTTAGAATATTCAGGATGTTATCTGCAGAATGTATAGTCAACAGATATAGTTCAGGATAGGTTACAAGACTCGATTAAGTAAAAATCGAGATATCAAGACTTCGATGGGATATTGAGATATCAAGACTTCGATGGGATCTTGAGGAACCAAGACTCAAAGACGAAGATTCAAAGTATATCGGTCCAAGAGACTCGTAAGACTCTAAAGACCCTAAAGACTCAGAAGACTCTGAAGACGCAAGACTGAAGACCGAAGATTGAAGATCAAGAATACTGGCGGCACAAGAAATATCAAGACTCGAAGAAGGTATTGAATGCTCAAGATGAACTTTGAATGTTCCGAGGCATTTGAATATATCTATCTCAAGGATACGATCTTCGAAAAAACGCGATTCCTTAGAAAGTTAGATATTGCCAAGACATTCAAAAGCAGACAAAAGGAACTAAGTCAGAAGTGTTGTTAAGGTTATATCAAACTCAGAGTTTGTAACCAAAAAGAGCCGTTGAAGGTGTCTACCTTTAACTGGAGACAAAATTCAAAAAGAGGAAGACGACACTGTACCATACTGACACTGACAGTGACAAGTAGCTGAAAAAGATGTCAGATGTACAAAAGTTCCAGACTGCAAAAAGTGAAGACCGACTACATGAAAGGCTATTGCCTAAAACGTGTTAGGGAGTTTCAAACCCTAAATATAGCCGTTTCTCACACACCATAAGAGGAAACTCACGAAGCTATCTCTCCAACGAATAGTTTTCAAGAGTGACCTTGGTGTATGCCTATAAATACTGGTGACCCTCTACATTGTAAGGTGACGGGAAATTTATACGCAACTCAAGAGCTCAAACTTATTCTTGCAAAAGTTAAAGCACTCGAAAAACTTAGAATTTCCCAAGTGCTTCTACATTGAAGAGAACTCACTATACTAAGCCTAGCTTGATAAGAATTATCTAAAGCTTAGTCGAGATATCCTAACCCTTTGCATTGTGCTTCATTGTAAAGGATATCTCATCCTAGTTGGAAACCAACCGAGAAACCCCAAACCCTTGAGAAGGTAGTTGGAGTGTGTTTGTTGGTGAGAAGAGTTGTAAAGAGTTAGTAAACTACGCGGAGTAGTCAGAAAACTCTAGAGGAGAAGTTAGTAAGCTCTGGGGGTAGTCCCAAAGCTTGTTTGTGTTTGAGTAAGTAAACTACGGAGGTAGTCAGAAATCTCAAGGTCGGGTTGAGTAAGTAAACTACGTGGAGTAGTCAGAAAACTCAGGGCCGAGTTGAGTAAGTAAACTACGCGAGGTAGTCAGAAAGCTCAGAAGTTGATAGTGAATTTCTCTGAGGATCAGAGAGAGTGGATGTAGGAGCTTGAGTCTCTGAACCACTATAATTGTTGTGTTGTTTATTGCTTTCCTTATCTGTGCTTAACTGTTGCATTGACTTGATTTTGAAAGCATACTTTTCACTGATATTCAGTTGGAATCAATCCACTGAAGTTGCATAAGTGAATCACAGCTTAATCACTATTTCATAAAGGGAAGGTTTTCAGCAAAGCTTAAAACGAGTATAAACTAAGGGCCAACCATTCTGCGTGACTGAGTAGCTAGAACAGATAGTTACCAAACTGAACTCTCATTTGACGATTCAGTAAGTTAGTTATCTGATCCAAGCAACTCAGGATCTCTGACACTTCGGGACTCGATTGGTATTATCTCGAGGTATCGAAAAAGCGGCTTCGGGATCACTTTGTCTCGATGAGACTTTGACTCGAGAGCGATCTGAGCTTCTCGAAACCTAATCTTCGGGATTATCGACCCAAGTGACCTCGATGAAAAAAAGTTTTAAAACACCGAACACGTGTATTCCCCCCCATACACGTGTAAGACTCATTTACACCGGACCAACAAGTGGTATCAGAGCAGTGGTTCAACTTGACCACCTGCTGTGTTGACCAAAGTTTTATTTTCAAAAATACTTGTGGTCTATCTGAACTGATCTTATTTGCTGAATTTTTTTTTCTTTTCAAAGGATCAAATAAAATGTCTTATAAAAAACTTCCCATGTTCTCAGTGGAGAACTATGATCTATGGAGAGTGAGAATGCAGGCTCATCTGTATTCCAAACATTAGCGTATGTGGAGAGTGGTCTCTCAAGGACCATTCCAATTTACTGTGGTGAATCCCAGAGGAACAGAAGATGAGAGAATCAATCCTAGAGCTGAATTGCCAAAGTCAGATGATCAACTTACTCCTGATCAGAGAAAGTTAGTCAATCTTGACTATATTGCCAAAGATACAATCTATAGCACTATTGATGATTGTGTTATGAGGAAGATCTCTCACTGTGAGAATTCAAAGGAAATATGGGATACACTTGCTGAGATTGCTCAAGAAGAAAAGAAGTCTGAAGAAAGTTCCAGCTCCTCTGTAGAAATGTGCTCAGAAGGTGACAGAGATGACATCTGTCTCATGGCTGTAGGAGAGGTAAGTTCTTCTATCTCTGTTATTGCTCCTACACTAGCACAAGAGTTGTCAAGTTCAACTGTAAACAGTCATTTTGACCTGATGGATTCTTTTGAGAATCTGATGAAGGACTATGCTGTTTTACAAGAACTGCTAAATGAAACTCAAGAGCGTAATAAGGAACCGAAGGGTTTGAAAATCTAAAATGGAAAGACTCTAGCAAAACCGAGATCACTTCTCAATTAATGGGAGCTACCGGATGAACCGGATGTTAAAAGTACAACTCTCGAGAGAAAGAGAAGTTGATAATGACCCTAATCGAAAAAGCTAGAGAAATCCACTGAAGAGATTCAGCTAATCAGAACTAAGTTCAATGACCTCTCTGAGAAGCATGAAACTCTACAGAACTGTGAGGATAGTGCACAGAAGAAGTTAACTCTATTGAATAATGCATCTAATGTAATAGATGAAATTCAGAGTTACCAGAGATCTGTGACTATAAAATCTGGATTAGGATAATTCCAGGGGAACCTCACAAGGTCATCCGAATCTTTGCATCAAGTAGCAAGAAGACAATCTTTGTAAAACCAAATGGCACCTACACTTCAAACCGAAGTAATGCCCAAGGTTGTAGACAAGGAAAAAGGACCTATGGTCTCGAAAAAAACCGAATGATCGGGTTAGAAAGCCCAAACCTCGGTGAATGCTAGAAAACCCGAAAGGGCCGATTGAAAGTTTCGAGCAAGTACTTCAAAGCCTCGGGCTAAGAATGAAAACACGAAAGGCTCCACATCAACCATCGGAGGAATCCTCAGATGAGAAACACTCAGCAGAGACATTCTCAACTGAAGAGACCAAGTCCTCAGTACACTGAAAGACCCAGATTTCAGTACAGGCAACCTGAACCCCACTTGCCTAAGGGTAAAGGTTACCTGAACCCGAGTCAACAAAGATTTAGACCGGCTGCACAAAAGCCTAAGCATCTGAACAGAAGGCCTGAACCAAAGAAGAATTCAAAGGCACATGTTCATGCTAAAGCGAGCACACATACACAGAAAACTGCTAAGGCATCCAGAGTAGTAGATGTGTATGTTGATGTTTATGGAAGACAAATTAGCCACTCTAAAGTGATTAGAGTTGTCAGGCAGATTTGGATTCCTAAAGGTACAACTAACCAGATAGGACCCTATACAAATTGGGTACCACAGATCTAATCTGTTTTTCAGGAAAATAGAAAAGGGCACTGAACTGAATGAAGATATCAATAGCCCTGTTGAAAGAAGATCTGAGATATCATTGTTGGAAGATGAATCTCCATCATGGTCTTCAAAAGAAATCAAGCTGAAGAAAGAACTTCATCAGAGATCATGTCGAGAAGAAGGACATAAGGATGGAGAAAATTCATACTGATAAGCAAAGAGCTGATATCTTGACTAAACCTTTGGCGGAATCAAGATTTCGTGAACTTTCAAATTGAAATTAGGGATGTTAGAACCCAGGTGTATAGAGTAAAAAATCAAAAATTGAAGATTTTCGGATGCATGAAGTTTTCTCGAAATTCTTTCGAGAAGCTCAGATAAAATGGAAATATTGATCGAGTCTCTCGAAACTCAGATTCTTCAAGATCAAGATTTTAATTATCTTGAACCAACTCGATTATTCGATTATTATCTTGACATTTTATCAAGGTCGATTACTTCGATAAAGACCGATAGAGGGAAATTAGTCTCGAAGAAGTAATGACTCATGCGACTCATTTATTGCTTAAGTAAAATTCGAGAATCATTCGCAAATAAATACAAAACACCCGAGGAATGTTTTTTTTTAGCGGGATCGTTTTTAAATTCGAAGAAGGTCAACACTCATTTAATGCTCTGTTACATTAATGACCAATGAGGATGTTTTGGCGGCTTACTTTTCGGAGATCGTCGGTTCGTATACCCGATTAATCGGAGATTAATCTCAACCGTTGTTTTTCACCTAACCAACGCGATTCCCCACGATCTCGAAGCTATATAAACCCCAATAAGCCATTCAAGCCAAAATTTTATCAAACCCTTCGTTCCCAAATCCTCTGCAAATAAATTCCCTTTGCCCAGAAATTCCCAAACCCTAAAGCTTCATTTCTTCAATCAATCTCTAAAATGGCTCCAACCTTGTTCGAGAGATTAGCCGAAACCAACAAGCCGTGGTACGAGTTCGTTGTCTCACTCGAAAGCACAACCAACTCAAAGCCAGAAGAGGAGGCTCTGCATATGATTCGACTGGCTAAATTAACCCAACTAGTCGCAGTGGCCACCGGACCGGAGTTTGCAAAAGAGGTAATCGAATTCATCTATAACTTAAAGATAGATGAAGAGGGTCAGATGCATTCTAAGATTCTTGTATCACATTTAGAGCGATCGTCCAAATACATCGATTTTGAGAGGATCGTATATAGTTCCGAAAAATATGAATGATGTTTTTGAGCTCTGTGATAGAGGAGAGGATCCTACGATGTATATGTCGGGTAGAGAGCAGGAGTACTTAGATAGGATTGCTGAGAATCCTGTTAAATTTGAGGCGACATTGCATAAGAAGCACTTAAAGACACAATATCGTGTGTTGATGGATATTGTGAGCAAGAGCATCATGAGTCTTGTGGGGAGTTTTGAGCAGATCAGTACCCCGAAGCTCAGATTGATGGCGGCAATCGAGGCCTCACCCACCACTGACTTCAACTGGCTGAAATTTTTGATTCAGACGGTGAGTGAGCAGACCAAAGTTTTGAAGAAGGTTGACGGGGCGATCTCAATAAAAGGCAAGATCCACCATGCCACCAAAATTGCTTATATTTTTGAGATGTGTAGAGAGGAGGAGGATATCTTCACCAATTCGACCCCATTCCTTAAGTCCAAAATTCTCTTTAAGCCCATTGCTGCAAAGAAGCAGACCATCAGGGGGAAGAGAGAAAAGAAGGTAGAATCACCAGTCGCGGCTGAAAAAGAGACTCAACAAACCAGGGAGAAGGTTTTGTTGGAGGCAAAGATGGAGCAAGGTGCAAAAATAATGAAGCAGAAGAACCTTGCCCCAAAGCGCATAAGATTGGTGGTTCTCACTGATGAAGATGGCAGTGATTCTGAGGAGATTCAACCTGAGGGCCAAACCGCTCAGAGTTCGCCATTGTAAGTTTTGGCTCAGGTTATCTCAAAGGTACAAGAACACACTGAGGAGCAGGTCTTCTCTGAGGTGCGTGAGACATCTCTAAGTTCAGACAAAATTTCTCAGGAAATTTTCAAAGGAACTCAGCCTCGAGATTCCTCTTGAAAAAAGTGCTTGGCTCGCACAAATGAAGAGCCAACTCGAGTCAATCTGAGGATATGCCCACCAGCCTCGAGAACCCACTCGGATGCAACCGAGGACTGGCTGCCAACCTTCAGAGGTCAGCTGAGACTCGGGAGCGTAATATTCTTGATGAGCTCTGGTGATCTACTTCTTGATCCTCGCCAGGTTTTTCAATCGAACCAGAGAGCCCGAGATGGAAGAAGGGCGAGGCTGAAGAAGGCAAGTGGAGGAGCAAGGGGGAACGGTTCATTCTTGACCGCTACCCTGAGCTCAGCTCATACCCTGATCTGCAAGATGTTTTCTTCAGATTAAGGACAACTGTGTTCATCCTCAATCAGACTCTTCCCGAGATGCTTGATATTGCTTTGCTTCGGAGGGGAAGACCGTGGAATGAGGAGACAACCTTCGACCGACTTCTCAGGGTTCAGAAGGACAAAGCTCAGGATGAAAAACTTCGATTTTGATGAGCTGGTTCAGAGGAAGTTAGCTAAAAGAAAAGCTACTGAAGTTGGTGCCCCAAGCAGCGGAGACAAATCTCAAGATGGAGATGGGGACCAACAGGGAGATGTTGAGGATCAGTCTCAGATGGAAAAGAAGACTTCATTGTCGATCAACTGAATTGGTCAACCTCGGATCGGTTAGCACTCTTGGTACCTTTTTGCACTATTAATAATTATGCCAAAGTTAATTGAAAGTTCTATCTTTAATTACAATTGTCGATAAATGATGAGGCTCGATTAGACCG
Organism: Stenogyne calaminthoides; assembly: GCA_037126765.1. Lineage (NCBI taxonomy): Eukaryota > Viridiplantae > Streptophyta > Magnoliopsida > Lamiales > Lamiaceae > Stenogyne > Stenogyne calaminthoides. Next base: position 23,001,126 of record JBBCBC010000021.1, read on the forward strand.
GAGCTTAGAATGAAGTTGTAGCTCAGGATGATCAAACAGCACAGAAGGTGCAGAAGGTTCCTGAGATTGATCTCACTTCCTTGATGGAAAAACTTGAGAAGGTTGAGCCAATGATGATCAAGATTACTCATATGGAAGAAACATTGGCCAATCAAGCTCAACAGATGGAAAGTCTTAGTCACTCTTCAGAGCTGGTGCTAATCCAAAACACTCGACCTCACAGATGACCTCCATGGAAGATAAAATTTGGATGGAAAGCCGGAGGAGGGAGTCAAGGCTTGAGCTCAATCTTTGAAATGAATCGAAAGCACCGAGTCAATTGCATTTTCTAGAGGTAAAGTGGGCAGAGGAATGAAGTGATGATAAAATCTGGCTGTTGAGGAAATGAGCTCAATGCTCATGACCAAGATGACGAAGATGTTCAAAGAAGCACTCTCTACGGCGGTTGCCCACTTATCTCAAGAATTTTTTTTACGTGGCCAAGAACCATCTAAGGAGGCCGGAAGACGAACAAGATCGAGATAGCGAGGAGAAGTTCATTGTGTGAGCAAAGAACAATATCACATGGACACAAAGACTCTCCGGACTTCTTCCAAATTATTTTTGTGCGAAGGGGGAAAAGGAAGGTGAAGACCTCATGAAGTTCATGGCACGTACTTTGGAGAAGAAGGCTCGAAAGATCTTTGAAATGTATAATCTAGCCAAAAGCCTTAAGAGAAGTCGGTTACCTTGAGAAGTTGAAGTTCGCTCAGGTAGAAAAGCCTATCTACACTTGAGTTTCTGAGTAAACCATGCTTGATGTTGCAAGAGAGAAACTGAGTGCTAGAGCAAAGGTTGGAACAAGCCAGGCTGCTGCTGAATTGCCTATGAAGAGGAAAGCCTTGGGCGTTGTTCAACCTGTAAGCAAACGTGCGAAGACTTCTAAGCCAATCCAGAGAAAGCTGATTCTGGATGATGAAGAAACGGAAGAATCTGAGTCTCAACCTCAGAAGAAAGTCTTCAACACGAGAGATGCTCTAAAGACACTCCAAATAGAACAAGCTAAGAAAGGCTTTGCCGGTCTCAGGAGCGTCTGTGATCAGAAAGAAGATAGATGAAGAGCAGAAGCGAAGGAGTGAATTCAGGAAGTTTGCGAGCAAGAGGAAAGGAACATCAAAAGCACTAAAGTGGCCCCACGTTGATAAATGGATGCCTATCAAACTCAACGATATGTGGGAAGAAGTCAAGAGAACCTTTTGGTTCAATTATGATGTTCTCAGGGAATGGAGAGGGGAAAACTCAGATCAGAATGAAGCATTCATTGAATATCTCCTAACCTTCTATCCAAAGTATCTACAGGGCTGGATTAACCTTGCGGATGAAGGAGAGGTACAGATAGTAGCCCCTGGTCCATATTCCTATCCTCCTCCAAGACTTGGTAATGGCTTGGTGAATGAGAAGGCCATTACTCAAGAAATTGCTTTCGATATCTTTGGTCGGTTGGGTTTAACGAAGGAAAAAAATCCGGACATCATCAAGGAAAGAAATGAGCTAAAGAAGAGATTTTTTAATGTTCGATCCGGAGGTGCCAACCGATGAAGTTGAGAATGAAAACAAATCAAGAGCGAAGACTAAAGAGCCAAATCAAGATCAAGATCAAGACTCGAGGAAGATTCTGTAATCTCTAAATTTTTGTCTTTTTGATTTTGTTGATAAACTCATTGTAATCTGTAATGGGATACCAATCATCAATGAAGATTTATCATTATGCTCAAAAGATAATATCTCATTATCTTATTTACATGTGTTTTATTTTGATATGCCTGAATGAATGTCTCTGAACTGATTGTATGTTGATAAGGGAGAAATTGTCTGAAAATGGGGGAAATTGTTTAAGTATTTAGTAATGAACTACTTAAAGAGATTCATTACTAAAGAAAGTGCTGAATGATTTAAATTGATAAGAGTTTCTCTGATTTAAGAAATTGTTGGGAGACAACCAATCTTGTAATAGGATAAACTGAAACCTGAGTATAGGTTATATGTTTGTAACAAGATAGGTTTTGGCATCATCAAAAAGGGGGAAATTGTTGGGAGATGAATTTAATAAAAGATATATGATTTTGATTTGATCCCAAAACCCCGAGTATGACATTTTAAATTATCTTGATAGTTGAGTCGATTCGGTTTTAGAATATTCAGGATGTTATCTGCGATGAATGTATAGTCGTGAGATATAGTTCAGATAGGTTACAAGACTCGATTAAAAAAAACGAGATCTTCAAGACTTCGATGAGATCTTGAGATCTTGAAGACTTCGATGGGATCTTGAGGAACCGAAGACTTCGGACGAAGATTCGATTATCGGTCGAAGAGACTCGAAGACTCAAGACTCGAGAAGACCACAAGACTCGAAAGACTCAAGAAGGGCAAGATCAAGATCAAAGATTGAAGATCAAGAATCTTCAAGGCACGAAGAATTATCAAGACTCGATGAAGGCATGAATGCTCGATATGAACTGAATTTTCCGAGACACTGAATATATCTATCTGAAGGATACAATACTGAGAAAAACGCAATTCCTTAGAAAGTTAGATATTGCCAAGACATTCAAATGCATACAAAAGGAACTAAGTCAGAAGTGTTGTTAAGGTTATATCAAACTCAGAGTTTGTAACCAAAAGAGCCGTTGAAGGTGTCTACCTTTAACTGGAGACAAAAGTCAAAAAGAGAAAGACGACACATGTACCCATCTATACATAATCGACAATGACAAGTAGCTGAAAAAGATGTCAGATGTACAAAAGTTCCAGACTGCAAAACGTGAAGACCGGCTACATGAAAGGCTATTGCCTAAAACGTGTTAGGGAGTTTCAAACCCTAAATATAGCCGTTTCTCACACACCATAAGAGGAAACTCACGAAGCTATCTCTCCAACGGATAGTTTTCAAGAGTGACCTTGGTGTATGCCTATAAATACTGGTGACCCTCTACATTGTAAGGTGACGGAAATTTATACGCCTTCAAGAGCTCAAACTTATTCTTGCAAAAGTTAAAGCACTCGAAAAACTTAGAATTTCCCAAGTGCTTCTACATTGAAGAGAGCTCACTATACTAAGCCTAGCTTGATAAGAATTATCCAAAGCTTAGTCGAGATATCCTAACCCTTTGCATTGTGCTTCATTGTAAAGGATATCTCATCCTAGTTGAAAACAACCGAGAAACCCCAAACCCTTGAGAAGGTAGTTGGAGTGTGTTTGTTGGTGAGAAGAGTTGTAAAGAGTTAGTAAACTACGCGGAGTAGTCAGAAAACTCTAGAGGAGAAGTTAGTAAGCTACAGGGGTAGTCTGAAAGCTTGTTTGTGTTTATGTAAGTAAACTACGGAGATAGTCAGAAAGCTCAAGGTCAGGTTGAGTAAGTAAACTACGTGGAGTAGTCGGAAAACTCGGGGCGAGTTGAGTAAGTAAACTACTGGAGGTAGTCGAGAAAGCTCGAAGTTGATAGTGAATTTCTCTCGAGGATCGGAGAGTGGATGTAGGAGCTTGAGTCTACGAACCACTATAATTCTTTGTTCTTTATTGCTTTCCTTATCTCGTGCTTAATCTTTGCATTGACTTGATTTTGAAAGCATACTTTTCAACGATATTCGGTTGGAATCAATCCACTGAAGTTGCATAAGTGAATCACAGCTTAATCACTATTTCATAAAGGGAAGGTTTTCAGCAAAGCTTAAAACGAATATAAACTAAGGGCCAACCATTCCGCACGACTGAGTAGCTAGAACAGATAGTTACCAAACTGAACTCTCATTTGAGGATTCAGTAAGTTAGTTATCTGATCCAAGCAACTCAAGATCTCTGACACTCAGGACTCAGTTGGGATTATCTGAGGTATCTGAAAAGCGGCTTCGGGATCAACTTGTCTCGATGACTTTGACTCAAAGCGATCTGTCTTCTCGAACCTAATCTTGAGGATTATCGACCCAAGTCGACCTCGAAGAAAAAGTTTTAAAAACACTGAACACGTGTATTCCCCCCCCATACACGTGTAAGACTCGTTTGCACCGGGACCAACACAATTCATTATTTTGCTCGGCTAAGAGAAGGCAAACAATTAGTTCATAATATTTCTTAAATCCTTTTTTTCTCGATATTGCTGCTGCAGGAGCAAATTCGAGACATGAAAAGTAGAGAATGTCTTCTCAAGCATATCATTATCAGTTATGGTTTCACCACATAATTTCAATTGAGAAGTAATTCTGAACATAGCCGAATTATATTCATTAACTGTTTTAAAATCTTGCAGACGTAAGTGAAGCCAATCATACCGGGCTTTTGGAAGGACGACCATCTTCAGGTGGTCGTATCTTTCTTTTAAATCTTTCCACAAGACAAGTGAATCTTTCACAGTTAAATATTCATTTTTCAATCCTTCGTCCAAATGGTGACGAAGGAAAATCATTGCTTTTGCACGGTCTTAATTTGATGCATTTTTATCATCAATAATAGTTTCTCCAAGATCTCTTGCCTCAAGATGAATTTCAACATCTAGAATCCATGATAAATAATTCTTTCCGGAGATGTCAAAAGTTGCAAATTCCAACTTTGTGAGATTAGCCATAATGAAATAACAAATTGACAAAGGAAAAGTATTACCTCAAGAATTGTGTATGATACTTGAACTTGCCCCAATATCGATAAAGCTCAAGGTAAAGACTCGTGCTGATAACGTGTTATGAAACTAATACTTTTGTGTTGTGAAACTAATACTATGGAGTATGAAAAGTAGACAAAGTAGAAAATATAGGGAAAAGGGAGAATATTTTATTTCATTTCAAGTGATACAAAGTGAAGTGGCATACCACCTTTTTATAGTGAGCAAGGGATGCTCCTAGAATAATCCATCATAATTATCTCATAAATTATTTCTACTAGAATAATCTAATGGAAAATGAAAGGACATACAAATTATTATATTATTTCATAATAGCAAGTGTGTTGTTCAACCTTATTTAAAATGTTATCGAACTTTGATATTAATGTTTCAACTTATTTGATAATTAATTGAGTCGAGCTCGAACGAGCTTTTTTCAAGCCGCACACAAGTCGAGCTCGAGTAGTCTAATATTTTTACACTTATTTTATATTTTTTTGCTTATCGAGCTCGAATTCGCACCGAGCTTTAGACTGTTAATGAGAACCGCAATTTGGGAACAAGATAAATTAAATCGCTTCTAAAGACAAAGCAACAGCGAAGAACAAATAAAAAACACGATAAAATCGGCATACGACTCGCCAAAGAGAAACGATTGGTTTTAGCAAGAATTTGCTATGAAAAATTAATATTGTTCATTTATAATCTGAAAAAGGACGTACAACAACCTATTTATAAGAAAAAGGGACTAAACCTAATCTAAAAAGGACCAAATCTAGCAAATATATCTAACAACTCGATAAATAAGAAATTAAAGGATAAAAAATGAATCTAGAAAATTAAATAATAAAACCCTCATCCACATCAACTGTACCAAATATGAATCTATGTTTAAACTTGTTTGATATCTACGCCGAGCTGAGCTCAAACGAACTTTTATTGAAACGACGTGGAATAGATCTAGATTGAATAGTTAATGGTTTGATTTTCAGCTCTATGCTCACCCATTGTGAAGATACAAAATTAGTGAATTTGCCATAAAATATTATAAATTTACATTTTTTTTCCGATTAGTGTAGTTTAACAGCATAAGCTCAATGATTGTTCAATCATAAAGTATTGCAAATACAGCATTTTGTTTTTGGATAGCATTTAGAGGCCAAAAAAATCTTTCAACCAATTTGATAGAATAGTACATGTCTACCTGCCATGTCGGACCCAAATTAAAGTCGAATAGAATTGTTCATTCCTAACACAAAAATCATATATAGTTTAAGTTACATTAATTCAAATCTTACTTTTAGTATGCATCCCAGAATATACTGTCGTTAAGGGGTACATATATTTATCTTACTTTTAGTATGCATCCCAGAATATACTGTCGTTAAGGGGTACATATATTTATCTTACTTTTAGTATGCATCCCAGAATATTCTGTCGTTAAGGGGTACATATATTTATTTCGGCACTCACACGCGAATGTGCTTGAAACTTCGCGTACCATATTTCATTATAATTTATGATTTAAAATTAGACTTTAAAATTCATAATCTCGTATAAAATACTTAAATGCTTTTATGTTTTCTACCACGTGCATAAAAAAATAAAATACTTGTGCACATAATGAATATTTTGATGCATGTTTGTCCTTGGCACGAGATGAGACAACCTAAAACATCAAAATTCATCAATTAAAATTCGGGACTTATTTAGTAGGTAAGCAAGGGGATTAATCATAAATGGTCTCATAACTATGTATTTTTTTTATTTAGTCTCATAACTTTTTTTTTGAACGACTTAATCTCATAACTATTAAAATTGCTCAATTTCATCATATAATTAATTTGTGGAACGATTTAGTCTCATAACTACTAAAATTGTTCCATTTTCGTCTCATAACTATTTTTTGGAACGATTACTCTCATAACTATTATAATTGCTCAATTTTCATTTTATTTTGTCGGAAATCACCCAAAACGACGTTTCACCAGCATGTCAGTCATGTGCAATTATAAATTGAGGATTCTGGCGAGGCTCGTGTTTTAGACACTGATTTGACACAATTTAAACACCTGAAAATTAAATTGAGACTGAAAAACTATTGTTCTTCGCCAAATGGAGTTCTCGCGGATTTAGGATGAGCAATGGAGAGGACTGGAACCTCAACAGATGGTTGATCAGTTGTAGATTTGTCCGGTGCAACTTGTTGATCTTCTGGCTGTTTTGTGGATGAGGTTTCAGGTGGGGGCGACATGTCAGTTCTCTGCTCCTCTGGATGAGCAGATGGTGATCGGACCCTTTCGGTCCTTGGAGAAGGCGAGGGTGAAGATATCATCAGTTGTTGAGCAGCAGATGGAGATTTGATTGGAGATTGAACTCTGGATTGTGGCGAAGGGGATCTGGTCCTTTCTGCTCCCTTGCCTTTATCTCCACCAGACTGTTCTGGTGAACTGGCAGCCTGAGACATCTGCTTCTCCAACGGTTCAGATGCTTTCTTACCCGATCCTGTAGGTTTGCTTCTTGCACCACTCCTGACTGTTTCTCGCTCTTCATCTGATTCTTCCTCATCTGAATCTTTGTCGAAGAAAAGGGTCAAGGGAGCCTGCTTTAATCTCTTTGACTACTGAGCAGGTTCAATTGTCACACCCTCCCTCTTCTGAGGTTGAGCAGTCAATTGATCCGTGTCCTCTGAAGTTGTGGCTTTCTTCTTGCTTCTCTTCCTTTTAGTTTTGCGCTGATCATCATCAGAAGATCCATAGATGGGAGAAGAGCCAGTGAGAAAGGCCTTGTAGTACTTCAATCCCTTAGATTCCCATTCAATATTTGGAAATTTGTCTCTCAGAATAACAACTACTTTGCCCAGATTGCTCAATCTCTTTGATAGATATACTTCTCTCTTGTCATTAACCCCAAAATTTTCATGTTCTTGTACCAGGACGGCCTTCAGAATTCCAACCCAATTTATATTTGTGGCTCTGTCCACAAGTGCTGCCAAGCAGTGTAACTTAACAGCAGTCAATCCATCATGACTGAATGAAATTTCTAGTATGGTCTTAGACAAAATCTCAAACAGAAGGCGATATTTTCTTTTGAGTATCGGTTTGACAAACCCAGAAGTGTGACTCTTATCAGCATCTCTGAATAGTGCTGCACAGATTTGATCATCTTCATGTTCTCTGTATAGGGCAGGTGAGATTTTCCCTTTGGGTAAAGCAAATAGTCTTTCCAGATCTGCATTGGTGGCTACAAATTCTTCACCATTCACTGTTGATTTCAACTCATCTCCTGGTTTTATAATTTCAAGATTTCGTAGAAATTCCAGGCCCCCATATTGCATAACAGGATTAGAATAAGTTGAGCAAAATTTCTCCAATTTGCATTCTTTGAGGATTTGCTCCACCTTCATGGATTCGGGATCACGAGTCACCCCAAATACAACATGCTTGTCCTCTACCACCTTCTTCATTAGGGAAGCATAGTTGCACATGATTTTACCCATTCCGTGTTTTGCCATCTGTAAGATATATTGTCATATTAAAATTCGTATGGCAAACAAGTTCAAATGGAACAAAAACACATACATAAGCACACGAAACATCCCTAAACACCTTTATCTTGTTCAGCACAACAAAATATACACTTATACGAATCAACTAATGTTTGAAAAGAACATATTACCAGAGATTTTGACTAGGAAAGCTTTAAGAGTTCTTGAGAATGATGTTGTGCAGAAGTGTTTTGAAAGTAATTTTAGGGCAAATAAGGTTTTTAGAATGAACAAGCATCTATATATAGAATTGGAGGAAAAAAGATTTTGGAAAACCGAGAAAGAAAACCAATCGTCTAATCTAAATAAACGATTGAGATTAGGCGGTTTGTTTAAAATCAAATCGTGCGGTCAAGGATTTTATCGCGACAACTTTTGGATTTAAAAATTTGCAATAAATGCAATTTAATACATGTTCCCCACGTCCGCATTAAATGCTTGCAGGACATGCGTCATATGTACTTGAGTACATTGAAAACCAGATAAGACCAAGCAAAGTAAGCAGAACAAATAAAAGAGATTAGAAAGGCGTATCTGATTAACTGATATCGTAACCAGTCAATACCACAAGAAGTTCGATCTGTCTGACTTTTGAGTTGATCTTAGATTGGTTGCCTAATCCTTGACAAAAATTTCCCAACAATGTCCTCCTATTAAATCAGTTTCCTACTGATCCTACTTATCAGTTGAAGTTCCCCCTTCAACTGTTAGTCCTACTCTGATCAGTCCCTGACTGATCCTTTCTGATCAGTTGAGGTTCCATTACTCAACTGATCCTCCTTTTCTGGTCAATTCCTTAAGCAACTGGTCTTGGAGACCAATCCACCAAAGAATTCTGGTGCATCTTTTCCTAAATCCAGAAGTCCTAGCTTATTATATAGTTCTCTGAATTTGACTTCAGCTAGGGGCTTGGTTAAGATATTAGCTTTCTGATTTTCAGTATGGTTCTTTTCCATTCTGATGTTCTTTTTTTCCACATGGTCTCTGATAAAATGATGTGTGATGTCCACGTGCTTGTATCTAGTATGTAGAACTGGGTTCTGAGTGATTGCTATAGCACTATTACTGTCAAAGAAGATATGCACATTCGTAGCTATAATGTTATAATCCCTCAGCTGCTGACAAAGCCAGAGCAGTTGGGAGCAACAGCTTCCTGCGGCCATATATTCTGTTTTAGTAGTAGATGTGGCGACAAATGTCTGTTTCTTTGAAAACCAAGAGACCAGCTTATTTCCCAAAACCTGACATGTACTTGAGGTTGATTTTTTATCTATTCTGCAACCTCCATAATCAGAATCAGAGTACCCACTAAGCTCCAGATTATCATCTGATGAGTAGTATAACCCAAGGTTAATTGTCCCCTACAGATACTTAAGAATCCGCTTAACTACTTCCAGGTGGCTTTGCATTGGATTTGCCTGAAATTCGGCACATACACCTACTGCAAATGTTATATCTGGTCTGCTGGTAGTCAGGTATAATAATGATCCAATGAGAGCCCTATACTCTTTCTGTTTAGTTTTTTGACTATTCTCGTCTGGATCTATTCTGAAGGAAGTCATCATTGGAATTCTGACATTCTTGCAGTTTTGAACTCCATACTTGGCCAACATATTTCTTGTATCCTTGGCCTGATAGATGAATATCCCTTCAGTACTTTGTCTTACCTGAAGACCTAGGAAGTAGTTCATCTGACCCATCATTGACATCTCAAATTTCCCTTGCATCAGTTTGCTGAACTTCTCACATAAGTTCTTATTGGGAGATCTGAAGATAATATCGTCCACATAGATCTGAACCATCATAATATCTTCTCCGTCTTCAATTCTGAACAAAGTTCTATCTATCAGTCCCTTAGTGAACCCGCTGTCTAGCAAGAACTGGGATAGTGTATCATACCAAGCTCTAGGGGCCTGTTTCAGTCCATAAAGAGTTTTTTTTAAACGGTACACCTGGTTGTTCATTTCAAAGCCAGGAGGTTATTCAACATAAACTTCCTCAGCTAGTACCGCGTTTAAGAATGCACTCTTTACATATTGATACACAATAAACCCTCTATGAGCAGCATAAGCCAGAAACAGTCGAATGGCTTCAAGGCGAGCGACTGGTGCAAAGGTTTCATCATAATTAATCCCTTCTGATTGTGAATATCCCTTAGCAACAAGTCTTGCCTTATTTCTGGTTATCACATTGTGCTCAGCCTTCTTGTTCTTGAAGACCCACTTAGTGCCAATCACATCTTGGTGAGTTGGTCTATCTACAAGTTCCCAAACTTGATTCCTTTCAAATTGTTCTAGTTCTTCTTGCATGGCTAGTATCCAGCTTGCATCAGCTAGAACTTCTTCAACTGTGAGGGGTTCCTTCAAAGACAGATAACAACAATACATTGCACTTTCACCAATCTGATGCCTAGTTTGAACTCTATCAGACGGGTCTCCGATGATCAGGTCAGTTGGATGACTGGTTATCCAGGTCTTTCTTCCCTGATTTACATCAGTTTGGAGATCATCATCCTCTTCTGATATTGAGTCATCACTAGAGACTGGGAGAGGTACTTCAGTAGGATCCACTTGGCATGAACATATCTCAGCTGATGTTGGACTCATCATGTGTTGAAGTATGTCTGCTGGAACAACAGGTGTTCCCCCTAAATCAGATGGTTCAGTTGTTACTGTCTCAGCTGTACCAGCTTCTTCATCGACAGTTGTACGTACCTTAGGGTCTGACTGACCTGGTGAATCATCAAGATCAAAGTTATGAACATACACAGTGACGTGATCTGATTCCTTTTCTTTGATACTTAACTGATCCATTTTCTGAGCATCAGGTACTTGTTGTTCTGGTATGACTTATTCTGCGGCAGATTTCTCTTGTTCAGAAGATGTCTCATCAAAGACCACATGAGGTGTCTCCTCCACAACTAGGGTTCGCCTGTTGAACACCCTGAAAGCTTTGCTGGTTGAGGAATATCCTAAGAACATACCCTCATCTGACTTAGCTTCAAAGGTTTTCAACTGACCCTTCCCATTGTTGTGAATAAAATAATTGCACCAAAAAACATGGAAGTAAGAAACACGAGGTTTTCTTCCCTTCCACAGTTCATAGGGTGTTTTGAAGTGAGTCTTAGTCAGAGAACATCTGTTCTGAGTATGACATGCAGTGTTAATTGCTTCTGCCCAGAAACAGTTTGGAGTTTCATGTTCAGCCAACATTGTGCGAGCAACTTCTTTGAGTGTTCTGTTCCTCCTTTCTGCTACACCATTCTGTTGTGACGTTCTGGCGGCTGATGTCTCATGTTGTATCCCAAAATCTTTGCAAAAATCAGCTATGAAAAAATTCAAGAATTATGTTCCCTTATCTGATCTGATTTTCACAACACTGACACCTTTCTCATTCTTGTAGTAGTTTCATTCTTCTTATACAAGAATACAACCCAGGTGAACTTGGAGAAATCATCCACAATTACCAGAGTGTATTTGCGTCCGCTGAAACTAAGTGGTGTAACTGGTTCGAATAAATCCTTATGGAGCAGTTGCAATACTCTGCTGGATGGAGGTGAAGGAATCCCTTTGAATGAAGCCTTGACTTGCTTTCCCTTCTGACATGCGGCACATGTCTAATCCTTAGAGAAAACTTCATTCGGGAGTCCCTCAACCAAGGACATCCTTGATATCTTGTTAAGAGTCTTAAAGTTCAGATGGCTCATTCTCTTGTGCCAGAGCCAACTATTGCCTTTGGAACTCTTAACAATCAGGCACACATTTCTTAGACAACTGTCCCAATCTGTAGTGTAGATCGTTCCTTTTCTATAACCAGTTAGCAAAATCTGTTGAGTAGCTCAATTTCTGATAGTGCACCGATCTGTCGAGAACTCAACACTGAATCCGTTGTCACATAATTGTAAAATTGATAACAGGTTATGCTTCAAACCATCGACATACGAGACTCCAGTAACCTGTACATCATCATTGACTATAGTACCGAACCCTCTGGTAAAATCAAAGTTATTATCACCAAAGAGTATACGTTGGACTTCTTGTTCTACATATGAACTGAGGAGATGTTTGTTGCCAGTCATGTGCCTTGAGCATCCACTATCGATGCACCATATAGTTGCTTGTACACCTCCTTTATTGGCCAAACCCATGCAAACCTGCAACCAAATCAGGCTTTAGGTACCCCTGTAGGATTGGGTCCTGAGGGGTTAGTGTTACCTTTCGGGATCCAAACAAACAGGGCACTTCTATGGTAATCATCAAGATCAGAAGGCCTGATTTGTCTCCCATAAGCATCTACATAATCATACATCTCTTCATGCGCTTTTTGATCAGTATGATTACGAGTGTGAACCTTGGATGAATCAGAAGACTTGAGATTTTTCTGATTTGTCTGTCTTTTTTTAATCCAGTGTGGTTCAGGTGCAGATGTCCTGGATTTCTGGTTGTAGGGATAGGTACGAGTGCTACCATCAAAAGATTCATATCTCCTTTGCATAAATGGTTTCTGCAGTTTACCCTTAGCATGCTGGTTAGGCAGCTTGACCTGATCAGGTCTCAGATGAGACTTTTCCTTGCGAGATTATCCTTTCTGATTCCTGATATGCTGATTAGACTGAGGTCTCTGTAGAAGAACGGGTTGATTCCTCGGCTGATGCTTAATCAGGTGAGGTCCATTTATGTTCCCTTTCTGATCAGGCATTCGCTTTTCCTGTTCAGCAGATCTTTTTCCCTTCTTTGATACAGATTTTGCGTATCATGTATCTTGTCCAGAAACCTTCCTAAATTCACTTTTGGAATGTGAACCAGGTTGGACAAATGAGGATCCAGATGGGTTTTCAAACCCAATATCCTTCTTATCAGTCGACTTCCGAAAGTAGCTTGTTATTTCATCAACATTTTTAGAAGCTTTTCCAAAAATCTCTACTTTCTTTCGCAAACTGTCCTCACTTTGTTTCAGACTCTCATGTAGTCGGAAGAGTTCATCAAACTTAGCTTGGAGGACTTTGAGATCATCAGCTTGCTATTTGTTGATAACTTGTTGTTCCTTAACTAGTTTACCCTGATCAGAAGAGCTGACTTTCAGAAAGTCAAGCTCTGTTGTCATCTTTTGAACAATCACAACTGATTTCAGTTCAGCTGCTCTTCTTAAGGCATTATCCTTAGCAAGTCCAATGTTCTCAGCCCTTAGCTTATCGTTCTCAACTTCCACTACAGTGTAAGTGTCTACTGCATTAGATAGATCATCAAAAAATCGCTCATTGATGAGCTGCAGGTCAATCTCTCCCGCAGGTGTGCTCAACACAGCAGATGTGGAAGCAGAAACAGAAGGCACAAAAGCAGGTTTAGAAATTACCTCAGATGGAGTGACTTCTTTGGCCATGAGACAGATGTCATCATCAGATGTGAATATCAGATCGTCGAGGTTGTCGACATCATCAGTCGTGGTCATCAGGCAGAAGTCTTCGAAAAATGAGTAACCAGAATCATCTAAAGGTAGATAGGAGTTCAAGATCTGTTCAAGTGACCACAATGGTTCTTCCTCAAGAACCAATGATACTCAAAGCCAGTGGTCCGTAGAACCACTACTCTAATACCACTTGTAGGTCCCGAACGGGTTTCGTGAGGTAGAAGTCTAGAGGGGAGGGGTGAATAGACTTCTGACACTTTTTCATGGGATCAGGTGTGATAAGCAAGTTGCCTAATCAGAGTGCGAGTGAATCAGTTTGGACTGATATCCAACTTACTGATCGCCTGAGGGCAAATTAGTTCGGTGTCTATCAGCTTAGCTAATGTGCAGAAGATAGTTTAACCCGTGCGAAAAACCAGTTTACAAAATCTAATTCTAAGTAATCTATTTTAGATTAGACGACAAAGTGCCAAACTGATTAGATCAGTTGCTTGGTGAAAATCTAATCTAGACTTAGAATATGCATGCAATACTTAAACAAGTAGTGTGTAGATAATGTAAAGCAGGTAAATCAGATAAAGGCACACCAGATTATTATAGTGGTTCAGACAACTTATCCTACGTCCACTCTTCCCTATCAGTAGGGGCACCAACTAATCAACTGGACCTAGATTAATGTGTTAGTCCAACACAGTACAACAGATGTTTTAAGAGTTCTCACTCAACCAATCCCAGAGATCAGAACTAGAAACCCTAGTCTGAAATCTTGCTAAACAAACTTAACCTAACTTTTGGTTTGGGTATGAGATTTGTTGTGTTCCAACTGGAAATCTATCCTAGTATTTGAGTAGCCTAAGGCTGAAGGATAAGATTTCTATGCTAACAACTATGGGATGAACACTTAGAAATATTCTTCAATTTTGTGTTCTTCGTGCGGAAATTTGGCTTGCTTGAGCTTGTAGATTATTTCCATAACCTTACTATGAAGGTTTGATCTCATATATATAGGCACAAAATTGAACTAGCCGTTGGAGAGCAATTCGAATTTCTGTCTATTTTAGGTAGGATTGCAGGTTTGATTTGATGTGCGCAGAGGTGGCATGACCGAAAGCATGTATGCTTGTCCTTTCTAGCCGTTTGACTCTAAAGCACTTCATCCTGCATTGTCAGCTCCGTACATACGTGTCTTACTCTCATTGGTTATCAAGTACACTTATTCAGTGTTTGGCTTACCAACTTAGGTTGACATTCTTCTTGCCTGATGAACTTGTATGACTTGGTGAACCTCTGGTTGTCACTTGATTTGAGCTGAACTGATCAATCTACCTGATTGAGTCTTCAGATCCAGGTTGTCTTAGCACAACTTGCAGACTCTTCTTCACTTCTTCTGATGTAGTTCTCCAGATCTTCTGGTCTTGTTATCAGATCTTCTGATCTTCCTTCAAAACTTAACTTATACATATTGAGTTTTCCCTCAATATGTGACCTATCTATTACATCAGTTATCAACTGGTCGTCCTATCATGATTTCTAATTCATCAGTCAGCTAATAGGTCTGACTGGTCCTGTCACAATTGTTTTGGAACTTTCATCAAAACTATAAATTTCCCAACACTTGTGGCTTTGAACTTTCCGTAGCCTAACATTGTCAGGTACACGGTGGCTTAGTGGACACAATGCCTTGAACTAATCCACCTTCATGTATACCTTACCAACAGTGCAGACACAATTGAGTCTCGACTCCAATTCGTTCTCATAGTTTTGTCCGTTTTGGCCATGGACACCCTTTTGCGTTTCATAAATGTTTGGTCGAAACGGCCCTCACTTCTCATTTACATAGGTGATCTCCTCTCGAGTATCCCGTCATACTCAGTCCCATCTGGACCTTTAAGAATCATTAAAAGTCAAAGACTTAACATTTACCACATCTTATCCCGTGATACTCTGTGCTGTTAGGAATGACCATATTTTTTAAGTATTGTACAACTTACATGCACATTTTAGTTTTCCCATTTGAACCAAGTTCTTGGGATCTCCAGTCATCATGGTTGGGTTTCCATTTTTTCAGTTTTCTTTGTGGATTTCTGACACATTCCCTCTATCAACTTATTCATTTGATCTCGGCATATGCTCTTCGTGAGCGGATTCACTATGTTATCCTTTGACCTTACAAAGTTAATAATTATAACCCAAGTTGAGATCAAATGTCTAACAGAGTTATGTCGACGACGGATATGTCTAGACTTCCCGTTATACATACTGTTCAAAGCTCTACCTATAACTGCATGACAGTCACAATGTAACATTACCGATGGTACTGGTTTGTTCCAACAAGGAACGTCTTCCAGAAAATTATGAAGTCATTCTGCTTCTTCACCAGCTTGATCTAAAGAGATGAACTCTGATTCCATTGTGAAACGGGCAATACACGTTTGTTTTGTGGATTTCCACGATACAACTGCTCTTCCAATAATGAACACATATCCACTAGTGGAAACGAGTCGTTTGTATTTGATATCCAATTAGCATCGTTGTACCCTTCAAGTACAACTGGATATCTCGTATAGTGTAGCTCAAGGTCAAGGGTGTATTTTAAGTTCCTTAAAACCCTTCTAAGAGCTTTCCAATGATCGTGACTTAAATTGCTCGTGTGCTTGTTTACTGCACATGCAAGATTAGGACGTGTGCAATTCGTAACGTACATCATGCTTCCAATGATCCTTGCATATTCCAACTGAGCCACAGGTTCTCCCCTGTTCTTCTTTATATGAACATGAAGTTCCAGAGGTGTTTTAGCAGGTGGATCATCAAGTGCATTGAATTTCTTCAACACTTTCTCAACGTAATGGGATTATGTCAAAGAGATTCCATTTGATGTTCTCTCAATTTTGATTCCTAGAATCATATCTGTTAATCCCATGTCTTTCATGTCAAAATTCCGATTTAACATGTTTTTCGTATTAATGATCACATTGTGATTGTTACCCGTTATTAACATGTCATCGATATATAAGCATACGATAACAAACCCATTTGGTGTTTCCTTCACATAAACGCACTTGTCACATTCGTTAATTCGAAACCCATTTAACAACATAATGTTGTCAAACTTCAAGTGCCACTGCTTTGGAGCTTGTTTAAGTCTTTACAGTGACCGAACGAGTTTACACACATTTTTCTTGTTTCTAGGTATAATGTAACCCTCAGGTTGATCCATGTATATCTCAGCATCTATCTCACCATTAAGAAACACAATGTTTACATCCATCTGATGTATTTTGAGATTATGCAAAGCAGCAATCGCAATAAGTTCACGAATGGATGTAATCCTCGTAACAGGTGAATAGGTGTCAAATAAATCATACCCTTCCTTTTGTTTAAAACCCTTTACAACCAAATGGGCTTTATACTTTTCAACTGATCCATCTGCTTTATATTTCCTTTTAAGGATCCACTTACATCCTAAGGTCTTGCAACCTTAGGGGAGGTCAACCAACTCCCACATGTGGTTTTGCAGAATTGAATCATATTCGCTATTAATAGCTTCTTTCCAGAGCGGAGCATCCGGTCTAGACATAGCTTCATTGATAGACTGAGGTTTGTCTTTCAACATGTAAGTGATGAAGTCTGGACCATAAGTCTTATTAATTCTGACAAAATGTGGTTAGCTGACAAAATAGCTTCCCCACACAAGTTCTGAGGCAAACCCGAGCTGATTAACATTGCGTTCATCATCTCTTTTAATGTTCAATTTTTTCTTTCCGCAACACCATTCGATTGAGGTGAGTAGGAGACTGTCGTTTGATGTATGATGCCTGAGTTAACACATAACTTTTCAAACGGAGCCACAAACTCTCCACCTCTATCACTATGAATTGTTTTAATTCTAGTGTTCAATTGATTATCTACTTCAGTTTTATAATGTTTAAACGCTTCAATTGCTTCATCTTTACTTCGTAAAAGATAAACGTAGCAGAATCTAGTGCAATCATCAATAAAAGTAATAAAGTACTTCTTTCCACCTCTAGTTTGCACAAATTTTAAATCACATACATCCGTGTGAATTAATTCTAGAGGGGTCGTGTTCCTTTCAACATATTTAAATGGTATTTAGCCATTTTTGCTTCTACACATATCTCACATCTTTTGGATGTATCAACGTTTGCAATGTTAAGTAAATCCAAATTTACTGAACGCTTTATAGCTTTTAAATTAACATGTCCTAATAAAAAATGCCATAAAGAGGAACACTCAACGACATAAATAGAAGTAGAAGCATTCTCATTGATAATATTGTTTTTGCCTTTACGGCTTACAACCATGATTGACATCTTGAATAAACCATTCTCGGGATAACCCTTCCCGAGAAAAGTACCAAACTTACTCAACACAACTTTGTCAGACTCAAACATTAACTTAAACTTGTGACTAACTAACAACGAGCAAAAAATCAAGTTCTTCCGGATGTCTGGGACATGCAACACATCATTTAGCTTTAGCTCCTTCCCTTAGGTCAGCTTCAGCACAACCGTTCTGACACCAGCCGCTTCAGACGAGGCCCAGTTGCCCATATACTGTTGGAATTTAGAGGCACGTAAACACGTAATACATGAACAACGGAAATAAACAGTTCACCAACAACGAACACGTAATTGCATAATTGAATACATATAAACATAAAGAGAAACCTTATAGTAAATCGTATGTAAATTTCTCTACTATGGTATCCACGTAATCCCCATTCACGGACTTGCACAGATTTGTCAGCGTTGAATCTGAGACGGAATTTGCTAGGAAAATTCCTAATCTAGATTTTATGGAGAAAATATGAATCAACGTTGTTTGTGAATTCCCAAGAGCTCATATATATAGGGAAGGCCCAGCTTTAATCTTAAGCTAACTTGATTAGGAAATAAAATCCCTAATCTTATAAAATAAATCTCTTAGATTTATTTCCCATATATAAAATCTACGGATTTAATTCCCATGTATATCAAATCTCTTCGGATTTGATTCCATATATATTAAATCCTATTATTTCATATATTATTATTGGGAATCCTATTTAATTAAATCCAATTTAATTAAACATTAATAATAATTAATTCCAAATTATTCTATTATTAATTAATTCTCCATAAATTAAATATTAAATCCAATTTGACATTTAATCAACCAACTATAATCCGTAAAAGGGAATTACTTGTTGTGTGACCCATAGGCCCTCATATATCAAGCGATTAGTCAAACTAACGGTCTTAATTGAACCCTAGACAATAAATCAGACATTCTCAATATATGAGGTACGTTGCGAGAAACTTGCTACTACTTGTAACTGAAATATGGACTTTTACGATTTCCTTCTTTCATTCACGAATACTCGATTAAGTCTTGAACATGATGAAGTGTCTATTCAAATAACTTAATCATATTATCTCTAATCACTAATTGATCATGTATGTCACACTTAGCCACAAAGTCTATATTGACGTGCATCGACCGATGACTTTGATCCAATTATGATGAGAAGATGAGTATTCTCTCTAAATCCACATTGAGGAATGAATCCTATTCATGGCACAACTACCACACACATGCACTTCGTGATGAACCTAATCCAAGCCATATCTACCCATAGACGGGTGCAAGCGCCAGTCATGGTCAAAGTTCATCATCCCACACATGTCGTGCGTATTGACCTCAAGTCAAAGGAGTATCGCATCACTTCCACTAACCGAGACACCCGTAGACACATATAGTGGAAATACATCAAACGATTTCTCGGATGGGTATACCAATACCCTCTAAGGTATTTGTGCATCCTATTAGTAATAGTGTCCTAGAGACCATCCTTTGTATGGACATAATACTAAGATAATATTCAGTGTTGATTTAATATTATTGTTTATTTAATATTAAATGTATGGCATTACACTTATTAGAATATTATGTTTGCATTTGTTCTTATCTGTGTTCCCTTGAATCACTGCTGTCATTGAGTACGTGAGAACTCAGATGACTTAAGCATGATTCATAAACAGCCCCGATCAAGGATCATCGAGAATGGGATATCGATGATGCAATGGAGATCGGTGTGCGATCTGCATCATACTCTTAGAGAGTGTAGTAAGATCTCACTTACTACTAGATACTAGGTATCTCATGATGCAGGCACAAATACCTTAGAGGGTATTGGTATACTCATCCGAGCAACCGTTTGATGTAGTTCCACTATATGTGTCTACGGGTGTCTCGGTTAGTGGGAGCGATGCGATACTCCTTTGACTTGAGGTCAATATGCACTACATGTGTGGAGTGATGAACTTTGATCATGACCGACGCTTACACCCTTCCATGGGTAGACATGGCTTGAATTGGGTTCATCACGAAATGCATGTGCGTGGTAGTTGAGCCAAGAAAAGGATTCATTCCTCAAAGTGGATTTAGAGAGAATACTCATCTTCTCGTCATAATTGGATCAAAGTCATTGACCAATGCACGTCTCCTTGGACTTTGTGACCAAGGGTGACACGAATGATCAATTAGTGAATTGAGATAAATCAATTAAGTCATTTGAATAGACACTTCATCATGTTCAAGGCTAATCTAGTATTCATGAATGAAAGGAGGAAATCACAATAGCCCATGTTACAGTTACAGGTAGTTGCACATTTCTCGCACCGTACCTCATATATTGAGAATGTCTGATTTATTGTCTAGGGTTCAATTAAGACCATTAGTTTAACTAATCGCTCGATATATGAGGGCCTATGGGTCACACAACAAGTAACTCCCGTATACGGATTAGAGTTGGTTGATTAAGTATTAAATTGGATTTTAATATTTAATTTATGGAGAATTAATAATATATTAATTTGGAATTAATTATTATTATTTAATTAAATTAGATTTAATTAATAAGAATCCCAAAATAATATTATGGAATATTATTGTAGGAAAATGTTTGTAGGGAAAACCATATCTTTGAGATATGGTTTTCAAGATTAGGAATTATCTTCCTAATAAAGATTTGCTTAAGATATAAGCTAATCTCTCCCTATATATATGAGGTCCCGAGATTCATTATTTACTACAACAAGAAAATTTAGTTTCTCCATAAAATCTAGGATAGGAGTTTTTCTAGCAAATTCCGTCTCAGATTCAACACTAGCAAATCTGTGCAATTCTGTCTACGGGGATTACGTCGATACTGTAGTTGAGAAATCTGCTATTGAAATACTGTAAGATTTCTCATTATGATTATTGTAATCTGTATGCAATTAATTGTTCATTGTTGGTGAACTTTAATTTCCGCTGCGTATGTTATTACGTGTTTTACGTGCCTGTATAATCCAACATTGGTATCAGAGCTCAGGCTCTTTGATTAATTGCATAATTTTTTAATAAATTAATTTTTTTTATTCAAATTGTGGGGCATGGCCGATTTAATCCATTTGATCGCACCCCTATTGTTTTGTTTTGCTTGGCTCGTCTTCTTCGAGAAGACTCCCCAAAATTGATTTAGGGTTTTCTCACGGAGAAACCCTCTCGCCGCTGCTGCTCGCTCGACCCTCGGCCGCGATGCCATGCCGCGTTTCTCAAGGCCGGCGCTAGGCGCCGAGGCCTCGTAACATGTGCGGGGGCTCGCGGTATACTCCAAGTGATCTCACTTTTGTCTCAGGCCTCGTGCCTCACATTTCCGTCGTCGTCCCACCGCTCTGCCTCCGTACGTTGTCTCTTTTCTCGGCGGCGCTCCTCTTGATTTTGGATCGAGGCGGCGCGCCACCAGAATTGAGACGAATTGGTGGCGGCGCGCCACTGATTCTGTGTTTTCGTTCGGGTTTTCTGGTTTGGAACCAGTTCCCGATTAGGTTTGCGGCTCTGCGCGTAACCCATCGTGCTCGACGACGAGTCACCCGCACGCTTGAGCAGCGGTGGTGACTTGCGTCGAGCTCCGGCTTCAATTTCACGATGCCTCGAGCTCTCCCTTGTTTCTGGTGTTCCGATTGAGTTCTTTGATTTCCAGTTTTTGGGTTCTCGATGTGTCGCTTGTTTCGTTCGATTTCGTTCTCTTGGGTTCGATTTCGATTGTTACAGTCGGACAAATTTGATGAATTGATTAGATTAATTCTGAAATTGTTACTGATTCGGGTTGGTGTTTGGAAACGGTTGTCCCAAAATACAGATTGGATGCTGTCGAATTTTGGGCGGTGATGGCGGAGGGCTATTCTGCAAATTGATTTTGGAATAGGCCCTCTAGTGTAATTTTGAAAATTGCATCTGAGCCCCTAACAACAAAACAATTAAATTTATGACCTTAAAATTAATTTGATTAATTTTTATTAAGATTACTTTTAATAATAATTAATTGGATTAATTATTAACTTTTAATAATTTAAATCGAATTTTAAATTGGATTTTGAAATTCGTTTTAAGAGAAATTATTAAATCCCACTTGTTTAACTTGTTTATTATTTAAATTTGTTAACGCTTTTACGTCTGCATTATAACTGCTTGGGTAGGCGGCACTCAATATTTGTCGGACCGTATTAATTGTTTGGGTAGACGGCGCCCATATAAATGTTAGTCCGCATAATGTCATGTTTGGGTAGGCGGTGCCCAATAGATGCTCAAATGTGATATAGATTAACATGTTCAGATCTCGATTAAGAAATTAATACCCCGCCTTTAAAATGTTCCTCAGTAAAATATGATTTTTCATTAAATTGAAACAATGTGTTCCATCGAAATTAAAAGTAAACCGGGAATTTCGTTCCAATGGGTATTGATGGTCCCGATTAAAATGTCGAAAAACCCATTTTGCGCGTGCGGAAGCAAACATTTTAAAAGCGATGCATATAAAACAGGGGTAAGGGCAGAGTGATTCCAGATTTTTTGCGTTTTAAGCTCATGTGTGTTGTTTTGCTTATAATAGAATGCATATGACAAGTATGAACATAAAGCAGTAAAGAACACACGATTTTATAGTGGTTCGGAGTCCAACTCCTACATCCACTCTTCCCTATCATCAGGGGCACCTACTTAACCAACTGGACTTAGTTTAACGTGTTAGTCCAACACCCAACAGATGTTTACCGAGTTCACACTCAAACGGGACTTATCACCCTCACGGGATTGCCTACCCTCCCTTTCGGGATTGCTAGATGTTTACCGAGTTCACACTCACCTACAAACTTATCCTATCAAATTGATTTGGGTAAGGTTTGTTTGGTTTCCAACTAGGTTGAGATTTTCCCTTACATTTGTTTAGCCTCGATGCTAAGGATGGGAAAAACTCTCTAAGCTTAGGATACATCGTGAGTTGCTTAGATTGGATTCTAGAACACTCTTTGAATATATGCGTGTATATACAGACTTGTGTTCTAGGGTGGGAATGCTTTGATTTGGCTTGATGGATGTTTCACGCATTTTTCAACACCTGATAATGAGGGAAGAACTTGTATTTATAGTGTGGATTTGAATGTTACAGTTGGAAGGAGTCACATTCAAATAAATACTATCTGTAGCTTCTTGCAGCTTTTCCAGGCTGGTTGTCTTCCTCTCATTGGTCCACGTCAGCTGATTCTAACGGCTATATTCCTCAGATTCCTCGCCTTGGAATCATTCAGGATTCTCTGAGTCTCAGTGTCTTCAGTTCTGTCTGAGCCTTCAGGTTACTTGATTCAGCCGACTTCTCTTCAGCGGACCTTGTCTGATCAGGCATACTGACACTCAGGCTTACTGAGTTCAGCTCTTCTGAATTCAGACATCCTGACCCTCAGGTCACTAGCACTCAGGCTAACTGATCATCAGCAGCGTTCTGATTCTCAGTGAGTATGACTTCAGATGACTTCTCTTCTGATGACTTCTTTCCTGATCTGGTATGCAGATTTCTGGTTTTCTGATATCTGATTTCTTCTCGCCTGATCTGATCAGCTCACATGATCAGATCAGTATAGCATCAGGTCAGCATATCAGTTTATCTGCATCAGATTAGTACATCAGGTTAGCATATTAGGTTAGCATATCAGTTTAGCACATCTGATCTCAATCACGTCTGATCTTGATCATCTGCTCGTCTTCATATCTGATCTCGATCACGTCTGATCTCGATCAGTCTCATCTGCTCCTCTTCTGATCTGCAACCTTCTCTTCTGATCTTCTGGTCAGTTTCTTTCTGATCAGCTTGTCTGCTCTTCTGATCACCAGATCAGCTCGTCTGTTCTTCTGATCATCTGATCAGGTCATCTGGTCATCTGATCTTCTGATCAGCTGGCTTAGCTTTTCTTCTCTTCTGATTTTGCTCAGCTCATCAGTTAACTCCGGAACTCATCTTACTCATCTGATGTCGATCAGTCTCGTCTGCAGCCTCGTCTGATCTTGATCATCTACGTCTGATTTCGTGAGTTCCCCCTCAATTTGTTCTCTCGTTCCCCCTCAACTTGTTATCTGTAAATCAGCTTCAAAAACACAAGTTGATAACGTTTTGGCATAATTCATCAAAACTAAAATATCCCAACAGGTATTTAAGACCAAAGTCTTTTGCTCGGATCTACATTCAACATGACTTTTAAAGGGACACGTAGTGTCGCCGCTTGATGGTTGTAAACAAACTTAACTTTGTTTGACCAGCCAAAGCAGGAAACGAAAGTTAAGGGACATCCGATTGAACTAGGTTCAATCAACTAGGAGTTGTAGTTTTGTAATTGGTTTGGAGACCTACCAGTTCTGCTATTATAGTATTCAGCCAAAGCTGGGATTATGATAGTCGAAATGTGGATCCTAGTCCATTATGATTTATATTGGATATAAATTTGTATTCTTCCGATGAGGTCGTTGAATATGTGAAAATAATGGAGACTAAATAAACTTAAAAGGCCACGTTTATTTTGATTGCTGAATATTGATCATATGAGTTATGTGTTTAATTCCTGTTTTATTTTATTTCTCTAGGATTGTTGAAATGAATAACTTGTCATTGAGAAGCATTTTGAAAATGATCAAATTGGCTGGGCCAAACTTTCTCGACTGGCACCGAAACGTTTGTTGGTTCTCAGGTAAGAAAAGATTGAGTACGTGTTGGACATGCCAATCTCTGCTACCCCGGAGGCTGGTACTGAAGAAGCCGAGGCGTTTGACGCCGAGGCTCAGAAGAAGCATCAAGATGATGCTTCACAGGCTCATTGTGTTATGCTCCTTGGGATGACTCCCGAGCTGCAAAGGCAGCATGAGAGGATGCTTCCCTTCGAGATGATCAAGCACCTGAAGGATCTCTTTGATTCTGAATCTCGTTCCGAGATTTATGAAGTGATGAGAGATCTGTTTAGATGTCGGATGTCTGAAGGAGGGAAGGTTTCTCCTCATGTATTGAAGATGATTGGGCTAATCAAGAAACTTGGTCGTTTGGACATTGAGCTTAACACCAATGTTGTTGTTTATGCCATTCTCCAGTCGCTTCCCGATTTACATTCAGGTTTTGTGGTAAACTTTAATATGAATAAGACGGAATCGACTATTCCCGAGCTGCATAACATGCTAAAGACTTTTGAGTCTTCCACTGCTAAGGAAAAGCCCGTGCTCATGGTGAGTGCCTCTACTTCTTCTGCTTCGAAAGGAAAGAAGAAGCGAAGGGGCAAGGCAAAGAAAGGCTCCAAGCCAAACTTCCTCAAGACCAAAGGTGGAATTCAAAAGAAGGAGAGGGTGGACAAGGATGTATGCCTCCACTGCAAGCAGAAGGGGCATTGGAAGAAGGACTGTAAGGTTCTAGCAGCTGAAAAGAAGACACAGGGTGTCTCAGCCACTGGAACATGTATGTTTGTTATTGAGATAAACATGTCCACAAATGATACTAACTGCTGGGTATTGGATACCTGTTGTGGCTCACACATTTGTACTAATGTGCAGGGTCTCAAGCATAGCAGGGCAGTTAGGCCGGGTGAAGTCGCCCTACACGTTGGGAATGGAGCAAGAGTTGCTGCTGAACGTGTTGGCGTTTATGTTTTAGATTTACCCTCTGGTTTTAGACATGAACTGAATAATTGTTATTTTGTTCCTTCTATTACTCGCAACATTATTTATATTCCTATGTTAGACATTGAAGGTGTTTTCCTTCCATTTTGCAAATAATAATTGTTATTTTTCGCTTAATGGTGATATGTATGGGAATGCTCCTTTATCGAATGGTTTATACTTGTTGCATTGTGGACATAATATTCTTAATATACAAAACAAACGACTCAAACTTAGTAATCATGAAAACCCAACTTACTTGTGGCATTGAAGACTTGGTCATGCAAATGAGAATATGATAGCAAGGTTAAGAAAGTTAGACTACTTAACCCCATTCGACTTTGAGTCTTATGGTAATTGTGAATCCTGTCTCAAGGGCAAGATGTCCAACAAACCCTTTTCTGGGAAAGGAGTTCATGCCAAAGAAGTTCTAGAGTTGATCCACAGTGTCTGTGGACCATTGCCCACTCTAGCTAGGGGTCAGTTTGGATACTTCATCACTTTTACTGATGATTTTTTAAGATACGGGTATGTGTATCTTATGAGACACAAATCTGAATCTTTTGAGAAATTCAAAGAGTTTAAGCCTGAAGTAGAGAAGCAACTTGGTAAGTGTATCAAGACTCTTCGATCAGATCGAGGAGGTGAATACCTTAGCCATGAATTCACTGATTACTTGAATTTACATGGAATCCAGACACAATGGACTCCTCCCGGAACACCTCAAATGAACGATGTGTCCGAAAGGAGAAACCGAACCTTGTTAGACATGGTGAGGTCCATGATGAGTTTTTCCTCTCTTCCGACATTCTTATGGGGATACGCGTTACAAACATCAATCTACATTCTGAATAAGATTCCATCCAAATCAGTTGAGCATACACCATATGAATTATGGTGTGGCAAGAAGCCAACTTTTTTGCATATCAAAACATGGGGTTGCCCCGTGATTGTGAAAAAGATGCTCACCGATAAGTTGGAATCCAAAGGTGAAAAGGGTTATTTTGTGGGATATCCTAAGGAAACTAAAGGATATTATTTCTATCTACCGGAGAAACAGTCAGTGATTGTTTCTAGGAGGGCCAGGTTCCTCGAAGAAGACTACGTCTTCAAGGAACAAGGCCGTAAGATGATAGAACTTGAAGAAATTCAAGAACCACAAATTAACAAAGAGACTAATATCTTGTCAAAGCAACATGACCAAGAATCAGTGGGAGAATTCAGTAGCTCGCATGGTGGAAGTTTATCACATAGTGATCCTATTTCAGCCACTGGGAGCGTAATTGGAGTTGCAATGCCTGAGCAACGAACTCCAAGTAGGCTGAATGAGAATAGCATTGTTCAAACTCCCGCTTAAGAGGCATCCGGAAGTGCTCAAGGAGCGTCCGGAAGCATCAATCTTGAGGCCTCCCCGGTCAACGATGAAGTGGCTGTACCACAAAATTTTCACGATCAGAATGTGCAGCCTGAACAACCACAACTCCATAAGTCTACTAGAGTTCGTAATCCGATCACCAGATATTATGGTTTCCTCGTGGAGGAACAAGATGACGTGGAGATCCCGGATAAGGACGAACCTAAAACTTACACTGAGGCAACATTAGATGTTGACTCAAAGATGTGGCATGAAGCCATGAAATCCGAGATGGACTCGATGTACATCAATCAAGTTTGGGACTTGGTTGAATTTCCAAAAGGGGTCAAACCCATAGGTTGCAAGTGGGTCTACAAGCGTAAGACCGATGCAAATGGCAAGGTACAAACCTACAAGGCTAGATTGGTGGCGAAAGGTTACAGTCAACGTGAAGGCATTGATTATGAAGAGACTTTCTCACCAGTTGCTAAGATCAAGTCCATTCGAATTTTACTTGCGGTAGCAGCACACCTCGATTACGAGATTTGGCAGATGGATGTCAAAACAACTTTCCTCAATGGAAACATTGATAAGGAAGTGTTCATGACTCAACCGGAAGTTTTTATCTCAAAGCCAAAATCTAATCTTGTGTGCAAGCTCAGACGATCCATCTATGGGTTGAAGCAAGCTTCTAGGAGTTGGAATATCCGATTTGATGAGGATGTCAAATCATTTGACTTCATCAGAAACTCAGAAGATCCGTGAGTCTATCGGAAGTGCCATGGGAAGAATATTGTCTTCATAGTTGTGTATGTTGATGACATACTGATTATGGGGAACATTATCCCTCTCATGCAGTCCGTGAAGAATGGTTGTCAACGACCTTCATGATGAAGGATCTTGGTGAGGCCTGCTACATCTTAGGGATCAAGATCCATAGGGATAGATCCAAGAGGATGTTGGGGCTATCACAGTCCACCTACGTAGATAAGGTGTTGAAGCGATTTGTGATGGAGAACTCTAAGAGAGGTTGTCTACCTGCATGTCATGGGATAAAACTGTCTAAGAAGTATTGTCCTTCCACAGACGATGATATCAAGCACATGAAGGACATACCATATGCATCAGCAATTGGGTCCATCGTGTACGCCATGACTCACACTAGGCCAGATGTGGCATTCGCTGTTAGCATCACTGGTAGATACCAACAGAATCCGGGTGAACCTCATTGGATTGCTGTCAAGAATATTCTTAAGTATCTCAGACGTACTAAAGAATACTTCTTAGTCTTCGTGGGACAGTCAGAGCTAGTGGCTACTGGCTATGCGGACGCAAGTTTCCAATATGACTGTGATGATTACAAATCTCAGTCAGGCTATGTGTTTACTCTCAATGGTGGGGCGGTTAGTTGGAATAGTTCCAAGCAAGAGACTATCGCGGACTCAACAACCGAAGCTGAGTAGATTGCTGCGGCTGAAGCTGCTAAAGAAGCTGTCTGGATAAAACAGTTCTTAAATGAACTAGGGGTAGTTCCGAGTGCCAGCAGTCCAATAAAGTTATATTGTGACAACACTGGTGCGGTTGCCCAAGCTAAGGAACCGAGATCCAATAACAGAAACAAGCATGTGCCGAGGCGTTATCACTTGATTAGAGAGATAATCGCTAGAGGAGAGATAGAGTTAGAATGTGTTCCCACAGAAGATGATTTGGCTGATCCTTTCACCAAGTCTTTGAGTGTTCATGTACACACTAGACATTTTAATGGTATAGAGGTTAGACATGTAGGGTGATTGACTTTAGTTCAAGTGGGAGATTGTTAGTGTTAGTTTCCTAGAGACAATCCTTTGTATGGACAAAATACTAAGATAATATTCAGTGTTGGTTTAATATTTTTGTTTATTTAATGTTAAATGTATGGCATTACACTTATTAGAATATAATGTTTGATTGTTTGCATTTGTTCTTATCTGAGTTCCCTTGAATCACTTCTGTCATTGAGTACGTGAGAACTCAGATGACTTAAGCATGATTCCCAAACAGCCCCGATCAAGGATCATCGAGAATGGGATATCGATGATGCAATGGAGATCGGTGTGCGATCTGCATCATACTCTTAGAGAGTGTAGTAAGATCTCACTTACTACGAGATACTAGGTATCTCATGATGGATGCACAAATACCTTAGAGGGTATTGGTATACCCATCCGAGCAATCGTTTGATGTAATTCCACTATATGTGTCTACGGGTGTCTCGGTTAGTGGGAGCGATGCGATACTCCTTTGACTTGAGGTCAATACACACGACATGTGTGGAGTGATGAACTTTGACCATGACAGACGCTTACACCCTTCCATGGGTAGATATGACTTGGATTGGGTTCACCACGAAATGCATGTGCGTGGTAGTTGAGCCAAGAAAAGGATTCATTCCTCAAAGTGGATTTAGAGAGAATATTCATCTTCTCGTCATAATTGGATCAAAGTCATTGGTCAATGCACGTCTCCTTAGACTTTGTGACCAAGGGTGACACGAATGATCAATTAGTGAATTGAGATAAATCTATTAAGCCATTTGAATAGACGCTTCATCATGTTCAAGGCTAATCGAGTATTCGTGAATGAAAGGAGGAAATCGCAATAGCCCATGTTACAGTTATAGGTAGTTGCACGTTTCTCGCAACGTACCTCATATATTGAGAATGTCTGATTTATTGTCTAGGGTTCAATTAAGACCATTAGTTTGACTAATCGCTCGATATATGAGGGCCTATGGGACACACAACAAGTAACTCCCGTATACGGATTAGAGTTGGTTGATTAAGTATTAAATTGGATTTTAATATTTAATTTATGGAGAATTAATAATATATTAATTTGGAATTAATTATTATTATTATTTAATTAAATTAGATTTAATTAAATAAGAATCCCAAAATAATATTATGGAATATTATTGTAGGAAAATATCTGTAGGGAAAAACATATCTTTGAGATATGGTTTTCAAGATTAGGAATTATCTTCCTAATAAAGATTTGCTTAAGATATAAGCTAATCTCTCCCTATATATATGAGATCCTGGGATTCATTATTTACTACAACAAGAAAACCTAGTTTCTCCATAAAATCTAGGATAGGAGTTTTCCTAGCAAATTCCGTCTCAGATTCAACACTGGCAGATCTGTGCAATTATGTTTACGGGGATTTCGTGGATACCGTAGTTGAGAAATCTGTTATTGACATACCGTAGGATTTCTCGTTATGATTATTGTAATCTGTATGCAATTAATTGTTCATTGTTGGTGAACTTTAATTTCCGCTGCGCATGTTATTACGTGTTTTACGTGCCTCTATAATCCAACACATCCATCATGAGATACCTAGTATCTCGTAGTAAGTGAGATCTTACTACACTCTCTAAGAGTATGATGCAGATCGCACACCAATCTCCATTGCATCATCAATATCCTATTCTTGATAATCCTTGATCGGGGCTATTTGTGAATCATGCTTAAGTCATCCGAGTTCTCAAAACCTCAACGACAACAATGACTCATGGGAACACTTGTACGAATAAATGCAAACAATCAAACATAATATTCAAACAAGTGTATTGTCATACATTAATATTAAGTGAACTATAATATTAAATCAAACTGAATATCATCGAGTATTATGTCCTTACAATAGATTGTCTCTAGGACACTAACACTTACATATACATCTTTCTCCCCTCAGCACGAGGATAGGTGGAGAATGTAGACTTCTCTGAGCAGACATGGTAAGTGGCACCAGTGTCTACGAACCATTCCTTCTTGTTGTCCACCATGTTGGCTTTAGTCACCACAACAGACAAATTAGCCTATGTGATCTCCCGTTCAGCCAAGTTCAAAGAGTCTTTCTTGCCCTTCCCATTGTCAACTTTCTTGGATTGTTTACATTCACTTGCCCGATTGTTGGGCTTGCCACAGTTGTAGCATTTTACAGTAAACTTTTGCTTCGTGGCAGGAACAGGAGCATCATACTTTCCCTTCACTTCTTTGTCATTGGGGCGTTTTTTCTTATCTGATGGATCTTTTTTCTCCATCAAATTTGTCTTGGCCTCGATTGAAGAAGTTGAGACCTTCCTTTCTTTGTTCCGGCTATCTTCCTGGATCTGAAGCCGAACACAAATCCTCCAAGCTAATCTCCTTTTGCTTGTGCTTGAGGTAAGATTTAAACTTCTTCTAGGATGAAGACAATTTTTCAATCACAGTTGCCACCTGAAACTATTTTGGCAGCTCCATTCCTTCTGCACTAAAGCTATGGAAAATCAGCTGCAACTTCTGAACTTGGTCGACAATAGACTTGTTGTCTTCCATCTTGAAGTCGTACAATGCAGCAACGATGAACTTCTTCATTCCTGCATCTTCTGTCTAGTACTTCTTCTCCAAATAATTCCACATCTCTTTGGCAGTCTTGTGTTCTATGTAGACGTTGTACAGAGCATCACTCAGTCCACCCAGAATGTAATTCTGGCACAAGTAATCCCCACTGATCTAGGTGTCATAAGCAATTCTCGTTGCCTGATCAACATCTTTATCAGGGATTTTTGGACAGTCCTCCTTGATGTACTTCACCACAAACAGAGTGGTCAGGTAGAACTGCATCTTATTTTGCCACCTCTTAAAGTCTGCACCCGAAAACTTCTCGAGTTTTTCTGCCTGCGCCATCAAGGGCCTTATAGTACCTGGTTGAGAGGCTTGAAGCATTGGTGCCACGTACGGGTTACCACCAATGTTTCCCATAAACGGGTTTCCACCGACGAAAGGATTTCCCATGGAGTTGTCCAGAAAATGATTGCTTTGAAAGCTTTCCAGGAAAGGATTTCCAGTGTACAATGCAACAAACAAACTAACGGTATTTCTAGTATACTGGCTCCCATAAGCATTTGCTGACATTCCAATATACTGGTTACCAGTAGGAGGCATTCCAATTCCAGTGAACGGACGATTTTCGACAAACGGACCATCAATCACTTGAGTATCAAATTGATACTGAGTGTTCAAGTTAGAAGGAGTAGGCGCACCTAAGCCAGTAACGGAAGGAACAGGCGCACATGAACCGATCGGAGTAGGAGTAGCCGCAGCTAAACCAGGTGTCATGTTAACACCATCAGTGACACCGGTGTTAGGCACGATCACATTCACGTTATCTTGTTGCTCGTTCGACATTGCAGTATTTCGATTATAGATTAATAATTTGTCTTGCGATTGTTATAAACGTAATCTGATACTGCACTATTTCACGCAACACGCAAAATAAAATCACAGAAAACCAGATTCGAGTTAAGGAATGCCCTTTCCCCGCAAGACAAATTATGTCCTGGATTGTGCTCACAGGATCGTGCATAAATGTCCCAAAAGGTAAAATGGTTCACAGTTTCAATTCAGTAGCACCACTGAAAGGAAACTCTCAACGAACGTAAACGGAGTTCTGCTGAGTGATTGGAATATAAAGATGTATGCAGAATTGAAGAAGTTTATTTCGTGGGGTTCGTAAAGTGACGAAAATAATTCTGAAGGTTGTTGTTACGGAACCCACTCTCTGGGAGGTTGAGGAAATCGTGGGAAGACCACATCTTTCGTGGGCGGTTATGGACCGAGGCCCGTTCTTGAAGAGGAATTCACGTCCAGGTTTAATGAACCTTCTATTCGAATTTGAATTCGAATTCTGGATAAGATTGAATTTGAATTTGAATATGGATAAGCTTGGAGAGCATAAGCTTATATTTATACAAGGAAACTTTCCTTCTTATTTCCAATGTGGAATAGGAGACTACACAAGTCATCATCCACCCACTTAAATTCCTCTCTTAAGAGTTGTAACTTTTCATCTTCCCATATTAATTTCTCACTCACCGAAATTCGACTTTGAGATATTAAATATACCACAATCATCTACTCCGCGAGTAGAACGATCTCGTCACGTTTAATTTTTAAAAAATTAACATTTTAATTCCTCAATAATTTAGTCAAACTTGGGTATTAGAATACCCTCAAAACCAAATTTCCAACCGAAGGTGTGATATGTGGAGATATAGTATCTTGGTCTTGTTTCAGATTTCTAAATGTTCGTGCTTCTAGACTCGGAATTCGTAAAATAAGACATTAGAGGAAAAAAATTAGTGGAATTTTCACACATAGTAACTGGGCTCATTTCATTTTAGGTTTCCTCTCATGTTTTAATGTGCTTGCTTTTATTATGTCACACATTCCTATTTTGGATGTTCAAAATCTGCATTCTTATTTGAACTTATTTCTAAATTCAGTTACTGATTTCTCAATATAGAGTTCAACTACCTTGAGAAATTAATTAATGCTTAGATATTTATTTTCAAATAAAAACTCATATGAGACGGTCTCATACATTAGACGGGGTATGATAAAACACAAATCACATCCATCCCTTCCAAAGTGTTAAAGCACCAATGCCTAATATATGCCCCTTTCATCGTGAGACGGTCTCTCATACAAGCGTGCCTCTTATT
Source organism: Stenogyne calaminthoides (assembly GCA_037126765.1). Classification (NCBI taxonomy): domain Eukaryota; kingdom Viridiplantae; phylum Streptophyta; class Magnoliopsida; order Lamiales; family Lamiaceae; genus Stenogyne; species Stenogyne calaminthoides. The sequence goes on from JBBCBC010000021.1 coordinate 23,034,603, forward strand.
TTCATCCTTGAGTGAAATTCTTTCGAATGTAACTCATGTTTGGTTTTCTTGCGTTTTGCATGTTGATTTTCACCTATGTCTTATTTATGTTCCCATTATTTGATTTTTTAACTATGATTTTCTTCTAAATTATTTTGAAATATACGTTAGATCACTACAAGAAATGTCATTTTTAGTATCAAAAAATTAATATCAATTATATTTTTTGATACTAAATCTTATTCTTTTGTATCAATTCAATTGCTTATGATACTATCTCCATTGACAATGCATATTTGGGATCAGAAATTTATTTTTCGATACCATTAATTTTATAGCATCCATTGTTTTTCTCATACAAATTGTTATTGGTAATGGAAATTATATTTTTGATAATGTTAACTTTATTGCATCCATTATCTTTTGATACTAATTGTTTCTGTATCAAAAATTAAATTCATTAATTTTTTGATACCATTGTTCTTTTAATGTTAGTTATTTATTTATTAATACCACTTAATTTTTACATTAAATATTTTAAAACTAATTAAGATTGATATTAGAAATTAAATTTTTGATATCTTTAAATTTATAATATCCCCCAATTTTTTGATACTATAGTTATTTAGTATTAGTAATTTATTTATTGATATCACTTATATTTTTTAAGGCAGGCTTGCATGAAATCGTCTCACAGTGAGACGGGACATAAATTGGGCATTGACGCTTTAATATTTTGAGAGAATGGATGTGATTTGTGCTTGATTGTATCCCGTTTCATGCATGAGACCGTCTCATATGAGTTTTTGTCATATTATTTATGGGGGACTCATTATGGGGTACAAAGTGGGTAGTCTAATTACTAGAGTTTGAATCACAAATGATCCCATAACTTTGGCCTCAAATATATTTAGTCCCGTAAGTTTTTTTGTCGCCGATTTAGTCCCAATAGCTTTGACAATGTCCAATTTTTAGTCTCAAATTGGTCGAAACAACGCCATTTTGCCATTTTTATTTGGGGCTTTTCGGCGGATGTTTTGACTTGACTACCACGTGTACTATCACGTGTTTTAATTGTGTTTGACTAATTCTTGCCGTCAATTTTGTTTTAGTTTTAAGTTTAAAATTTTAATATATATGCCTGAAATTTCAGATGTTAAAAAAAATATTCGTGGTAGTCCAGTCACAGTATCTGCCGAAAAGCCCCAAATAAAAACGATAAAACGACGTGTTCCGGTCGATTTGAGACTAAAATTGGACATTGTCAAAGTTATTGGGACTAAATCAACGATAAAAAAAACTTATGGGACTAAATTTATTTAAGACCAAAGTTATGAGACCATTTGTGATTCAAACTCCTAATTACTATGAGATATAATCCAAATCTCTCCTAACTCTCTCAAGTCTTAACTACAAAATAGAATGTAAAATCACTACACTACCCCTTACTTATTTTTCCTACACTTACTATTATTTTTCCTCCTTCAGAATTTTAGTACACTCACTATCAATATAATTTTTCCCCTTTTAGATTTTTGAACAAATGTTTCACATTTTTCCATTTTTCTCATTTTCGTATTTTAACATTTTTCCTGCTTCATTTTCTCACACAAAGAACAAAGAACATAAAAAATTTACACATAGAAAAATTGCAATAAATTTACAGATCGTTCAAAAATCCCAACTCAAAAATTGAATAAAAATTGCAGATTCTTCCTCGTCTTATTTCTTTATTTCTATACAAATGCAAATTTTTTTGCACAAAACACAAATATTCTTTAAAAGTGCAACAAAAATTACAGAACTTACTTCCTTCATCTAATCTGCTATCATTTCTTCTTTTATTTGAATTTTGCCCACCCACCAACAATTATTCCAAGCTGAATAAATGCACAACCATAATTTTTTCTTACTAACATTTTTCGGCATCAACAGAATTTGCAGATTTTTTCGCACTTTTGGTCCCACAAGACACCCCCCCTCACGAGTTTGGTCCCAAACCTTACAATTTTGATCCCGTAGCCCAAAATTTTTACACATTTGGTCCTGCGACTGGGGAAACCGTCCAAACTTCCGTTAAATTCGTGCGTCCAGCACACTCGCCGTTAGTCAAACGTTAATTTTGGGCTACGGAACCAAAAGTGTAAGGTTTGAGACCAAAATCGTGAGGGGGTGTGTCATGTGGGACCAAAAGTGCGAAAAACTCTAAGTTTATCTTTATAGTATTATTACTATTATTATTATTATGTTACATGACTATTTTTTTATATTAATATGTTTTCTTTATATTTATTTCAATAACAATTTTTTTAGTAAACCTTTTATTTAAATTTATGTATATATTTTTTAAAATACTTAATTATTTATCTTAATGAACTTTTCATATTGATAAATGTAAAGCATAAACTCCTTGAATAATTGATTATACACAAAATAATATTAATATCATATAGGGACGGAATGTTTTAACAATAGATGAGTTCATCCCTGTGTTGAAGGCGTGTTGTCAATCTGCATGCCATGTTCAAAAGAAGACTCACACGGCATTATTCTTTTGTTTCATCGCCATTATGTCTCTAGCTTCTGGAGTACATAGGGTGTACTTAGGTAGTCTAGTTAGTGCTCAATTTGATGATCACCATGATCAAACATGATGAGAAATTGTGTTTGCTACTTTGGATTTATTGGTTTCAGTAGGCTTTAGTTATGTAATACATCAATGCGAGTGGGAGTCGACAACCCTTTCACCTACGGTTGACATGGCTTTTCCCGTTGGCTGCATTTATCATGGAAGGAGAGCTTGTCGAGTTAGGATGCCAACACACAGAGTTGGTCCCAACAAATTTTTGGCTTGGGGCTAATAAAAAATAGTGCCCTATAAACAACGACATTAAAAATAATAAATCAACACATTACACACATGCATTAAAAATAAGAATGAAAATATATTATAAGATCTATTTTTTTTTAGTAATAACACATTAACATCAATATTTTAAGTTTAACTCGTATATTCTAACAATCTAAAATAAATTGTAAAGACAATAATTTTATAATTACTAATAATAACATAATGTGTGTTGCATATTTATATTAATATTTTCACATGTAATGATTGTGCTTAGATGTTTAAGTAGGTAGAGTATGAATGATTATACACAAAATAATATTAATGTGTCTTATAGGGACTGATTGTTTTAACAATAGACGAGTTCATTCCTGTGTTGAAGACGTGTTGTCAATCTGCATGTCATGTTCAAAAGAAGACACACACGGTAGTATTATTTTGTTTCATTGCCATCATATTTGTAGCTTCTGGAGTACTTAGGGTGTACTTAGGTAGTCTAGTTAGTGCTCAATTTGATGACCACCATGATCAAACATGGTAGAAAATTGTGTTTGCTACTTTGGATTTATTGGTTTCAGTAGGCAAAAAAAATCTCCCTCCAAAAAAGTTACATTTTTTCCCTCCAGAAAGTCAAAAATTTTGAGTAAAAAATCCTATGGGACCAAAAGTGTCATGTGTTTCCCTCCATATTATTCCTCACGCGCATATATTGACTGGAAATCCTACGGGACCAAAAGTGTTATCGAAATTAACAGAAAAGTTGACGGTGGGACCAAATGTGTAAAATATTTGGGCTACGAGACCAAAAGTGTAAGGTTTGGGAACAAAATCGTGAGGGGATGTGTCCTGTGGGACCAAAAGTGCGAAAAACTCAGAATTTGCACAAGCGCAAATATTTTTTACAAAAAGCCAAAAAGAAAATGCTCTGGAATTGCAAAAATATTTGTATAAAAATGCAAAAAAAATCTATACGAAGTGCTCTGTATTTTGTTCGGATCCGTCCAGATCCGCCAACATCCGCCCAAACCCGCAAGATGGGATAGGTTTAAGGGTAAAGATGATTTTTTAGGTGGATTTTTGTATTGTACTCCCTCTGTCCTAATTTTAATTGTCTATTTTCCGTAAATAGTCATCCTAATTTTGTTTGGTCATTTTCTAAAAAGGAAATTAAGCAACGTTTAATACTATTTAATATTATTATTTCTCTCCACCAAAACCCACTTTACATCATTTAATAATGTTATTTCCATCTACAAAATCCACTTTAATTTGCAATTAGATTGGGTACTTTGTTCTTTAGGGTAATAAAAGAAAAAAATTGGTCTCCTCCTCCCTACTTTCTCTCTCCCCATATTGCTTCAAAGTTAAGCTCCTTCCATCGCCTTCATTTTTCTCACACTGGTACAGTCGCAGTAGTTCTCCTCTCCCCCGGCGCTGACTCTTCTACCGGCTTTGACCCCACATCGTTGTCGCATGTCGTCGCTGCTATAATCCGTCTTGTATTAGTTTAAGTTTTGTTTCTGGGATCGACCTTCCCCAATGGCGCCACGGTGGCCGTTTTGGTGGATCGATCCGTTGAATCCTTTAATTTTCTATTTTATACGTTTGGTTTGTTTTGTGTTTTTAGTCAATTCATTTCTCTAGGGTTTCTAGATGTGGGTTGTCCTCGGTCTCGTGTAGGTTTTCCTTTCTGTTTCGTGTGTTTCTGTTTTCGATTCAGGGCAGATCGGTATTGTTTACTGATCCGAGTATGGATGGGTCCAGTCTTATGCTGTGTTTGCTGTGCAAGCAGTTACGGGACAGGATGATTTTGGACTCGTTATTGTTTTAGTTGGTTTTTTCCTTTTTCTATACTTGCCCATTAATTTCGGTTGAGTTAGTTTTTTTTATTAGAGGTGTTAGCTTGTTAATGTTGCACTCGTACTTCTGCTGAATCCCTATTTACTTTGATCCTCTAATTCTTTTCTAGAATCTTGTTTCCACCGACTCTCTCTCTCTCTCTTCTCCTTTTCCCCCCTTTTTCTTCGAAAAAAATTGCAGGTCAAGAGAACTTGCTATTCGCACAGGACAGTGTTTCCTCTTGAATGGCTTTATCTTCTTGGGAAGATTAGTCGCACAATTGCAATATCTTCTACCAAATTCGAATGTTTGATGAAATTACTTTTACTATCTAGACTGAGCTTCCATATATTACTACATTGTTGCCCCATTTTTCATGAACCAACTGGTATAATTTGAATTAATGTGGGAATACTACTTCCTTGGTGTAGAGGTAGGTAGTATCACCAATGATCCTGGTGATTAGGAGAACGTTTATTTAAAAGCAGATTACATAAATATTTACAAGGAAATAAATCAAATAATAAATGTCCGGTCAACTGTACAATTAACATCGAGATATTAATCTGCACTAATTTATACAATCCCACTAATCACGTAATTATTTACATAATTATTGAATATCCTTAATACCCCCTGCAAGCGTTGCGTGGGGTGCAAGTAAACGCAAAGCTTGGATCGAAGGAACTCAAACGTGGGTCGAGAAAGACTCTTGGTGAAGATGTCAGCAAGCTGTAAATGAGATGGGACAAACTGAGTATATAATTTGCCGGAAGAGACGAGCTCACGGACAAAATGACAGTCAATGTCAATGTGTTTGGCTCGTTTATGAGCAACTGGATTCTGACTGAGAAACGGAGCACTCTTATTGCCACATAAGAGAGAAGGCCGAGAGGCGGGAAGAGTCTTGAGTTCACGAAGCAAATTAGTAAGCCAAACTATCTCTGATGCGGCATTGGCAAGAGCGCGATACTCAGACTCACAACTCGAACGAGACACAGTCGGCTGCTTCTTAACACTCCACGAGACGAGATTTGTTGGGATTATACTGGAAAGTATGTTTTTACTTTGTATAATCAAAACTGAATTTCGGAGTTATTCACTAAAATAAATTGTTTATCACTGATGCTTTAAATATCATCAAATGTTACATATATTTACTGCATAACTGTTCAATAAATAGTACGTGTTACATTGTAGTTAATTTAGTGATACCAGTTCACAGAAAATTAAATTAACAGTCCCTTGTAACTAAAAGTACACCATTCATGACCTAGATGGAAATGAACAATCCATCGTGAAATGTTGAAGTGTAAGGCTCGGATTGACTTGTCTTGACCAAGAGATTACACTAGTGCATGACTGATGCACTGAATATGACCTACAGGAGGACAAATTCTTCAGAACTGAACAAGGAAGAATTAGACCTCAGTGGTTCGTTATTTCTTAATCTTCGTTCCATAAATAGGATCACGTGTGGTTGGTAACTATTGCTTTGACTTATCATGGGTAGAGAATCAACGAGATTCAATACTTTTTATCGTGGGCAATATTATTGGTCACATGTGATTGCTAAGATTTAATATGGAGAATCGTGTGCAAGTACGCTTGTTCGATTTGCCCCCTTGGGAGGTTCATAAGCTTTATCATACCAAATCTTGCAAGTGGAACTAGTTTCCGGTATGGATAATAATGTTGAACCGTTCCTTAACCAAGGACAAAAGATATTAATTAACGGAAAGCTATTTCAGTAGCTTGAATTAATTAATGGGCTAGATAATCTTAAACACGGGAAATAATAACCGGGAGCCATATTGACTGTAATATGGGTTAAGATGGATAGTGCAATATTAATTATGTAGTGGGATTAATTAATATTTATGGGCTTGAATAATATTGTGGCTCAATATTGATAATTCAAGATCAATTGGAAGGTCCAATCTTAATTCTCCTAAAGGCCCCCTAAGTAGCCCAACATATAGTCCAATAACTGAAAAAGGTGTTTAAAATAAAATAAATATTGTTGCTTATTTTTCCTCATAATTTTCGAAATTTATGGATAAAAGGGGAGAAAGATTTTATTTAAATTTGTTATGGAATGAAGATATGTATTCTTGGAATACAAGATTATCTCATTAAATTCAAGAAATCTCCCACTTGGTTATCCATAGAGCAATTTTCGAAATTTTTGATAGTTAAGGGAAAGAAAGATTTTCTTGATTTTCTTGAAAAGATATTATGGAAGATATGTATTTCTTGAAATACAAGAATATCTCGTAAAATTATGAAGATCTAAATCTTGGATTCTTGCCCTATAATTTTCGAAAATATTCCATAACAAAGAGTAGGTGGGATTTTGTGGAATATTATAATTATGGGAAAAATAATATAGGAGATATATTCAAGATTTCTTGGAGATCAAGAAAAGATTTTTCCCACATTGTTTTTGCCCCAAAATTTCGACCACCAATACTCTATAAATAGGGGATGATTCTTTCATTCCCAAGTACAATTCTATGTGCTGGAAAAATTAGTAAATCCACAAAGGTGGTGCAACATAATTTATTTTCCTTTTGTTAATTGTTCGCAAGCGTCCTACCACCGGATAGTCGAGCAAGGATTAAGGAAATACTTGGGAAGTTCTTTTGGTGTGTCTAATAAACAAAGCCATTGCCGTCCCAAGAGGTACGTTCACGTAAACTCGTAGAATTTTCGCATGCGTAGGTTTTACGTGAATTGTTTATATGCATGATTTGTTGTTGGATTATTATTTGAATTAATATATGATTAATTCATGCTAGTAATAATTATAAGAATTAAATTTGTATTTAAATATTCATCCCGAATAGATCTGTGCAACTTATTCCCCAACAATTGCCACCAAGAAATATGGAGTAACCATAAGTAGAACGACGAGTTTCAACACACCTAGCCCAATCAGCGTCGGAATAAGCAACAATAGAAGAGTCCGAGTGATGGGAGAAGTCGAGTCCGAAGTGAATTGTGCCTTTGACATAACGGAGAATGCGCTTGACCACTGAAAAATGGTCCTCCGTATGGGCATGCAAGAACTGGCTAACCAGATTTACAGCAAATGAGAGATCTGGTCTAGTAATGGTGAGATACTGCAGAGCACCAACCAAAGAGCGGTATAACGTAGGATCATTGAAAGGAGTACCTGAAATGACAAGAACTTTACCAGTTGCAAGAGGAGTTACAACGGGCTTAACATCGAGAATTTTGGCACGATCCAAGATATCATGAACATATTTGGATTGACCAACAAACAGACCAGTAGATGTATAGGAGACCTCCAGCCCAAGAAAGTAATTAAGTTTTCCAAGATCTTTAATGGCAAATTCAGCATGAGTCCGAGCAATGAACAGACGAAGCATGGAAGGATTGTTTCCTGTCAAGATGATGTCGACGTAAAGTAGAAGAAAAATAACAGAAGAACCTCGATGAAGATAGAACAAAGAGGAGTCTGATCGACTAGTAAGAAAACCAAGACTGTGAAGGTAAGCACTGAAACGTTGAAACCAAGCGAGAGGTGCTTAACGAAGGCCATATAGAGCCTTTTTTAGACGACATACATGATCGGGTACCTTGGATCAACGAAGCCCGGGGGTTGAGCCATGAAAATTGGCTTTTGGAGAACACCATTCAGAAAGGCATTCTTGGCATCCAGCTGATGAAGAGGCCATTTACTTTAACAGATAGAGCCAAGATAACCCGAACAGTGGAAGCTTTGACAACAGGAGTGAATGTATGACCGAAGTCTGTGCCTGAAATCTGTGTGAAGCCTTGAGCCACAAGACGGGCCTTGTGACGCTCAATCAAACCATCAGAATGATACTTGGTATGGAACACCCACTTGGAGTCAACAATATTAGTGTCCGGGGGACGAGGAACGAGATCCCAGGTTTGATTAGAGGGAAGTGCATCTATCTCCTCTTGCATGGCTGCAAGCCACTCGGGAGACTTAGCAGCCGATTTAAAACCACGAGGTTCAGAGGTTGCCAATGGTGCCGAAAGAAGAGAAGTAGTGGCAATATCAACCGGATAACGGGGCTTGAAGATTCCAGCTCGAGCACGAGTCGTCATAGGATGAGATGACGACGTAGGCGGAGGAAGATGCTGCTGAACATGAGGAGCAGGAGCAAGTGGCTCAACAAGAGAAGGCTCATGAGCATCACTGAATTTTGGACAAAGTGTGCAAGGAGAAGTCCGTTCGGATTGAAGCAAGGACTCAGGAGTGGACGGTGGCGTACGAGCCGAAGGCAAATCAACTTCCAAAAAAGTGGTGATCTTAAGAGTGGAAGTATTATTTTCTGCAGTGGTTCGCGAGAAAGGGAAAGAAGATTCATCAAACTGCGCATGCCGAGTGATGAATATATGAGAGCATGAAGGATCGTAGCATCGAAAACCCTTATAAGAGCTACTATAGCCCAAGAAAATGCAAGGACGACTGCGAGGCATCAACTTGTTAGCAGCATAATCACGTAAATAGGGATAAACGCAACAACCGTTGGAATAACTCGGAGCAACATGAAAAAGTAGCTCGAAAGGTGATTTTGTTACCCAAAATAGAAGATGGAAAACGATTAATGATATGAACAACTGTGGAAAAGGCATCGAACCACAGTGATGCTGGACAATGAGAGTGAAACATCATGGATAAATTTGTTTCAAAAACATGGTGATGCTTGCGTTTGGCACTCCCGTTTTGTTGAGGAGTATATGGGCATGACATTCGATGATGAATGCCATGAGAGTGCATAAAGTCACGAACCCGAGCATTGACAAATTCTGTACCACCGTCACTTTGAAAAACCTTAATCGTGCTAGAGAATTGGTTGCATGCAAACTTATGAAAACGAACAAGCACATCATAGAAATCGGACTTAGCACGAAACGGGTATATCCAGGTGAAACGAGAATAATCATCAATAAAAGCACGGTAATAACGAAAGCCATCAGAGGTAACAATCGGGGCTGGTCCCCATAAATCACAGTGAATAATGTCAAGCACACAAGCATCACGTTTCTCATTTAAATCAAAACTCATCGTTTACTTTTGGCCAGTTGACAAGAGGAGCACACAGTAGGATTCAGTAAAATGGATGAAACCGACAAATATCCTAATTAATTTAAATGGGAAATAATAGAAAACGGGACATGCCCCAAACGTACGTGCCATAAATTAAAGCTAGCTTTTAAATTACGAGAATGTAAAGCAGCAACTAGTCCTGGAATGCCCTTTTCCAGCACGTACAGTCCCTGTTCACGCCTTCCTCGTGCCAAAACCTGCTTGGTCAGACGATTCTGAATTTCAAAAGATTGGTCAGAAAATATAATATCCACTGGAAAATCAGAAGTAAGCTTGCTTATAGACAATAGATTTTTGATCAAATGAGGAACAACCAAAACATCAAGTAACTTAATATAATCAGAAAAATCACGATAACCGACATGAGACATAGATGTTGTGGAGTCATATGAGCCGATGCACCGAAGTCAACATACCAGTCGGAGTTAGTTTCTGAGACATTACAAGACCGAGTGAAGTCTTGAGCAAGCCTAGCAAGATGATACCATGTAGAGAAAGGTAGTATCACCAATGATCCCGGTGATTAGGAGAACGTTTATTTAAAAGCTGATTACATAAATATTTACACGGAAATAAATCAAATAATAAATGCCCGGTTAACTATACAATTAATGCCGGGATACTAATCTGCACTAATTTATACAATCCCACTAATCACGTAATTATTTACATAATTACTGAATATCTTTAATACTTAGAATGTGAATTAATGTAAGAATGTTGATGTCTAGAATGTGACTCTGTGCATGCGTTATGTTATGACTCTTATAATCTTTATTGTAGCATTTAAAAAAAAAAAAATTTTATACCTTACTTTAAAAAGCAGGCTCCAGGAGCCATTGCCACCTTGGTGCGCGATTGCTACCTGTGCCAATATTTTTTTTCTTGAGGAAGTTAGCTGATTGGGCAATTAGATTTCCAATTATGGTATTTTCTAGTCAGTGGCGGAGCCAGGAAATTCGCCGAGGTGGGCCCAAGGTCTCATGTACACTCAGGTGTACCGTGCACTCATAGTGCATTTTAGAATTATGCAAATTGTTATATAGACAAATGTAACTTATTTACACTAAACCGTGTAATTATTTTTCCATATTAATAGTTGCACGATTAAGCATAAATAAGTTACATTTTTCAGTATAACAAGTCACACATTTCTAAAATGCATTACGAGTGCACGGTGCACATAAAAAAAAGGCACACTTTGAAATTTAAATAAAAAAATACAATGTTTAGGACTTGGACACTAACACATTTGTCTTTTAAGATCACACTCAAACCACTTAATAATAATTTATACTATACACTAATATATATATATATATATTAAAGTTTCAAAGGGGTCAGGGCCCCAGTGACCCCTTGGTCTCATAGTGGCTCAATTTCTGATGGGGTGTGACCACAAACCTTGTTATTTAGGGAGTAACAATTTTGTTTTATTTATTCATGAGGAATGTAATTCGGTCGTTAGCTATAATGAAAGACATTTATGCTTAAGATTACAAAACTATAAGATTTGGAAATTACATTCATATGGTACTGTTGCAGCAGATTAAGTGAACAACTTTGCTTCTTAGTTATTGATAATACGTGGTGACACTACCAACTAATAAATTCTTATAGAAAGATAGATTTGTTTACTTCTTACTGTTATTTGGTCAACAAAAAAACAGGACTTGGGTTTCCTAGCATTGTAAGTTACAATTTTAACAAAATCTGGTGAACCTGGTAAACCTGTCACTTGAATATTAGCTGATTTTAAGTATTAAAAGTGGTGAAATTCGTATATGAACGTGTGCCAATCATTTTTTCATTAATTCACTGTTGAGTCACTATTTTGTATGTAGATAAATTCTTGTCTCAGCCCAAATCTGATTCCAGCTACACACCTAAGGAGGAGTTTGTAGCATCAAGATCATCAAGGCTTGTGTCCACACATTGAGAACTCCAATATCTGCTCTTAAAGAATTAGTAAACATCACAAATTAAATGTCTACTCAGTTGATTGAACCTAGTTCAATCTGATGTCCCTTAACTTTCGTTTCCCTACTTTGGCTGGTGAAACAAAGTTAAGTTGGTTTACAACCATCAAGCGGTGACACTATGTGTTCCTATAAAAGTCCCGTTGAATGTAGATCCGAGCAAAAGACTTTGGTCTTAAATACCCATTGGAACGAAATCCCCGGTTTACTTTTAATTTTGATGAAAAACATCGTTTCAATTTAATGAAAAAATAATATTTTAGTGAGGAACGTTTTAAAAGGGCGGGGTATTAATTGCTTAATCGAGATCCATCATGATGTCTAAGTCATATTTGAGCAATTATTGGGCGCCGCCTATCCAAACATGACATAAGCGGACTAACAAGTATTTTTGGCGCCGTCTACCCAAACATTTAATACGGTCCGACAGATATTTAGGCGCCGCCTACCCAAGCAATAATAATGCGGACCAAAATTGGTAACGAATTTAAATAAACAAGTTAACAAGTGGGATTTTAATAACCCTTTTAAAATCCGAAATTTAAAATCCAATTTTAAATTCTATTTATTGTTATTAAAATTAATTAATCGAATTAATTATAAAATAAAATCCAATTTTATTTCAAGACTTAAAATTAATCTTATTAGTTTAAATCAAATTTTAATTCTTTTATTTATTAAGGGCTCATGTGCAAGTTTCAAAAACTGCACGGAAGGGCCTATCCTAAATCCAATTTCGGCACAGTCCTTCCCCTCATCATCGCCCGATTTCCAAAACCATTTTCCGATGGGGTCATCAAAATCAAACATCCAACAATTCATCAGTTTATCAGAATTATTCCAAAAAATTCCCAAAAACTGTTCCAATTATTAGGGCTTAATCTGATTTTAATCTCATCAGTTCCAAACCAATCGAGGAAACCCAATCAACAATTCTTCAGAATACACAGTTCATCAAAAGAATAACCCAAACGAGAATCAGACATGCATCGCACAAGAACAAGAACCAGAACAGACGTATTTAATCGAATCGACACACGGGAGCGAGTTGTCGTCGCCGCCTTAGCGTGCGGGCGACTTGTCACCGCGAAACAGAGCAACCGATTGGGGTCGCGCGTGGAGCCGTGACCCCTTTTGCTAGAATCGGTTCGAAACCAAAACAGTAAAATCGAATTGGCAGCGGCCGCCACTGGTTCGTCTCGATTTCGGTGGCGCGCCGCCTAGAGTCGAATCAAAATGGACACAGGGGCCAAGTTTTGAAGGGAATCATGCGGCGAGACTCAAATCGAGGCGAATCGGTGGCGTACCATCACGATTCGAGGGGGCTCGGAGGTGCAATCCGAGCCCACCGTCGTGAAAAGAGACGAGACCAGAGGAATAGTGACCTAATCGGGATGGGGCGGCATATCGTATAATCGAAGGAGGTGGACCCGGGCGACCGACGCGAGCCGCCTCCCACGTACCAAAGAATTTCAGCGGCGGAGGCGGGAGGATTTTCTCCCAGAGAAAACCTTAGTCTGAGTGTGGGGACGAAGACGAAAAGGTGGCCAAAACAAATAAGTATGGGGTGCGTCCCATCTAATGAGCGTCCCCATGAATGTATATCACACATGGTGCGGTCAATTGACACGACCGCACCAAACAAATTTATAAGAAAAAATTAATTTATAAATCTGAATTTATGCAATCAATTAAAGAGCCTGGAGCTTTGATACCACTGTTGTAATATAGAGGCACGTAAACACGTAATACATGCGCAGCGGAATAAAATAGTTCACCAACAACGAACAGTTAATTGTATAAACAAATGCGATTAATCATAACGAGAAATCTTACAGTAATTTGATAGCAGATTTCTCATCTACGGTATCCACGTAATCCCCTTGGACAGACTTGCACAGATCTGTCAGCGTTGAATCTGAGATGGAATTTGCTAGGAAAATTCCTATTCTAGATTTTATGGAGAAACTATGTTTTCTTGTTGTAGTAAATAATGAATCCCGGGATGTCATATATATAGGGAGAGATTGACTTAAATCTTAAACAATCTTTATTAGGAAGATAATTCATAATCTTGCAAAACAAATCTCAAAGATATGTTTTTCCCTACGGATATTTTCCTACAATAATATTCCATAATATTATTTGGGATTCCTATTTAATTAAATTTAATTTAATTAAATAGTAATAATAATTAATTCTAAATTAATATATTATTAATTTTCCATAAATTAAATATTAAATCTAATTTAATACTTAATCAACCAACTATAATCTGTACACGAGGGTTACTTGTTGTGTAACTCATAGGTCCTCATATATCGAGCGATTAGTCAAACTAACGGTCTTAATTGAACCCTAGACAATAAATCAGACATTCTCAATATATGAGGTACGTTGCGAGAAACGTGTAACTACCTGTAACTATAACATGGGCTATTACGATTTCCTCATTTCATTCACGAATATTCGATTAGTCTTGAACATGATGAAGTGTCTATTCAAATAACTTAATCTCTTTATCTCAAATCACTAATTGATCACTTATGTCACACTTGGCCACAAAGTCCAAGTTGACCTGCATTGGCCAATGACTTTGATCCAATTATGATGAGAAGGAGAGTATTTTCTCTAAATCCACTTTGAGGAATGAATCTTTTTCTTGGCTCAACTACCACGCACATGCACTTCGTGATGAACCCAATCTAAGCCATATCTACCCATGGAAGGGTGCAAGCGTCGGTCATGGTCAAAGTTCATCACTCCACACATGTCATGCGTATTGATCTCAAGTCAAAGGAGTATCGCATCGCTCCCACTAACCGAGACACCAGTAGACACATATAGTGGAACTACATCAAACGGTTGCTCGGATGGGTATACCAATACCCTTTAAGGTATTTGTGCATCCATCATGAGATACCTAGTATCTCGCAGTAAGTGAGATCTTACTACACTCTCTAAGAGTATGATGCAGATCGCACACCAATCTCCATTGCATCATCAATATTCCATTCTTGATGATCCTTGATTGGGGCAATTTGAGGATCATGCTTAAGTCATCTGAGTTCTCACACACTCAATGACAGTAGTGATTCAAGGGAACACAGATAAGAACAAATGCAAACAATCAAACATAATATTCTAACAAGTGTAATGCCATACATTTAATATTAAATAAATAGTAATATTAAACCAACATTGAATATTATCTTAACATTATGTCCATACAAAGGATTGTCTTTAGGACACTAACACTAACATTTATACGGTTATCTTGAAATGAATTTATATGAAAATCCTAAAGGATTTAACATGTCTAAAGCATGTCAATCAACCCAAATGAAGATTATTCTATTAAATTACATAATTTTTTTGTATGGGCTCTAATAATTTGGACGTAAGTGGCAGTCTAGTTTAAAAAGGCTATATCATTGACCCAAATAAGTCCATATATTTTCATAAAGAAAAATGAGTCAAAATTTGTGGTCGTTGCAAAATATGTTGATGACCTCAATTTTTTATTGGAATACCTGAAGTGATCCAAGAGACAGTTATATGCTTAAAGAAAGAATTTGAGATCAAAGATTTTGTAATTATTAACTTCTATCTTGATTTACAAATTCAACACATAGAATATGGAGTTTTTGTCCATCAAATTACTTATACCCTGAAGGTACTAAATAAATTTACATGGAAAATGCGCATCCAATGAGTACCCAATGGTCATTCGATTGTTTGATCCTAATACGGATCCTTTTAGACCGCGAAAGAAAGGTGATGAGATACTTGGTCCTTAAGTACCATATCTCAGTATAATTGGTGGATTAATAGATCTTGCTAATTGTACAAAATGAAATATATTTCATCGATATTTTTCTGCTTATTTCATGAGTTACAAAAGTACGATGAAATTGATTTGCAATAGATCCGATCAAGTGAAATTTAGAAATTTATTTATCAAGACATAAACGACTGCAACATTTGAAAGTTTATAAATCATATATGCGTCGGTTAAAGGATCTCAAATAATGTTTAAATCAGGGGAGAATTAATATGTACTCTTCTCTTTTCACTAAATTTATGTCCTACTGGATTTTCCCCAATAAGATTTTTAACGAGACACAATGGCGGACATTCAAAGGGGAAGTGTTATGAAATAGATCATATGTTGAATTTCATTGGGAGTTACAAGAAAATCATATAGGAGTTTTATGTATGTTACAAGGAACTTTTCATTGCAATATTAATTCACATTTATGTATTCATTCATAAGGTTCTCTATAAATAGGTAGTATCTCATTCTCATTTGTACACACAACCAAGAAATAGTAATACTATCCTGGCTTGGTATCGCCCCCAGATGTAGTCATTCTTGATGAACTGGGTAAATAAATTGTGTTCTTAATTTATTTTATAACATTTAACACCTTTTTTTTAACCTAGGAGTAATACTTAAAAAATATAACACTTAAGAGTAAGAGCTACTTATAAATGTTACCTAATAGTAACTACCCCTTTAAAAATTTCGGAGTTACTTCTATTGTAAATTTTCATTTAAAAATTTCTGCACATTTATCCAGACTAGGCTTGGCAATGGGATGGGGTGGGGTGGGGGGGGGTGGGGGGGGGGGGGGGGGGACAACTCTCCATCCCCGTCCCCGCAAAAAATCAAAATATAAAATTAAACATACAACATAAATAAAAATTAAAAATAATATATTGTTGGGAAAAAAACTATGAGGTACAAAGTGGCTTACAATTTTACAATTTAATACAATTGTTTTTTACAATTACACTCAACTAAAAAATCAGACTCTAAAAGACTATATTGCCCTTCCTTCCCCTTCCTTTGCAGCTGATTTATCACCTCCCTACAGGTGTTCAATCAATGAATAGTATTCCGTATATGAACAGTACCCGCTTTTGTTGATGAACAGTGTTTTTCGAAAGTGCTAAAATTTTGGTTAAAGTGCAGATAATTTTTTTTAATTTATCTTTTTTTCTGTATAATTTTTTCTTCTTCATTTTTATATATTCACATTTTTCAAAATTTATTCTTTTTACCTTTTTTTTCAAAAATTACAGAATTATATACTATTTTTTCTACAACAAGAATTATATACTCATTTACCAAAAGTGTAAATTTTTTTATTGAAAGTGTAAATTCTTCAACAAAAGTATAATTTTTTAAAAGAGTAGTGATTTTTTTTCAAGTAAAGTGAATTTTTGTTATATATAGTGAGACTTTTATATGTAAAGTGAACATTTTTAGTTAAAGTGAATTTTTTCTGTATATAGTGAGATTTTTATATGTAAATTGAACATTTTTTTGTCCAAACTAATTTTTTGACTTTTTTTAGCCTCATTTTTTACTGATATGCACAAAAAATCAACAAATTTAATAGATAACCTAAACTGATACATCTCACTGTTAGTAAATCTAAATGCAGATTGATCTCTCTTAAACCACTATTCCAGTAGATAAATGCAGCTTCCCAAAAATTAAACAGTAAACGTCCAAGTACACAAAATTCTTGCAAATAACAATAAATAAAAAGAAAAAACAGAACATTTACAGTCTTTATTGATGTAATCCTGCTTCATGATTCCGACCTACATTCAAAACAGAGAATTAAATTGGAGAGCAAGGGAATATCAACATTATATTAAATCAAGATTCATTTAAACAAAATTCATTGACATTACACACGTTCCACACAGTCATTCTTGATAGAACGCGCCGGTGAAGGCGGTCCGTTGCCAGGATCGATATTGGATGCCAAACGTAAACGTAACAAAATAAAACCTAAACAGCGTCTAAAACAAAAGGTCAGATTTCGTTACTCTTGAAGATCGAGGTGTTGGTTCCACTGCAGATCTTCTAATTTGTTTCCCAACCTCGTTCGAATGTCGGGTGGACAGCAGTCTATCGAACGTGGAGAAGAGCCTACAGTTTCGTCTCCCAAAACCCTAGTTCGCTGGCTGCAACATTTCTGATATGATTTCGTGTGCCTTAGGGTTCTGGACGAAAACAAGGCCCTTTTTATATGCTCCATAGGTTTTCGTGGGCCAGACTAGGAATCCACTAGAAGGTATAGGGTTTGGGCTTCTTCCGGACCCAAATACTCTTATGCTCAACCCAGAACATTAATTTGGCTCGAGAACATTAATTCATCCCACTAGAAAATTAATGTTGCACTCCCGTCCTATCTCGAACCGAATCAGGACTTCTATTAGACTTTATAATTCCCCGTGTTAAAGATATCGCGCGTCCATTAATTATTAAAACTTCTGAATGCTTTAATTAATTAATGTCTTTTATACCTTAAGTAGTACCACTCAACCTTTGTTGTCGTACGAATTAAATCCACCTGCAGGGTTTAATACGACAATCCTTTATGAGTTTCCTCAAGGGGACGTCATCATCCTGGATGTCCAGGACACGGTGCCCTAATGCCAGTAAATAGACATCATGTGAGCGATGTCACTACCCAAAATACGGAGCATGAAGAATCTATCAAGATTCTCACCTATAGTAAATCAAAATAGTGAACAAGCACCCCACATATCTAAATACCACACTTAAGGTTAAGAATAATAAAAGTCACCAAGACCTCTTGTTCTTCATAACAATCAGAATAGAAGAACATGTCTTATCCGTGACCCATTCAATGCGACATAGCGCACTAGTATAAACTAATGGCCAAGACAAACCACCAACAAGTTTATACTACAACTTAAACCAATAGTTATGCCCAGAACTATCTCAGTTGTGAATACTGTTTATATCTTATAAGGAACTTGAATATGTGATCTTCTGTATGACTACAAACCCACCACATTGTCTACAACATAAGATAACCAGACACATAAGCAATTTAATCCTGCTTCATGATTCCGACCTACATTCAAAACAGAGAATTAAATTGGAGAGCAAGGGAATATCAACATTATATTAAATCAAGATTCATTTAAACAAAATTCATTGACATTACACACGTTCCACACAATCATTCTTGATAGAACGCGCCGGTGAAGGCGGTCCGTTGCCAGGATCGATATTGGATGCCAAACGTAAACGTAACAAAATAAAACCTAAACAGCGTCTAAAACAAAAGGTCAGATTTCGTTACTCTTGAAGATCGAGGTGTTGGTTCCACTGCAGATCTTCTAATTTGTTTCCCAACCTCGTTCGAATGTCGGGTGGACAGCAGTCTATCGAACGTGGAGAAAGGCCTACAGTTTTGTCTCCCAAAACCCTAGTTCGCTAGCTGCAACGTTTCTGATCTGATTTCGTGTGCTTTAGGGTTCTGGACGAAAACAAGGCCCTTTTTATATGCTCCATAGGTTTTCGTGGGCCAGACTAGAAATCCACTAGAAGGTATAGGGTTTGGGCTTCTTCCGGACCCAAATACTCTTATGCTCAACCCAGAACATTAATTTGGCTCGAGAACATTAATTCATCCCACTAGAAAATTAATGTTGCACTCCCGTCCTATCTCGAACCGAATCAGGACTTCTATTAGACTTTATAATTCCCCGTGTTAAAGATATCGCGCGTCCATTAATTATTAAAACTTCTGAATGCTTTAATTAATTAATGTCTTTTATACCTTAAGTAGTACCACTCAACCTTTGTTGTCGTACGAATTAAATCCACCTGCAGGATTTAATACGACAATCCTTTATGAGTTTCCTCAAGGGGACGTCATCATCCTGGATGTCCAGGACACGGTGCCCTAATGCCAGTAAATAGACATCATGTGAGCGATGTCACTACCCAAAATACGGAGCATGAAGAATCTATCAAGATTCTCACCTATAGTAAATCAAAATAGTGAACAAGCACCCCACATATCTAAATACCACACTTAGGGTTAAGAATAATAAAAGTCACCAAGACCTCTAGTTCTTCATAACAATCAGGATAGAAGAACATGTCTTATCCGTGACCCATTCAATGCGACATAGCGCACTAGTATAAACTAATGGCCAAGACAAACCACCAACAAGTTTATACTACAACTTAAACCAATAGTTATGTCCAGAACTATCTCAGTTGTGAATACTGTTTATATCTTATAAGGAACTTGAATATGTGATCTTCTGTATGACTACAAACCCACCACATTGTCTACAACATAAGATAACCAGACACATAAGCAATTTAATCCTGCTTCATGATTCCGACCTACATTCAAAACAGAGAATTAAATTGGAGAGCAAGGGAATATCAACATTATATTAAATCAAGATTCATTTAAACAAAATTCATTGACATTACACACGTTCCACACAATCATTCTTGATAGAACGCGCCGGTGAAGGCGGTCCGTTGCCAGGATCGATATTGGATGCCAAACGTAAACGTAACAAAATAAAACCTAAACAGCGTCTAAAACAAAAGGTCAGATTTCATTACCCTTGAAGATCGAGGTGTTGGTTCCACTGCAGATCTTCTAATTTGTTTCCCAACCTCGTTCGAATGTCGGGTGGACAGCAGTCTATCGAACGTGGAGAAGAGCCTACAGTTTCGTCTCCCAAAACCCTAGTTCGCTGGCTGCAACATTTCTGATATGATTTCGTGTGCCTTAGGGTTCTGGACGAAAACAAGGCCCTTTTTATATGCTCCATAGGTTTTCGTGGGCCAGACTAGGGATCCACTAGAAGGTATAGGGTTTGGACTTCTTCCGGACCCAAATACTCTTATGTTCAGCCCAGAACATTAATTTGGCTCGAGAACATTAATTCATCCCACTAGAAAATTAATGTTGCACTCCCGTCCTATCTCGAACCGAATCAGGGCTTCTATTAGACTTTATAATTCCCCGTGTTAAAGATATCGCGCGTCCATTAATTATTAAAACTTCTGACTGCTTTAATTAATTAATGTCTTTTATACCTTAAGTAGTACCACTCAACCTTTGTTGTCGTACGAATTAAATCCACCTGCAGGATTTAATACGACAATCCTTTATGAGTTTCCTCAAGGGGACGTCATCATCCTGGATGTCCAGGACACGGTGCCCTAATGCCAGTAAATAGACATCATGCGAGCGATGTCACTACCCAAAATACGGAGCATGAAGAATCTATCAAGATTCTCGCCTATAGTAAATCAAAATAGTGAACAAGCACCCCACATATCTAAATACCACACTTAGGGTTAAGAATAATAAAAGTCACCAAGACCTCTAGTTCTTCATAACAATCAGGATAGAAGAACATGTCTTATCCGTGACCCATTCAATGCGACATAGCGCACTAGTATAAACTAATGGCCAAGACAAACCACCAACAAGTTTATACTACAACTTAAACCAATAGTTATGTCCAGAACTATCTCAGTTGTGAATACTGTTTATATCTTATAAGGAACTTGACGATGTGATCTTCTGTGTGACTACAAACCCACCACATTGTCTACAATATAAGATAAGCAGACACATAAGCAATTTATAAGAATGCAATAATGTGAAAAATCATTTATTTCAGATAATAAGGAAATTGAATATACATCCACAAAAGCTCACTAAAAGTTTGCTTTACAGTATACACCAACAATTCTTCCATCATTCTAATTTTTTTTTAAAAAGGCTCAATTTTCCTAAAACTTACAAACAAGAATACAAAATCATACATAAGTTTGGATCTAAATTCCTAATTTCACAGAGATAATGCCACTGGAACATAAGCACATATTACATACAAGAAATCCAACCAAAATCCACAATAAAAGAGGGAAACACAATAAATGAAGTAATCTACAGGTTTTCTAAGCAAATGCCTCTGCTAATTACTGAAATCAGACGCTATTAGTAGCAATTCCATAAACGAAAGAAACATCAAGAAAACAAGAAACCCACATAAATAAGGCATGAATTAAACATGTAAACCATTAAAAGCCCAAAAAAGAAAACAAATGGGACCAAATCCACCTTCCCCAATCTTGTTGTCGAATGAAAAGTGATCCGTGGCTTTCTGAATTACAGACAGGTCCCAAAACTGCAGATTTAGCCCAAAAAAAAGTAAGGGAAGTTACCTGTTTAAAATAGCAGCTAATTTAGCCCATAGAAACAGAATGATAAAGAGGAGCAATAACACACTAGAGACTAATGACAACAGAGTATAACCAGATATCTCAAACACCACCCAAGAAGCCAAACTCACCACTAAAATTCCCATTGTTACATCTTTCCTTCTCCATAGCATCACATCTGCAACTGAACAATCCAAAAAAAAAAAATCACAACTACGAAACTTCATAACCACAAAAATCAGATCCACTAATGCCAAATTTTTTAAGATTTTTTTTTAAAACAGAGCTAAAAAATTAACCCAAAATCACAAATTATACCACCATCACTTACAACTCAGTACTATTTAAACCATTTCAAACTCTGTGAATCGATTCAATAGGGTAATTTACAGATACCACCACCGCTTAAAAACCTAAGATCAACCACAACTCTTACGAAAACCCAGTAATAAAAAACACAAATTCAACCCAAAACAACAAATTATACCTCCCCAAAAACCCAAAAATTTTGAGATCCACAAAATTCGCGCAAATCTGGATCGAAAAAACGGAGAAAATTTCTCACCTGTTGAAGATCTTGTCAGGTGCAGTAAATCTAGGGTTTCAACACAGAGACAACCCAAGCCCCTCCGCAGCCACGTCTTCGAAATCGGCGACGGTGCCGACATTTACGACTGCATCGCCGCTTTTTCGTGCGGAGGCGCTGCAGGGTGTCGGTCCTGAGCGGAAGCGGGGTTGTGATGGGCGTGACGCTAGGTCAATCGGCGGCTCTTGATGGGGTTATGAAGCTTTGAGATTTTTGAGATAGAGGGGCGGCGGTGCGGTGGAATTGAAATTTTTTTTTGTTGATAATTTGAGAGAGAATTTTGGGGGAAGAGGGAGAGATGTATTTTGAAAATGATAAAAGAGGCGCACGGATTCCTCCGTTTCAAAGTTTGGTATTCCACTCCTATTTCATAACTTTTCAATTTGACATCTGTATCATATTTTAATTATTTAAAATTTGAAAAAAAATATTAAATTTAGAAAAAAAAATCTAGTTTTTTTTATTACCTGACCCGGACTTAACCCGACCCAAGTGGTTCATGGTTCACCCGGCCCGAATAGTTCATAATTTATGGTTTATGGTTCATGATTTAGGGTATAGAATTTAGAATTTTAAATAATTAAAACATGGGACATGTGTCAAATTTAGAGGATATGGAACATGGATGGAACACCATATTTTGACACAGAGGAATCCAACTGTAAATGAGGGTGAGAGAGGTATATCTGAGTGTAAATTGGATGTGACGTGTTTGATTGAAGTAAGAGAGACCGATTTTGGGGGTTTTTTTTAAAGAGGGTTAAATTAGTCTTTTAATTGTTAATTTTGTAGTGAATTGTAATTGGGAAAAATATTTGTATTTAACTGTTAGGGAGTGGAAAATCTTGTATTTAGATGTAATAAACTCTACATCTCATTTATTCTCTCCCACAATTAAATAACTTCAAATCATCATTTCACGTGCATCTATATCAAGTTTCTCCTCAAAAAATATAAATAATTTCAATATTATATATATTAGTAAACTATAATTTCAAAATTAGGGTTTAGAATTTTAAGATATATTATTTAATTATATGTATGTATATATAATTATATATATATATATATATATATATATATATATATATATATATATATATATATATATATATATATAAATTTAAATTAAAAAAATTCGGGGCCCCGAGGGGCGGGAATGCTATCCCCGCCCCGACCTTCGAGGGAAAAAAATTCCCCATCCCCGCTCCACGGAGAATTTTCGCGGGAATTCCCTGTCCCGATTGAGGCGGATCCCCGCGGGGAACGGAAATTTCTCGCCCCGCTGCTAAGCCTAATCCAGCCACACGTTCAGCTTCGCGCAACATAATGCAGCTCATTCTAAATATATTTCGACATCAAGAATGTAACACCCCAAAAATACTATGTGAATAATTATAATTCAGTTGTAATTAATTATGAGAGAACTCTATTATAATAGTGGAATTTTACTGAAATTTAAATGACAATACAAAGTATTTGATTAAGAGTAGTATCAATTAAATAAAAATTAAATGAATACATTATATATTTATTTTATGCATATGTCTTATATGTGTACATACAATTAACACACATATATAAATATTCAACGTATTATTAGGACATGAATACTAAGATGTCCTGGCCATGTACATATTACAACACCTCAACTTATAAGAAATATATTAATTAATAAAATGGGGTAAAAAGGATAAGTATAAAAACAATAGGTGGCTATTGATTAAGAAGCAAATGTGTCCTCTTACTCCCCTAGCCTTCATTTAGATACCAAATATTCTATCTTCAAGCTTAAGTTAGAAACAAGATGAAAAGGGCGAAATATTAGGCGCTGAGAGGAAAAAGGTATATCTTCCTTCTTTGAGTTTAGTTTCTATCTTTATTTTGTGACTTATTGACTTGATTAGAGAAGCTAATAATCTATAACTATATAATACACCTACATCTTTACCTTTTTGTTTTCCTGCCTTTTTTTCTAGCCCTTGACCTGAAATTAAAATGATCTTGATCGTTTATTTATTTTGCTTTTTAATACATGGTAGGCTGACTATTAAATTAATTACTCACACCCCTAATTTTAATATCACCATCAAAACCGTCTGATTATGCATGATTAGTTCATACGTTACAAATCACACATCTATATAAGGAGCTTTTGCTAATAATTTTTTATTCCATCTTTTTGTGGTGAGTAACTCTTTTATTTTTTTGTATTTTTGTTTCTTCTTTTCTTCATCGTTTGACCATATTCTTTTTTGTATCATCTTTAATTTTCTTCTTTTCGTTCATTGATTCTACTAATCTTATAATGTTATTCATTGTTTTACTGGATTTTGTAGTGGTTTAATTGTCTTCTTGTCTTCAGATCTACGACGGTGATATTGATCGGTTTGAGTATTTCCAAACATGTTCTAAAATGACATAAGAGTTTTAGGGATGATCCAAACGATCATTGATAGAGATTTGCCTTTGACGTATATGGTGCATAATGGTAGGCAAATCTTAAACAATCTCCGAGAATTAGTGCATTTTTTTTATTTTAAAATTTAGTCTTTATTAATGGTTCTAACATATTTCATTTCAAATATCCGCCTGATATGACACTTAATACTGAAGAGGGGAAGACAGAATAGTGGAAGGAAATAAGCAAGAGAAATAGTTATTCATCTATACTTCTAATCATCAACCTTGGATTATCTTGAATCTAAATGAATATATTAAGTTGTAGGATTTAATACTTATGAAAATGAATAATATATGTTGTCAATTAGCATCTTTACAGTAATTCTTTACTACTATTAAGGCCGATTTGGCTAACCAATATTATTGTTATTTTTCGTTTAAAAAATCATTTTACATACCAATTAATGTATTAATGTCATTGTATCACCCTATTAATAGTATTATCTTCTATATTCTTATATCTAAATATCAATATTATATATATATAATATCACTGATTGCCCTTTATATTTATATCAACTTTATAAAATTTAAATTTATTCATTATACTATAATATAAATCTAACACCATACAGTAAAATTTATAATACATAATGGGAAAAAATTAATAACATTAAATGATGAAGTTCTAAAATCATTACATGGTTGTTCAACAAATAATGAACGCATCTTAATATAAATTTATCAAGTATGTATATATATTTGGATGTTAGAAATTTAATCAAATTCAAAATTATTTTCGATCTTAATTGTTGATTTTAAATTAATTTATTATTTTAACTTTTAAATTTGACAGAAATCATATGCCAAGGCATGATAATATGTAAATTAATATGCATTAAATATTATAAATAAAGGAAAGATTGTCTAAATAATATAATAATAAAAGTCAAGATCGATTTTTGTTATATGTATATATGTTTAAATTTTTTTATAGAAAAAAATGTTCTATACAAACTTTTATCTATAAAATTTTCAATATTATTTATACAAATTTTATTAAATAATATGTCCATATGTTTAGGTTCTTCAATATTAACTAATTTTATCAATTAATATTTAAAATATTTGTTGATTTTATATATATACACCTCATAATTTGTTCTTACATTTTAATGTTAAGTATCAAAATAATGAAGTACATAAACACCATGTAATATGCCATAAACCATATAAAATCTAATTCTACAAATTAAATATTAGAAAAATGGTTTATTTTTCAAGTCTTAGCCACTAATTACTCCTAAATGATAGTCATGGAGACAAAATTTTCTGCGATAAATTTGACAATGTACTTTCTTTTTACCAATTTTGAAGCAGTACACACATCTATATAAATTATTTAATTTTTAATTATCCAACATAACAAAACACTTAATATTAATTTTATATGCATATGTTTATATTTTGACTGTTGATGATTCTGAATTGTGTCTCCATGTAATTTTTTGTTTATTTGCTTATTTGATGATTATGATATTTTTCCAGTTTATTGGTTCGGATTGATTTGTTGTTTCCGTCGAATTTGGGATTAAAATTCCACCGTGTTTAGCTTTTTAAGTGCAAAAGTTTGTATATGTTCATCTACATTCTATTGCGTTGACGTTCTTAGCGATTTTCCTTAAGAGTGTTTCAAGATTTTTTTTACAATTTTCAGCGACATTCGCCAAATCTTTCGGTAGCATTGGTGTGACTATTCTGTTGATTTGGGTCAAGTTTGCTTTAGCCACTATTTTATAAGGCCATATTTTGATGGAGATTAGTTTTTTCAGTCCAATTTTTTGGGTATAAACTTAAATTAAAGATTTGTAATAGATGTTAAATGTAATTGAAAAATTGTACTACCTCCGTCGCGATTGAATGTCGCCTTTACTTTTTATACGCTTTTTTGCGAGCGAGTTTTGTATTAGTAATTGAAATGATAAAGTGACTTTTAAGGAGGGGTATCATAGATGAGAGGCTCCAATTCTGGACGGAGGGAATATAACATATTGAATAATTTTTCGTATCTGTTTTATCATACAATATCTTGGAGTGTAATATATTATTTTGGAATACATATATATGAATATTATTTATTAGACAGACGCGCAAGTGAAATAAATTATTTACACGTTTAGAGATGATTTTTGGAGGCAATATGTTACTAAGTGGATTGTAATTTTTAAGCTAAATAAGCTAGTTGACCTCTCAATTGAAATCTTATAGATTAGATTTGTTTAATTGTAATTATTTTCAATTAACATGCTCTATTAGTATAACAATTGTGTAGCATATGTTCAAGGAGTTTTTAGTTATGATTTAATATATATTTCGTGTAGTAGTTATGCCAAATTTAAGAATGGATACACTTAATTTCATCTTTGGACGATGTTTTTTTTTAACCATTTATGCGTAAATTTGTGTTTCCAATTCCAACACAAAAATTGATATTTTTTTTGTGATTAATTTGCCACGTGGATAGGAGATTTTGGTTCTTTAGATACTAAGAAAATATGCATGTGGCACTTGGTTGGTTGTGTCCTTGAAAAGAACAGACAAGTACACAATTTGATCACCAAAATGGATGTTGGTTGGTGTTGGTGAGTCCAAAAGAGAAGTCTTACTATTTTTTCCTATATAGTTACTCACTTTCATAACTTGGTTAATTGTAAGTTTTGCATTAAACTGTTCCAATTATACAATAACTATTCAATTGGAGGAATATGTCTTATGAACAAAATTTCAATGTTCATAAATCACTGTTCATGCGAAAAATAAGTCAAAGTGAAATAATAATATAATAAATGATTTTGATTTAGAACACTTTAATCTCGCAAACTCTCTGTCCTCTTTTAATAACAGTGTCTGCTCAATATTTTCTAAAATCTCTAAATAAAGTGGAAATTAGTCGATGAATAAATTTTAATATTTATAATTAATTGTGTCTTTCTAAAAAGATATTCTTTGATAGTATCAAGATCCTTTTCATCTTATACAAGGTAATCAAGATTTTCTGGTAGCATCGACATTTAGTCTTGCATTTGTTGGAGTTCTATTCGATGTCGTCTTTGTTCAAGAAATAATCAATTCTTTCCAGTTTCGTCGGATATGATATTTCAGAGTTTCATCTATTATTTTCAGCGAAATAACCTTTGTAATTGTAATTGAAACATCATTGGAATCATCTATATTTTATTCGCTTTGTAATTGAAAGTAGTCAAGAGCAATGCAAAATTTCCACAATATTTTCATCATTTTCATTATTGTTTATATAAATAATTTTAAAACATTACATTGTCTACATTATATATTTTTATTAGCAAAATGTCTAATTACATTTATACTATAAGTTTGTTAGTGATATATAATTATTTTCCAAGATTTCTATTTTATGCATCTCATCCTCTAATACTAATTTGATTTTTGGGTGACTTCAATCAAGCAACTCATTATGAAATGAATTATTTAATAAGAATACAAAGTAAATTAATTGCAATTTATCATTAATTATCTATAATGATTGAAGAGATATTTATTTGATTATTTATGTTTAATAGCTAATACATAACATTATTTCTGATTGCTATCGTTAGATATGTAATTAAAACGAGTAAGATATTACAATTTAATGGATAAATTGTATAATTATTTTTATTAAAAGAGGATTTGTTCGATTATTTACTTTTTAGTGAATTAAATTGATGTGTTACAATATATAAGAATAGTTATTCTGAGATTAATTATATTAAAGTTTAGACTAATTTGTTGTAAATTTCATTATTTATGCCTAAGTTGTAGTTAGTCTAATATAATGTGTATGATTTTGTGTTCATGACTTTTTGTCAAAATTCCTTTAGAATATGTATATTAATTCATTTTCAACCTACCTTCATTTAATTGTTTAATTAAATGATGTCGTAATACTATTTTATACCAATTTTAGAGCACTGATTTTTTTTTTTTTGAAACAAGAGCACTAATTTTAGAGCACTAATTGTTTATATAAATAATTTTAAAACACTAAATTATCTGTTGGTCCCGGTGCTAACGAGTCTCACACGTGTATGGGGGGGAATACACGTGTTCAGTGATTTTTAAAACTTTTCTTTAACTGAGGTCAGATGGGTCAGGTTATCCTGATAATTTTGCCCTGAGAAGCACGGATTGCCCTGAGTCAAAGTCTACTGAGACAATGATCCTGAGCTGCTTTCAGAAGCTTCAGATTAGCCCAACTGATCCTGAATTTATCAGAGATCCTGAGGAGCTTGGATCAGATAATTATCTTACTGAACACTCAGTAGAGTTAGTTCAGTTTGGTAACTATCTGTTCTAGCTACTCAAGTGTGCGGAATGGTTGGCCCTAAGTTTATACTCGTTTTAGCTTTGCTGAAATATCTTATTCCTTTAATAAAACAGTGATTAAGGATGTGATCAATTTGATGCAAGTTCAGTGGATTGGTTCCAACTGAATATCAGTGAAATATGCTTTCAGTGAAAAACATGCAAACGTATAATAATGCAAAGATGTGAAAGCAAAACAACACAGCAATTATAGTGGTTCAGAGACTCAAGCTCCTACGTCAACTCTCTCTGATCTTCAGAGAAATTCCTTAACCACTTCCTAAAGCTTTCAGGCTAACTCACTGTAGCTTACTCACTTTTCTACCTGGAGTTTTCTGGCTGACTCACTGCAGCTTACTAACTCAAACACATACAAGTGTTCAGGCTACCACAAGTAGCTTACTAACTCTTTTCTAGAATTTTCTGGCTAACTCACTGTAGCTTACTCACTCTTTACAACTCTAACTCACCAACAAAACACACACAAACTACCTTAACAAAGGATTTGGGTTTTGAGTTGGTTTCCAACTAGGGTGAGATATCCTTTACAATAAGAACTAATGCAAAGGCTAGGATATCTCTTCTAGTGCTTTGGATATATCTATCAATCTAGGCTTAGAATAGTGAGCTCTCTCCAATGTGAAACACTTGGGAAATTCTAAGTTTTTCGAGTGCTTCAATTTGCAATAATACGAATGAGCTCTTGAGTTGCTTTGAAATTTCCCGTAACCTCTCAATGTAAAGGGTCACTGGTATTTATAGGCAACTTCACCAAGGTCACTCTTTGAAAACTATCCGTTGGAAGAGATAGCTTTATGAGTTTCCTCTTCTGTGTTTGATTGAACGACTATTTTTAGGGTTTGAACACTCCCTTGCATGTTTTAGGAAATATGCAGTCATGTAGCCAATCACCAATTTTTGTAGTCTGGAACTTAGTACTACTGACATAATTCAGGTCTCCTCGCTTTTCGATTATCGAGTGAAGTCTGATGTTGTCTTCCTCTGGATTGGTTCTTGTCTTCATGAATGTAGACAAAAAAAACGGCTCTTTTTGGTCAATCTCTCTGAATGAGACAACCTTAAACAACACTTAGACTTAGTTCCTTTTGTTCTGCACTAGAATGTTTTGGGCAATATCTACTTTTCTGAACATGTGCCTTTTTCTCAGTTTTGTAGTCTTCAGATAGATATTATTCAGTGCCTCTGAACATTTAGGTTATACAAAGTATTCAAGATCTTCTTGAGTCTTGATAATTCTTGAGTCTTCATGTCTTCAAAGAACTTCATCGAGTCTTGATGTCTTTCAACAACTTCTTGAGTCTTGATGTCTTCGCCATTTCTTCGAGTCCTTAGTGTCTTCAGGATCTAACCTGATTTATATCTGCTAACTATACATTGTGCAGATATCTTCCTGAACCAATCTATGCTGAAACCTGACTCAGACTATCAAGATTATCCTGAACATGTCATACTCAGGGGTTTTTGGGATCTAATCAAAACTTCTTTATTAAATTCATCTCCCAACAATTTCCCCATTTTTGATGATGCCAAAACCATCTTGTTACATTTAAGAAACCCTAACCTATCCTTAGGTTTCAGTTTATCTATTACAAACCAAAAATGGTATTTCACCCAACAATTTTCTAAACAATCTGGCATATCAAGTAATTAAAGACATGTAAAAAGATAATGAGATATTATCTTTTGAGCATATAGATAAAATTTTCATTGATATAGGATAAGAGTTACAGATTACAATGAAAATCAAAAATAAATCAGAAGAACAAAGTCTTCAGTCTTCTTCCACTTCATCCTCTGGCACTTCCAGGTTGAACATCCCGTAGTATCTCTTCTTCGCCATCCCTTGCCTTGATGATGTCGGGTTGTTTCTGTTAGGCCTAGCCGGATGGCATACTTTGGCTATTTTTTTTCTTGGCCGCTTCATTCACATAGTCATTCTCAAACCTA
Source organism: Stenogyne calaminthoides (assembly GCA_037126765.1). Lineage (NCBI taxonomy): Eukaryota > Viridiplantae > Streptophyta > Magnoliopsida > Lamiales > Lamiaceae > Stenogyne > Stenogyne calaminthoides. The sequence goes on from JBBCBC010000021.1 coordinate 23,065,740, forward strand.
GGAGCTGGGTATATATATGGACCAGGGGCTACTATCTGCGTGTTTCTTTCATCTGCCATGTTGATCCAACTTTGCAGGTATTTAGGATAGAATGTCAGTAAGTACTCAATGAAGGCTTCATTCTTATCTGAGCTGCTCCCCCTCCATTATCTCAGAATCTCATAATAGAACCGTAAGGTTCTCTTGATCTCTTCCC